>OU892284.1:8390436-9590436 GCA_917834065.1 Ceutorhynchus assimilis | reverse complement strand
GCAGCTATTTCCGGTTTCCAAAAGATGCCGAAAAAATGAAACAATGGCTAGAAAAAGTTCGCAATCCTTTACTAAATAGCCTCAGTGTCGAGAAGGCTTATAATAATTATAGAGTGTGAACAAGACATTTTCGTCGAGAATTTATTGTTGGCGATCCAAAAGGCAGACGAGGACTCACATGGAATGCTGCGCTTTTGCTGTATCTCCCTGAAGGTAAGTTAATACTAGATATATGTGAGAAAGACGTACTTACATTTTCACTTACTCCTCCCCATAGTTCTGATTAACAACAACGTGTTAGAATTCAGGTTTAAAGGGGCATAGGTCAGAAACATTAAAATTAATTTCAATTTTAGCCCCAATTATCAAAAACAGTGAGGAGTCGTTAATTGATAAACCACAATCACCAAAATGGCAAAAAGTGGAGATCGACACAGTTGAAACTCGTCGAAGAGTCCTAAGACGCCTTCAGAAATTAGTTTCGCAACTATGATTGACATAGGTAGGTAAACATAATAACTCTGTTCCAACACGTCAAAAAATCGTCCCATGAACGGTTTCGAAACCACTCAGTATAACAATTTTAGTTTCTGCGCAGAATCGTGACGGTACATTGTACGGTTTTCTGCTGTGTTGGAACAAAGCTAATATTATTCATTTCTTTTTTTTAAATGTTTATTCCTTTATCAGGAGACACAATAATTAAAATATTCCTGGTTACATACAGGTACACCATATTCTACAATGTGTGTATCCAAACTTTTTTGGTAGAATCATTGTTAACGAAATTTCTGTTTTAGATCAACCAGGCCCTTCATGTCGTCAATTTTTATCTACTGAAACTTCTGCAATTCGGGCAGACATTGCTACACCAAGTGGAACCATCACATCTACAAACATGAAAAAGTCAGCAACCAACTTTGTCTCTTAAAACTTTTATTGGTAGGTACCTAAGTGTTATTGCTTAATGAATAACCACCCAGTTGGGAGTAGGTGAATTTTAAAACATCCTAACTAGGACTACTACTATAAAAGACTACTAATTACTAAAACTTGCAGTGGAATGCTAGAAAAATTAGAAGCTAAATGTGCGAAAAGCTCGTCTCCAATCTTGATCTATTTTTTTTTTTTGCAGGTCATGAGAGACGATGCCAAATTTTAAAGAACATTAACGTCACTAGGCAAAAAATTCCTATCCCCAAGGGAAAAATATCTTTATTCCAAAGTTATAGAATCCAGCAATAAGTTAAGAAGAATCAGTAGAAGGTTGTCGTCATTTAAATCCAAAGTTTCTGCTGCTGAATTACTTGCATCATAAACCAAATTTCAAAGGCTCGTAGACCACGTCCATCCATTGATATACAGCTTTATTTTAAGCCAAGTCCGTACTCAAAACCAAAAGCCTAAAGCTAGACGATTTACATTGAACGAGAAGTTGTTGGCGTTGTCTTTGCTTAAAGCTAGTGGTAAAGGGTATAGACTATTATCAAAAATATTTATTCTATCATCCAGGCGAAATCATTTTCTTGAATGAGCTCTATATTATGTATAACTACATAAACTTTCTACCTAACACACGCGGAAAGTGTATTTTCTGGACTTAAAGGCTTGTCCGAACTCTGCTTTTTGTTGTCATTCTTGCAACTTCCATCACGTGCAGAAACACTTTCCTCACTTGTTAGGTTAACAACGATTTTGGATTGTGAGAAAAGGACCTCTTTTGTCATTTTATTTACGATTTAAGTTTTTCATCAAGCTATTGTTAAATGTACGTCATTACTTCTTGTAACTGTCCTTATTATCTTTAACTTAACTAGCATTACCTACCTATGTATGTATTTACATGAAAAAAAAACTGTTTCGCATAAATTGTAATTAATTCCATATTCTTTAATATTTTCTGTTTCAAACTTTAATAAATATCTAAATTTGTTATCTTATTTCTTAGTCAATTTTACCTTGAAGGCGCTTCAACACTACCGATTTTATGAGTTTCTTCTTTTTGGCACAATTATTTTATGCCAAAAAATGGTAGAAACTTTAAAGTGGTGGTGTTGAATCGCTAGAATCAAACAATGGTGCAAACGATCCACCGGAACGAATAAGATACCGAACGAACCCTAATTGCGTTTTGCATTCGCCAATAAATCCAGAATTACAAAAGCTTACCCCCCCAGTCACTAGAGGCGCTGAAAACTTATAGACAGGTTCTCAACACGGCACTTACCTTTCTAAGGGGGGATGTTTTGTGATGACACCGACGTAGATTAATAGATAAACGAGTTGCACCCGTGACATTTCTTCATTATTTTGATCAAGTGAATTGACGATTTTAGAGGGGAAGGCGGGTGTTGCTTACACCACTGATGCATCCCTACCATGACCCCCTCGAGCAGCTCAGCTCTCCTAGCCCATGAGAGGTCTTGTCATCACAACAAACAACAGTTTATGAATGAGATGCGGTGTCTATCTGTGTTAAGATGTCATTGTTCTGGCCAGGTGAACGTATCGTTCCCAAACATCTGAGAGTTGCGAAACGTGACCCAGTGAGGCTGATACTTTAAACTCTTCGCAAATTTGAATCATAGGTAAATTACTTTTGTCAGACTTCTTCATCTGCATCTGTATTTTCTTCTGAATCCTTTCGGCCTTCACTATACACAGACTGTGGTATTTTACTCCAGATGCTATCAAGCATAGCATACAATTAATTCGAAAAAACAGTTGGTGCTCATAATTAGCCAGCATTCTCATATTCTCATTCTTAAGCTTTGTCATCACCTGCCTCAGTGCTTCGCTTTTATCGCTTTGGCAGAAAATGCACCTGCTTATGCCGACACAGTCAGTCCGAGCCCTAGGGCCTTATTCTTTAAGGAACGAACCGTTCGATTCGGTAGAATTTCTTCGATTGTGACGTCATTTTCGGTTTGGTTATCGCGCTACCAAACCGAAAATGACGTCACAATCGAAAAAATTCTACAGAATCGAATGGTTCGTTCCTTACAGAATAAGGCCCCTGGTGACGTATCGAGATGACGACGGTTCTGTAGCAGCACATTTCACATCTTGTGAAGTCGCTGATTTGTTCTCTAACCTTTCCCTATCTTCCAGAGATGGCAAAGTTTGAGTAGCATCCGCGGTGGTACTTGAATTTCTAATTTTTATTTGTCAACGTTTGTTCGATCCCAAAAATAGTGGCAGCAAAATCAGCATCATGAAGTTCTTTCCTCAAGCCTGCGTACTTCAGGAGATTCTCTTTGCCGTTATCCGTCAGATTTGATAATTTGTCCGAACGTTTTCTCTTCTGACAGATAATGCATAGGTTATGGTTGGACGTTACAGCCATATCAACTAAGGAGTCCACCGTTGACTACATATCCTGTAAAAAACGTCAGTATATTACAAAAATCACAAAAAAAAAAAAGAAAACTAAAAGTGACATTTTCAGTAACACAATTCTGTTACGGAATTGTATTTTGGAAGCTGTATTGCTTAAAAACTCCCTGATAGATAGAGATATGGAGAGCAGATTTGTGCATCCCCTAGTACTTAGGCGTCTCGACTGGTTCCTTCGGGAAGCATAAGTACTAGAGGATGAACAAATGCCCTCCATATCTTTATCTATCAGGGAGTTTTCAAGGAATATGTAACACATATAATAGCCTACGTATTTAGGACACATTTAGCCATCAATATCTGACAGATATTGCCCTCCAAATAAAAGAACACGTAAACACAACAAAGTTTCGGCGTCCGTCTTGGGCGCCATCTTGGAATCACGTACTTCAGGCTTGAGATAAGTAATTTCTGAGCATTCCAATATGATAGGCATCGGAGAAAACTACTAAGCCGGCTCTTGAATCAATATTTTAAGCCAACCGACAAGAGAGATTTAGAGCAACAGAGGTTTGGAAGCCATCTTGGCCGCCATCTTGCTTACCATCAGACTCTCCGTCCAAATTTCGCATTGGCAAATAGGTGATTCGTATTCAGCGGGATCGAAATACCCTTAAAACATTGTTTCTCAAATTGTTACATGAAATGCTTCTTGCACTTTATAGAGATCGATTTCCTGCTTATGGGCCTAGTCTATAACACTACGAAATTCCTATGAACATTTCCCTATCAAGAGTGCGCACTTCGTAAATAATATTTTAATACAACACCTATTATTTTCAGCAGTGCAGAATATTGTGTTAGTGGCTTCTACAAGATAGAAAGCAGAGTGAGCAGGCTTCAATAATATATATTTGTATTATCATCTTTCTCAAAGAAATATAAATACCCCCGATTGCAGAATCCTTCCTTCTCCTGTATAATCAGGCTTGAAGCCGGGAGCGCTCCTATGACTTTCAACATCTCATTGATCTGATCTTTTCTCGAAGGTTCTTGGAATTGTTTCACCACTCCCTCTCTATATATCGCTCTTATCGATGAGTTATTTTCTTCTGACTTTACATTCAGAATGTATAGGTATTCGCAATTCAACTCGCCGGCCTGGTTCTTTCAATGATTGATTGTAGAGTCTTCGAGGAAACTCTCCATAGAGTAAACCCGGGCAAAAGTCCGCACCGGGGCAAAAGTCCCATCGGCTATCGCGCAGCCGCCAATTGCGCCATATTGGTTTTGCATGTGATTGCCGGCCGAAGCTATCATAGGCAAGTACAACCATTATTGATTTTATTGGTGACGGCTGTAGTGTTCGTGAAAATGAGGTAAGTCGAAAATTACAGAATTTAATATAATTTTTTCATTGATTTTCACAAGGTTCTGCAACGTTATCAAAAATTGTTCAAATTTGGCATTATCATGATTTTGTATCCCATGGATAGATGTATTATATCCCATAATTAAACCACAGTTTTTCAACCAATGTAACGTGTAGACATTTTTATCCATCATGGAGTCAACAAGGGGCAAGAGCCCGAACGTTGCGGACTTTTACCCCTAGGTTCGGACTTTTACCCCCAGTTGCGGACTTTTACCTCATTAAATTGTATTTTTTTTTCCAGGAATTACAAAAGAAAAACCGATAGAAAACCGATAACACCCGATATGTTAAGAACTGCGCAACGCAGGCAGCAAAAAGGAGAGTCGATTAGAAGCATAGCCAAAGGATTTCATGTCGACGAATCGTCCCTTAGAAAAAGGTTAAAGCGTGGCTTTGGCGTTGAATCCTTGGGCAAGTTTAAACGAACCTTCACTCATGATCAAGAGCTTGCTTTGGCTGAGCATTGTCGGCAAATGGATGTTCGTTTTTACGGGGTTACCAGAAAATCATTTCGGCAGTTGGCTTATCAGTATGCTATTCAGAACGAAATTCCAACTCAGTTCAACCATGAAACAAAAATGGCTGGAGAACAATGGACACAATCGTTTCTATTTCGACATGAGCTGGCCTTACGAGTTCCTCAAAAAACCAGTGTTGGCAGGATTATGGGCTTCAACAAAAGACAGATAGATATATTTTATGACAACTTAACTCAAATGCTGAGTAAATTTAACTTTCCTCCAAGTCGAGTATATAATATGGACGAAACTGGCATTACTACAGTTCCAAATAAAGTCCCGAAAATAATTGCAACGAAGGGCAAGAAGAGTGTTAACAAGGTTAGCTCAGCGGAAAGGGGGCAACTAGTTACTGCCGTATGCTGTTTCAGTGCTGGAGGTCATTATGTACCCCCAGCCTTGATATTTCCCCGGAAAAGATTAAAGCCCGAACTATTAAATGGAGCACCTGCTGAATCAATAATGTTTGTGTCGGATTCGGGATACATTAATACTGAACTTTTTTGTCGCTGGCTAAACCATTTCCAAAAGCACGTGCGAGCTACAGCAGAGGATCCGGTGCTCTTAATTTTGGATAATCATTCATCCCATTGCACTCTTGAAACTGTCACATTCTGTAGGACCAACAATATTCATTTACTCAGTATTCCGCCTCATGCTAGTCATAAAGTTCAACCGTTGGACCGGGCTTTCTTCAAATCATTGAAAGATTTTTACAGCGACCTTTGCGATCAATGGCTTGTAAATAATCCGGGACGAGTCATAACACAATCTGAAGTTGGGAAGATTTTTGGTGATGCCTATTCCAAAACATGTACACTTGAAAGGGCTTCAAATGCCTTCAGAGCTTGCGGTATCATGCCACTAAACAGATTTATTTTTTCCGATGAAGATTTTTTGCCTTCGACTGTTACGGACCAAACAGAGGAAATAAGCGGAACAGAGGAAATAAGCGGACCAGAAGAAACGGTTACGGAAACTGTGACTGACAATTATTCAAGTGACGATGAAATTCCTTTGAGTACTTATAAAAAACGAATGAAAATGACGACAGAAACAAATTTGGAAAAAAAAATCTTGGTTACTCAACAACATAATGTGACTTCAATGCCTCCAACCTACGAAACTGTGAGTGAAACGTCCGAACCAGTACCTTCTACCTCCAAATCAGAAATTAACATTTTGAAACTAAAACGATCCATCTCCAAGCCAACATTAAAAATTGGAGAGCCTGTACCATCTGCTTCCGAATCAATAATGAAACATTTGAAACCCATAGCATCTACATCCAAGTCAGTATTGGAAACTTCAGACCCCATACCATCTACTTCCAAACAAATCATAAGATGTTTGGAAGTCACGCCACCTAGCTCCAAGGTAGTATTGGTAACTGCAGAGCCTGTAGCATCATCTACTTTCAAATCAATCATAAGTTCTTTAGAGCCTACAGCATCTATCTCCAAGTCAGTATTGCAAAATGCAGAATCCATACCATCGACTTCCAAACCCATACCATCGACTTCCAAAACAATATTAAAATCTTTAGATCCCATACCATCTACCCCCAAGTCGGTTTTGAAAACTGCAAAATCCGTACCATCGACTTCGAAAACAATAATAAAAATTTCTAAACCAAAAAATGCTGACAAAGAAAATTCCAATGTCCTAAAATCACCCAGCGATATTCTACCATATCCAAAGATCAAAGAACACAGAACAAGACAGAGAAAAGGAAAAAAGTCAACAATATTAACATCTACCCCAAATAAAGAGGAGCTAGAAAACGAATTGCAGAAGAAGTTAGAAAAAGACCGAAAAAAACGAGGTAAAAAATTCTTGACTTCAACGAAGAATATAAAGGAACTACAAAACACTGAAGAAGAACCAGAAGAAGAAGTATTTTGTCCCGCTTGCGACGAAAAATATCAAAATCCGCCAACAGAGGATTGGATACAATGTAATTCTTGTAACCGATGGTGGCACGAGAAATGCACTGACTATGACCATGGCCTATATATTTGTGACTTTTGCTACGATTAAGAGTAAAATACAAAGTATTTCTCAATGAAGCATGAAAATTTTTATTTTAAGTTTTTATGGAAGTTCATATTTTCAGTTTTCTAAATAAAAATATTTTCTTACACACTTCAAAGTTTTGTATTATATATTGAGGGAATAAAACAATTACTTTTATTTGATTTGTTACCTATTTGTGGGTGGAAAACATCATAGGACTTTTGCCCCTAACCTTTAGGACTTTTACCCCAGCCCATGGGGCAAAAGTCCTATTTTACATCATACTAATTAAAATTAGCTACAACCCCTAAATATATTTTCTTATTTTTTTTATACAGGCCAGTATACATGTCTTAGTGTATGTACACACGCATAATAAAACATTGTTCAAATTGTTGATGTTGGCAGAGTAATCAGCAATTTCTCATTAGGTGCGGACTTTTGCCCGGGTTTACTCTATTTGATCCTCTATCTCACACTTTTCCTTAGTTCTTGGTGTGTTCATCATCAAATTACCCTTGTATCGAGTTGATCGGAAAACATTCATGTCCGAGTTGTGCCTGATGGCATCTTCGAATAGTTCTGCGGTTTATAACATCACGCCTCTTCTGAAGGCCTTCTTTAGTTCCTTGTTGGCATCCTCTCATTCAAATAAGTTTTTGACTATGCTTCTTCGTTTCTCGATAAGTTGTTTTGTTGTTACAGTAAAAAAATCTCTCACGTGTTCAATGTCGCTTCCGATGTTAACATCAGAAATACTGGCGTTGACAAAGCGCTCAGTGTTGTTTACCATATCATATGGATTGTCGCACTTAAATGTATTTTCTTTTGGAAACTAGAAACTTTTCATGCAGAATTTAAAAAAAAAAAAATATTTAAATACTTTTTAATAGACCTTTTCAAGGTCCACAACCCGCTTGCGCATCAAATAAGTGGGGTTATGTTGGCTGTTTGTTTTGCGGTCCAAATAGCATAGCAAGTATTATAAAAAAGTTGTAATTAATACCTTTTACAATTTAAAATGGCCCAAATGCCTTTTAAAAAAGTTAAATTATCAGCAGCAGATGTGCCAGGTGCAATTTTACGTAATGAGATTGTAGAGAAAAATAGCGTATTAGAATTTAAAAGGAATTTACGTTGAAGACATGGCCAGGGAAAGCAGTAAAAAATTAATCCCTCGGAATATCCGGGTCTACCAACTCTGCTGTCACTATTACACTTTCCAAAAACACAATATTTGTGTGCCCCATCGCTTTTACTAATTTTTAAGCAGGTTTTCCCAATATTTTCCCATGCAAAAACGTGTAACATGGACCGCAAAAAAGCATAAACAGCTGATTGAAAAAATGACAGTGAAATTGTGCGATGTTGCCGGCTTGTACAAATTGAAGCCCGTTAGGTTTAAAAAAAAACTTCACAAAATGACAATCAATATATCTTTTCAATAAATAGCTTGAGTCCTCGGCTGGATCAAATATTAAGTTAATTAATAATAAATAAATTGAATCTCAGTTCTAATGAAATCGAAATTATTCATGATTCTTTCCTGTATAGAGTGATAGAAACCGACACTTGGCAACAATGTTTTGCGCATGCGTAATAGAATTATTCTACTTTGAAAAGGTCTATTGCAATGCCTTCGGTGGACGAAGAAGAAGTGCTTTCTCTACCCTCATTCAAGAGTCGAAAATGTAATTTTTAGAGCTAATAAACAATGTTCAAGGGTCTGTGATAAAGTACCAACGATGTGTCTATAAGAATAATTATGTGGAATCTACTTACATAATAACAATCACAGTTAAATTATGTAGGTATAATTCAAATAAAATCTATAAAAGTTAAGTATTTCTCTATTGTATCAACCTTTAAATAGCCGTACCGCTAATTTTTTTTTAATCTGAAATTATCTGTTTCTGTGAAAATATTAACTTCTGAATTGAAGCTATTTCCTAATAACTGCATTTCAACTTCGATTTTAATTCTATCAAAAGATACCTCTAACGCAAACTCTATTTTTGTTCCTATTTAAGAATTCTTTCACAAATAACAAAAACATCCAAATTGTCTACCTCTTTATTGCACCAGTTTTGCAAACACGAACAAAATTGCTAGAGCACGGGATTTTTCCTTGATGGAAGCAGACATTTCAAAATCAAGGTATGCAAACAATCAGATAAATATTGATAAAAGCTGCCTGCATCTTTATTTCGCGAGAGAGAAACGGTTTTCTACTTTTTTTTCCTGTTTGATAGATCAACGTTCAATGGAATTTTTCCGAGCGAACAAACAACATTTTTCCATGTTAGAACATCACAGAAAACCCTTTGGGGGGTAAACAAACGTTAGGGGCTTTAGCTTATTCTATACAGTATATCTAGGGGAAAAAAAAACACCTTTTCATTTGAGGGGCCAAAGAGGCAATTCACTTGCCAACATGCTGTTTTTTTTGGTTTGTCCTTGTTTTTACTGATAAAGATTTTTCAAATTTCTTTGTGAGTGTGACAAACAGACTCCCGACTTTTAGATTATTTTCCAGAAAGCTCCCGCGTTTGTTCTCCATTTCTCTAAATAAAACTCAAGCCTTGTATGAGTTTTGCAAATAAAGTGTCTGTCCAAAATAAAATTTATAGAACCGGGATTTTCCCTTCTCTCCATCTAAAAAGTGAATTTCAAAACATTCAAACCTGTGTATTGCGATAAGAAACTCGCATTTCTCTTTTATAAACTAATTATATTTAAATTATGTTATAAAAGTTTTATATTCTCCATATTTTATTAGCCTCTGGTGTACTATTAGCCTCGAAATTGTGTTCCCGGCATCTAGGACATGACCGCCATTTCAGCATTTGTATTTCCAAGCTTCGCAAAGACAAACTACTGTGCCTTAATAAATTTAACCTGGGAGAATACGCACATGAAGAGTAATATAAAAATTATTCTTCCATGGCTATTAGATAAATGTTGTAAGGTATACAGAATGAAAAAAAAAAGGTGCTTATTGTGTAAATTTTTAACAGCAGAAAGTATATTTAACATTCAGAAATGAAAAGTGGGTTTATCATAGTGAGGGAAAAAAAATAGCTTATGGGTAATAAGGTTACCCCAAGAAATACAAAACTTCTCATGGGTATCTACTTTTTCTTTGTTTAGTCTAGTACAAATAAGTACATAGTATACGTATTACCTGATGTATCAAACATTTTTTAAATTAGATACCTAATACAAATTTATCATGTCGCTTTCAAGTGTTTCAATTTATTCTTGAATCCCAATTGAAAACGAGCAATTTATTTGAAAAATAGGAGCTTCTTTATCACTTTTTTTCGCAGAGGCTGAAATAATTGTCTCGAGCTGGAAACATGGCTTTTTATAATTATTTGAGAGTCGCTAATAATGTTTTTTTTTTGTATTAGGACAATTTTCAGGGAGCAGCGCTAGCGTGACTGGATACAGTACAATAAATAGTAGAAGATCAAGAGCAAGCAGGACTACTAGAACAAACAGGCAGAGTACAATTCATAAATCTTTCGACAGTGACTGTGGTAAGTATGATCTGGGATTAACCTATTCTATAAATCAACATCTACTGTATTAAGGCAATTCATCTTCAATTCTTCTTTCTTGTGTGATCTTTTTTCTTTGTCATTATTATTTTGAAATAAGCAAGAATGACAAGTAAAACACCATCAGGTATCCGGTTTATTTAGGAAGCTGTAGTCACGCAATCAACAGTTCAGTTGCAAGCAAAAAATAAGCAATGTGATTTCTGAAAAGTGATATTTTCAAAATATGACTAGACACGAGAATCTTAACTTAATAGGAGAGTAGCGTAAATTGTAGGCAAAAAGATTTTGTAGAATACCTACTCAACCGACTTCGCTACTTATACGACCTTAGATACAATTCAAGTTGCGTCTCGAGTCTCGACTTTTCAGGCCAAGTCAATATACGATTTTTCTCCGAAGTTGCCGTAACCAACGTAGATTAAACGTCGTCCAGTACATAGTTTTTATAACAATGCTCTCGACGTTGGACGAACGTAGATCTTTTGATGTTTCTAATAATACACTTTGAATCTAGTTTAAAACATAAGTATTGTGACGCCTCTGGCGTGCGTAACAGAAATCTTGGGTCCGTTTATTCAAAACTCAAAGTCCAATTAACACAACAATAATTTTTTCCTACGATCACATAGGAAAATGACAGAGTCCGCACTTGCTGGCTCTTTGGACAGCGCTGAATATCACACGCCTGCCGAAAATACTTTCAATGTTCGTGCTGGAAGTACTTTCAGCACACCTGTGAAACATACTGTTGACATTAATATTGAGAAGACTGTGACACATATGTTGACTAAAAATGTCAAAATATTTCAAGTGGATAAAAAAAATCATGTTCAAAAATTAACTTTCAAAACGTGGTTGGAAAGTACTTTTAAGCACGCGTGTTGAAAATGAAAAGAAACATAAAATAAGAGAAAATTGGTGTAAATAGGTTTCTGGTCGTAGGAAAAATGTTGTCATCATTGTGAGAAAGCGTCTTTTATACACTCGTTATATAATATACTAATTCAACGTTACTATAACACTCTAACATTAATTACCTCACTAAATAACTCAATCAACCTAACTCTTACTATATTTACTATCTGAAACGTATAACAGCCAATCTTGAACTAAAAACTACTAACTAATCCTGACCTTCATATATTCGTCATCTGTTCCTGTAAAATCTAGAAGAACGGAGAACGCAATATTCTTTTTTCCCGAATAACGCAGTACGTTCTAGAATTCAGTTAATAGATTCTGTGCGCCCTGGCGGAGGAGCCATGCAACCGCTACACTACCCGCCTCTTAAGCTTGATCGTCCCGATCAACTTCACGCCTAGAGATGGCAAATTCTCGAGAATTTATTCTGAGAGAATTTTCTCGGAGAATATTCGGGAACATTGGAGAATTTTGGAGAATTTCGAAGGATATAGCTTCTTAACATCATTTGGGGCTTTTTGCATTTTTTTTGGTATCTAAAATCACAAAATTGACATAGAAATTTTATTTTCCTTATTTTATCTGAAATGTTTCAATATTGAACTTGTAGGTTTCATTTTCGAAGGAATTTCCTCAAAACTAGTCAAAACTAATATTAAGGGCCGGTTTATTCATCTTCTGATAAACTGTCAGGTTTGCAATCTGACGGATAAAAAGGCAATCTGTAATCTCATTGGTCCGCCAGTTATCCGCCGACCAATAGAATCTTAGAACAGTACATTTATCTTGTAGATAGTTACCAGTAAGTTTATCTGAAGATGAATGAACCGGGCCTAAATATGTAAGTTAAATTATTAAATATTTCTTCGCACACACTCTGGACTCTGCACAGTGCAGAAACAATGAAATGACTTATGTCCATGGCGCTTCCAGTTGGTAGAAATATCTAGTGCAAAGAAAATGTGTTTGTGTTTCTATCTGTTTCTTTAACAGGCTGAGAGAAAGAGCTGGAAATACACTCAGTACTCAGTCGCGCCAGTGCGCATTAATTCTAATCTACCAATCGAAAACGCCTATGGGCTCGGGGTATTTACCGGATTTACCCGGTCATTATTCTTGAAACAGGGGAGCAGCGTTCCCAGGAAAACGAGTGTTCCGTCTTTGTTACTTATATTCGAGCTCATATTATCAGTTGCATATCATTGAGAAAGACGGAACACTCGTTCTCTTGGGAACGCTGCTCCCTGTTTCCCTTTCAAGAATAAAAGGACTCCGGGGCCCGGACTCTGTTTCCTGTTTTTTATTTCAACCTAACCTCACTACGAACCTAGTGCCATCTGTATGTGCAAGGTGATAAATTTAAAAAATAGGGGTAATTTTCCATAAATTCTCGAAAATTACCGTATATTCTCATAACATTCCTGAACCTAACAAAATTATAAATTCTCGAGAATTTAAGTCCAAAGAATATTCTCGGTAAATTCTCTGTTCTCGATAGAAGTTCTTTGGAGAATCTTCTCAGGGCCATCTCTATTCGCGCCCATGATAATTCGTCAATCTGTCTAGATGAATAACTTTCATCTTACTCCTGGGTCCTCATTCTTGAACCAGGGGAGCAGCGTTCCCAGGAGAACGAGTGTTCCGTCTTTGTTGCTTATATTATCAGTTGCATATCATTGTGAGAGATGGAAATCTCGTTCTCCTGGGAACGCTGCTCCCCTGTTTCAAGAATAGGGACCCTGGTGTTGCGCTGAACTCGATAAACCAAATTATTGCTCTTCTTGATTATTCTGTAGGGTCTTTCCCATGCTGAAAACAATTTTGGCGACACTCCTTTTATTCTTGTTGGATTATACAGCCACACTAAATCACCTTCTTGAAATCCGGCTGAATTGGCTTTTAAGTCGTATCTGGTCATCATTCGGTCACTGGCCAGCTGAATATGCTCCCGAGCTAAATCATGTATCCCCTGAAGTCGTGCCCTTACTTCCTCGGCATAATTTCGAATTTCTTTTTGTTCTTCTTCATGTATTCCAAACATCAGATCACAAGGTAACCTGAGTTCTCTACCAAAGGCGATTCTAGCTGGACTTTCACCTGTTGACTCGTGAACAGCTGCTCTGTAAGCCATTAAAAATAGAGGCAAATGTTTGTCCCAATCTCGCTGGTTCTTTGCGACCACTTTTGTCAGGTGTTCCTCTAGAACCAATTCTAATAAGCGAGTGAGGTCAGAAGCAATCAACCTTGGAAGAAAGACTTCCCTAAAAGAGCCTCAACAAGTTCAATACATTCAGCAGGTGGAATGCTAGGGAATATATTCTTCACATCCAATAAAACTATGATTGCTTTATATGGGATTATAATGTTCTTGAGGTAATGCAAAATCAATTGAATTTTTACTAGAGAAAGAGCTCTTAAATCCTGTTACTGCCCATAAGATTTTATTGAGCCATGACGAAAGCTTATAATAAGATGATTCTACAAAAGAGACTACCGGTCTAATGGGTATTCCATCTTTATGAACTTAAGGCAACCCGTAAAGTAAGGGAGTTCTGGGGTTCATGGGGTAAAGTTGAAAATGTCTAAAGTAAGCCAAGATTTATCCAAAACACTTTTTAGTTTAGTGAAAAATGAAAGTGTGCGATCCCTCAATATAGGTTGGAAATCATCAGAATCAAGGAAACTTGGAACCTTTTCCACATAGCTTGTACGTTTCAAAATAACCGAGCAAGAACCTTTGTCCGCTTCAGTTACGATGTCATGTGAGCTAATTTTGTTCTCCAGGAACTTCAAAGGTCTATTATTGTAGTTAACAGGATTATTCACCTTCAAAGAATTAGAGTTGGGAAAAGAAATTATTTTGGCTCTAAAAATATTTTTGTTAGAAATATCAGTTGTTTGTAGTATACTATCGACTTCAACAGCGAGAGTTACCTTAGTTTTTCTATCCAATTTATGAGAAAAATTAAATTTAAGATCAAGATTAAGATTGTTTTTCTTGTGGAGTGAAATGAGTCGGTAAGGTGCAGAAACCTGTCGTGAAAATTGAAATGAGAGACGCGGCACAAGTCCAGTCTATATTCAGTTGAATTATTCTTTCGATGATCCTCTAATCTCTTAGACTTAAGGAAATACATTTTCTTACTCAACCTATTCTATAACAACTAACCTATAAGTTTCTGCATCGAATGTCTCAACCTCATCTCTGAACTATGAATCCAGAACACAAAATTCTAGAAACATTAACATAAAAGTAAGAGTTAAGTAAATTTATTTCAGCTTAGAGTTTACAGCATTCAAATTTTTGTAGAGGCACTTTATTTCTCCTTTGATCCAGATAATTCGAGATTTCCTTATTGTTGTTGTAGATGTTCTCGATTGGGTGTTGTATTTGATATTCACAAAGTTAGGAGTTAGTTGGAACAATAAGCAATTTATATTTAATATAAGTCTCTTTGAGAAGAATGAATAACTACTTTGAATAACCTATTTATTTGCCAAAACTCTGAATTGAGTTTACTCAGAAAAATGTGGTACCAAACAAAATGGAGGCTCATAATAGATTTAAAAAAATTAAAATATAATATTTATATTTTAAAGGTAGATAAGACAAGATGTATCAGGTAAAAAAACCCAACAGTGATAGTAGACACTGATTTATGAAATAAATTGAAAAATATTAAGGGAAAATCTAGAAATCTGAAGGAACAAAAAATACAAAAATGAAAATCGACTTGTCTGTTTAACTGTATGCCAAAGAAGAGGCCTTTTTAGAACCAAATCCCTTCAAGAAAACCAGTCTTGTGTTTTTTTAAACTTAACTGCGTAGTAACCATTGAACCAATCAGAAGACTAAATACTCAACACACACAAAAGACCGTGTCACTTCATTAATGAAACACCACGCTGATTGAATGGGAATGGATAAAAACACACTAGAATCATTCTGATTGTTTAGAAATTATAACGATTTAAATTCAAGTTTATGTTAGAAACACAAAACCACTAATTAGGTCATCAAGTTAAAAATAATCATTTCAGAATCAGAAGTTAGAAAAAGACAGAAATATACTTATTTGCTGAAAGTAAGATGAACATAAAGGATTTTTTTTTATTGATAACCTATTTCACTTATTTAAAGTACTCCTCAGCGTGTTTAAATCCAACATTCAAAAACGCGAGTGTTTTAAAGTTACCAATGACAACATCAACAACCAACAACCCGAGAAAGGTTTAAATGTCAATTTTTTAATTATTGATTTGTCAGGAGTAGGTACTTGTAGATAACGTCAAATAAAATGTAACAAGTGTCAAGCACGAATTTAGCATTCTACAATTATTAGTAATTTATGATTTGAACGTAAACCAATAAAAAAAAAGTAGTGGATAACTGGTCTTTAAAACACTTGCTCTATTTCGAGCACTCCAGCTGCGCCGTCGTGCTCGAAAAATCGCGCGTGTTTTAAAGACCTTAATATCCACTTATACTTTAATATACTATTTTAGCGACTAACCGTTTGTAACCGTGTTATAAACGGTAACTGAAATTAAGCCTTTTCGGAAACGCTGATCATGTTAACCGGATCACCAGCTGATGTACTATGTCTTTTTTCAATCGTGTTCATTGAAGAAAGACAAGAAACAAACAGCTGATGATCGGGTTAATCGGCTAAGCGTTACCGAAAAGGCCTAATTTCAGTTACCGTTTATAACACGGTTACAAACGGTTAGTCGACGACAATTTAAAAATAAATTTATTAGATACTAGAAGGCGGTACATAAGTACTTACCCTTATAACAGATATT
Organism: Ceutorhynchus assimilis; assembly: GCA_917834065.1. Classification (NCBI taxonomy): domain Eukaryota; kingdom Metazoa; phylum Arthropoda; class Insecta; order Coleoptera; family Curculionidae; genus Ceutorhynchus; species Ceutorhynchus assimilis. The sequence goes on along the minus strand of OU892284.1, from coordinate 9,573,838 downwards.
TGCATTCCCACGCTCACCCCATTCATGGATAGATGGCAATACTGACATTATATTGTATTAATTAAATTTAGTGGATATTCTTCTTGGTGACGTTATTAAGCTTAGATTTCCATCTTTATTTGTAGGTAACCAATACTACTGGCGCAGACCATGGACTATTTGACTCTTCAGTTCAGTTTCCATGATTTCTTCAAAGTCTGCATCAAGGTGACTTCTGTAGGTATCCAAATTCGGCTTTACGAAATGTCGCTTATCTGATAGGCGACAGTTCCATATTTGCTTAACTGGTTTCAGAGTTCCAATAATATCTCCTTCCTTTATTATTACTTTTTCAGAAGAAACATTGGCAATTCTTATCATAATGTCTCCATTTGTTTTTACCAGAGTCTTTCCAACGAGATTTTTTCTGGTTTATCTCCAATAAAATGATGTGCTAGTCGAGCGCAGCACCCAGGGTTTGTTTCGAATATATTTTAGTACTTCCAGAAATCCTCACTGGGTTTGTGGCTAGGATCTTAACGGCTTGGATTCTTCTTGTGTAGTCAGGACAAATTCTTCATTACCAAATTTGAGGATGTTCATAGAAGGATCGAAAGAAAAACCATGTTGCCCAATCAAATCCATTCCCAAAATAAAATCATCACCTATATAGGCGACTAACGTTCTGTGCCTAAAGGTGGTAGATCCATCCAAAAGTAAGCTCAACCATAGCTTCTCCTTGAACTGGTGCTGATTCGCCCATGACTGTTCGTAGTGACAGGTTTCTAGTGAGCGGTTGGATTGCCCGAGACTTGACCAATGTTCTTCTAATTATAGAAACTTCTGCACCCGTATCAAAAGTGATGGTTTTAAATTCTATATTTATTTGTCCTTCAAATTTTAATCCTCTATAGTGACTGCCCAATGATTTTATGTACACAACCCTGGGGGCTTCATCATTACTAACCAGCATTCGCCCCTCCATACTGGTTAGTTCTCGTTTCCCTGTCTGTTATTAGGGCTGGCGTGTCTATATCACGAAAAGCGTTGGGAACGATTCCTAGATGGAGAGGAAATCAGTACGCTATAATTGCGTTGAATATGTCCAAGCTTATGGCATCGGTACCATTCTACTCGGTTTCTCGGTGTTGATGTTTGTCCGGAGTCGTTTCTCGTTTGTCTGCCTTCTAGTGATAGTTTCTCCATTTTCTTCATGAGATTACTCATAACCTTCTCGAAGCTGCTATCCTCTTTTGACGATTGTTTATCCTTTGGGTTTTCGATGGACACTGCTCGCATTCTCGGTCGTGATGCACCAAAGATAGCTTCCAGTTCCAATGCTCGGACAAGGCTACTTTTTCTGAACTTAGACATTCTCAAGTTTTTCTGGATCTTGGCATCTCTGAGACTATCAATAAATGCAGATACGCCATTCCTACATGTCTTCCCCAGCTGCAGGATACGCCAAACTCACTATCCTTTTATTATCCGATTCGAATTCTTGTGAAAGGTCCTCGTAGCGCCACTATCAGTGCTGTAGCTTTTTCTTGATCGTTTCATCCGTTGATATTTGCAGCAGCTTCAAATTCAGCTATTCAAAGTGCTTGAACCTGGTCTTCAACTTCTTTTCTTAATTGCTGAACATCGGCTTTTACCCCCTGAACGTCGTTTTTAACTTCTTAAACATCGTCTTTTACTTCTTGAACATCGTCCTAAACTTCGAATTTCAAATATTTTCTGCAATTGTACAAGGTCTTCTTGCCGTTCTTGTTGTCACCTAGTTTCTTCTTGTTGTCGTCTAGCTTCTACTTGTTTTTCTTTTTGTCGCTTGGCCTCTTCCTCTAGTTTTTTTTATTGTCGTTTAGCTTCTTCTTGTTTTTCTTTTTGCCGTTTGGTCTCTTAAAGTTTCAAAATTTTGCGCAGAAGTACTTCCATTTTTAGTTCTTCCATTTTTTCTTGTTGTCTCATCATAATAGGCATATACAGAATATTCTGAAATTTTGGAATTTCCCTCAAACTCTCTCCAAATATCTTTCCTGGTCTTTGTTTCTGAAGTCACAAATTGGATAACTAGCTTTATTCTCGAAAATAATGTTCTAGAATATTCTTGAAATGTCTTTTCTAAATTTCGACTGATATAGCAAACACTTCGGTGAAGTCACAAATTCGATATCTCTTTTGGTTTCCAAACAGAATCTTCTAAAATTTTTCCGAAATTCCTCGAAATTCTTTTTCTGAATGACGATTGATGTATCAAATGCGTCGGTGAAGTCAGAAATTCGATATTTCCCTAAGTTTTCAAATAGGATTTTCTATTGTGTCGGAAGTCCTGAGACATTACTTGCACGATAGACATCAAATGGTCAAGCTTAATGGCATATTTAGCGATAAGCTTAAAGTACAAATTGGTGTACCACAGGGCAGCGTTTTGGGACCCATTCTCTTTATTGCATACATAAATTCACTTTTTAAAGTAAACATAAATGGTGACGCAATATCGTATGCAGATGACGCAGTTTTAATTTTTAAAGATAAAACATGGGAAAAGGTTAGAGCCAAGGTGCAAAATGGTCTAACTTTGGTAAAGAATTGGCTTCAAACATTCAGACTCCGACTAAATTTAACAAAAACCAATTATATTGCTTTTTCCTTAACACTTGCTAACAGACCTCCATTTACATCAATAGCAATAGATACAAAAATTATCAAGGAAGTTGCACATACTAAGTATCTTGGCAATGTGATCGACCAATTTCTTAAGTGGAAACCTCATATAGATTATGTTTCAAATAAAATTGCAAAATTAATACATAAATTTTATCTATTAAGGGAATTCCTCAACAAGAAGGTAGTAGTTATTATATATAAATCACTAGTTGAATCATTGCTTACCTATGGGATTGTGGTCTGGGGAGGGTTATACAAAACTAATCTTGAAAAACTAAATGTCATGCAAAAATATATCTTAAAAATAGTATATAGAAAAAATAAGAGATATCCGACACATCTAATATTTACATTGGAGACCTGTAATATACGTACACTATACATGACTGCAGTAAGTAGCTATATACAAAAAAATGACTATCTGAAAGACCACGAAACAACCTTAACCATCACATAAATATACCTCGTAGTTTCAATAATAGCAATCTGACTTTTTTTTCCTATATCGGGCCTAAAGTTTATAATCAGTTGCCAAATAGCATAAGAGGTATTCAGAAGGGAAAGAAATTCACTGAGAAAAGTAAAGAGTATATTTTTTCTAATATTGGATCATTCTCAACTGTTTTTTGCTAAATAATGCTTGTGACAATTATACCTAAAATTAATGTGTACTGTATCACTCAACTGTTTATTTTTTTTCTTCTTGACTTAATTAGTAAATTATAAAGAGCTTTCGTTTTTCTTCACATAGTGACATAGAAGGCACACACAGGGGTTTCAAACACCTAGGTGCCTTGGGCATAACTTGTAAGTATAGAAAATAGCAGAATACCTGATAGATTAATTAATTAATTAAGTTAATAACTTTATTGTTGTAATTTTATTAATATTGGTTCTAAATAAATAAATAAATTTTTAAAAAAATAACTTACTTAAAAATTCACTATCACAGTCAAAACCGGGTAAACAGTCACTTCCGGGGTAATTTACACAATCGGTCAAGTCTCTTTTTGTAATCGTCACTTCTTACACTGATCAATTGTCCCAGTGTTCACTTAGTGTCCACACTACTCTGCAATCGGATTTCACTCTGCAGTACTCGAATTATATCCCACTTCTGATATCAATATCACTGCTCTGGCGTGCATGACATAAATCTTGGGTCCGTTTATTCAAAACTCAAAATCCCAATTAACAGAACAATAATTTATTCAACGTTACTTTAACACTCTGACACTAATTACTTCACTAATTAACTCACTCAACCTAACTCTTACAATATTCATTATCTAAAACGTATAACAGCCGATCTTAAACTAAAAACTACCAACTAATCTTGGCCTTTATATACCCGTCATTCATTCCTGTAAAATCTAAAAGAACGCAATAGTCTTTTCACCTGAAACCCACAGTACGTTCTAGAATTCAGGTATTATATTCTGTGCATCCTGGCGTTACACAACCGCTACAGTATAAGCAAAGTAGGAAGTTTATTTCTGTTGAGTGTCGAACTTTGCCAATGGTGCAAGTAAAAATAATAGAATTGTGGAAAAATATCCTCACCTCTGAAACTCTTCTCTGTTTATAAAAGCGTGATAATATTTTTTTAGGAATATCTTGTTTTTGTAAAGTGTAAAACAAGATTTTTAATTATATTTCTTGAGATATTCGGCCTCTTTAGGGTTAGTAAGTATAGAGAAAAATATTACACTTAACCTTAGAATAGAAATATTGGACATAATGACAATATTTATGTCAAAGGAACGTTCAAGGTATACATATGGACTTCAAATCAGTAAAATTAAAATTACAAACCCGCCAGACAATATTATAGCGTCCTCATCTCACCTCTTTCCTATTAAACCGTAAATAGCTCGACTCTTTGATGTTTCAATTTACATCTCATTATTGCCTCGTCCATACATAATTCCTCAGTTTGACGCGGTAAACGCCTATGCATAAATAGGCTTTTTGGACACTAGCGAAATCACTGTTAATAGTGCTATATATATCTTTCCTGGAAATTCTAGTTCAGGCGATTTTATCATATCAATTAAAATGCAGCTAAAATTTACTGAACGTTTAAGCGTTAATGATGTAGGTATTAATGTCCGCCAATACGGTATTTTATTTCAAATGGAACGAGCGATAAGAGAGCAGTAAATATTGATGTCTAATTATTACTGACATACCGTTTATTGTTTCTTTATTACGTACTACCAAAGCTTTCAATTGTAATTAGCAAAAAACTCTTTCCTTTCCAATAAATCCGTGGACGGAAACGAGAAAAGGAACTCGAAAAAATCTGTCTCACAATAAAAAAAAAACATGCCACATAGGATATATAGTAGCGAGAACGAATCCATATTTATTTGTTTTCAAAACAAAGGAAACCTAACAGGCGGCTTACCTATTTTTAATTAGGAAAAGCTTTTATCGCGCTTCGACAAAGTAAATTTGCTGCGTCAGGCCAGTAAAAGAGAGGTTTTTTTAACCAGACTTGCATCTAGATAGTTTTTTGTTATCTTTTTTTTTTTACTTTTCAGGTAGTACGTATTGTGGATGTTCAGGATCTGGTGGAGTCTCACATCCAGAAACTTTAACAGTCACTTTGACTGCTGATAGAGGTATAGGATACGGGTTAACAGTTTCTGTAGGAGACCATACTGAAAATCGATCAGCTGATATTCTTGTCACCAGAATTTCTCCCAATTCACCAGCTTACAGGTAAGAATAGTTATTTTTTAATTTTTTTCACTTACTTATAAAATAAAACGCAAAATATTCCAGGTATTTGATGGTTTCATTATCACTACTGAAATAAATACTTGATTATTTCATCAACTAGGTGATTGAAAGTGATAAATCTCCCCCTACCTTTTTAAGTTAAAAAAAAAAATCTATTCGGCGCTATGTCATTAGATAAGTTACTCAAATCAAATCAAATTGAACATGCTTTATTTTCAAAAAAAATAAATAAAAAAATTGTAGACGAAGCAGGCAAGCAGAACAAAGAAAAGTATTATAGGTAATAAACAGTGATATAAACACAAAAAAAGAACAATAAAAAAAAATACAAAAAAATATTAAGACTATCAAGACACATACCATACCATACCTTCCGCAGCACCACCAGGGCATTAAATGATGTTCAGGTCATCATCGAAATATTCCTCAATCCTATGATATACCTTTTCAATAAGAAAGGTCTTGATGAGCGCTGATGACTCTATTCAGACATGAAGTGATAGCGCAAGGGGTAATTGAGTTTGTAGTGAGTACAACAATGGTTTGTTAGATACTGATTGTAATGAAATAATTACAGCTATTTATATTAAACGAATCAATACAAAAACCCTATATTCATTTATTACATTCTGCCCCGGGCGTTTTAATGGTCTTCCTGTGCTGTTCTCATTGACTGATCATGGTACAGATGCAGCGGTTGTAATGGAATGCCATTATTCATGGAATTCCTATGTTGAGGTCTTTGAGGGTGGTTATTATTTTAGTAGCGTCGGCATAAAAAATAAATCAGACATGCAGCAAGAGCTACTGTTATAGAAAACGCTGTTGTGCTGCCAATTAACGTGTCATGCCGAAAATTTGCCCATTTTTCGTCTTCTAGCTGTTCATTGATTTGTTCTTCTTCTTTCTTCAATTCTTCTATACTGTCGGATGCAATAATTACAGGTTCTTCTTGCTTGTCTTGAGGTCTGTAGCTTGTAATGCTAAGTGTATCAATGGTGCCTATTCGGGCTGGGTAAAAGTTATTGTTGAGTACTCTTGCCAGCTCTAGTTTTTTCAGGAATAATATATTCTTATTAGTTATGTGCAGCTTTGTGAAATTTCTATTATTCCTGTATAGTTAACTATTATCTCTTCTCGGACACCATCGCAAATTATAGCCATTTTTACCTTTGTAGGTGTCACAAACAACCAAGCGTACTTAATTGACGTGTCTCGTAATACCTGGTGTGCGCGCGCAATTCGTGGGTTGCAGGTGAGCGTCCAATGAAAATCGAGTTAGTTACGGGCTTGCGTCATAATCGTATTCAGAGACGAGTTCAGAATTAATCGTTCCTTCTTTCTTTGTAACGTGTAATTCGACAAAGAGCAAACTAATACTTTACGTATTACTGGAACTTATCCCAGTGTCGTTTAAGGTTATGTTAGATTATACTTGACATATTCCTTTGCAATTTTATTGTGCGATGTTGCCGGATGAAACATTTCCCAAAATAAAAGTGCAAACGATGTACATCCACTTTAAAGCTCCTCTTTTGTCTGATTTACGGCGTTGTAAATCACTTGACACTATATCACTTCTTTAATGTTATAATGTTCGATTCGTATTATCTACATTTGTTCTGCAACAATACAATCTGGCTACACTGCAGCCACGAGTTGCGCGCGCATGTCATTTGTTATTACTTTCTAACTTGTATTTATTACAATTAAGCTCTCTTTTTCTATTTCTGCGAGACACGTCAATTGTTTCCATGTAATTGGTTGCAAGGAGATCTCGTGGATAGGACATGTTGTGTTTTCTGTGCGTTGGTAAATTTCATCTATAACACAATGTGGACTGAAAATATCCAAAAACATGTATGGAGTTGTTAGTGTGATGAATTGTTGTTTTTAGTAGTGGGAAGGATAGAATTTGTATGTTTGAAGGTAATTTCTTCGATATATCTAATATTGCGTTTTCAATCTGGATGGGGGATACTAATTCAAATAAATGAGTTCGGTGATAATGTAGTTCCAGCACACGTTGGTGATGATTTAGGACGTCGTCTATGTAATTTAATACTATCCTATATGTGCTTAGGAGATAAATATTCAACAAGTTGGTATCTACGGTTTTGTACCAGTGCTGCATCTCTTCAATGACCTTAATCGCTTCATTCATTCTTTCTTGGTATCTTCTGAGGTGTCCATTGATACAAGTTTCTGTTTCATTGAATTCCTCCAACGCATATAAGATGAATTTAGATGATTTGATGCCTGAATAAGTTTTTGCTGATTTGTTTCTAATTGTTCAATGTCTTGGTAAACTTCATCATTAACCCCAAATCAGGATGTGAGTATTTTTCCCACTAATCCTCGCTTGCGTCTATTTGCACTTATAATTTTCATTCCTTGGTCCATTGATTCCATTTGCCTTGCTTTTCCTCTAAGTGGTCAATTAGCGATAAACATTGTGTGTTTGACGCTGATTCCCTTGCATTATCACAAAGAACTTGAACCTGTTTAAAAGAATCACCTATAGTTCAAGTATCATCGGCTAATTTATTTTTATCAAATTTCAGTTCGAGTCTTAATATTCCCCTGTCAATTTTGGTATGTCCTATATGATCGGTATATATTCCTGGAGGTGGAAAGTGTATTTCTCTGCTGTAGAGCTTCTCAATGTTACGAGAAATAATATAGCCATGAAGTCTACCTTCCTTTACACTCCTACAATTTGAAATGCCTCGCATCCTCTCTTGTTCTGTGTATATTGGAATGAGTTTATGAACTGGTGGCTTCATTCAACTTCCGTCAGCCTTCTTAATGGTTACTACTCCTGTGTTATCTTCTGAGGGCTGTGTTTTGATTATTTTTGCCAGAGGCCATTCGCTAAGGTTGATATCCTCATTTTTTATCAAGACTAGCTCTCCGATTTGAAGCGATTTTCTAATGTTTTTGCATTTGTATCGTTGTTGAAGTTAGTGCAAGTAATCTGACTACCATTTTTTCCATATATCCATCTTAATTTTTTGTACTAATTTCCATCTTTCAGTTAGATTAGAATTGATGGCTGTACTAACTGGGTCTGGTGGTTCCACAAGTGCCCTTTTCACCAAAAAGTGCCCTGGCATCAGAGGTGTTATATCAGTGGGATCATCGTTTAGTGGACACAGGGGTCGGGAATCAAAGCAAGCTTCTATCTGGTGCATGAGTGTGGATTACTCGTCATAAGTGAGGCAAGTTGCCCCGATCACTCTCCTGGGTAGTATTTCATTGATTTTAGCCCTGCTTCCCAGAGTCCTCCAAAATGGGGAGCTGCTGGTTGAATGAAATGCTAATGGGTTCCGATAGAGACTAGCTTATCTTCAATATTGGATATTTTGACTATCTGCATAACTTCTTTTGCTTGCTTCGACAAAGTTTGTATCATTATCGCTATATATGTACACGCAGCAGCCTCTTCTTGCGGTGAAACGTCTGAACGCGGCTAGGAATGTGTCTGCTGACATATCGCTCACAACTTCAATATGTATAGCTTTAGTGGTGAGGCACACGAATATTGCCGCATACCATTTGTATGATTTGTGGCCTCTTCCTTCGGTTGTTTTAATTTGTACTGGACCGGCGTAGTCTATCCCTGTATGAAAAAATGGGTATGATGGAGAGACTCTGGCTGCTGAAAGATTTCCCATTAGTTGTTCCGCTGTTTGAGCTCTAAAACGGGTGCATTTTACACATCTACCAATCATAGTTTTTACTGCTCGCTTCCCATTAATGATCCAAAACTGTAGAATGATTAATTTAGTAAGCGGACAGTTATAAGATAAAATTATGGGATCTTATATGGCAACTGCGATTTCTCAAGTCTTCCCCCGACACGCAAAATTCATTTACCGTCTAGGAATGGATTCAAGTTTAAGAGTTTGCTGTTTTTAATTGAAGCTGACTTTTCTTGTAGTGGTTGGATTTCATTGGGGAAATATATTTGCTGTTCGATTTTGACAATAGCTTCTAGTGCATCTTGCAATTCCTTTTCCTTTATCGATAGACGTTCGGTTTTCTTCACTTTCGTTTTGCAATATTGAATAAAACGCTTGCAAAACGAAATTACGCTTATTAGTTTATTTAGTGTGGAGAATCTTCTAATTAGTTCGTCATCTGTTCGACATCTGTTGGAAACTATGTGGCATGCGTTGATTTCTTCAGGTATTGGATCGATTTTGGTTTCGCTTTCTGCCTGCTCGGTCATTTTTGACTTTAGCCATGGTGGACCTTCCCACCACATCATTTGACTTATTAGTTTAGACGGTTCCATCCCTCTTGAGACGATATCTGCTGGGTTATGTTCAGATCTGGATGCCTCCAGCAGTCTTCTGCTATAAGATCATTGATTTGAGCTACTCTGTTAGCTACAAAGGTTTCCCATTTTTTTGTACTGCCTTTTATCCTGGCTAAGGCAATCATGGAGTCTGTGCATGCATGAATATTCGTTTTATCAGAGGATAGAATCTCGACTGTTTTTCTCAATAGTTTGGCTAGTAGCAGTGCTGAACATAGCTCTAGTCTTGGGAGAGCGTATCTTTTGATTTGGCAGTTAATAACGTCATTTTAACATCTTCTGTATTAGTTGCCAGTATTTTGATATATACCACTGCGCCATATGCATCACAGAATCCATGTAGTTCAAAGTGGCTCCTAGGAATTTGGTTAGTCCATCGTGGTTTCACGATTTTGTCTACGTTCTTCAATTCTTCTTGGAACGTCTTCCACTTCAACTGAATATTTTCCGATAGCTCATCATCCCAACCTAACTTTTGTAGCCATAGATCTTGTATTAGAAGCTTCGCCTTTATGGTTACCAGGGCAATCCACCCAATTAGATCGAATAGCCTCGATACTTCGGATAGAATCCTCTTTGTTATCTTTCTGATTGCTGATATATCTACCATAAAATGGAACGTATCGTCACGAGGTGCCCGATGAATGCCAAGTGACTTTTTTGTCTGATTCTCAGTTACCTCCATCATACTCTGATCTCTCATTTTTTCTGGGATCGACTGCAAAACTTCCATGCTATTTGTTGACTATTTTCTAAGGACGAATCCTCCAACCAGAAACAAATCAATGAGCTGCGTTTAGAGCTGTATTGCGTCCTTAATGGTATCGGCCCCTGACTATAGGTCGCCGACATAGAAATCAAGTCTGGTATATTGTCTGGAACGTTTACTGTTCTGGATGTACTTTAATCTGACCGTACATTTTTTCTACATCGCTGGAAATTGCTATTCTGTGATATCTCCAGCGTAGTAGGATGTCTGAGAGCTCCTTTTGAAGTCTTGGTCCAATTGGCATAGTGTTGTTCAGACTTATACCGCAGTTGATGTTTTAGAAGCAGCGTCAAATACCACCCTTATTTTGGTTGTAGTGCTTGTTTCTTTTATCACTGATTGGTGAGGTATATAATATTTAGCAGCTGCTTCTGACGCCGACCGGTACCAAGCACATATGGTCTAATTCTTCATATTTTCTCATAAACGCATTATAGTTTATATTTAGTTCTTTATCTCTTGCTAATCGTTTTTCAAGCTGCAGTAATCTCGCTGCAGCCAGTTATTTTGATAGTCCTAAATCTTCAATTTTTTGCAAAAATGGTACTCGTACAGTGTCATTTTCATTCAAGTGTCTTTGCTATGGGTCCTCGTATTTCCAAGAACCTAGTGAGTTGCTTGTCTTTTCCAATTAGCGTTGTCATGCTATACCCCTGTAGTCTGGACCTGCGCCTAGTCATTGTTCCAGAGACGATCCAACCTAATTCTGTATTTTGTGCAAGTAGTCCATTTGTCGTCTTCTTAATACCTTCCAGAATTATGTCTCCATATTCTTTAGCTCCAAGGATAATATCTACTGGTCCTGGCTTAGAAAATGTCGGATCTACTAGAAAAACAATTTCCCATTGATTAAATTCTACGTTGAATTCTTTTGCAGGCAGTGATCTTGTTAACCTTGGTAATTCTATACATGGCACTTGGAGCATAAAGTTACTTGCGAAACGAGGCCTAATTGTTGCTTTTATTTGCCACTTGGCCGTGAGAGGCTCATCTCCTCCTACCCCATTCATATCAGCCTGAATGCGTTGTCACGCAATTGCTGAGATTGTGGCAGCTTCCTCAGTTATGAGGGTTGACTGAGAACCAGGATCTGCTAGTTCCATATATGTTTGCTACCTAGACCATTACGGTGGCTAACAATACCATATCGTCTTCTCTTTGGCAATGATTTGCAGAGTTACTATGCCGAGAGTTCTGAGAATCTCTGTTTTGATTCCGCTTATCTTGCCGATATCCAGTTTCTTCGTGCAACAGGGTATGATGGAATTTTCCGCACTTGCGACATCGCTCTATGGAGAGACAGCGACTTTTGGCGTCATGTTTTAGATAGTTTGGGCACAACTTTACTTCTTTAACTACTCTCCAGTCTTGCAGTGACTGTCAAGACTTGAAATTTTTGGGCATAAATGAAGCTTGTGTGGTTGTTTGCAGTATGAGCATGTCGAGTTATTATCTCTAGGCGTTTCCTTTTTGATTGCGTCATTCGATGTTTCTAGTGAGTGAAACCTTTTCCGGATGAATTTCATCAACTTATCAATAGGCTGTAAGTATTTCATGTGGTGCGCTAAATGATTATTCATACAGCCTGTTAGTCTCAGCATCCCATCTCCTAGTTATGATTCTGCTTATCATTGGACCCCAGGAGGACGTGTCTATGTTTAGGTTGCGCAGGGCTTGTAGACATTCGAAAATTGTATCGTGCGATTGTTTAAGTTTGAATGCTGATTCGTGCTGGATACTTGGAATATCTATTATTCTGTCCATCAGTTTGTCCGTTAGGAGGCGGTCGTTTGTGTAACGTTTATCAAGGATACTCCAAACGTGCTGCTTCTCCTCTGACGTGTGATTTTAGATACTGCATCTTTTCAATGTCAGTTAAAGTATTATTATCGTGAACAACTTTTGACAATATGTCACAAAATGTGGTCCACTCATCATACCGACCATCAAAGAAAGGCAGTTTAATTTGTGGCAGTGCAATGTCGCATGTTTTCGTCGACACTATTGCGACTTCTTGACGTTTTTCCATGGCCCTGTACGATTATTTTAAAATGTTATGATTGTCCTCAACTTGTAGTTTGAAATACATCTGGCTTATTTCTTGCCATCGTGTAGTTATTTTATTTTGAAGTTGTTGTTTGTGAGCAAGTGACATTTCCTGGTCTAGTTCCATTCTGGTAACACCCAGCTTTTGCCAATATCTTTCAAAGATCTTCTCTGTTCGCCAAATCCAATGCTTTCACTAAATCTATGAAGGCCACCTTTGATGGTTTCACTAAGCTGGGTATAAAATTCCTCTTTCTGGTTTTTGTTCGTTGTAAGGGCGCTGATTAACGTAGATTGTTGGATGTTTTTGAGGTTTAGCCGTAGTGTCATCAGTCTTTCGCATATTCCGGATGGAAGCTCAGCAAGATGGCCCATAAATTCATTTTTTATGGCAAAACACTCCATGGAGGGTTGCACCCTCTGGACGCTGTTATCCAGTCGGGCAGTTGCACCAGTGCGATTAGTGGAAACCGGCAAGGGAGGTCGTGAATTTGTCTAGTGAAGCGTACACGGACAGAGACTTGGATATTTCTAGGATTCTGGAAAATGCGAAACGCCGTTTCAAGGGCGAAGAGACTGGCGAGAGTGAGAATCCTCTGAGAAATAAAAAGGGGTATGCATGAATCTCTTTGACCAGCATTAACAATAGCATGAATGGCCTTCTGCAGGATGCAGGGTGAAGATAACGTTTGGTAAATTTTGGTCTGCAACACCAGAATCAAATGTCATACCGTAAGTGGCTTTCGAAATAAGCTAAAAAGATTGTCCGCGCTACTGATTAACCAAGTTCGATTCTAGTCGTTCTTATGGGAAAGCATGCGGAGGACAGCGTACTACTTAACACCACGACATGCGACTCGGATCGCAAGCAACCCTATTTTTTACGCCATAGTCATCCAAGCCAGAACCAATTGAATCTTTATAGGGCTTTAAGAGATAAAATCGAAACCTTATCAATCAAAGTATGCCTCGATTCGATGTGTTTCTTGTAATAAGCATGAAGAACTCCATGTCATCGATATCGCCTGATCCTAACACATAATCACAGCCCTCTAGAAACCACAAACTATAACCAGCATTTGAAATTGTAAAACATGTTTTTTCATTTCTAATTTCAGACGGATTACTTTCGCTATCTGATCAGTTAAGATACACGAATGCCATATTTTCCCTGACTGCTGCAACATCAAGATTTTTGTTCTCAAATTTTAAGGATATTACTTTAAGAAATGTTGATTAGAGAGCTTACTTGGAATATATCTTTTGTTGGAATAACTCAGTATTTTAAGTAACCTTATCTTGTTGCAAATTTTCAACTAATTTCAGTTGCTTTCTCGGTTCCACTGTGGGTGCGGTCTTGAAGAGTTGGTACTAGAATGTCCGTCCAGTCAGTTCAATATCGTCTTGATCAATAGCTCCTTTTCTTGTCAAGCCATTTAATTCTGCAGATGGTTTTTGTACACTTTGATTTTGTATTTGGAAACCTACTTTTTTCCAGTAAGTACGTATGTGAAATTTAAAACAGTCACTTCTGGTGAGTCAGAATAAGCTGCTGCCTTTTCCAATAGGTTTATGTATGGTCGTACCGTTGGACTGAACACAGACTTTCATTGCTTGTGTTTCTTACTAGACATTTATTATTTGCGGAATATTGGAGCCACATTGGTGAAACTTCGCAAATATAGCGCTGTACTCAACTCTTCCATAGAAGTGTCGTGTTAAAATATAATCTTCAAATGTAAAAACAATATGGAATTCAACAGCAAAATAAGTAGTTCATGAGTATTGGGGAAAAAAATTGATGTTAGTTCCGATCGTATTGAAAAAGTTTTGTTCAAAAGTGCTCGAGAAGCAAGAGATGTACACCGGAAGGAGCTTCAAAATCACATCTCCATTGTTTTTCAAATCTACCATCCTGGTTATGATTATGAGATGATAAATGAGATTTGAAAAAACTAGAGAAGTATGAGAAAATAGTTGGGCCGCAAAATAAAGATACACCGGAAGGCCTACAACAAATAAAAGTGTAAAATGTTTTCAACTATTTAGAAATAGATAGCCTTATAATATTTGTTGGATATTTTTTTAAACCTCTTGCTCTCAACATTATTATTTTCAACTGAAAGTTGTAATATAATCAAGCTGTCCATAATCGCATAATTCTTACGCGAGACGTTAAGATGCCACCTACTAGGACCGACTGTTCAATATTTAAGTTTTGGTTTTTATAAATATGAAAAAATATTAAATACTATATTCGTACAAAGAATTTAGTTGAAAAATATGTGAGGAAGTGAATCTTTTCAAACCTGTTTTTTCTATGGGTTCCTTAGCCTATAGAAACTCCTTGAGACAAATAATTGAAGCTCTAGTTTCTGGTAAACTACATAGTCTATTTAGTAAAACTAAATTGAATATAATTTAAATCAAATGTAATGTACCTATCGTAGGTTTTCAGGAATCCAGCTACAAATTGTATTCACTTTAACTGCTTATTCCCCTTTCGTAAACTCGTACATGATAGGTGTTTAATCTGATACGTAACCGCTTTCGCGCTATGCAAATAGTTATTTCACTGAGTTCCCAAATACTAAGTACGTTTGTATATGTCAAATTACGATTTGCTGCATCAAATATCACCTTAATAATAAACGCTAAGACATGATTGTTGGATTTGCATTTATTTATGCATCTCTGAACCCAATTTATTAATTAGAAGATTTCTAGATTACTTACTTCTGTCGTAAATTCCATTGGAACTAGATATGTCGTCGTTTCGCTTCAATATTCAGAAATACTTACCTAATCTGCAGGATTATATCCAGTTACTCCATCATTAATGTTAGATTGTTGTCCCAAGTAAACAGTAATTGCTAGTACGTCCAATAAATCTTGTAAGCATCATACAGCTCAAATTGCCTAATGTGATAAATAAAGTCGCTTATTATATTCACTGATGACAATATAAATGTAATTTTTGGATTAAACATCTCTCATGAACTAACAAATTGCTGATTTTTTTCAAATAAAAATTTAATAAAATCACTAAAGGAGCTAAAAGGGCTTACCTCAGGAAGGTATACAAGATTCAACCTAATGCGCACTCAAATTTTAATATGACACAATTTCAATTATGGTAAAATGTAGTTTTAATTAAATTTTACACTAATTAGATAAGGGTTTTAGATTCATTTTCTCTGACGAAGCACACATTAACGTGTGCTTCGCCTTAGGGTGAAAAAAGATTCATTAACTAGGTACATCAACTGAGTAATTACTCGTAGAGGTGTCATATATTCAAACATTATGAAAAATGATAGGTAGGTACTTTTTCCAAAATGGCAAATTACACGTATGGGTTGTTATGGGATAAATAAGCTTCTTTATAAAAATAATAAACACTTCAAAGTATAACATCCAATCTATTTCACCAAATAAAAATGGCGACTGAAAAACGAAAGTGCACTCCCAAGTTCCGTTGTATTGGTATCTCTAAGTAAACATTACGTCTGAGCTTTTCTCATGGGAAAAGCCAACGTACATACGAAATATTGGGTGCAAACAGTGAAAACTGTTTTTTTTAATTAGGTGTAACATCCAAGTTATGTGGGTGAGTTTATCATTGTTAACTTGGGTTAGTTTGGGTTAGTGAAATGAAAAAAATAATTTCCAAAACATACACAAACTAATCTCCTTTTACGAGTTAATATTTGATTTTGCTTCACATTAATGGATTTCTGTTTATTAAGGCTTTGCATTATTACGGGCGATAAATACTTGAAATCGTCCAATTATTTCAACTATCAGCGCAGATTGCCCCTTGAAAAGTATTTTATTTCGTTAATATAAATTTTCCTGTTATATTATCTCGAGAAATATGAGATCTGGACCATCTTGATAGGTAATTAAAAATTTAAATTCTGAGCAAGCTTTATAAGACAAATCCGACGCGGTCCCAACTCCAAAATTAGCATGCAAACGCCTTTTAGGCGGAAAGCATTAATTTGCTTTACATTTGACTTATTTTCGGACTGGTAAATTCTGTTAACTTTTGGGAGAAAGCATAGAGGAGGCTCGAATTAAATGCTTTTGTTAACTCTGGGATGTCAGAAACAAATCTATATTTTTACAGCGTAGGTACTACAATGAGTATTTTTACAGGGTTAATGAATAGGTACGGCAAGTAGTCGTCAAAATAGGAACAAAAGTTTTATTAATCATAGTAGCGAGAACGCTTAGTTTCCAAGATACAGGATGAATTATTAAAAGATGTTTTTTGATGCGGCTAAAACAAAAAAATTTCAAAGTAACAGTAAATGGAACTAGTACTTCACTGCGTTTTCAGTGTGGTACCGTAGGGTTCTGTGCTGGGACTTGTTCTGTTTCTGTACGTAGCTGCGGATCCTGAAAATCCAATAAAAGAGTATATTTTGAAAGGTAATTTATGGAATATGTGGGAGCGCAAAAAGACCTCTAGGCTTTATAGTTTCTAGTGACCTGGAATGGGAGAAATCTCATTTGTGAAAATGACTGATTCTCGTAATAGGTAGTGAAAAGAGAGTCCAGCAATACCTTTTCTCAGCCGATACAGCATCACACAACAAAACGTACATAGGGTTTCGACTAATCACGAAGATACCGCAACAGCTTTATGCTACTGCATATGCCGATAGAATGATTGATTGATTTCATATACAGGGTGTTTCACGAACATCGAAACAGAGGCGTGTTGGGGTATTTTAAGGTAGATTAAAAAAAAAACGCTTTGACACGTCCATTTTGTATTCAAGAGGGAAACTTTTTGACCCTAATATCGGTATTTCGCTAGAGTGCACCACCTGGGCGGACTGACTTTCACCCCTCTTTTTTAGATAAAGAAGATGGCTCGAGTTGTACCTTATTTTAAAGGTATTTTGTCGTCACAACTGTGTACTTTTTTTTTTAAATCGAATGAATATTCCTCAAGATATTCACTGTCAAAGTTGCCATAGGCTGAATAAGAAACAATCTTCTGGCCTTGGTATTCTCAAATTAACACGTCAATTTTAATGTTTTCGAGAGCACACAAAAAAAGAAAATAGACATGTCCGAGAGGAAAGTCAGGAAAGTGTTAATTTGGGAATAACAGGGCCAGAAGATTGATTCCTAATTAGCCCATGGCATTTTTGACAGTGAATATCTTGAGAACTAATCATTCGATTTTCAAAAAAAGTACACAGTCGTGACGAGAATCAGAATACCTCTAAAACTAGGTACTACTCGACCCATCTTCCCTATTTAAAAAAGAGGGGTGAAAGTCACCCCACCCAGGAGGTGCAGCCTAGCGAAATACCGATAGTAAGCGAGTGCTCGGCACTCGGATAAGATGTGAGAGGCTGATTCTTCGTACTCGTCTCATAGTGTACAGAGGGGTTCATCTTGGTAGATGCCCTTGTTGTGTTTTCTCAGTGTACTGTGATCGGTTACCAGTCCTGTCACAATTCTGATCTGTTTTCTCGTAAGCTTTAGGATCTCAGGGCCTGATTTTCCCGTAGGACATTTTACCATTAGTGCCGTTATTTAAGTTATAATAATGTAGTCCAGTCACGTGGTTTCACCTACCAATTATTTTGAGGTAAGGAGCTGACAATTGGTATACACCTTCATTTTGACGTTCTAATAGTTGTCACAAAAGTCATAATAAATGTAGCCAAGGCTAATTCTTCAGTCATTGCAGGTCGAAGGTCACAGAAAGCGGTTTTTTGCGATTATCTCGATTCCTATAGCTCCAACGATATTAACACCTATTACAAAAGTTAGAAGCGATTCCTAAGCACTTTTGTTTGAAACTTTGTTTTATAAAATGAACCGTTCTTGAGATAGAGCACGAAGAGTGGTAAGCCCTATGGTCCAGATTTTGACCTATAAATTAAATGGACCTGACGGTGAATTTTTGCGTACACGTTGTTGTTATGGGTCTAAATGATTAGTGGAAGTTTCCCATCGATTCGGTGATTATTTGGGCCGTTACGGTGGGTCGAAGTTCAGGAATGCGTTTATCAATAACTCGAAAACTATCAACTTTTTTAAAAATATCTTCTTAAAAAAGTTATAGATCATTAAATTTGCTCCAAATTTGGTAAATTTTATGATCTATAATTTTTAAAATAGATGGTGAAATCATTGGACCTATAGAAACCGAGGTTATTGCGAAAAAATGATTTTTGTGATCTTTGACCTGACATAACTTACGACACGCACACGCGATTTTATTAGATTTTTGGGCCAACTTTAAGAATGGCCAAATAAAGGTGTGTACGAGTCTACAGCTTGTTTCCCCCCAGTTCAAAAATGGCCCCTCATCTTTGTTTAAATTTTGCACACCCAGATTCAAAATTTACTTAGTCTAAAAACTTTGGACGAGCGTAGAAATAGGGCAGGTTTAACTTTTATTTATAATCTTGTAAACAGCAACATTGATAGTCTGGACCTAGTTGAATGTAGGTATAAATATCGAAATATCTAGTAGGAATAGAAGGAACAATTTTACAACTTTTTTACATTCCATTCCACCGAACAAATTATCGTCAAAATGTAATGTGCCTTTAGATCAGTGGTTCCCAAACTGGGGGGCGCGCCCCCCTGGGGGGGCGTGAAGAAACATTAAGGGGGGCGTAAGTCTTCTGAAAAACTAATAAAAATTTTAAGCCTTATAAATAAAAAATCAGTTAAAATTTAGGAAAAGATGTCTACATTCCGGCAACAGCGTATACCTCAGCCAAAGCAGCTTTGCCATGCGATCCAGCGCTGCCACCTCTACCGATTTATCGGTAGATCTACCGATTTTTAAATGAGTCTCCCGATTTTAAACCATTTTCTCACGATTTTACTGCAATTTATTGGTAACCCCAACTCCCCCACTATCAAATTCTGGGATACTCGAGGATCAAGAACACTCAACTTCTTGTGTGAGAACAAAATGAAAATCACCTTTTCTACATTTATAATCGCAAAAAAAATTAACTCACTAACTAGCACATCCTGAATCTGCATTCCATCGCGGTCTGCAGGTGACGTCACTTTAAGCTGCTGGTAGTGACGTCACTCGCAGGCCAGGAATTGGATGGTAAGGGAGTTAGGGGAGTGACGCAATTGACACATAACATCTGAGCATAATCAGTGTTTGAATATGCTCGCGAAAAATTGAAATAGGAATCACATTCCACAATAAAATTATGACTAAATTTATTGACTGGTTTTATATACCTAAGCAAATTGTGGCGGAATGACGTCATATGACGCAACCGCCTAGCTACCGATTTTTAAACGAAAACTACCTATTATGTCTCCAAGAATCTACCCTACCGACTTCATTCCGTCAGAAGTGGCAGCACTGATGCGATCATTGCTACAGCGTACGCTCGCTGCCCACTGTCATGCCCATTTCTCCTCTTCCAAAGTCCAGCTCAGAAGAGTTAAGCCTAGTACTCATAACTGCGAAATTCGCACTTTTTTGACATTGCTTTGATAATTTGACGTTTAATGCGTGTATTAAACGCCAGAAATAGTTAGCAAAATTACTATTGACTCCGCTAAAGAAACATACAATCAAAGAATAAAAAACAGGTTGCTGAATTGTCCAAGTAGTTCTAGGTCTTTTTGGTCTCTTGCAAAAGCTGTTGGATCTAACTTCACCAAGTCATCCATACCACCACTTACAGATAAAAATAATCACTTAGCCACAACATCAGAGGAAAAAGCCAATATGCTTGCCCAAATGTTTTCCTGCAACTCCAACCTAACAGTGCCAAACGGAAAAACTCCACCGTTCATTGAAAGGGTTTCCCATAGTATGCCAGAGGTACCCTTTTGTCACAGAGAAATACGAAAATCCCTAAAAAAGCTGGATACAAACAAAGCAATGGGTCCGGATGGCATTCCCGCAATAGTCCTCAAAAATTGCGCCAACGAACTCACCCCAACTTTCGCAAAATTATTCAATTTGTCTTACAAATTGTGGCGGAATGACGTCATATGACGCAACCGCCTAGCTACCGATTTTTAAACGAAAACTACCTATTATGTCTCCAAGAATCTACCCTACCGACTTCATTCCGTCAGAAGTGGCAGCACTGATGCGATCATTGCTACAGCGTACGCTCGCTGCCCACTGTCATGCCCATTTCTCCTCTTCCAAAGTCCAGCTCAGAAGAGTTAAGCCTAGTACTCATAACTGCGAAATTCGCACTTTTTTGACATTGCTTTGATAATTTGACGTTTAATGCGTGTATTAAACGTCAAATTGTCGAAGCAAAGTCAAAAAAATGCGAATTTCGCAGTTATGAGTACTAGGCTTTACAGTGAGTAAAATGAATGTTTTTGTATAATGGGGAAAGAAAGGGGGGCGCGACCACTTCTTGATTTAAGAAAGGGGGCGCAAAAGAAAAAAGTTTGGGAACCACTGCTTTAGATCGTTATTCTAGACTATATAGTTAATCATTATCACATCGAAATCATTAATATTTCACTCTCAAACTTTAAAAGGCAGATAGATAGTTTAAATTTTAATTAATTAACCAGGGTATTTTTGCTAGGTTTTTGTTGAGTTTTTTGGAATAATTGGTAGTAAGTAGTATACCGGGTGTCAACGAGATCGCTTTCGCTCTGGCATTTTTTTATTTCTTTTCCGATCGAAATGAGTTTCGTTGTGGAGTTTAGGCATAGGCGCAACTAGGGGGGTGCTTGGGGGTGCTAAGCACCCCCATAACAGAAATTAGCACCCCCATTCGGCATCCCACCATAGCATTACCTAACACTAATATAAAAATTAGTGCAACCAAATTATTTATTTTTTTCCACTTTTTGTACTCACGTCATCGATGACGTCATAACTTAGAAAAAAGGATTTGTCGGTGATTTTTTCATAGAGCCCGTTCGGAATTATTATTGTTTTCTAATAAAATTTCCTACTTAGGGCCGGTATTTCAATATAACCTTAAAATCAAGACTTACCCAAGGTTACCTTAGCGTTAAGGTGAACTTGAAATTAGTTCATTCAGGTGGCTTTGATATACGGTGAAACTTGTATTAAGGATGACCTAACGTTATTCTGTACCTTAAGGTGACATTGAAATACCGGCGTTTAGAACAGTGTTGCCAATATGCGGGTAATTACCCGATTTGTGGGTAATTTGACTGAAAGCCGGGTAATTTTTTAACATTTTATAAATCGGGTAATTTCGGGTAATCGAGACTCCCAGTCCCAGTATGGTAAAAAATGGTTAAAAAAACTAGAAAAAGTCATTAAAATAATAATTAAAATATAGGTACATTGTTTTCTAGTTTTCTGCCACCTGCTCGATATACTAAGAAAAAATGTTCTTTGCTGTGCTTCGGCTTTGTAACTTTAGCCGATTGGCTTGGCATGGCACGAAGCACGAGTGTATCTTTATCCTTTTCTCTCCTATACCCCTAAAAAATAAAGATACGTGGACCCAAAAGTGGGACCCAAAATACTTTTTTTTTGTTTAGCGGTGTTTGCTATAGCACCCCTTAAATTTGGAGCCTAGTTGCGCCTATAAGTTTAGGTTTGGCAAATGTCATCTTTTGACGAATGTGTGAAAGTCTAGCAACTTCCGGTTTTACCGGACGTGACCATAGCTTCATTAATCTAAATGGCAACCTAGTATTTTTTAGTAGTTTTCAAATCTTGGGATCATTCTGTATATGGAAGTACCAAATTTGAAGCTGTTTAAGGAAGTTTGAAAATTTTAAAACGAAATTTGTTTTCGAGTTGAGACTGCCAGGGTTTGCTCGAAACTGTTTATTTTGGTACACAAAACTGTAGAAAAATAGAAATGCATTGTTTTCACTCATCATGTGCCTACCAAATGTTCTCAAAGTTGGAAAAATCTTATTTTTAGTGATAACTTAATAAAATTAAATGAAACCACCCCACTTTCACAACTAAGATTGATAACTTTATGAGAAGACCCATTTTTAAGTACCTAATACATTTTCTTTAACTTTCAATTTCAAAAGTTACAAAACAATTTCGACAAGCCCCGGTGGTCAATGTTATCTTAACAACCCATTGTCAGGAAATCAATTTTTTTTGACAATGTTTGTCAAATATAATTTTTTACCTACGTAATTAAAGCAAATTCAATAATGTTTACAAAAAGCGATGAAGTGGATATTTTAATTATCTATGGACAATGCGGTAAAAACGTATCGGAGGCAGCACGCGTTTATAGGGAAGAGTTCCCGGAGAGTCTCAATTATTCCTCTAGGCAGTACATAACATTTTTAATTATAAATGCGCCAGGAGCCTGAAGATCCTCCAGAAAATTTCATTATTAGCGAAGAAATGGAAGTAAATGTGGTGGCTTTCGTAGATATGAACCCTACTGCATCTACCAGAGATATTGGCCAAGAACTTGAAATAAGTCACGAATAGGCACGAAAAATTAAAAAAAAAATACATGGATGTAAGGCATTTAAATTATCAACTTCATCAAGCCTTGTACAACAATGACTTTGAAAAAAGGTTAGCTTTTTGTAATTGGTTTATGGCCATTTCTACCAAGCAAAAGTGAAGTGTACTTAACGTTAAGTGATCCTTAAGTTAGATTTAGCTTTCCTCCACGCTTATTTTGTTTCATGAAGGATCGCTTAACTAAACCGTCAAAATTCTCGGCTTAATGGCCACTTATCGTTAAGTGGGGATGTGCGCATGCGCTAACAGCGTTCAGATTTTCCCGTTCAGGTGACAAACAAAATAACCTAACCTCTCATTTCTATCTCAAGTATCTCAGTCATTTTTTAACTTCATACTCCATTTCGTCTCGTATTTTTATGTGTTTGAACGGGTTTAAAAGTAAATATGGATTTTAAAATTATTCTTGATGATCTCGAAATATTAGACCTGGTAGAAGATGGGTTTCCCAGAAGAATATATGACCGAAGGAATTATGATGATTTTGATGTCCGGCTTTTTTTGGATAAACTCTATATTTGTTGCTATTCTCCGACTCCACGCTGCTCTAGGCACATTCGTGTTCGTTCACACACAAGGCAGAATGGAGGATAAACCAAGAATATCTCTCTCCTCTATGAAATAAACCGAATCTGGACAACAGTAACAACTATTATCAATATTATTATTATAATATCATAAAAATTAGCGGAAAGCGACGAATGACTCGAATGACAGATAACATTGTAACGACTAGTGTAAAAACGAAAAGTACCCAGATCTATCACTTAAAATGCAATGTTGTCAAAGCTTTACGAGTACAACACTTAGCTAAGCTTGCACTTAAAAACTATGGTCGAACGAAATTATATTTGAGTGTCCAGTGTCCCTTAACTTTTAAGGGATTCATAGTAAATCAAAGCTAAGTTATAGTTTGATGGAAATGGCCATTATCGAAACTAATAATAACCAAAACAATAATCTTGCACGATCAATTTTATATTCCGATCAATCCCGATTTAAGAATAATGGAATGTTTAATAGGCAGAATACTAGATATTGGTCAAGAGAAAACCAGTACAGAATGAACCAGGGCAACTTTCAGGAAAGGTTTGTAATGTTTGGGCCGGAATAATCGGAACGAGAATTGTGGGGCCAATACTCTTTCAAGGGCGGTTAACTGGGGAAAGATATCTCAGATTCCTTCGGAATGAAATAGAGGAATTCCTAGAAGGTTTGCCTTTGGAAATTGAGAGGGATATTTACTTTCAGCAAGATGGAGCTCCACCCCACAATGCTTATGTAGTGAGGGATTACTTAAGGGAACGCATTGGGGACCACCTTATAACTACCACTGGACCGATAGCGTGGCCACCTCGTTCCCCAGGTCTCACGGCTCCCGATTTCTTCCTTTCGGGATATTTGAAAGATAGGATATACGCAACACCTCCACCCTCCTCGGACGTTCTTCAAAACCGTATTCGTGAGGCGTTTTCATCTTATAACTCCACAGATGCTAGAAAATATTATCAGGGAAAACGTTTTTCGAGTTAGGCAGTGTAGAGCAGCTCATGGAGGATATTTTGAGAACCTGATCGGTGGCTAGTGATATTGCTTATTTATCTATTTTATATCCTACTGAACTATTATAACCATATAATACCTTGGTTACGATAATCATAAACAGGGTCTCAACTCCCAAGGGAGTTAAGGATATCATAACTCCCAAGGGAGTTAAGGATTTTCATAACTCTCGCTTTTACCTTGAATAGGTAAAACTTTGACAAAAAAAAAAGAAATTTCGATTTATGGTTTTTTCCTTTATAAAAATAGACAGAATACAGTAAATTCAGTAGGATATAAAATTATCTATGTACCACGGGAATTATCAGGTGTTAATACCCACGGGCAATTGCACAAACGTTGCCCTGGGGTATTAACACCCTCATAATTCCCTTGATACATAAATAACTATTATCCGCTTTTCATTTTAAAGTATTCCATTTATTATTATAGTCCCTGCGTTATTATACTCATTTAATTTCACCGATGGAACCACCACATTCCATTCACATCGGTGAAGTCACCGATTAAAATAAAAACATTCAAGAAGTTAAACTTGCTTTGGTGACAATCGCAATTTATGTTGTCATGATAGGACCAAAATAAATAAAAAACTAATTATAAGCGTGAGAAACTCAATTTTCAGACGCGGTTGTAGAAAAAAGATTGATCTGACGTAAATGGACGTCAAGCAGAGCTTACATGGGTCAAATAAACGGTCATGAGTGGTGAAGTCAAGTAATTTTTTTTACCTACGAGCGCATAGTGTGCGGTAAAGTTAACTTTACAGCATAGTATGCGGTAAAGTGGACTACAAAGTGTGCGGTAAAGAGCACTTTACCGCATAGTGTGCGGTAAAGTAAAATTTGATATTTATAATTAAAAATCCTTTCTTTTTCAGAAAATGGATTTTTGATAATTCCTAAATCTAATCTAATTTTATCAATTAATCTGAATCATTAATTCATTTTATCAATGCCTTTTTTTGGAGATGTAGATGCTCATAGGTAAAATTTTGTACCTAACACATGCGGAAAGTGCCTTTACCGCCCTTAACGGCTTGACTGCCGTTGCGTGCGGTAAAGTATCACTTTCCGCATTTGTTAGGTAAATAACTATTATCGCATTTTTGACAGTAATGTGATACATAACTGCATTCAAAATTGAGTGGTAAAGTGCCACTTTACCTCGATAGCAACACTTTACCACATAGCAACGTCATTGATAGCAACCATTTTGTAAATCAATTTTCATTTGTCAGGCCTTATTCACAGTGTGCGAAATTGCAGCATTTCGCAATTTCACGCCAATCAAATAAATTAAAAATAGGAAATAGTTATTTTATTTCTGGTTATTATAAAAATTGATAATATAAATATTAACTTCTATTTTTTGCGTTTGTCGGATAGACGAATCGGAATGTTGATCCAGGACAACCCCGCCTAAAACAATAAAAAGCGAACGTTCTTTAAAGTGTCGTTTAGAAGAACCTTAAACCTTGACAATGTCAATGTCATGAAAACTTAAAGGACCCCGCACACCTCTTATGGGTTTTTGGTTTTCTGTCAAACTCAATGAAATTTTGATATGTGTTAGACCTTGACTTCCTGATAAAAAGTTCTCATGGGCCTGAACCAATCCTATGATTAGTTTTTGAGATACAGGTACTTTTATGTCCAAGAAATGTATACAATTTATATGTATTCACAATCTACCTGTCAGCTAATAATAGGTCTGTTTCTGCAAAAATCACAAACTTGTCAGAGCGAATTTGATTGGTCGAAAACAGTCAGAAACAGTCAGAAAACTAGTTACAACCAATAAAATTCACTCTGACAGACCTAATAATAGGTGACAGGTAGATGTGAATGCATATAAAATGTGTACATTTCTTGAACATTAAACCACCTGTATTTCGGAAACTAATCATAGTATCGGGTTGGGCCCATGAGAACTTTTTATCAGTAAGTCAAGATATACCACATATCAAAATTTCATTGAGTTTGACAGAAAACCAAAAACCCATAAGATGTGTGCAGGGTCCTTTGTATTTCAAATTTCTATCAAAATTTAGGAAAAAATATCTTATGAACACAGGATTTGAAACAGTTATATTTAATTGATTTACCTTTTCATAAAAAAAAGCCAACATGAGGTCCTCATTTGGCACTTCTTCCACGTTATTCATTAATTTCCATTGACGGAATTGGTCATATTCTTTCTCATACTTTGATTTTGATTTCTCAGGCAGCAGCCTTGCTGTAGCAGCACGAGCTGCTTCCAAAATCTTCGGATTCATTTCACTGGACGCCATAGACTGGACACGGTTCCGAAAATTCTTTCTGATTTTTTGTTTGAATAATGTTACTCGTTTCTAAGTTACCGAAAAGAAAAACCAGCCAGGCATGGGCCACCAGGCACAGGTCTGTTATGATTTCAAAAATTATATTGTCTTGTCAAAAATAAGAACATTTCTCAATTATTTGAAGACAAAATGCGATAAAATTGTATAAGCAACGCATTTGCAAAGGGTTTTACCAATATCGTGAGGCCTTAAAGCACTCGCTCGCTTCGCTCGCTCGTACACAAAACTGGCCACACTCAATTGGTAAAACCTCACTTTACTAAACTTGTTGCTTAATGTACTATTACCTACGAGCGTGCGGTAAAGTGCACTTTACCGCACTTATTTGCAAATGGAAAGTAGCACTTTACCGCATAGTATGCGGTAAAGTGGACTACAAAGTGTGCGGTAAAGTAGCCTTTTTTTGGAGATGTAGATGCTCCTAAGTAAAACTTTGTACCTAACGCATGCGGAAAGTGCCTTTACCGCCCTTAACGGCTTGACCGAACTCCGCTTCGCGTCGTTTGGTCATTTGCCGTTGCATGCGGTAAAGTATCACTTTCCGCATTTGTTAGGTAAATAACTATCACTTGCATCAAGTAAATAGTTCCGGTCAAGTCAAGTAACGACATACGTTAAGTAGTGAAGTGAAGCAAGTTAGTTTGCACAGTGGACAAGTAGCTTGAATAGGGAACTTGACAAAAAATTTAAATATGAAAATATTACTATAAATCATAAGAACATATTATGTAAAAACATATATCAGCGAAAAAAAATAGTATATTATATACCTAGGTAGAGAAGTTGGTCATTATATACCGAAAGCTTTTATAATGCTTGAGGTATATAATGACTTTCTCTACCGAGGAAAAGTAAAAAAAAATCTATATAGATTTTTTTTTACTACCTACTGCTAGTAAAAAATAAAAAATTTGTTTAAAATCTGTGTTGTAATTATTTTTTGTGAACGCCCTCTTGAAAGTGCTGCCCTCTATCAACAGCTTATATAACTTCCTATGTACCTACAGAAACCTGTATTTTTTTCAAATTGACGTATGAAATTGAAATTGAACCAATAGAAACATGACAATATCCTTGCGTCATGACGTCATTTTCATTATTGACCTAGGTATTTTTTCATTATTTTCATTATTAACCTAGGGAGAGAAATTCAATTTTTTCTTAGAAAAATAGATTGAATAATGTCTATTTCTCAGGTTAGTAGTAAAAAAATAATTTTTTCGTCGCAAACGGCCGCAATAAGGAATTAGAAATGCGGAAAAATTCAAATTATTTCCAGCGGGAAAAAACGCGCTGGTATTGGTCGTCAAGGAGATTACACTCTCTAAGGAGTGCTTATCGGCCTCGTTTTTGGTAAATGTCGCCATATTGGTTTTCAACCATTGCCGACGTCATAACTAAGTCGTCAGCTGTTTAAACAGCCTACGCCAAGGCGAGAAACGCCATGCTGCTTACGTCACAACTGGTTGTTTGGCGCGGGAGGGTAGGGGGATTTGTTACACACAGGCCTTATGAGGATAGGCCATTCTGTAGTAGTAGTTTGTATCATCCTTATTGATCGTGACGTTATCTAGTATGATCTGTCAGTGTCTGTCAGCAATAGAGCTTCGCAAGACCAAGACCAAGACTGGCCAGTCTTGGTCTTGGTCTCGAAAAATAAATGCGGTCTTGGTATTGGTCTTGGTCTTGATAGTCTTGGTCTTGGTCTTGATAGTCTTGAAAAAAATCTATACCAAATTTGTAAAATATACATAACATGACAGAGCAGAGATAATGGGTTTAGGACTTCAGAAATGAAAAATAAAACTCCCTTTCGGAAAAAAATATGCCGACGTTTCAACCATGCATTTGGTCTTCTTCACAGGCTATTTTTACCAGCAAGAGCTTTTCGCGTCAAAAAATACTGCATAAAGCAGAGGAACAAACAAACATCAATTTTTAAATTAGAATTTTTATTAACGGAACAGGAAAGTTGACAAAAACACCATAAAATTGCCATTCTGTTCCGAGGAAAAAAATAAATTTCTATTTGAACCATCATAAGAATAAACCTACCTTCACCTTCTCGTGAATTTGAAAAAAATAATAAAGGACCCCGCACACTTCTTATGGGATTTCTGACCGCGGTCAAATATAACCAAATTTTAATATTTTATAGATCTGACCTTTCTGATCAATAACTATCATAAGCACAACTCAATCCTATGACTAGTTTTTAAGATACAGGGTGTTCAGTGTGTAAATGGAACATAAGGAATAACTCTGATGTTATTAGAGTTGGAAGGTTGGGGTTTTTGCGAACTTTGGCTACTTTTTTGTCAAACGAAACATGACACCAACAGAATTGTCATCGCTCTTTTGGTTTTTTCAGATACAAGATGTTTTTGAAAAAGTTGCATTCTGGGACACCCCTTGTTTCTCGGTTCTCTCATAAGTGATCGAAAAGGTAACAACGGATTTTTATAGATATTTTTACTAGAAGCTCATTGGAGAGCTCTACTTTTGCTGATTTCAAACCTAAAGTTCGATAGGTGTAACTCTAAATCTCTAAATTCTGGGCACAACCTGTTTCAAAATAACTCTGAGACCAACCATAGCCAGAGGGAGTTGCTTTCATCAATCGTCAATTCAAACACCTCATCACTAAATCCCAAGCAATATCAAACAGTGATATATTTGGTAATAAGCCTAAACAAAAGATACACTATCCAACTATAACACTGATACGCACCTACAAGCACAACGAGCAACGGACTGATAGAAAAACTATTCGAAGACATTACACGGGCCAGAAACCTCGAAAACACTCAATATGTAATTATTACAGGGGACTTTAACGCCAAGGTAGAAAAGAAACAACCAGGTGATACATGCTACAAGGGAAATTTGGCCAGGAAGAACGGAACGAACAAAGAGATACACTCGTAAACTTCTTAATGAACGAAAAACTACTGTATGCACACCTTCTTCCAAAAACAAACTCAAAGGAAGTGGACGTAGTGAAGCCCAGGCGGACTGGTGAAAAATTAAATTGACTCCGTCCTCGCTAATAGGAACCCTATTTGCAAAAATGTCACAGTGCTAAACAGGTTTGACACAGGAAGCGACCATAGACTAGAGCGTGCCAAGATACAAATAAACATCAACAGAGAAAGGAGAAGTCTAGTCACCAGACACATTGTCCGTCGATTTTAATCTGATACTCGGACGGAATGTGAGCTGGTGGCTCCCTACTTTAGAACGCCAGTGGTTACCTGACGTCACACCTGTTTTTGCCATATGAAACACCCCCTCGCTCCTCATACGGAAAGTGTCAGTTTAAAATCGATGAACAATACATTCCCATTCCCTACAAGAGATGCCCTGCAACTCAATCAGGAAACCTATCAAAAAGAACTGGAGAAGACGCCAAAGCTACCAACACTCCAGGGTAAGCACATAGATGAAATCCTCAATAAAATATCACATGGCATAACTACAGCCACAAAGAAAACATGTAGTAGGATAAGACAGAGATCGGATACCAAATTAAAACCAGAGATGATAGAACTAATAAGAAAAAGAAGAAAAACTGACAGAGACTTCCCAGAATATAATACCCTAAATAAGAAAACGAAAAAAGAAATAAGTAAAGACCTAAGAGAAAACAAAACAAACAAAATCCTAGAAACTATAGAGAAAAATACAGGCATGAGAGCTCTAAGATCGAACCAAGATAGGGGAAACCAGAAAATTGTGAAAATAAAAAGCAATCAAGGAATCCTAATCACAGACAAACAGGAAATTAGAAGGGAAATACAAATAATCTACGAACAGCTCTACCAAACAACTATACCAAGCCCAAATGGACCACCTAAACACATTACAAACGTAGGCTCAGAAGACATGCCGGAAATATCACCATCAGAAATTAAATACGCACTCCAACAGATGAAAAACGGCAAGAGTCCGGGAAAAGATCGAATAATACCGGAAATGCTAAAGATGGATGGAAAAACACTAACAGAGACAAAAATGCTGTTAAACAAATGTCTGATAGAGGGAAAAATCCCGAAATCATGGAAAAATGCCGAATTCGTGATAATAATATACAAAAAAGGGGATCGTTCAAATATAGAAAACTACAGACCAATAAGCCTGCTAATTGGCCCGCTATCACACCTATATGAACTTTTCACTAGAATTATCAACAATCGACTGACTGCGAAGTTAGATTCTTACCAACCGGTAGAACAAGCAGGTTTTCGAAGGGGCTTTAGCACTACAGACTATCTGCAAACAATTAATAAAGCAGTCATCGAGAATATAATAACCCGAAGAGTAGCTGAGCAACTAAGAGTCGCACAGAGATTTGTAATGATGCTGGGAATCACCTTAAGGGATAAAATACGAAATGAACAGATAAGTGATAGAACCAAAGTGAAGGATGTTGTGAAAAGGGTAGCAGGCCAGAAGTGGTAATGGATCGGACGTGTGGCGAGATAGGACCAAGATAGATGGACCCAGAAAACGGCACTCTAGAGAACAAGAGGAACAACAAGAAATTTGAGACGACCGAAAAAGAAATGGATAGACAATTTCAGAACGGTAGCAGGGGAACAATGGATGAGATAAGCGAGGGATCGCGGGACATGGAAAAACCTGGAAGAGGCCCATATCCGACAATGGATGGACACGGGCTGACGAAGAGGAAGGTATATCTCTATCATGTCTGTTTTTGTCCTAATGTGTCAGAAAAGAACTTTGCATTTGCGAGGAAAATGAGAAAGGTCTCTTCCTAACACATTGTTTCTTATGACAAAAACAGTTCAAAATATTTAGAGACAAACCTGTCGAATTTTGTATCATTGAAATCAGCAAAAGCAGAGCTATCCAATGATTTTATAATACATAGGGTGTCTCATTTGAAAACACTATGTTTGGTTCATAAATCAAAAACTATCACTATCTAGAGAAAAACTGACTACGCAACTGGCAACTGCAGGCTTCGTTAAAATATCTATAAGAATCCGTTTTCACCTCTTCGATTACTTATGAGAGAACCGATATACAAGGGGTGTCCCAAAATGCAACTTTTTCAAAAACACCTTGTATCTTAAAAAACCAAAAGGACGGTGACAGTTCTGTTGGCGCCATCTCTTGTAGCCGAAGTTCGCATCCTTCCAACTTCAATAGCAACGGAGTAATTCTTTACGTACGACCAAAATAGGACACCCTGTACGTGAACCTATCGTTCGAGCATAAATATCTATTGGTATTTTACTTGATTTCTGTGCCTTGACCGAATTCTTACACGAATATGATTCGGCTAATTGAATAGAATGTCATAATGTATATCGGACATTCACACATTGAACACCCTGTATCTCAAAAACTAGTCATAGGATTAAGTTATGCCCATGGTAGTTATTGATCAGCAAGGTCAGATCTATAACATACTAAAATTTGGTTGAATTTGACCGCGGTCAGAAATCCCATAAGAAGTGTGCGGGGTCCTTTGATGGATTAATTTAATTAAAAGAAATCAAAAGTAGATAGACATAGGAATTTGAATATTTTTATAAATAATGAGTCGATTTTTCTTTCTAAGACCAAGAGCAAGACCAAGACGAGAGTCTCGAGAGAGAGTCTTGGTCTTGGTCTTGGTATTGAACGTCAAGTCTTGGTCTTGGTCTTGAGAATATTTATCAGGTCTTGGTCTTGGTCTTGCTACCAAGACCAAGACTAGTCTTGTGGTCTCGCGAAGCCACAAGATTTACATGAGAAAATTACTGATTTTGGCCTAGAACTCTCCTAGCACACTTACTGCTATTGGAGGATAGAGTGCCAGCTTTGGAAGCTGGCACTATTTAGTTTTAGGAGAATTTCGAAAATTGCAAAGCAGACAGAAACCTAAGAATCAAGAAATTAATTGACACCCTCAAACCGGAAATTAATGAGAGGGACATAGAACAGATAGAATTACAAAATATAAAAAAGGACCAATTCTTCTTAGCTTAGAATTTAAGAAAAATAACTGAAAATTATACGAAAAATAAGAAAGCATCTCTCTTGAAGGGCTCAAAGTGAGAGAGTGAGGGATGACACGATGACAGGGGAAAATAAAAACATAATTTTCAATGACGACTCAACTAAACAAAATCAGCAACTTAAAAAAAAAAAGAATATAAAGTGAACATGGGGTTAAAGGCAGCATAGGTCTCTAAATTAATGGCCGAATTTATACAAGAGAAAATGAGCAAGAACCTTCTATTAGATTAGGAAGCGAGGTAGATCTAGTTTAGTAACCTGTTCAGTATCTCTCAAAATTGTTCAACATAAATATAGTATGTATAATGCCATAATTTGTACCAATGGCTACCCACTAAATTACCTAAACGAACATTCTCATAAATCTCATACTTACATTAAGAGTCTTAGAAACAAAAATATAATTATGCTAACAGAGACCCACAAATTCTCATGAATCCAGGACCAACAACAATATTATTCTATAGAAGTTTGATTATTCTTAGTTAGTTTTCCACATATTGAGGACAAAAACTGTCGTCCATCACCATCTCTAACTACAATTGGTATGGAGGCTTGTGTTGTACTGACGAGAGCTGATAAGTTTGAAACCGGTCTGTAACTAGCGAAGTTTTCAATTATTATTTTCTCCGCATCACAAAGCACAATCACTAACACCGTGTTAAATTTTGAACCGTCAAAGTAATTCGATTTGATTCTACCAAAAAAATAGAATTTGACATGAAATTAACGCAATTTAGACTATTTATTGTTAATTATCCTTACTAAGTTTTGGATCCATATTCCACACTTTGGCCGTTTTTTTGAACTTAATGACATTTGGAATCAAATCTGGAATATTCATATGATTTAAAATTCCTAACATACACGAAATATATGAATCGTAAATCATATAACGCAAAATTATGTCAAAAAAGCAAGTTGATAAAACAAACGGCCCAGCTGTTCGCATCACGTAGACTATTACTTCTTATCTATTTTGTTGTTCTGTTCGCGAGAAAGACGTTTTAATATTTTAGAAGCCTCCCCCATTGTTCCGTCATATTAAAATAGAAGCGGCAGCAAACTTTCCATTTTAAACTGGGGCGATTTTCCGCGCTCTTTGTAAGACCTTATTGACTTTGAAACGCAACTTTACTTCTATTTTATCCTGATCTATTTTCCATGCTTTGTAACAACTTATTTCCATGCTCTAAGCTATCTTTTGGAAAGTTCAGAAATAATTTAAGTGATGCATGTGTTGCTATCTTTGCGACCTATTTTCAAATAAACATCGCTGTCGAATTCGAATAGGGTATAAATAGACATAATAAATTATTTATTTCACATCAAATTCTACTCCTCAGAAAATATCAGTCTGCCATCAGATTTTGTTTCATTGGAACATTTTGGGAAATAAAAAATTATGATAGATTCATAATTTGAAGCTAAGTTGAAAGAAGAGGGTAATTGGTTGCAAAATAACACAGATATTTCAGTTATAAACTTTCAAATTGTGTAACGGAATGAACTCTACCCTAAACAATAAAATTAGGCAACAATCTTATGTCGAGGTGTTTTGGGTAGAACTACTGGTTACAGGCCATATCCCGTCTAATGATAATTTATGCTATAATCAACAACCCAACAATATCATAGTCTCTCTAACCATGGTATAGGGGATGCGTGTGGCAGGGTCGTTTTGTAAATGTATTTGATGCTATTATAGCCGGGCTTATATAGAGAAATACTCCCCGTAATAAAGATAACGGGCCCAAAATCGTTAAATTATTTCGAACGCCTGAAGAGCCGGCAAGCGAAAAGCTGGTATGGTAATATACGTATTTATGAAGCGTAAGAAATGATTTCGAGAAATAGGAAATCCTCATTTTCCGATTTAAGGCATTTTCGTCGCATATTAGTGAATGATTTTCGTAAAATAAAATATCAGAAAAAATGATTGTTAAATCTTATCGATTTTCTAATCAAATCAAAGTTATATTATACACATTCTGCCTATGAATAACGCATCATTATTATTTCCATGGCTATATTAAAGGAACTTCATCAATATCCAAAACACTATCATTAATAACTAGTTCCGGTAGAAACAGGGCTTCATAATATAGTCAATTTATTCAAAATGCCCATTTCGTTATCCTTGATTATGCATATAAATATGTAAATTAAAACACTGATTAGCAACTATTGGACGATATTATTAATTACTGTTTTACTATGGTAATTTTAAAATAATAATAAATTTTCTACAATCACCCTCTTGAGCTTTCAAAAGGGAATCCCAAAAAAGTGCCAAAAATTGAGCCTTTCCGCGGAATTTCAATTTACACTTCGGTTTTCTTTGTTTTTTGTATTCCTGCTGTATATTTAGATTAGTAAATCTCCATAAGAAAATCTAAGTTCCGGTCTGGCAATTTTTGTACCATTTTGGAGTGGGGGTAAAATTTCCTGGAATAAGCCGCGCCCCCTTTCCAGTGGGGTCAGGTACGGTCAATGACCCTGAAGCAGCGGCGACTAACCAGCTATCGATGAAAGACACGGGCACTGGAAAAGGGGCGGGGCTTATTCCACGAAATTTTACCCCTACTCCAGGAAATTTTACCCCCACACAAAAATTGCCAGAACGGACCTTAGATTTTCTTATGCAGGTTTACATGGGAAAATGACTGATTTTGGCCTAGAACTCTCCTAGCACATTTACTAATAGCTTTTTTTTTCCCAAAGTTGCTTTATTTTAGTAATTCATACACGCATTTTTTTGTTCATCAAAACAGTCCGAAAAATACTGCGTAGATTTCTTGATATCAGCCACATCCTCCTGGTAGTCGATTCTCGAATTTGGTAGAAGTGAACGTTCCCCTAAGAGAAGTGAGAGATCACATCGCACGCTCGTTCTCTTGGTGCCAAAGTTGGTATTCTCGAATGTATGGGATTATGATAGAATGAGAGAAAACTTGTCAAATCATAATGCGTTGTTGCCAACAGTAATATGTAGAATTAGCCACAATTTTAGTGCGTTAAAATGACGAATGTCATGAGAAAGAAGAAAATCAGTTTGTTTTATTCCTGTTTTGGGACGTAACCTCCCTCATTCTTTGCTTATTCATTTACTGAAAATCAAATCAATAATTCTATTTACAATTTTTATTTTCGTGTTGTTTTGTTTATGTAGAAAATGAATTTGAAAAAATCAAGATGTTCACCTATAAATCATACTCAAAAAGAAATGCTCATTGAATTTGTAAGGCAAAATGAGAAACTTCAAATTGGAAAATTTACCTCCGATTTTACCACAGTTTTTAATGATGAAGTTCTAGTTGGAGCCCGTACAAAAGGTGTCAATAAATCAATTAAATTTCGAGCAAGATTTTTGCTTAATCTAAATAGTTTTATAAATTTATTATCCGTTAAATCAAAGGGATTTTCTCTTCTGTAAAATTTCCTTATAGGCCTTTCTTCTTGCTCTTCTGCATCTAGTAGATCATTCAGTACAAGAATTCTTCCTATAACCCAAGCTCCATGATTTCCCACGTTTCTGTATTGGACCGTATTTTCCACTTCAACACAATATGCAAATGTACCCAATTAGCAATTACTGATAATAAATTATTTGCAAAACTAATAAAAAAATACCATGGATGATGACTGTAGAATTGACAAAAATCGCATGTTTGACGTTTGGTTCTCCCGAGAACAGACGTTCTCTTCAAAAAAAGTTGTAGAATAAAATTCTCTCAACTTTCATAGGAAGTGAACGGTCCCTAATTTCGAGAATACGTCGTAATAGATTTCAATAGAAACCACGCGTACTTTTCCTATGAGAACAGGGATCACACGATTCGAGAATCGCCGTCCTGAGCAATTTTCTTGAAACGTGTGAGCTGTTCTAAAAAAACATCTCTAACAATAGATTTCAGTCGTTTTTCATCCATTTCTCCTTGAATGTTCTGTTTTTCCTGTAAATTCAGCGCGAGATATAGGTACGGCAATCGACTTTATTCCCACTGTCTATGATTTCAGCTTGTTTTGCACAGCTCGGGTAGAAACTAGAGTTACAATTTTCACACTCGTATGAAAAATTTACTTTCTTTTTACAATCTTTATTGTATTTTTCTGCACCGACTTTATTTTCAATGTTTACTTTCGACATAACCTACAACATAATTCAGTTGAACATCCCTTCATATTCATTGAACCTCCTCTCAGAATCGATGGTATTTCAATTGATTGAGCTGATACTTGGTGGAAATTGAAATCAAAATTCATGGTTGGAAAAACTAAATAAATATTATCAGAAAATACACAAGCTCTAATTTTCCTAATTATTTCTCTGCTGAACTGAGAAGATATAGCCATTTACCTAACAAGTGCCACTTTCCCGCAATAGTGCGTGAATTTTTTTTCCGCACTAGTGCGGGAAAGTGGCGTTCAGAAGTGTCAGTTTTGTTAATTAATCAAACATTTTATCAATTTTGTCTGCATTCATTTTTGCTAGATATACTAATTTATGCGCTCATAAACTATTTGAAATATTCCTATTTTAATCCATATTAATCTAATTTGTGGATCTTTCAAAAATTTCGTTGCGAACCTTTTCTGTTAATACTTTTCAAATGAGTATAGTGATATCAATGGAATTATACCTGACTATATTTAATAACTGTATTGACTGTTTCACATTTCGCAATTAATGCCATTGGTTGATAAGTCACTGATAGTCGAATGTGAGCTTCCGGGATCTGGAAGTTCAATTCCTCAGTTCAAAGTTTTAAGTCTGGTGAGAGGGACTGTATGCGACACCAGGGGCATTTCCTGGCAATGTGCAATCCCCAAATTGCTTGATAGTCTGTAACCCCTTATGTTAATGAATTAACAAGAGACCCATAATATGCTCAGTTTGCTCAGCGAATAATTATTAGGGGTGGGTCAATAGTTTAATAAGTATAGAAAGACACTGAATTTAAAAAAACAAATAATTAAATTACACAAAATATTGAAGGGTGAAAATTCAGAAACACACCTAAAAAATAATAAACAGCAAACGGTTATTGATAATTCTGAAAAGGAAATAAATAAGGCATATAACTCAACCAAACCTTGACATAGGTAAAACCAATAAAACACTCAAGCAATTTCAAATCAAAATAGTATATTATTATATTTTCACAGTGAGGTTAAATATCAAGTATTTGTTGGTAAAACACTTTAAATCAAATCAATAAAAAGAGGTTAACTCTCAATCAGAGTCATCAAATTTCAAAAAAAAAAAAAATATTACAATGTACCTCAATGTATGTACTTACTTGTAGTCTGGTTGCTCATGGGATTTTTTCAAGAGAAAACGCCATTTGATGATACAAGCATGAAATTTGGCACAGTTGCTAAGTAGACCATTTTAATCGATTTGAGTTGAGGACCCATAGACTTTTCTCAGTGGGATTAAAAAAATCGCCATCTTTCCAAAATGTCGGCCAATTTTTTAATTTTAATTTTGATTCGGGGTAGACAAGCATGATTATACTCTAGTCTATATTCTTCGGGGACGCAGAATAATAACAAAAATTGTTTCAGAACGCTGTGACCTTTGGATGACCTTGAAAATCGTAATTTTTGTAAAATGGCGGCCATTATTAGTATTTTAGTACTAATTCCTTATTTTCAAATTTACTGGGATCATATTATAAACGAATGTGAATACAGATAATAAAAATAATACTCTTAAGGTTAAGCTGACCTAGATGACCTAGATGACCTTAAAGACCCCCAATTTTTCAGATAATAATATCGGATCTTCAAAAAGAAAAAACAATCAAAGTTTGCTATGGGTTGTCAAACTCAATATTTTTCTTAAATTTTGTCAATAAACTTTAATGTCAAAATGTCATGTCAAAAATCTTGACCAATAAAGGAACAATTAATAATGCGACGTATGTTTTTGTAATCAAAGCAAATTTTTTTTTTTGAAGACTTGTTATATTGGTGTGACTATATTTTATTACCTCCTATATTACATGAAAAAGTACTCTCAGGTTGAAATGACCTTCAAAACCTTGATGCATACTACTTAGTGACGTGTATAAGGTTTTCAGAAGTTGCCAACCGTAAACCGTGCCTACTCCTACCTCGTCTTGAACTCTATGAACGATATAAATTGCAAAAAGCGTCCCTTAACTCTAAAGTGTCATAATTTATTCGCTCGAATAACACCGCTATTATAAACATCTTATCATTAGTATTCGCAATCTGCGTATTATAATATAGAATTTTTAATACCTATTTAGAAATATCAGTCGTTCTAGTGACTAAACGTATGTCGCTTCTTGAACACACAAATAAAATTAGGTTAGGAATTTCCTACTTGTACATGAAATTTACCTATTAGCAATGGACGTTCGTTTTTGTTGGTAATTTTTTGTTTCATCTGATTCATGAAAATGGTATATCTATTTAGAATGGGAAAAACCAAAAGATACATATATTGCTGGTCATGCCATCGCAGCAAATGTGGAACGTGATAAGTGCATTGCACACGCCTACACAGGTTGTGACACGGTAACTTCTTTTGCAAACAAGAGCAAAAACAAGCATGGATGGCCTAGAGGGAGGAAGAAATCACCACAGCATTTGAATATTTGAGCAGTAGAAGAAGCTGCTTTATTTTTCCTGCTAACGTTTCAAAAGGCATAGAAAGATTCACTGTACTTATGTACGACATAAACAGTGAATCTTTTAGTGTCAACGAGACTCGAGAATCACTTTTCTGTTCTGGAAAGCGACAACTCAGTTCAACTCCTCCGTCCGGAGGTAGCGTTCTGGAACAAGCCAAAAAGGTAGCTAATTAAACTGGACAAATATGACGCAGGTCGCTTTCTATGCAATAATACAATAAAAGATTCCATCTCCTGAAAACTGCGGCTTGACCTTGATGAGCAACAATAAATGGACTTTAAAATGGAGTGAGCTGTCCTCTGGGTGGAAGAAGTTGCGAGGCATGGAAAAATGCAATTGTAAGACAGGATGTGATACTATGAGGTGTTCTTGTCACCACCTTAGTCTCCTTTGCACTCTTGCTGCTTGTGGTAGGTACTTACAAAAGTACCTACCACACCTAATATCTACAAAATTAACAAAGTTACAGCAGTAGGAAGGCTAATACTATGTGACGTCATTCCGTAGTATCAGTATCGTGATAAGTCAATACGAGTAGTGACGGCATTATTTCTAAAAATTCGTGAGGATTGTATTTTTGAATAAATTCGGAAAATTTGGCAAAAATATCCTTATTAACATCTGTACCTTTCCATTTATTTGATCAAAATGTACTGATTGTTATTTCATGCAATGCAAGTTCCCTATTTACTGCAAAAAGTTTTGTATAAATACATTTTTTAAAATTCTCAAATTATTTACAACAAAATATATTTATTGATATTTTTCAAGGTGAATTGACGTCATATCGGTCTAAAACTATATTTTTTGAAATGTTCTTCCTCAAATTATATACGATAAACTATAATCATGCATGCATTGCTAAGACAAACTTTAACTTTGAAACTTTGGCAGCTATTTTTAAAAATCTTATTTTTTGACTCTAATCGACTTTTTTGAGGCCATCGGTCGGAGGCATCCGGTTACAGCGGTCTAAAACCATGTTTTCATTATTCTGCATCCCCGAAATATATAGACTAGAGCATAATCAAGCTTGTCTACCCAGAATAAAAATTGAAATTAAAAAATTGATCGCAATTTTGAAAAAATGGCGATTTTTTAAGTACCAATGAGAAAAGTCGATGGGTCCTCCGTCCTCGACTCGAATCGATTAAAATGGTCTAGTTAGCAACTGTGCCAAATTTCATGCTTGTATCATCAAATGGCGTTTTTTTTTCGCTAAGCAACCGTACTATTGCCATATAAGTTCATTAACAGTCGCTGGCCATATCATTATCATGAAATGACTATATAAAGGATTTGAGTTTCCAGAAAACCAATTTAAAAAAAAAAATTATTGAAAATTATATTGATAAATATGGTCAGCTTCTGCTTAAAGAATAAATACAAAAAAATTAAATTGCACCTGTATGAAATCAAAGGTTGGGTTAAATGATCAGGAGATATAATAGAAATCCTCAAATATATAAGTTATAGATCCCAGGGTTAAAAATTGATCAATTTTCGACGATGTAGGTACTTAGGTACTCAATAATTTTAAATTTGGAATATGTTGTCCAACCTTGACTTCAGTTCAGATTATTTATTATGAATAATAACATGTACCGGGTGTTTTTTTATCTTTGATATCATTTTGATCACCTGTAACTTTTTTGTTTTTAAAGATATCAAGGTAAACAGAAAAACAAAATGTAGGATTAATAGGCAAGTGTTTTTTCAAGTTACACATGAAACAAAACACTATCAATTTTTTGACATATTAAGCCTACATTATATGTTGTAAGTTGAAGATTTCCTTGTTGCAATGATTTCTTGTTAGCGTACAATAGATGGCGTTCTTTATGTAGTTAAATGGTAACGGTGCAAACTGCACATAGTTAGACAGTACTGACTGACAGTAAAAAAAAGAAAGAAGATTATTGATTTTTGTATAGTAGTAGCTCTTGGTTAAAAAAAATGTAAGCTTGTTGTTGTTTTGATAATCAGAATTTTGAAAATTGTCTTTATTACGTGTAAATCTAAAGTTTAATGTACAGTGTAATATATATTGTAAATAGAAATTCCAGTGGACTTATTTGAAACCCAAAAGGAAGAAATAACAATAGGTTATGGGCCCAGAGTTTCCAGATTTCCAGGCAGGCTTAGTCAAGTGAGTGAAAAATAAAATAAAAAGAAAAATGGCGACGTCCATGTTGAAAAATTCCTACAATGTGGAATTATTAAATTGCAATAATTACCATACTTGGAAGTTCCGAATGCAAGTATTGCTAGAAGAAAAAGATGTGTGTAAATTTATTTCCAAAGAATACAAAGAAACAGATTATTCCACTAAAGAAAAGGAAGAAGCTAAAAAGAAAGACAATTGATGTAAGTCACTCATAGTTCAATGCGTAGATGATACCCAAATAGATTTGATTAGAGAGAAAAATACAGCATTTAGCATGTGGAAAAGCCTTGAACAAAGATACGAAAAGAAAGGTGTTCCAGGTCAGTTAATGTTAAGGAAGAAATTGATGGCTATAAAGTTAATTGACATTCATAAACTAGAACAATTTCTAGCTGAATTTGACTTATTAATTAGACAATTGAAGGCTACAGGAGCTAATTTAAAGGATCAAGATTTACTGTGTAGCTTATTATTGGCAACGCCCAAAAGCTTAGAGACTGTAGTGACCATTTTAGAAAACATTCCGCCTACAATTCTCACTTTAGAATATGCCAAAGCAAAGTTAAGAGCTGAAGTTGAGAAACGAAGTTCTGTAACCAATGAACATGAAAAAGAATATCGAAGAGACAATATAAAACCTGCTGCATTTGTTTCTAACTTTAAGAATGCAAATTCGAGTGGAAATCGAGGTGGAAATCAAGTTTCTGATCAACGAGTATGTTTTTTATGTGGAAAGAGAGGCCATTTAAGAAAAGATTGCAGATTCAACAATTACAATCAAAATAGCTATTCTGGATCAAGCTCCGGTACTTATGGAAGTTCCTATAATTCAAATAGAAGTTATGGAATGAGTCGTGGAGGTTATGGTAATGGTAATGGTGGACCGAGGGATTACAATAGAGGCAATGGCAATAGAAGTGCAAATTCAAGTGGAAGTTATAGAAGAGGTTCTTACAGAAATTTTGGCCATAACTCTAATAGAGGAAATTACATGAATGAAAGCAGAAGAGGAAATTACACTGAAAATCTAGAAGACACTGAAGTTAAAGATGATCCAGAACAAGGTATTTTTTTCATGTCAGACATTCAATGTGAAACTGTAAGTAATAATAATGCTTTATTATTTTATATTGATTCGGGTTGTACCGACCATTTAGTAAATAATGACTCATATTTCCATGATTTAAAGTTATTAAAAAATCCAATTAAAATAGCAATTGCTAAAAATAATTCTTATATGGAAGCCATAGGTGTAGGAAATATAAAAATTTTGAGTAAAGTTAATGAAAAGGAGGTAGAATGCACAATTAAAAATGTATTATATGTTCCTACTTTGCGTAAAAATTTATTGTCAGTTAAAAGATTGGAAATTGCAAATTTAAAAGTTGTTTTTGAAAATGGAAAAGTTTTACTATATAATAAAAATGAATTAATTGGAATAGGTGGAAGAAATAATTTGTATGAGATTTTGTTTAAAGTAAAAAATAATGAATGTTTAAGTTTAGAATCTGAAAATGAAATTGGTAATATCTGGCATAGGAGATTAGGTCATATATGTTATTCAAATCTAGAAAAACTTATTAAAAATAATATGGTAGTTGGTCTTGAAAATATAAAATTGGGAAAAGTTGAATTCTGTGAGTCATGTATTGGTGGTAAAATGACAAGATTGAAGTTTGGTACAAGGTCTAAAGCAAATAAGGTACTTGAAATAGTTCATACTGATGTAGCCGGTCCGATAACACCTTTGAGTCATGATAATGGTAGGTATTTCGTCACATTTATTGATGATTATTCCAATTTTGTGTGTGTGTATGTGATTGAACTTAAGAGTGATGTGTTTGATTGTTTTAAAGAGTATGTGAGGATGGTACAAACGAAATTTAATTTAAATATATGTGTTTTGAGATGTGATAATGGAAAAGAATATATTTCCAATGATATGAAAAGTTATTGTCGAGAAAATGGGACTGTCATTGATTTTACCAACCCATATACACCACAGCAAAATGGGAAGGCTGAACGATTCAACAGGAGTCTAGTAGATAGAGCACGAACCATGATACAGGAAGCCAATATGCCAAAAGAGTTTTGGAATGAGGCGATAAGAGTAGCTGCATATAGCTTGAATAGAAGTCCAAGTAACAGTAATGTAGATAATTTAACTCCGGCAGAGATTTGGAATGGTTTAAAACCAAACATTAAAAATATGAAAGTTTTTGGATGTATTGCATATTCTCATATTCCTAAACAGTTTCGGAATAAATTTGATACAAAAACGCAAAAATGTGCCATGATGGGATATACTAATACAGGATATAGATTGTGGGATGGAGAAAATCAAAAGATAATAGTGTCCAGAGACGTTAAATTTAATGAAAATGAATTTTATTTTAAGAAGAATGTGGCAAAAATTGATACTGAAATGGGAAGCAATAGTAATGACTTTGAAAGTAATGGAGAAATTAATGAATATGAAGATAGAGTGGAAGAAGATGAAAGATCAAAAGAAATTGAGGAAAATATATTGAGACCAAAAAGAATTTCAAGGATTCCAGCTAAATATGATGAATATGAGATGTATATGGCTTTTAATGCTATCTCATATATAGACAATGTTCCTGGAAATGTAGAAGAAATAAAAGATAGAGAAGATAAACAATTTTGGATGAAAGCAATGGAAAAGGAAATTAAATCGATAGAAGATAATAATACATGGGAAGAAGTAGAATTTCCAAAA
Source organism: Ceutorhynchus assimilis (assembly GCA_917834065.1). Taxonomy (NCBI): domain Eukaryota; kingdom Metazoa; phylum Arthropoda; class Insecta; order Coleoptera; family Curculionidae; genus Ceutorhynchus; species Ceutorhynchus assimilis. The sequence goes on along the minus strand of OU892284.1, from coordinate 9,529,315 downwards.
GAAGCTGAAATTTTAAGTACAAAATGGGTTTTTACGTCGAAACCTCTAGAAGAAAAACTGGAAGATAAATTTAAGGCTCGTCTAGTGGTAAGAGGATTTGCACAAAGGAATTCATTTAATTATGATGCACTTTATTCTCCTGTCGCTAGAATGACGACCATAAGAACATTGTTATCAGTTGGGAATCAGAAAAGGTTTTATTTCAAACAACTTGATGTCAAAACAGCATTTCTGAACGGAGAACTTGAAGAAGATGTCTATATCTATCCACCAGAGAGGGTGAAATGTAAAGAAGGTTGTATTTTGAAGTTAAATAAATCTATATATGAACTCAAACAAGCATCTAAGTGTTGGAATGTCAAAATAAATGATTTTTTACTAGGTTTAGGCTTTAAAAGATCTGAATCAGACTATTGTTTGTATTCAATAAATTATAAAAATGATTTAGTTGAGGATTTTGTATATTTGTTAATGTATGTAGATGATATAATTCTGGCAGGTTCAAATGAATTGTATATTGAAGAATGTAAATCAAAATTGATGAATAAATTTGACATTAAAGATAAAGGAGATTTAAAATTTTTCTTAGGTTTAGAAATACAGTATGATTTAGATCAAGGTATTTTGACACTGAGTCAGAAAAGATATTTGGAAGGACTTTTGAAACGTTTTAATTTTGAAAACTCTAAAGCTGTTTCAACCCCAATGGATCCAAAATTTAAAATAGAAAGAACAGAATTAGGAAGTACATGTAAAAGACCAATTAGGGAGTTAATCGGCTGTTTAATGTATCTAATGTTAGGTTCCAGACCAGATGTAAGCTTCAGTGTAAATTATTTCAGTAGATATCAAGATAAAAATTTGGAAGAAGTGTGGATAGGTCTAAAAAGGTTATTAAGATATTTGAAAGGTACCAAAGATGTTGAACTAAAATTTGAAAGAAAGAATTATGAAATAATTCCTCTTATTTGTTATGTTGATTCTGACTGGGGAGGTGACTTGATAGATAGGAAATCGGTGTCAGGTTATTTGATTAGTGTTTTTGAAAATACAGTAGCATGGAGTACAAGAAAACAAAACTGTGTAACATTATCAAGTACAGAAGCAGAGTTAGTGGCTTTATGTTTGGCAGTGCAAGAGTGTTTGTGGTTTAAAAGGTTATTGAGCGATATGCATGTTGAGTTTGAATCTTTCAAGGTGTTTGAAGACAATCAGGGTTGCATAGCGTTAATTAAAAACCCAGAAAACAATAAACGAGTGAAACATATCGATCTCAAATATCGCTTTATTTGTGAAAATTTAAATTCCAAAACTATGTCTTTAGAATATTTAAATACCAAGAATCAATTAGCACATTTGCTGACAAAAAGTCTTCACAGACTTCAATTTTATACCAATTGTAATCGAATAGGATTAGAAATAAGAGAGGGATAAAGTTTTCTTTATTATGTTTAATATTATAATTTAATGATGTATCAGTAGATTATGATAATCGGACATTTCATGTAAATAGGATTTTGTAAATAAGTTCAATGGTTGAGAATTTTGTTAATTTTATATTGTGTAAATCGTAAGTATAGTTATTGGAGGTTAATGTCATTATATTATGTAAATAATGTAAATATTAGACTTGTAACAAGAAAATCATTGAGAGAGGGTGTTGTAAGTTGAAGATTTCCTTGTTGCAATGATTTCTTGTTAGCGTACAATAGATGGCGTTCTTTATGTAGTTAAATGGTAACGGTGCAAACTGCACATAGTTAGACAGTACTGACTGACAGTAAAAAAAAGAAAGAAGATTATTGATTTTTGTATAGTAGTAGCTCTTGGTTAAAAAAAATGTAAGCTTGTTGTTGTTTTGATAATCAGAATTTTGAAAATTGTCTTTATTACGAGTAAATCTAAAGTTTAATGTACAGTGTAATATATATTGTAAATAGAAATTCCAGTGGACTTATTTGAAACCCAAAAGGAAGAAATAACAATATTATATTATTTTAAATAGAACATCCTGTATATTATATGTGTGTTCGATAGAATATCTTATTATGATTACAATGCTATAACACACTTCATATTTTGTCCCACTCGTTTTTGACAAATCGGCAAAAATATATGGAATTTTTATATGCTCTCAATAATTCTCGTCCCAAATATCATACCCCCGCCTAATAAGTTTCACTTCGAAAGTTTCATATTTTTGCCTATTTGTCAAAAACGAGTGGACCAAAATATAATAGTAGATTATACCACGAGTCAATAATGATAGCTATTATTCCCGAGGAATATTTACGAACTGAGCCGCGTTAGTGGCGAGGGAGAAACATTCCGAGGGAATAATAGCCATTATTGCGAGTAGTATACTCTACTTTATTTACGACAAATTAATTTATTTGAGATTTTCAATGGTAAATTTCATCCATCTCAATACAAATCCAACAGCACTACACGTTTGACACTGACACTTTTGAGGAATAATGACCATTAATCCCGCTACTCGTCATTATTCCCTGCGGGTGACATTAGTCGGAAATAAAGTGTGTTATATCATTGTAATCAGAATAAGATATTCTATCGAACACACATATAATATACAGGGTGTTCCATTTGAAAAAAAATAATGTAGGCTTATATGTCAAAAAATTGATAGTGTTTTGTTTTATGTGTAACCTGAAAAAAAACTTGGCTCTTAACCCTACATTTTGTTTTTTTGTTTACCTTAATAACTTCAAAAACAAAAAAGTTACAGGTGATCAAAATGATATCAAAGATAAAAAACACCCAGTACATATAAGTACATTCTTTACGGCGGTACTAAACGTAGAGTAAATAAAATCTATAGTAAATACAGTAAATCGGAAATAATTATTTAAGTTCACTTAGGTGTCAAGAATGTGGAATTGAAGTTTTAAATATTTCATATCCTACTGAACTATTATAACCATATAATACCTTGGTTACGATAATCATAAACGGGGTCATAACTCCCGCGCGGGAATTAAGGAGTTCATAACTCCCGCGCGGGAGTTATGGCGGGTTTATAAAAAAAAAAAATAACACTTAAACTAAGAATTAACATTTAACTTAAATAGTTGACGTTATGATATGTAACGTAGCGGTTTATAAAAAAAATTAAGACTTATCAACTAAGAATTAAGAATTACATACGCGCACGTTGAAATTCTTAGTTGTAAATTAATTTACTTAAATTAGTTCAAGTGTTAATTTTTATCATAAACCCACCATTAAGGACTCCATAACTCCCGCTTTTACCTTGGACATGTACAACTTTGAGAAAAAATAGAAGTTTTGGTTTATGGTTTATTCCTTCATAAAAATGGACAAAATACAGTAAATTCAGTAGGAAATAAAATTATCTATGTACTACGGGAATTATCAGGTGTTAATACCCACGGGCAATTGGTACAACACAAACTTTGCCCTGGGGTATTAAAACCCTCATAATAATTCCCTTGATACATAATAGCTATTTATGTACCAAGGGGATTATGTAGATTATAATGCCCGAAGGCGAAACTAGCCCGAGGGCCTCGGGCCCGAGGGATATATTTTGCCCGAAGGGATTCATGATCTTAAAATCCCCGTGGTGCATACAAGGCTTTATTTTCTACTCAACACAATGTTCTTTCATCAATTTATTATTAACAAAATCAGTTAAACTTGTGTGACCGAATATTGTTTTGTATTTTGACATGTACCTGTACCTGTGACCTGTACCTGTACCTGTGCCTGTACCTAGAAACGAAATAAATTAATATATAGTTGTAATCACGATAGAAAGTGAAGTTGACAGTTCGCGTTGACATTTCTAGTAAACTTTTTCTTTAGGTTGCCAGCATGCGTTAGTGCTTCGATTCCGTCAGCTGGGATAAACGACAGGATCGTATTTAGAAAAGTGATATACATTTCAGAATAAAAATTTATTTTGAATTTCTTTAAAGGATGTAAAGTTATTAAAATCCAAAAATCCTAAAATTACAGTCCAAAGTAAACACTTATAAAAAGAGTAAACACTTAAATCCAAACTAAAACCAGGTTTGAAACGCAACACCGAAACACAAAGGCACGGAACACTACATAAAAAACCCAAAAACCGATTGCGATAATAACAAATAAAAAAATAATGTAGAAAACGGCAAAAAACTGAACGATTTCACACAAAAATTCGAAATTCAAAATTCAAAGACCCGAATCTGATATTTTTATATGTCAAATCAAAATGTCATGTATCATTATTTGATAGTTGTCAGAAAAAGGGACAGATCTGGGGATTTTATTTATTTTCAACTGGTAAAAATAACGGTCAAAATTTAAACTCTATCGTGAATACGACTATATCTATAAATATCTCATAAGGCAAGGCAACGGTGGTGGTCGAGGGGGTTAACGCGCTGGACTACATGGGAAACGTTGATGGTAGACCGGGTTCGAATCCTGGCTAGACCGGAAATGATTTTCGGTCAGACATTTAGTGGCTGCCTAAGGTAAAGTGCAAATTAATAAAACAACAACAAAAACACCTCAGGGTATTATAAGCAGGCGTTATAGATTATGACGCCCGCAAAAGCGGGCGTTATGGATCAGGTAGTTATAGGTATGTTAACGTATTTGGTTTCCTTGGTATTATGGATCTATAATAGTTAAGTAGAAAATAATAGCTATTTATGTACCAAGGGGATTATGTAGATTATAATGCCCGAAGGCGAAACTAGCCCGAGGGCCTATGGCCCGAGGGATATATTTCGCCTGAAGGGCATTATAATCTTAAAATCCCCGTGGTGCATACAATGCTTTATTTTCTACTCAACACAATGTTTTTTCATCAATTTATTATTAAAAAAATCAGTTAAACTTGTGTGACAGAATATTGTTTTGTATTTTGACATGTACCTGTACCTGTGACCTGTACCTGTACCTACTACCTGTACATAGAAACGAAATAAATTAATATATCTATAAACATCTCATAAGGCAAGGCAACGGTGGTGGTCCTGTGGGTTGACGCGCTGGACTACATGGGAATCGTTGATGGTAGACCGGGTTCGAATCCTGGCTAGACCGAAAATTATTTTCGGTCAGACATTTAGTGGCTGCCTAGGGTAAAGTGCAAATTAATATAACAACAACAACAAAAACACCTTAAGGTATTATAAGCGGGCGTTATAGATCATAACGCCCGCAAAAGCGGGCGTTATGGATCAGGTTGTTATAGGTGTGTTAACGTATTTCGTTTCCTAGGTATTATGGATCTATAATAGTAAAGTAGAAAATAAATAACTATAGAGGTAAAAATAGCCCAACGGAAAGTGTTGGTACTAAACTGGTACATCAAACTTAAACGAAAATCGAGCCCTCTAGTTTAATAATTGCTTATATTATTAGCAGCAGAAACTTTTTTTTTTAATGCCAGTCACCAGACTGTCCACATTAAAGGTAACAATCCAACTTATAAAATTAAATTTGAAATAAAAAAGAACAATTACTAACAGTAGCATTTTACATGCTACAAGTCTTGAGTAATGATTTAACAAGCTGGGAATGTAAGTGGTGTGCCGTCTATGTGGGAAGTAGGTCTACCTTCTCTAATTTGATTTCATCCAAGACAATTCTCTTGAATGCGTTGGAGAGGAGTTTTCATGTAGACGCTCTGTAGATCGACTTCTCCAAAGCAATTGATAGGGTGGATTACAAGGTCTGTTCTCAAAAAAGTTTGCAAACTGTCAGGAAGCGCATCGCCATTGCATGTTTTCAATGGCGTCGTTCCAAGATAAATCGGTAACTTGGCTGAGAGATTGTTACTGACAGTTTGCAAACTTCTAAGACTTTTGTGAGATCAGACCTATAGCTTACTTTTGGCCAAGCTTCAGTGGTTTGGCTTCAGTGATCAGTCAGTCGGGTGATTCCAGAGTATGTTGATAGGGCGAACTCGGAAGGTTATGATTGCCCATTGCCCCTCTATTGTTCAACTTGTTTCTCTTTGACAGTAAAATAGGTAAATCGAAAACTGCGAATATCTACTCTATGCTGATGATCGCGAAGTGTTTAGTATCTTCGGATATATTGGTGATTCAATGTTGCTCCAAAACACATAAACTGGTCAGAACTTGATGGATAATCCTAAGTATTGTGTCTATTAGCTTTATATGCCGAATAAACTGAAAGATGTTCAACAGGATCTTTGTCTTGCATCACTTGAGGACAGAAGAAGGCTTCCTGATTTGTACCTACTCCGTTCATTGATTAACGATTGTCCTCATCTTCTCTCTCAGTGGAATCTTTCCTTTAGTCCCATCCTGATCTCTTAAAGAAAACTTAAGTAATTGTAATATTTTCCATATGAAAACTTCACAGTACAGGCGTTACCTACTGCATTTTCTTTATACTAGTATATATACTATGAGGTTATACCGATTGGAGGGTGAAAATTATACCTAGAGTGACATAGTTTTACAGACAGTTAAGTTCAATTTAAGTAGATTTGCTTGTTGTAGTAATGCGAGTTTTTTCGTGTGTTAAATAACATGTATTTAAGTTTGCAGCAGAATTCTTATTTAGATATCTACGAACTCGCTTACGTAATAATATTATATCGTTTTGAGAGCATGCATTTTGGGCATTATATTTGGAATATAAAAAGATTAGGTTGGTAATTTGGGTTTTGTAGGTTTATGGTGAGGTACTACATAGAATACTTTTATTTCCAAATAGCCCCAAGAAAAAAACAACTATTTTAAGTACTGCCGCGCAAGTTTCCTCAATGGATAATTTCTAATTAGGATAGGAAAAGTTTGAAATTTAAGCAAAATTTTTCCTAAGCGTCCATAACTCATTAGTAACTTGGAAGTTTAATAATTAAATGATTCATAATCCTATGTTTAAATAATTCTCAAATTATTCTAAATAACGGCCACGCGTAATTACACTTTAACAGTTCTTTCAGTGTTGAAAACTAATTAAAACTAGTTAAATTCAAACTATATCCTTAAGAGCAGCTAATCCGAAGGCCCCATTTCCGCTAGTTACATTGAAAATTAACTCCGGCTGGACTTTAGGGCAAGTTTGGCCCTAATTAGCATAAAAGGAGCTTTAGGGCGGAATGTAATAATTCGCTGTACTTTCGGCTTACCTACCTAACTATAAATCCGTTAATTTTGCCTAGACAGTGTAAACATTGTCTGTCAGAGACTCTTGGACAATGGACATTAATTTCGAGTCTATTGTGTGCTGCAATTATCAGAGCTTGGTCTCCGGACAGGCTCTATACCAGCAATTTATCCCACACTCTGAACGCTGTTGAAAATACTCTTCAGTTGTGGGTAATTAACTTGAATATTTGTTGACCCTTTGGATGGAAATTAAAATTCAATTAGATTTTTCGAATAGGTTTGATAGGATAGGCTAGTATCTTAACCATATTGCCATTTTTTAGGATAGGAAGGGTTTAGAATTAGAATAAAGATAATTTTTCAAACATTCCGTGGTACAGAATCGATATTTTGTGAATATCAATGTGATATTTTTCAAATGTGTGGAATATTATTAGAAAGTATGAGAATGTTTGTTGAACATCATCAACAGATAAAAAAAAATGCGAATTTAAAACGGCGTTTCCCATTAAAGATAGTTTGCACTGGACCTAGTCTGCTGTGTTCAATACTTTCAGAAGGGCGTTTCTCATTAGAGGTAGTTTGCACTGGACCTAGTCTACTGTGTTCAATACTCCCAGAAGGTCGTTTCCCATTAAAGGTAGTTTGCAACTGGGAGGAGACTTAGCTAGAGGGGCTTTTCCCATTTGAGGTACTTTGCACTAGCCTTTCTTTTGTTTAAGTTGTAGGAGCCGCATTAATGATGAGGAACAGACCCTGTTCATCTGTTTAATATTTTAGAAAATATATTCAAAACATCCAAATATATTTTTGGTTGAATGACCAATAATTTCCCTATGTGTAATATACATAATATCAAACCTAAACTTCCAGCACGGTTCACGATTAAACGACAAATACAAACCCAAGCCGAAAACCGAAAAGCAAAAGTTTTTAAATAAAAATAATAACCGATAGGATAGAAAATAAACAGAATCGACTATTTCGGGACTAGGACATGATCCCACAATATGAAGTATTGTTCGTTGATTTTTATCTAACACTTTCCGTATGAGGAGCGAGGGGGTCAAGTATATGGCAAAAACAGGTGTGACGTCAGGTCACCATTGGCGTTCTAATGTAGGGTGCCACCAGCTCACATTCCTTCCGACTATCAGATTAAATTCGACGGACTTTAAATACCTGTATCTGTATCTGTAAGTTTGGGAGGGTGGTATCCCACAGTAGGCCCATGGGTTTCATGCGGCACGTGACCACATTGGAGGTAACATAACCGCAAAATTAGTGTATTTTTGAAATTCCGCCGTCTAGCCTTCCTTATCATTTGAACAATTGTTTCTAATTGAAATCTAATTCACTTCCTAGGATAGTATAAGTAGACTAGGGTCAAAATACCCTCGTATTGTGCCATTGTAGGATGTGAAAATAATGCCGCCGAATATACAGTATGAACGTAAATAAATGTCTTTATAAACTATTAAACAGCAAATCGAACAAAAATATAACTAAAACACCGGAAAAATATCAAAAGAAGAAAGCATGACACTCCAACTCCATATAAACAAAGGGGATAAGGTTGTCCTACATCCAGTGTCAATGTAGTGACGTCGCGTGCACGAAAAGAATTGTGCGCCTCCACAAGACGAGAGGTCATCCTTAGCTCGTCATCCAGCCTAGCGATTCAACGTAGGCGATAACGTCTCCAAGGGCGGTACCTCTGATCTTTTCTAGGGATGGGTATACATATACGATTGGCCTAATATGGCTCTGCATATTGGCGAAAAAGCAGTGCACTCACAAAGAATGTGCTCCATCGTCTCTTGTTCTTGATAACTGAATAAATGTTTGTTAGGCGTGGCCTTTTCCCGGTCAACGACAGTTTCTGGCTTGCTGCAGCATTATCTGGGTAGCTTGATCCAGCTGACTACCACCGCGTTTTTTTCGACGCCTCTGATTCGAGGGTAAGGTAGCAATGTTGTACTAGTTCTGATATGAGTCGTGATCCAGATAAAGCTGATCTGCTTGTCTGCAGCCATATGTATGTGCACGATCTTGTCAGTGATATGGTTAATGACTATTATCTGTTCTGCAGCGATGGTTATGCCAATAACTTCCGTTCGGAGGACATTTGGCATAATGAAGCCGAGGACTATAGTAAGGTTCAGTTTGAGGGCTTCAGAGAATACTCCGCATCCCGAGCCTGTTTCAGTTTTGGATCTGTCAGTGTAGATGTTACTCACCCCTGCCACTGTGCTGTCACCAATTCCTTTCGTTTTGCGTAGTGCTCTTTAAGACGAAATATGGCGTTGCAGAGTCCACTCTGGCTTCCGACAGTGGAAGCGAGTTCGGCAACATGTATTTAGCCAACCAAATGTTTTGTTTTTAATCTTTACTCTAGCACTTTCACTATTTGGTGGTACATAATCACTTTGGCAGTAATTAACAATTCAAAATTCAGACGCACCAATAATTTTACCGTGAGTGTGAGCGCGAGGGTACTATGCATGCGTTTGAGAGTAAGCGAGATATCTATGTCAACTGATTTCCCCCTCTCAAATTTACAGTCTACTCCAGGCTACAGTAGAAATGGAAAAAACCGTTATTTACAAATAACAGTTTCAGCTGTTACTCTTATTTTCAATTGGCCGTCTACCCAACTTAGCGGGTATACATACGTTCATAGTAAAGTCCGTCGTTTTTTATCTGATACTCGAAAGGAATGTGAGCTGGTGGCACCCTACATTAGAACGCCAATGGTCACCTGACGTCACACCTGTTTTGCCATATACTTCACCCCCTCGCTCCTCATACCGAAAGTGTCAGATAAAAATCGATGAACAATACCTATAAAGTGCTACTCAATCCCAGATATTCTGTCCTTTAGAAAATAAGTTGTGTCTGGCGGCTCTGGGCTCTTGGACTATAAGTACCTACTTCTAATTATTATACCGGAGATATTAACTAATTATTAGTTACTCACTGCCAAGATTTTTTTGTCTTCAACAATAAATTCTATCAACAGCCGGATGGCCTGGCTATGGGTAGCTGCCTTTCATCTTTTCTAGCGGACATCATCATGGATTATCTTGAGTTCAAGTTCATTATTACCGACGCCAGTAGGGAAATATTACACTGGTCTAGGTACGTGGAGATTGCCTTTGTTTTCTTAATTGTGATGCCGAGGGAGCGAGTCTTCCTTTGAATAAGTTGACCAACCTCCACCCCAATATCTCCTTAACTTTGGAACTAGAGGTTGACGACAGATTAAATTTTCTCGATCTAAACATTCACAAGGACTCCAATGGATTATCTACAATTCTCAATATTCAGGAAACCAACCCAAACTGATCATGTGATCCCTTTCTACTCTAACCATCCCTATCAACACAAAATGGCTTCTTTTTACTGCTATACTCACCATCTTCTCAGCATACCTATGTCTCCCGCTAGCTACAATCAAGAATTAAAAACTCTCCAACAAATTGCTTTCAACAACGACTATGACCTCAGCCTGGTTGAGACGTTGATCAACAAAATCAAGCTTAGGAAACTCAAAAAAGAAATATTTCCAAACAAATTTCAAAATAAAAAATACATTTCAATCCCATTTATTATTTAAAAAATCTCCAATATATTTCTTAAACATCAACGCGACATACAAATCTCCTACAAAACTAGAAATAACTTGGGTTCTTGCCTGGTCAACATGAAAGACAAAATTGACAAACCAGCCAAAAGTGGTGTCTATAAGTTGGAATGCGATTCGTGCAGTTGTTTTTATATAGGACGTACTTGTAGACCATTACAAACACGAATCGCTGAATACTTAAGCAGGTCTAAATCGGTATTTGGTGAACATTTAAAATCCACATTTCACACGTTCAGCGTTCAGCCCTGGATCTAATTCAAAAATTCTCCACCAAATTAGTTCCAACAACTATAGTCTGGCAAGTGGAAACTTGGTAGAGACGAAAGGGGGAAGAAAAAAGGGGCGTAGCCTAAAAATATTCAATGACACCTCAACTGACACCGCCTGATGACAGCCATGTCTTTGGGTTCAGTGGCACCGAAAACACCAGGGAAATAAACTAATAAAATTATTAGAAAAAAATTCTCTAGTTTCGCCAATAACCACGCCACTGCGTGCTGTCGTTCAGACTCTAACCAATAGAATCATGCCTCTGAATAATCACGCCTCTCTACATCCATTATTTCGCAATGTTGCCAGATTTTTTTCTATTTCAAAATACTACCTATGCCCATATAGCAAAAAAAAAAATGTCACTAACTTGTTTATTATTGTTTCCGTCAAGTTTGGCAAAGCAGCAAATTCTATTGGAGTTCGCCGTTTCGCTAGCCAGACAATACAAGCGCCTAGATTTTCTTGAGGACATCCACATATCTAATGAGCTGGGAAGTAACCCCCTTATTTAAATATTCAAGTTACCGTGTCCAGTTGTGTTGTTATGTTTCCCCTAGAGTTATGCTTAACCCGGGGTTGACTCGCTATTGAGAAACCGGCCCTTTGATGTACTAGAGCTTGCTTTCGCTGGATTCGACTGTGGAAGCTTGGCTGGAAAATCCATAATTAGAAAGAAAACTTTCAATTTTTTTTTTTAAAAAACCTGTCATCTTCTCTTTATCAATTATTTAATCTAGCCTCTTCAAACTGAGAATTTTCTCTTATTACGTTGGCAACACACACACCACTGAAGTTTATTCTGTTGGCGTCTCTGCATTGTTACCACCTGATGGATATCACATCTTAACCACACTTCTCGAACAAGGATATTTACCACCACAATGACTTAAGGGATTGTGTAAAGATAACGTCAGGGGGACTTTAAAAGTTGAACGAAAGGCAAAATATGATCTTGCTTGACACCACGATTCCAATTTGCAAGCAATAATTTCCTATTTCAGGGAAATGCCTTTATCCCTTGTGTAGTCCAGTCCTTTTACAATTTTTTTTTATAACTTTTCACAATTTTTATAATTTTATAATTTACTATTAACAATGTATGCGTGTTGCTATAGGCGATTTCGCCTCAGTTTGGTACCCCAGTTTGGTCTGTCAAACAGGTACCATTCAATTTCGGATGGGTGAATGATGCTGTCACAACAACTTTGGTAGGCCCTTTGGTCTGTCAGATGCTATACCGCGGTTTGACTGGGTAGTGGAGGTTTGGTAGCTTTCTGTCTCTTTCTGTCCTATGTCTAAATAAACATGTCAAAGTCAAAATGTACCAAACGCCCTATCCACTGAATTCGGATGAGATTGTTGAGGTATGTCACTTACGTACCAATTGGTTGACCATTCGCCTACCAAACAGCAGATAAAAATTTGGGGCGAAGTCGCCTTATATTTGTTCATTGAGTGGTTCCTGTGCACTTTAACTGACAAGTGAGTACAACCTTCTCCCTCAAATTTTGGTTCGTGCTGCTTCCGCTGTACAGGGTGGCCCATTTTCGATGTTTTGATAGGCTATATCGAAAACTAGCAGAGATATCAAAAATCTGGAAGCACAGGGCATTTTTCAATTTTTGTCCAATTTTAAATGACTCTCTAATTTCCTTATTATTCAAGACATCCAAAAACGAAAAATACTTTCTATAGGCAGTTTTTTAAGGAGAATCCAGTGGCATAGCCAATTTTTCTCCAGATGCCTCCGATTTTGGAATATTGACCAAAGTTGTGTTTTTTTAAATGTATATTATTCTTTCATTGAATAGCTCTTTGTGAGCTGATTTCAATGATATAAGATTTTGTACCTTTACCTTCTATAGTTTTAAGGAAAAAAAATTAATTCCGTTTTTCCATAAGAAACAATGAGCTAGAGAGAGATAAGTCATTAAATAAATTATGTGTTGCCTATTTATCACCCCTGATTCATAGTTCAAATTAGAAAAAAATTAGCTGAACTGAAAAATTTAATTAAGAACTAAGAAATTTGTAGCCGATTCATAGTTCTAACTCATTGTTTCTTATGGAAAAAAACGGAATTTATTTTTTTTCTCCAAAACTATTTAAGGTAAAGGTATCAAACCTTATATCATCGAAATCAGCTCACAAAGAGCTATTCAATGAAAAAATAATATACGGGGTGCCCCATTTAAAAAAACACAACTTTGGTCAATATTTCAAAATCGGAGGTATCTGGAGAATAATTGGTCATGCCACTCGATTCTCCTTAAAAAACTGCTTATAGAAAGTATTTTTCGTTTTTGGATATATTGAATAATAAGGAAATTAGAGAGTCTTTTAAAATCGGACAAAGTTTGGAAAGGGTCCTGTATTTCCTAAACGCCTCAAGTTAGCCGTGATTTGTCTTCGCCATTGTTATTTTCTCAAGAAAAGAGCTTGAGAATGTGCTTCCAGATTTTTGATATCTCTGCTGGTTTTCGATATAGCCTATTAAAACATCGAAAATGGGCCACCCTGTACACAACCACACCGCTTCACGGAACAGATTATTTTTTAACAGACCGTTGTTCTCCCTTCCAGTTAGCACTGAGGATGGCCGAAAGGCCGAAAGCGCTCTGCTAAGCTATTTATTAAATTAATTTGCCCGAAGTACATTAGTTTGTTTTTCCTGATCCTTCGACGAGCAACACAGCCACTCACTCGGCCTCTTTTTATATCTAACCGTTTTCGAGATTATCACGAGGATATGAATGCTGATGTCTTTGGAGAATACTTCGAACAGACGACATGGATAATGCGAGTTATCACTCTCGAAAAGTTGAAAAATGTCTAACTAAGTCTTGACGAAAGGAAGACATCAAAAACTGGATGAAAGAAAAATATATATATATGTTCATGCCAATATGGTAAAGAAGGAACTTCTAGCTATGGCAAAGCCTGATAGATCACAATATCCAGAATGTGATGTGGTCGCGGACGACATGGCATAAAAGAGAGGGATAACTGTTCTCCGATTACCACCTTATTATAACGAACTCAATCCTAGAGTTAGTCTGGGCACAAGTGAAGGGATATGTAGCTGGAAGAAATACTACGTTCAAAATTAAAGACGTATAAAAATTATTTTATGAGGCACTGGGTACAGTAAATGCTGATAATATATGGATGAAATGCATTGAGCATGTTTTTGAAGTCGAAGAGCGCGTCCTCCATAACTAGTTTGGAATGAAAATTTCTTTCTGTATGGGTACAATCAATACGCCCAGGAATTTCAAAACTATCCATAAAATCTTTTTTTTTTTGAGCTTTGTCTTTTTGGGCCTCTGGAAATCTGGTATTCAACGAGGCGCAATAGCTTCCAGGGCTGTACAAACCTCAAACAAAATCCTGCTGAAAGTCAGCTGAGTCATGGCAATATTTGCTTCATTTCCTACAGATCTCTGGTAGGACCCCTGGGCAAAAAACCTAAGAGCAGCCATAATTTTTGTCTCCACTGGTATTGTTGTGTTTCGATCTCCAGGATCCATGTGCGGATTCGATAAGACTTCTCGTCAAGTCCTTGCTGAGTCTGAAACACCTTCTAGACTCCTTTTCGGGGACTTCAAACACATTAGTTTGGTCTCGCAAATGTCTTCTCTCTAGCCTTAGTTCTTCCTGGCGTTCTTCTTCTTTCAATTCTTCCACAAAATGCATGAATAGTGGATCCATCCTTGGAGATCCAAGCTAATAGTTAAATAAATAACTCTGCACTACAAACTTTAAAATAACTGATACAATTTAATGTAAAAAAAAACTTTGAGGTTTTTTTAATTATTTTCTACAAATTTTTCATACTGACAATAATGTTTGACATACGTCATACAGAGTCAAAACAAAAACCTATATTTTCAGAATCTATAGTATGTAATTTTCTACAGACGAATGTTTCCGAATGGGAAACGGCCATAGGGAGTAGATTAAGTTAATAGAAAGAAATTTCCTCCTCGTTTCATTTCTTTCTATTTTTAAAATTATTTGGGTTACGGAGTGCGCGCTCTAGGGGCCAAATTTATAGTCGTTTCTTGGGTCTTCGTTGAAGGTCGTGAGTTTAGAATGGACACTTGCTACTATTTGAAAAGTTAGTCATGGCAATTCTAAACGTTCAAGGCCTCCTTTAGGTCTGAGGAAACCACAAGGAGGGACTATAAATTCGACCCTAGGAAATGTGAGAGCAAGATCACTTAATTGAAGCGACGCGACGGTTGAGCCCTTGATAATCCCAGTTCATGTAGTTCTTCAGACGATGAATTCTAAATTATTACTATAGAAGACTTTGCTATAGAGATGATCTTTTTTACTACTGTATGATGTTTAATTCAATAATAATGATTATGCTGTAACTACCTTCTTCTAATATAGAAGTAGGTACCTACATTTTTGTTTTGGTAAACAAGTACGTATAACTTATTTTTTTTTTTTTTTTTTTACGGATATGCGCACTCGCAAGGAAATGTCCTATCACGCTCGAGAAGCGGCAAGTGCGCGGAAATGTCGGTGTATGTTGGTCTTGAAACGGTTCAGGTTGTAACCTGCAGGGAAAACCGTCGCAGGGAGTTTATTCCACAGCGATGCTGTTCTCCAGAGATATGAATTCTGATATAATGAGGTTCTTGGTGCCTCTAATTTGACAGTAAATTCATGGTTACCCTCTGTTTGACGGGTTCGCCTGGTAGGCGCTACTCTCGGTGGAATCATACGTGCCAACTCTTCAGAGCATTTTCCGTGATAGTACCTGTAGACGAGAGATAAATCGCCCACAGATCTGCAATGTTCGAGACCATCCAAGTTACGAGTAAGTGCGGGGTCATTGATCAGCTTGATAGCTCGTTTTTGCACGGTGTTCAAAAGCATTAAGGTATGTTTGGGTGCTGCACTCCATATATGTGAGCAGTACTCCATAGTTGGTCGAATCTGGGCTTTGTAGAGTGTCAGCAATTGGCTTGGTGTGTACAGATGTCTTGTACGAAATAGCACCCCCAGCTTTTGGGACGCCCTTTTAGCATTATCTGCCACTTGACTGTGCCAAGACATGTTGGTCTCTGCAGTAACCCCCAAGATGTTTAACTGACTCTGTAATGTGACAGCACTTCCAGATAGCATGATGTTTGGCTCATCGGTGCTGGTCTTTTTTGAAAACAGAGTTTAACCTAATGAATCTTACATAGTAAAGATTTACATGCTTTTATTACTTGAATTTAAAAAAATTGTTGAAGTTTTTTTCGCCTATTCAAACCCTTGCCCTTGCTACGCCTTTGCTTATCACTTTCTTTTGTGTTTGCTACCTGTGAGTCCCAATATCTATATTGTTTTGGAGTGGTCAAAAAGTGGTTAAAGGGTGTTAGGGGGTGTTAGAGGGTGAGTGCGTCTAACGCTACAGCAGTGAGTTTTATTTTATACGTAAAAGGTAGTGGAACAATCGACATGCAGATAGAAATATTTGTTCACTCTGTGAAGGATTAAGGGGATTGAAATTGGTCGAGTATGATTGATTATATCAGCTTTCAAAAAAATAGACTGTACCATACGTAAAACTTGGTGAATTGTTATCCACCAAACGAATTCCATTAAATTGTCCAAAAAAATTAATTAAGTAGTTATGTCGGCACATGAAATTTCAAATTGTGGATTACTGCCAAAGTAATTATCACCATATGGTAAAAGTGAGATACCATCAAAGACCACCAAAGGAATACCAAACAATTGCATTTGGCGAATACATATAAAAAAAAACATTTGGTCGGTTAAATATATGCTGCCAGCGAGTTCGTTACCTCGCGCCATATGCGGGATCTCTGCAAACCGATTTCTGCACTTGGTTCTATACCAACAATGCGGAAATTAATCATTCTGGTTAAAGCGACCTCCTTGGAATAAATGTCCAGCGGCGTCAAGCATCGAATTACTTCCATAGCACTAGTTGGTGTGGTTTTCATTAGACCCATTATGTTAAGGCATGTGATTCTTAGAACGTAGTCTAGTTTTTCGGCTAATATTGGTCTGCTCGGCTTTATGACCCCGGACAGTAGCTCCATAGGTAAGCATAGGCCTGATGATGGCTGTATAGATCCACATAACTAATCATTCTACACTGTTCATAGGCGATATATGCTTTCTGTATTGTCTTGATATGAGAGTTCTAAGGTCGTTTGAAATCGAGTGTCACTCCTCTCCTAGATATTTGACCTCGGCAGCAAAGCTTAGTTCGGTATTTAAGAGTCTGGGTGCTGGCGGAAGTACCAGTTTCCTCTTCCTTGTGAATAGGACCATTTCAGTCTTTTTGGGGTTGATGGACAGAGTGTATTATGCGCATTATCTTTCAATAATTTGAATAGCATCTTGCATGCGTTCCCTGCGTCATATGTGTAAGCTATTGTGTAGTGATTGACATTGTTTAGGCGGACAATGAGGCTGTCCAGAAACATGTTCTACAGAAGAGGTGATAGCAAGCCTTCCTGCGGCAGCCTCTTGACTCTTGTGATTCACACTCATCTGTACGTTTCTTTTGAAAAGCCTATGTAATATCCATCCGGTAATAGTTTCCAGAGTATTCCTTTCTGTTTATTGTTAGCATGTGGCTAATTTTTTGAAAGTTTTTTCAAAGGCCCCTTCAATGTCAATGAATACCCAGATGGTGGACTCTCTATTATCCAGCGATTTTTCCACTCGGCCAGCAACCAAATGGAGAGCTGTGTCCGTTGATCTCCCAGGAGTGTATGCATGTGGATTAGGGTGGAGTCACATCACTTATGTACATTTCGCATAGTCTCCCCATTGTTTACTAGAGAAAAAGATGAGAGGCTTATAGGGCGATATGCTTTGGGGGTGGTGTAGTCCGTCTTCCCTGATTTGGGTAGGAACACCATTCTGAGTTATTTCCAAGCCTGTTACAAAAATAATAAAATGTACTGAGAAATTCCAACAAAAAATAATTTTATTACTGTAAACAATATTGAAAAACAATGCAAGTAGCAAGTTACTTTTAAAATTTGGAAGTTACCAGCTTGGTTTTTCCGGTGACACTGATACGGTATGTACCTTTTCCAATCCTGAATTGAAATTAGTTAGTTATAAAATTATTATTGAATTGCAGACACTATCGTTCAACAAATTCAGGCATTAGTAAACTATTGCAATATGGAAAATTTTAAAAGGTAAAAAAATAATAAGAAGGTATACAGCAGTAATTAAAAAAAAAATATATATTAATGCTTGTTATTAAGCAAAATGCTGCTCCTCAAGCAGCGGCACTGAACAGGCAAATTTGAAAAAAAAAATATATAGGCAAGGCGAACTAGATAAAAAAATTTAAATAAACCTCTAGATTTTCTCCAAACGGATAAATTTTAAGTTGAGGTACCTTATTGGTATTACAAGATAAAGCTGAGGATGAAATAAATTAGATCCCAGGAACTGTCAAAATTCTTGAGGTGTTTTAATTAAAACTTTTTAAATAAATTTCTGACCTATCCGGATTTCTATCTTAAAACTTCACCCTTTTAGCACTCTTCTTGAGAAGATAATGAGGGAGTCAAACAATAAATGGCTAGATAGGTTTCTGCCTGGATTCGGTAAAGTGTTGATAGGGATGGACACACAAATTTGGTTAACACCTACTCTATTTAGAAAAAATGGTTCAATAATCCCACACTGACAATTGATTCCGAAAAGCAAAGCAGCAATCAGCAATACCTATTTATTTGCCAAAACTTTGAATTGACTCTCCTCAGAAAAATGTGGTACCACACAAAATGGAGGTTTAAAATAGATGAAAAAAATAAAATATAATATTAATATTTTAAGAGTAGATAAGATAGATATCAGGTGATAAAAAAAAAACAATCAGTGATATTAGACACTGATGGTGAAATAAATTAAAAAATATTAAGGGAAAATCTAGAAATCTGATAAAGGAAAAAAATAAAATAAAATGAAAATCGACTTGCCTGTTCAACTAGCTGCTAGAGAAGAGGTCTTCTAGGAAAACCAGTCTTGTGTTTTTTATACTTAACTGCAATATGACCATCCGACCAATCAGAAGACAACACTCAACACACATAAAAGATTCACTTCATTAATAAAACACCACGTTTATTAAATGGGAATAGATAAAAACACACTAGAATTAATTCAATTTACAAATTATAATGATTTAAATTAAAGTTATGTTAGAAACACAAAACTACTAATTAATAAGGTCAAGTTAAAAATAATAATTTCAGAATCAGAAGTTAGAGAAACATATATATTTATTTGCTGAAGGCAGGATAAACAAAATAAAAAATAAGAAAAATAGTTAAAGAAACCTAACACAATTTTAAAATAAATTTATTAGGTACTATATTATTATGGCGGTACGTTAGTACTTTTATTAGTAACAGATATTTGCATTTTTTTGCTCATTTTATTATGGATAAATGGCGATACTGATATTATATTGAATTAATTAATTAATTTAAATTGAATTGGTTGTTTTAACTGCAACGACTCGCAGAGCCCTCTCCCAGTACATACCTATGCATATGCATGGACTCCACTTATACCGACCTCAAAATACAATACCAGTGTTATCAGATTTTTTTTATAAATGTTAACAGCCATCGTCTAGTAGAACATATAAATTTCTTCCACTACTAGCTATATGACCAAAAATGATAACGACATCGGTACCTACTCCAATATTTCATTGTTGATTTTTTCATATCATATTTTTGATTTTTTCATAGTCGCTCCATCAGATATAGATTTTTTCAAAAGGTAACAAATTTGCTACAAATGTTACTGACCGACAATGCTGCAGAATATTGGTTAACTCAGCTCAGGAGTAAGGGGGCGCAGGCGCTGTGTCAACCTTTGAAAAACTGCCATACCCCAGACGAAATGTTTACAAAATGTTTGGAAAATACAGAAAAAAAAAATCCTTTGATTTTGTTTTCAAGTTGTTCATTTATTTGAAAATATTATTTCGTCTGTCAAATTCTTCTCAAATCCATACATTTTTTCTGTAACTTTAGATAATTTTCATAGTTGCACTAAAAATAGTGTGTATACTGTGAAACTTTTCAGCGTCTTCGAGATTAGCTTGCCTCAAACGCAAGCGGTATCGGCGATAAATTTCCTCTACGTACGCTAAAAACGCATTCCGCGGCCTTGGTATATAAATAACTATTTTCGAACAATTCCCCACCAATGTTTAGTCACAAATGTTGTTTATTAGTATTTTTCAAAAAATATTCAATGTTAGAGCGAAAAAATTTCCGACAAATGTTGTGTGCTGTACTTTGGAAGCAAATTTCATGTGATTTCCCCAACTGGAAATTATTCTGATTGAAAATGTTTATTTGGTGTTTTACAAACAAAAATAGGCCTCCATTATTCTAAACGGTTAATTTATTGGTTGTTTTGATAACAGCAATGACAAACGAATTGTTAAAATTGTGTCACCTCAATTTGAGCTATTTCAGCCTGCCTAGGGAGCACTTTAGATTTAGTGGTCTTGTATTTGCATAATATTACAACTTCTTTCTGAAGGGCACGGCACGTAGATGCTTTAAATTAAAAAAAAAAAAAAACGTGATGTCGGAGGCAAGGAAAATTTTCAACTGTTCAGAAGTAAAATTAGGTAAACATTTTTATTTGTACAATTTCTCTCTTCAGGTAGCTTATCTTAAACTGAAAGAAATACTTTTTAAGCTTACTTGAAGCAAGCAAACAAAATATAAATTGCAGTATTACCTGAAACTACAAATTACATAGTTTCTAGCCGTATGTAATGCGGAAACTGCAATTTGCATTTTGTATGCTCAGTTAAACACGGCAAAGTCTGGACTAATCGTCGAGTTTAAAATATTTGGAACTACCTTTTCCTTTGCAAAGTGAATGTGATGGAATAAATATACATTTCCTGAAATTTTGATGATTTTCCAGCTAGACATGTATTTAAAAGTCAGCTCTCACTAGTCACTTTCACGTCGAAACTTTGCCTTCCCAAATGCAAAAGTAGTGTTCGAAAAATAGCAGAGATATCAAAAATATGGGAGCACATTCTCGAACTCTTTTTTTGAGAAAATAACAATGGCGAAGACAAATCACTGCTAACTTGATGCGTTTAGGAAATACAGGGCACTTTTCAAATTTTGTCCAATTTTAAAAGACTCTCTAATTTCTTTATTATTCAAGATATACAAAAACGAAAAATACTTTCTATACGCAGTTTTTTGAGGAGAATCCAGTGGCATGATCAATTTTTTTCCAGATGCCTCCGATTTTGGAATATTGACCAAAGTTGTGTTTTTTTAAACTATTTTTTCATTGAATAGCTCTTTGTGAGCTGATTTCAATGATATAAGTTTTTATACCTTTACCTTCTATAGTTTTGGAGAAAAAAAAAAATCAATTCCGTTTTTCCATAAGAATAAATGAGCTAGAGAGAGATAAGTCATTAAATAAATTATGTGTTGCCTATTTATCACCCCCGATTCAGAGCTCAAATTAAAAAAAAATAGCTGAACTGAAAAATCAAATTAAGATTTAAGAAATTTGTAGCCGATTCATAGTTCAACTATCTCTTTCTAACTCATTGTTTCTTATGGAAAAAACGGAATTTATTTTTTTTCTCCAAAACTATTGAAGATATAGATAATTTTTATTCCCCTATAACTTTTGAACGGCCCCGTATTTTTTTCTCAGATTTGGTATACCTACTTATTAATGGTAACCTACCCAATATCTGAAGATGAGTAAGTTTGAAAAAAAATCCAGGTCCGTCTTTGTCAAAATCTTCCAGATATTATCTACCCCGAAAAACCACCCTGGATATTTAAATTTTTTAAATTGTCTTTTGTTATTCAATTTAGCAGGAAATATGCCACTCCAAAAGTGTTAATTCACACAACAATTCCTGCGGAAAAATGAGCACTACATTTTGGAGCAGCATGTATCGTGCTTAATTGATTAACAAAAGAAAATTTCAAAAATTTAAATATACAGGGTGGCTTTTCGGGTTAGACAGAATATGGAAGATTTTGACAAAGACGGACCTGGATTTTTTCCAACTTTAGTAAACTAAGATATTAGGTAGGTTACCATCAATAAGTATACCAAATTTGAGAAAAAAATACAGGGTCGTTCAGAAGTTATGAAGGAATAAAAAAAGGAACAAAATCGATAAATCATGGCTCTGGTATAAAGGGCGATAGACCCATCAAATATAGGGTTTTTGGATCCCTCTCGGTCACCCCTATCTAAACTTGAAATATGTCCCATTCCTAACGAAACACCCTGTGTTCAGACTGTGTGCCTGAAGATTATACTACGGCTTGAGTTAAGCAGTAAGGACTTTTTGGCATATTTACTGTCAGAGAGGCAGCTTCACTCTCTGCTATGGCCAAGGAGGATTGGGCATAGTAAATTGTAGACGTATTGAGAGACACCGTATATTGGAGAGTGCACCCTAACATACGAGGAACTCACAACTTTGACATGCCAAATCGAAGCTTGTTTGATATTATAATAAAATTGACTTTAATAATTAGATTTAGTGAAGATTTAAATTTTAATGGAATTGATTTTTTATGTAGATATAATTCATAATTAAACATTCTGCCGCCTCTCTAGAATAGAAGATCTCAAAGATTGTAGTTTAAACTCGTCTTTTTTGTCTTCGCATAGACTCGTTCTTTGGTTCTGTTTGGTTTGTTGGTGTCTCAGAATAAGTTTTATCGTATACCATACTGCAATGCCCATGCTGGTTATCCCAATAGTAGTGATGCTGCTAATGGCTACGGAATGATGATGAATAGTCCGCCTACTGTGCTGTCCAACTCTGCATTCAAATTCTTCTCGTCGTCTTCCAACTCGTCCAGGTTGTCAGTTAGTCAGAAAACTCACTTGAAGGGTAGATTCTGAAGGTGCTTCACACTGACTGTACTATATTATAGGGACTCTTTTGGAGTAGCTGTCTAATACTGAAATGGTAGTGCTTCATTTAGGAGTTAAAATATTCTGTTTTGTTTTGATGATGCACTCCTGAGATATTTGAATAATGCATGTTCTATTTATTGCAACATCTTTCCGCTCACCGTCACAAATGACAGATATGGTTGTTGAGGAATCCGTAATGAGCATCCATGTGTTGGGTGCGCAGAGCTCCTTCCATGCATTGAATATTGTTCATTTGAATCTTGAATTGCCTTGGTTCCGTTCGTTCATAAATTTCGTCAATGATGCATGACGGATTTGTCTCTATTTTCTGGCTGAAACTGGAGAGCAGATAAAGTGGTGATCATATGACTGAATGCATTGTTGCAAATCGCGTTCTTGGAGTTTGAAGTAAACAATCGCAATTTGGAAGTTTCAGAGTCCAATAGGTACAATTTCCAGACTCTAAAGGTACTGGTGTGGCACGTATCAACTCGAATTCAGTAGCATCTGCAATAGGGAAATATCCGAATATCTGAATGTGTGTCTTATTGGCAGTCAACTTTGTCGTTGTGATTGAGGATGCGACAATCTTCAGATTACTTGGAAACTTCTGACTGGTTTGTTCAATGATAGAGTGCACATACGCTGGTGAGATTAAATCGTATATGGTTCCCCTGTTGAAAAGTATATCTAGTAATTTATCATAGTATTCGCTGATTTCGCTTATAAAATTTACTGCCACTTTATTGGCATTGAGAAGGTGGATATGTACCTAATGCATTGGTATCGATTTGTTTACCAGCTTTGCATTTTGTTGATAACTTCAATATTCCTTGATTAAATCTTTCTTGAAAATGTTGTAGTTTAGTGTTTATTTTGGCTTCAGTCTCGTTGAACTTTGCAAGGGCTGAAATCATGAACTTCGTTTCATGACTGGATGCTTTGGTTAACTATTGTTGATTTTCATTTAGCGCATCTATGTCTTAATACACTTTATCATTGACGCCAAAGATTGCGGTCAAAAATTTTCCAAATAATCCCCTTTTCCTTTTTTGGTGATGGACGCTTTTGAGAGTGCCATACACCCACTTGGTGTGATTTTCCAATTGTTCCAAATGGTGTATCGATTATTGAAGTACATTTTACTTCATTCGTAATTTCGATTGACCTGTTACACAGTGTTTCAAACTGACGAACAACATTCGATATTGCCATATTGTCTACTTGGCTTCTATTTTTTGTGTGTACTATTTCCATGCGGAAGATACCTCGATCGATTCTCGATGATCCGATATGCTCTACGTGTATTCCATGTTGAGGTTAGTTAATTCTGAATCTGCTTTCTGCCATGATAGTGGAAATAAGCATAAGAAAGACTAGTAGGAGATGTAGTAACTGCGATTTGGACGATGTCTGTGGGGCCTTATTCTGTCTTATTTTGGTTATGTAGCGCGAAAACCAAACCGAAAATGACGCCACAATCGGAGAAATTCTACCGAATCGAAAGGTTCGTTCCTTACAGAATAAGGCCCCTGGGCTGGGACTCTGTAACAACTAGAGATATTTTCTCTATCCTTATTGACATCTCCTCTCTATTGATTTCGACAAGAGAAAATAAGACAGCAAGTGCCATAGCGATAGGGATAACGATCTCTATCCGTTATAGAGTTCCAGCTCTGGGTTCTAGTCTTTCTAGTTATTGGCGTTAGGTCACTTGTTGCTGAGTAGTTTGTAATTTTTGAAGCTGTGAGGCTCTCGTCTTTTTCTGTTGAAAGTGCAATTAGTTTATGAATCGGCCTTTTCATAGTGCCTCCTGCTTTCTTTATCGTAACTAATCGAACTGCATCATCCTTTTCCTTCAATAGGACCATAGTGCCTACTCGTAAGTTTCATCGAATGGAGACCATAATACTCCCGGAGACTTCTTCATGTCTTCTTATGGCAACTCTTGAATTTTTTGTTCTCTAAATTGCTCGGGAATTGACGTAAGCAATGTAAGATAATTACATGACCATTTTCTTAAATTGAAGCCAGCAGAATTAAGCATTTGCAACAACTGTTTCTGGAACTCAAGGGCGGCTTGCATGTCATCCAGATAAGATATCGTCCACGTAAAAATCTCGTAGTGCCGCATGGCTTGTGGCTGGAAAGTTTCCTGCTTCTTCAGTTGCGAGTTTTTTTAGGGTCTTGATCGCTAGGTATGGAGCTGTGACCGTAGTAAGCTCATATTCGAACATTGGTTTTGTGGGATCTTTTCTCCATAGAATTCTTTGGAATTGTTGATCTTCTGGATGCAATAATATTTACCTGTACATTTTCTCAATATCAGCGCAGAAAACAAAATTATGTATTCTCCAGAAAATCAATATGTCGGCGATATTCTGTAGCAATCTCGGACCAACATGCATTATATCGTTGAGGCTAGTGCCGGTGGAGCTTTTGAAGGATGCATCAAATACTACTCTCAAACGAGTGGTTGTGCTTGATTCTCGGATAACTGCCTGATGAGGAATGTGATATTTTCCTTGATTTATTTCATATCTTGTTACTTTTCTCATGCGTCCAAGGTTGAGGTATTCCTTTATAAAGTTTGCATACTGCTCGTGTAAGTTGGCGTCTACTTTGAATTTCTTTTCGATGTTTGCAAGTCGTGCTGCGGCTCTTGGCTTTGAGCGTCCCAATATTTCTGGAGATATTTTGAATGAAATACGAACTGTGAATCTGCCATTCCTGTCTCGGATTGTCGTTTGATCGTAAAATTCTTCACAAGCTTGTGCTTTTTCCGTAAATTGATGAGTTGGAGTAACTTCTTCGATCTCCCAGAATTTCGTCGTTAGTCTTCTTTATACTGAGCGACCATGCTGAGGACTTCAATGCTCTGGAACATTAAAAATACTGGTCCAGATATAATCCATCCTAGCTCGGTATTTTGAAATTTTGATTCTAGAGACACTCTCGAGTTTTCTGGAGAATATTCAAAATTATTGTGGCGTATTCTTTTGCTCCGGAAATCCCAGCTATAGATCCAGGTTTCATACACGTAGGATCTGCTAGAACTTCATCTTTCCATGTATTGATGATTTTTATGTTTAGAGGTTGCCTTAGCATGGCCTGGGTTATAACTTTGGAAGAACTTTCATGCTGACCTTCATGTAGAACGTACTTTTGAATCGTGGTGTAATATAAGTATCTATTGACCATTTCGAGATCTTGGGCTCTCCATCTCCCACGCCAAATATCTCAGCACTAATATGACGTCGTGGAAGCCCTAAGCATCGTACTGCTTCTTCGGTGTTGAAGGATAATTGTGATCCTTGGTCAATCAAGATTCTCAAAGACTGTGGCGAACTTTGAGTTTGGACTTGTACGAGAATTATTACTAGTAAAACATTTTCTTCGCCTTGACTTACATGATTTGTCGTAGTGTTTCGTTGCTGTTGGAATTGCTCGCCTGTTCTTCTTTGGAGGTATTCTGGGTTCTATTCTGACTATTGCCATTCGAAGCGAAGTTTCTTCGTTAGTAATCGTTTTTTCGTTGCTGAGTTTGTTGATTTCTGTCAACATGCAAAAGTGTGTGATGTTGACAGCTGCAAATATTACATTTTGTTTGGCTGAAGCATTTTTTCTGCACATTGTGGCTTAAACAGTTTTGTCAGATGTGCTTCTCCTGCACCCATTTGCCTCTCTCTTGTGGTGACATGGCTTTAAACTTTTGGCAGTGGTAGGTCATATGATTTTGATCGTGACAGTACAAGCACTTTGACTGACTCAATTTGTTTTCCGTGGTTAACACTGACTAAAGTAAGCCTGATCTGGAATTCCACATTTCATAATTACTTCATCTCTTGCTTGGATTTTTCTCCATATTTTTTTTTCTAGTGTAGCAGTGTATTCGTTAATGTATGTTACAGTTTTTTTTGACGCAGAATCTTTCTTGACAGTGCTGAAAAGCAGGACGATTTGCATTCCCAGATTGTGTTGGTCATTGGCTAGTTCGTCGAGTATTTCTTCCGCTGACATGACTGATGATGTGATTGGTGTGATGAATTTTTTTACTGGGCTGACGGAAGAACGTGTCTCTTGGGCTCTTACGAACAGGCGGACGGAGTTGATCTCTTCTGGACGGATTGTGTGGACGGAATTTCTTTGGTCAATCGGCTGTTTGATCGGACAGACGTTTTGTCGGACGATGGTTTGGTGGAAGAATTTTTCTTTTCCTGGACGGATGTTGAATTCTGTTTGGATGAATATGTAGACGAACTATTGTGTGGACGGATTGACGTATGTTTGGACGGATATTTGGTCGGACGCACTGTGGTGTGGACGGATTGATGTATAGTCGGACCGATGTTTGGTCGGACAGACGCTTGGTCGGACGGATTTTTCTTCCACTAGGCGGATGCTGATTTCTGTTCTGGATGACTATGTGTGGACGGACGGACGTTTGGCCTGACGGAAGGATAGCTTTTCTGCCTGTCAGCTTGCCTGTCGCCTGGTGAAAATTTCTCGGCTCGAAGGACCAATGTTGAGGATCGGTGCCTGAAGATCACACTTGCTTAACTACGGCTTGAGTTAGGCAGCAGGACGGTGAGGACTTTGTGGGATATTTACTGTCAGAGAGCAGCCTTACTTTCTGTTATGGCCAAGGAGGCTTGGGCACAGTAAATTGTAGAAGTATTGAGAGGTACCGTACACTGGTTGAATCTAATTTATTGAGTTTGAGTCTTTCATATTAAATCGATATTATTAATACGTGATATTTGATATATTTGTTTTACAGTGCAAGGACTCATATTGTTTTATATCGTGATATTTCTAAAAATATTGTATGCTTAATTATAATCTAGTTTGCTTGTTTGATATTATAATAAACTTGACCTTAATTAGAATAAGTGAAGATTTAAATTTAAATGAAATTGAATTTTTATGTATAATTCGTAATCATACACCCTGTATAGGCATTATTAATGCAAGGCAAAATAAGTCTGTATGTCCAGAAGGTTCACCTACTTCTTCTAGATGCGCTAGAAACATGAAATTTGGCACAATTATAGAGACCTATGATCTTATCGAAGAAAAGTTATCACATTGTGAAAACTCCACCCCAAAAACCCCGTTGGAAATGGATGAAATGCAAAATTTTCGTTTTCCTCCAGTTTAAGGGTAGTGTTGGGCTAGTCGGAGCTTTTGAACAGAAAATGTATCATTAATTTTAAATTCTACCCCTGTAACCCCCCGATAGGACTTTAAGGTTTATAAATTGCTATAGTGACTGCTCTTTAATGTGACGTGTTTCAGGGTTTTCGGATTTCCATATTAAAGGGTGTTAAAAGTTTATATGGGAGTATATCTAGTTTTTAAACACAACTTCCCGCATGCAAAGCCGCGAGCAATCATGCTATTTAATAATAAAAATAAAATAAATGACAAAAACGTAGGTACCTACCTATAGGTATATACTGAAGGAAATAGTCAAATGCACGAAAAAGAAGAAAGTTGAAGAAAAGATTGGTGCATACGGTCATTTTACATTGTCCGACCGAACGAGGAATATGAATTACAGGAAGCCTCAGGAATGGAAAAAGGAATAAGGCCTAAGGAAAATGAGCTAGAATCAGCGACAGAGGCGAATTATTCTTTCTATATTGGACGAATAAAAATGCGCTATTGGGAACTGACGTGCCTCGCATAGCATGATTCAACTCACTTAACAAACGAGGAAATATCCTGAGAAATCAGAGCAAATGTGGCGCCAATGGCGACGGATTGAATGCCTTTGTGGAGTTGAACCAAAATTTTGCGATTTTGCATTGTATATAAACTTACAGACCCAGTATTTTCCTGCACGTACTGTAGTATAACATACCCGGGTTCGTTCAGTAAGATTGAACGATGAGCATTTTTATTACCTTTTAAACAACAAATCTTCTGAAAAACGAAATGAAAAACCAATAGGACCTACGTTGTGGAAACTTACTCAATTTTACTTGCTGGATGTGCGCCCGACATAGCAAATATTAGGGAAATTTAAGAGAAGTTGTGATATGTGAAAGAAACGAAAAATTTGTGAAACGTCTATTTTATTATTAAAGTAAATCGTAACGTTCTCATCCTGGAACTGACGAGGGGAAAGAGCACGGCAGAGAAACCCTCGATCTAACATTCCTAGAAAATCGAAACATACTGTGTCATTTTAATAATAGTTGTGAGTCATTAATCCAATAATTTAAGTCAATAAAAGTTTAAATTAGGTACCGCCCCTGTTTCTGGTGCTAAAAATTTCAATTACACACACTACTTTCAATCAACACTACCTATATTTAATACTGAAGAGTTTTTGGTTAGTTAGCCAATTTTCCAGCAGGTACTGAGGTCCCAGACGGGAAGCTACTCAGCTATAGTTGTTTTTGAGCCAATATCTCTAGATTGATTATTTCAATTTGCTAGGATATTCTCTCGTCAAAGTAGGAAAATGTTAGTAAATTCAACAAGGCCCTAATGTACGTTCGGAATACACAAAATCAAAACCTCAGCACAAAAAGACAGCACATAATTTCTTTGGTTTTAATTTACTTCTTTATCCGTGTTGTTTACAGCATGAAACGATTTTTATTAAATTCATGAACAATGCACATGTTATAAAACATGTTATAAACAAACAAAAAAAAACAATAAAAATGGAAAAAAAATTATACTTGTATAAATAATTGAACTCTCGAAAACAAATTAACAATTATTCAACTAGCCTGTGATCGCTCCTTGACACACACTAATAACAAATTGGATTGAACAATCAATTTAATGCAAAATAAAAATAAAAATTGAATAATGAATAGACACGCGACACGCGTCCAAGAGACCAGTCCCAGCTTGTTCCCTAGTCTAGTTGCGTATTCTCTTGTATCCTCTTCGGTTTCGGTACCTTCGTTTTCTCTGGCGCGCTCGTTCAATCCTAAACTTGAGGGCGCATACATGGTTGCAACATTTACTTTCGTTCGATAAACTTTTTTTAAAAAAAGTTAAGATTTGAAGAAATAATATTTTAAATAGGTGGTTTTCCTCAGTACATTTCTGAAACTTCCTAGTGTATGATTTTTTATACTTATTTCGTATTGCACGATAGGTACTTTGCCTTATTATTTTTTGCAGCGGAAGGTATAGGTAATACAATTTCAGCGCACTTGTATCTGCCAATCAACGAAATTTATTCCAATTGTTAGTTGTTACGTACCTACATAGGAAACAAACAGAATCCATTGGTATTGTCTACGTACTTTACCATTATCGCATTCTGAACGTATTCGCGTGTGCAATTTATCAATCATTATCAATCTTTCTGTATATTGTTAGCCCAAATAGGTGAGGCTGCTGATGGGTTTTCAGCAATACAAACATCAATCTACGGCCGCGCCGACTATCCGTGTTTGCACTCGAAATTCGCCGGATTTATGGCCTGCACTCGGCCGGAAGTAAAGCAAATTACAGCCATCCGCTTCGTCCGCAGCGCCTTTATGCTAATTATGCCTAACTTTGGTCGTGTCCGGTTTTGGTTCAAAGCTGAATTTAACATAGGACCATCCGTTCAAAATCGAGTTTTCATATTATAATACCTATTTAAATGTTCAGTCGGATTTGAAAGAGTTTATTGATGCGCAAATATGGTTGTTTCAGGCAAACTAATAAACACCCAATGTTTGTCCTCAAACAGAATTTGTTATTTTATTTAACAGTTAACTATTATGGACCTCAAAGCAGAGGTGGAAATAAAATATGTATATTATAAAAAATTGGCGGTCTATCAAATTTTAAACAAACAATTTCTATACCGCTAAATTACAAATCTGTTTGGTAGGTCACAGCCGAGGAAATTTATGAATCATCAAATAATAACTAAAATCCTAATTAATCTATTGTTATGATATTTGAAGTTTTAAATCTTATGGGCCATTTCTAAGCATTAGCGTGAATAGAATAGAAAGAAAGAACAGAACGCATGCGTGCTCTTCGAATATAGACTTACAAACTTGATCACCGCATTCATCACAAAGTATTTTGCTATCATCGTTCCAAAAATTATCAACTCTTTTAGACCCATTGTATCTCTCGCATGTACCACAGCAAGCAACGCAAGCTGGATGTACAAAACCCAACCATTTTAAAGCAAAATTCTACTGCTTAATACGAAAAGAGACATAACATTGACATCGATACAATAAGTGAAAGAAGACGTACGGTGTAACATTGCAGATGTTACTTGTTCTTTTTTCTTTCAAATATAATTTTATATTACCTTTAATGTTGACAGTCTGGTGACTAGCATTAAAAAAAAGGTTTCTGCTGCTAATAAAATTAGCAATTATTAAACTAGAGGGCACGATTTTCGTTCAAATTCGAAGTACCAGTTTAGTACCAACGCTTTCCGGTAACTATTTTTTGAGGAGAAGCTCTATCTGTTCATCTTGTCCGTTTCGTTTCTCGCCCCTTTCAAATTTTGCCGTTCGCTCGGATAGGTCGATCCTGGCTGGGGAGCAGCCATCTTCGTCAACTGTGATTGCCGTCCTCGTGAAGAAAAGTACCTTATCGGCCATCAGGCTTTAGTTTGGCGAAAGAAAGTTACGCAAGGCAAAGTTCCGTTGATTACCGGAAAAATTTAAATCAAAAGTCTCGTCATTACCGTTTTATTCAAGTTTGAATTTCGAACCACCTCGTGGTAAGTCCTTTTTATTTTATTTTTTAAAGTAACGCTTGTTCATGGAATGCCTCTATTACTTAGGGTTTTCCGAGGAGCGTTTTTCCGAGGAGCCGTTTCTCTCAACGAATCCATTCGTGGAGCGTGGCATAGAGCTTTTGAAGGGATTCCTAGAGGAATCAAGTGCCTCACGTATTGACTCCTGCACCTCCACATTTAACGACAACTTCTAGCCTCTATCTAACTTGATTCAAGGCTAGAATCTGCAACTTTTATGTGCAACTTCCCTCGTCAAGTGAAAATGGATGGCTGGATGGCTATCGTAATCCACCTTTTCTTGGAATGGAGGCTTGTATACATTTTCAGTAACAGGTTGACTGCCGATCATATTTTTGAGGCATGCTCGGACGCATAGTTATACCATTAAACACGAAAAATTCGTTCGAATCAATGTCAATGGCTGTTCAGTGTGGTGCATACTGCTGAATTGCATACCTGTTTGTTTCCTCAATAATAGTAATAGCAATATCTTCGGTAAAAAGATGTAAAAAAAAATCTATCTCCCGTTTTCCACGTAAAGCCTCATGAGTTATTCCGCTATTACTACTGTCAAATTCATGGAATACTGGAATAAAATTCTGTTTTGTCCACAAAATTTGTAATTCTTCTTGATGGACTACTACCTCGGGTGTGGGAAACTCACCTTGAAGTACTTCAGCTTCCACAGATTCGTCTCTGACACTGATTTCTTGGTCGGAGTCTGGACCTTATTCAAAAATCTCACTTTTATCCCAAGAGCTTGGCATATAGTCACTTTCACTGAAGCAGAGCCATATTTCTTCACTTTCGGGCAAATTTAGACCTTTTTTACAAAGGTTACGCATTTCTGCTTCAGTGTAACCCCAATACGAATCTACCCTCCTAACTTTTGCTCTGGGGCGACTGCCAGAAGATCCGGCGTCCTCCTTTCTCGACATTCTGCTTACTACTAAACTAAACGCTACGGCGCAGTACTGCCACACTATAGATCGCCGAATGTCGGCTATTTCCGGCGGTTCCTGATATATCCGACAGTCGTTCATCTGGAAAGAGTTTTGTGACTGATAAATAAGTCAGTCGTCTGTACGCAAGCATAAATTATCATTAGCGACGGATTTAACCGGCAGTAGTCTGGCGAGCAATTTGAACCGGCGACGATTATATCCGTCCGTCGTCTGTGAGGCATTTTTTTTTGTGCCTGATTTATGCGTCATTCGTACCGAAAGGGTTAGGTGTGTTTCTGAATTTTCACACCCCAATATTTTATGTAATTTAATTAATTTTTTCCAAATTTAGTGGCGCCCTTGCCATTCTGTACTTATTAAACTATCAACCCACCCCTTATAATTATTCTCTAGGCAAACTGAGCATATTATGGACCTCCTGTTAAATTTTTAACAAAAGAGGTTACATAAATTGGCGCCCAACGTGGGGCCACGAAACATCACATTTCAACATCATTAAAATATTGTGCAGTTTGGTATTAGCTTTCACCTTTTATCTGTGGATAACTCAACTACTTGACTTTGGGTATACCAGTATTGCGTAAATAAATCTTAATTATTCACTTTCTGTAATAATATCGTTTCCCATATCTTTAATAATTTACCGAACAAAATTTAATGAATACTTTCCGTCACCTATCTACTGATTCTTGATATTTTCCCTTGAAATTTAATTTCGCATTTCTTTAATAATCTCGTATTCTTATTTTCTTTTGAAAGAGAATAGGTAGCGAACAGTACTTCCTAGCGATCCCGGCGCAGGATATACTGTTCAGGAACACAGCGCTCCTGCCTTCGCGAGCTCTTGATTTCTCTCATTTTCCACTCCGAGGAAAATCTTCTTGTTCTTAGGCCTGTATGTATAGTCCCATAAAAATACCCCATTTTCGTTCCTATTTCATAGTAAAGTTTTCGTTCTTATATAGCTTCAAACGATTTTAATACCTCAGTGTCATGTCATATATTTTTTTTTGCTTTTTCTAATCAATTTATCTTTTGTTTTGATAATATGCATCATCTCACCGTTGTCGATATGGAGATTTCATCGTTTGTCGTGCATAGGATTGCATTGTCATGTATCTTTTACCATTGTCTAATCGATTTATCTTTTTATATAATGTCAAAAGTAATCTTCGTATTGATTAGGACATTTTAATTTTGTCCTTTGTCTAACCAGTTATCTTTTGTTCATCTTGTCCATTTCGTTTCTCGCCCCTTTCAAATTTTGCGGTTCGCCCAGATAGGTCAATCCTGGCTGGGGGGCAGCCATCTTCCTCAACTGTGATTACCGTTCTCGTGAAGAAAAGTACCTTATCGGCCATCAGGCTTTAGTTTGGCGAAATAAAGTTGCGCAAGGTGAAGTTCCGTTGATTACCGAAAAAATTTAAATCAAAAGTCTCGTGATTACCGTTTTATTCAAGTTTGAATTTCGAACCCCCTCGTTGTAAGTCCTTTTCAATTTTTTTTTAAAAAGTACTGGTTGTTCATGAAATGCCTCTATTACTTAGGGTTTTCCGAGGAGCCGTTTTTCTCAATGAATCCATTTCCAAAAGCCCACATTTTTAAAAGAACACCATTTTCGTGTAGCGTGGCATAGAGCTTTTGGAGGGATTCCTAGAGGAATCAAGTCCCTCACGTATTGACTCCTGCACTTCCACATTTGACGACAACTGAGAACTTCTAGCATCTATCTACCTTGATTCAAGGCTAGAATCTGCAACTCCCATGTGCAACTTCCCTCGTCAAGTAAAAATGGATGGCTGGTTGGCTATCGTAATCAAATCCACCTTTTGTTGGAATGGAGGCTTGTATAAAGTTTCACTATTAACGTTAATTTTTTTTTTTCTCTTTAATATATATTTTATGTTCAAGTAACATAATTGATTGAACCTTTACTAATATGACATTTGAATATTTAGGCTATGGTCCGAATATAACCAGGGTTATAGTTTTGCGGTCCGAAAGTAATGAAATTACCCTGGTTCCTGGAAAAGTGGTTACTTTTGGACCTGGGTTTCCTGAAATCTGGTTAAGCAAATGTCAAAATAGTTACCGGCCATCGGATGTCGGTTCTGTTGGTTTTATCTGTAATTTCTGTCAATTATTTTTTATTTCATATTTGCGTTACCCAAGTAACCGGAATTTTCAGTAACCATCTGTCAACTGATTCGGTTACTTTGGTTAACGTTTGGTTATTTTCGGACCATAGCCTTAATATTTCATTTTCGCTTTCTTGACACCGAGGTGATGGTGGAATAATTGCTTTTATGGATTTTCGATTTATCGAATTTATTATAGATTTATCATTGTCTAACTTTTAATATTGCCATATTTTAGGAATGTAAATTTTATCATCCATATTCAATAATCTGAACTGAAGTCAAGGTTGGACACATGCTCTAACTTCAAAATTTTTGAGTAAGTATGTACCTAAATTGTCCAAAATTGATCTATTTTTAAGTTGGGTCCTATACTTATGTATTTGAGGATTTCTATTATATCTCCTGAATATTTAACCCAACTTTTGATTTCATACAGGTGTTGTAAGTTGATTTTATTGAATTTATTTTTCTGGCAGCAGCTGACCATATTTATCCATATAATATTATAATTCTCATTCACTAATTTTTTTTTCATCAATTTTCTGGAAACTTAAATCCTTCATATTTTTATTTCAAATTAATAATATGGCCAGCGACTGTTAATGAACTTATATGGCAACTATATTGATGTACATACATTGTGATATAATTTTTTTGGAGTTTGATGAATCTGATTGAGGGTTAACCTCCATTTATTAAATTTATTTAAAGTGTTCCACCAACAACTGATTTCATCTTTTAAAATTTGATGCTTGATTTTTAACCTGACTGTGAAAATATACACTAATTTAATTTGAATCTCACTTAATTGTTATTATTGTTTTACCTATGTCAAGATTTGGTTGAGTTATATGTCCTATTTTTTTTATTTTTTTTCACAATTATCAATTACCGTTTGCTGATTATTTTTTTTAGGTATGTTTCTGAATTTTCACACCCCAATATTTTATGTAATTTAATTTTTTTCTTAAATTCAGTGGCGCCCTCTCCATTCTGTACTTATTAAACTATTGACCCATCCCTAATAATTATTCGCTGAGCAAACTGAGCATATTATGGGCCTCTTGTTAAATTATTAACAAAAGGGGGTGCAGCGGGCGATGGCCAAGTCACATAATATGGCAGAGGCAAACTTTCTTCTGGAAAGGAAAGGACGAGAATGAGCCCCGAATCCACGGGGTAGGCTTTGCAATAAATAACCAACTCGCCGCTCATCTTGATAACTTTCATTCTGGGATGTGTGAAAGGCTCATCACTCGAGCTGGTAAACAACCAAAGGGCCACTGTAATCAGTGCATACGCCATAACTCTAGATTCCAACGATGACAATAAACAACAGACTTTTATGACCATCCAGATAAAATCATAACAAGCATTCCTCGCCTTTAAAATAGCATTGGCAAGGAGTAGGGTATTGACAAAAGTAACTAAAATGGAATACATCACTGACTAAATACTCAGAGCACGACCTCGTTAGCAAAAATACTCTCTTTCGTCAGAAAAATAAGGTAAAAAAAAAAAAACGTTTCAACGTCCAAGATCCAAGAGCCGCCATCTCATCGACTTTTTTTGCGGGCTAAAGATCTACGTAACGTGAAAGTAACCAGAGCTATTATAATTCATGCAGGTGACTGGTAGCGATCTGTTATGACTCATTCTACAAGTACCAAAAAAAGGAGAGAAACACAGGAAACAATCACAACGCTAGTTGCTGAAAGATGGAGACGCCAAAGCAAAATGCGATTCCTTCTAAATTACAAACATTAAATATCTGCTGAATCTTCTGACAATATCGAACAGCAATGGGCGCGATGGTCAATGATTAAAATAGCTAAGCTGACAGCCTGAGAAGAATCAAGGTGCTTCATCATAAGAAGACATCAGGATTGGTTTGATGAAAACAATAAAGAAATTCAGTTCGTCATCATTTAGAAGAGGAAAGCCTACAATATTTGGTAAAACGACGCAAATTCAGCTCGCAGAGAATAAATCTATCTTCTAGCAAAGACTGAAGTACGAAGAACGACAGGAACTAGTGGTGGACAATGAAGTCAATTGAATTGGAACATTTCGCACCCACTAACAAACCAGAACCATTTTCAGCGCCACAAAAGCAATACATGACCCTGTACTTCAATAAAGTCCCTCAAAAACACATTCAAAACCATACTTTCCTTTCCATAAAGAAGTTGGAAAAGCTATTAACCAACTAAGTGATAATAAAGCTGTTGGATAAGATGGAGTTTCTGCTGAGCTTTTTAAGGTACGGGCCAAAATATGAAAGTTCGAGACAATTCTCACAGAGTTGCGAGGATTCTCTTCAACCGACTTCTGCCTCTAGCCGAAGCTACCCTACCTGAAACACTGTACCTTTAGATCTAACCGAGGGACTGCAAACATAATTTTCAGTGCGAGATAAATGCAATACAGCTTTATTATCAAGGGCGTACCCAGCGAGGGGAAGGGGGGGCAGCTGCTCCCCCCCCCTAAAAAATTTTATAAATTATAAAAAGGCTCCGCTAAGTGCAGAAAATAAAAAAAATTTTAGTTAAGTGTTAATAAAAGTATAGTTTTAATTAATTGGCAGCTTTTATCACATCGTAGTCGAACAAGTTCACGCTAAAAACGTTACAGTACTTATTGGAAAATCTGCTGAATCTACCTATTTCGGGCATCTCGGTATCTCCACACTGATAAATGGATATCAGGAAATTTTTTCAAACAGGTAAGTTACAGTTAGTAAGTTACATTCGACGACATTTGTGTAATATCTGTAAATTCCAATTAAAAAAAACAAAATGTTTTTTTCCATGTTACATGTTAAACAAAACACTAACATGGATATCACTCACACTGTATAAAATACTAATAGCGGCATTATTGTGTTTTGCAGCTACTAAAACTCTCAAGAGGAAAAAAGAACAGGACAGTAGCAGCGGGAGCGATGATAACAATGATCAAATTTCATCGCCAAGCCCATCTAAAACTGAATCTGAATCTGAGCAACCGCTAAATTCTTTGAGATCTAAGAAAGTCACTGCTCCTAATTTAGAATCTTTACCGTCAACATCTGGCTCTGTAGTCAATCCCGAAATTGAAGAGAATGATGGTTGCCACGAAAATGACTTGGGTCGTTATGTAGGACAAACATTTCACTTGACGATGGAAAGAAAAAAAGAGTTGTTAAAAAATCCGTGGGTTCCACCCAAGAATTACGATTTTGCAGCCGATGCCAGTCATTTGCGAAGAAAATTTAATTATGCTTGGTTAGATCAATACACACCATGGTTAGTGTATTCCAAGCGACTAAAGGGTGCTCTGTGTAAGCACTGTGTTTTATTTCCTCCTTCTACTGGCACAGTAAGGGGAGTGTTAGGTTCATTTATGATCAGACCATTTACGAAGTTTAGGAATATGCACGAAGATTGTCGTAAACATGCCACCAATAACTTTCACAAATCTGCATCTGCTGCTGCAAAGGCCTTTCTCGAAAATATACCTGTGGACATTCAAGTTCAAAGTTTCCACCAAAAAACAATCGAAGAGAACAAGCAAATATTGGCCTCTATTATTTCCTGTGTAGTATTCTGTGGCACACACGATATGCCTCTACGAGGAAAAGAAGCAGATGAGGGAGTTTTTTTCGATCTAATGAATTTGCGAGTTGAGTCGGGCGACATCAAATTAAAGAATCACCTGGAAAAGTGTCGTAGAAATGCTGTTTATACGTCACCAAAAATACAAAACCAACTCATATATTTATGTGACGAAGTTATTAGGGAGAGTGTGATAAATGATGCAAAGAAAGCCATGTTCTACACAGTTTTAGCCGACGAGACAGCCGACGTTTCAGGAAAGAAGCAGCTATCCATTGGCTTGCGTTTCTATGATGAAAGTTAAAAAAAAGTCCGAGAAGAATTTGTGGGTTTTGTGGAGCTGACAGCACAGGATGCCCCAGCAATTGCCAATGCAATAGACAATTTTTTAGTTAGCTATAATTTTTCACCGCATAATTGTGTAGGACTTGGTTTTGATGGCAGCGCTACGATGGCGGGCAAAGAGGGTGGCGTACAAGCGATTTTAAGGAAAAAGTACACACGAGCATGATTTTTTCATTGCTCAAACCATAAAATAAATCTTGTTGTCAATGATGCAAATAATGTTCCGGAAATTAGAAACACTATTGGCACCGTAAAGGATGTTATAACCTTTTTCAGGGAATCCACCACTCGCAGAAGTTCCGCTCCTAATCTATCACGACTGTGTGAGACTAGATGGTCTGAAAAATACAAAAGTATTCGCTTATTTGCACAAAATTTCCTCGAAATTGTGAAATCACTTGAAAAACTATCTATCGAAGGAAACTACGCCACGAGAAAATCTGCGTACCAGTTGCATGCCGCCGTTACCAAACCCTCACTAATTGTTACCCTAACTATAATTGCAAAATATTCAGCTTTAGTGGAGCCGGTTGTTAATGCCTTGCAAGCAAAAACTATGGATTTAATTAAGTTGCAAGAACATCTGAACGTAATCCTTAACGTTCTGAAGAAAAACCGTGAAGATGCCGACCTAGTTATTGATGAAGTACTTAAAAAAGCACAAGACTTTGCATTGGAATTGGAAATAGAAATTTCTATCCCTCGAATTACCAAGAGGCAAATACATAGAAACAATCCTCCATCAGACTGTGATAGTGACTACTGGAAGCGTTCGTTAATTATACCGTATCTGGATTCAATTATAGCCTCTTTAAATATTCGCTTTTCTCAAGAACATACTCCAGCGTTTGCCTTAACAAAAATACATCCATTATATATGCTCGACATGGAAACCAATCAAGTAGAACAAAATGCACAATATTTTACCCAGTTTTATAAATTGGACGATATTACTGCGGAAATGGACCTATGGTATAATTTGTGGAAGGAAAAAAAGTCAACTGAGGACCAGCTAAAAGACGTCGAAATAACTGACCTTCTCGACGAGACCGATGTTTTTTATCCCATCCTAAAACAGGCACTTTTTTAATCACAATTCCATGCACCACGGCCACTGTAGAACGATCCTTCAGTACTCTTCGAAGAGTGAAGACTTGGTTGAGAAGTACCATGGGAGAGGAAAGGTTAACAGGATTATGTCTCATGAGTTTGCATCGTGATTTAATTAAATCAAATCGAGAGCAATTTGAAAATCAAGTTTTAAATAAATTTGCGACAAATCCAAGAAAATTGTTATTGAAGTAAAAATTAAGCGAGTTATGTCGAAATTTAGTAATTAAAAAGAGAAATGCAAAATCCATTGTTTTTTTTTTTTGGTCAGCCCCCCCCTATTTCAGATCCTGGGTACGCCCTTGTTTATTATTATCAATAAACTGTGAACGAAGTTAGAAATCTTGATAGTACCAGTATACAGTAGGTAGCTTAGAACAAAGTTCGTGAACTGCATTAATAAAGTCCGAATATATTAGAGTTACCGACCTTAAATATGTTAACAACTTCAACTTCATTGGTAAGACATAGAAGGCCGGGACAATTTCCTCAAATTTGCGAGAAACCTCTATCATCACCATATTAAAAAAAGCAATAAGGCACAGTGTGGAAATTATCGAGAAATATCTTGCCAGGATTCTCTTCAACCGACTTCTGCCTCTAGCCGAAGCAACCCTACCCGAAACACAGTGTGGCTTTAGATCTAAACACCCTTATAACTCCTTTGATACATAAATAACTATGACAAGACGCCCATAATATGCTCAGTTCGCTCAGTGAATAGTCATTGGGGGTGGGACAATAGTTTAATAGGTACAGAATGGCAAGGGTGCCACTGAATTTGAAAAATATATAATTAAATTACATATAATATTGAAGTGTGAAAATTCAGAAACACGCCTAAAAAAAATAATCAGCAAACGGTAATTGATAATTCTGAAAAGGAAATAAATGAGGCATATAACTCAACCAAATCTTGACATAGGTAGGTTAAACCAATAAAACACCTAAAAAAAAAATTCAAATCAAAATAGTTTAATATATTTTCACAGTTAAAAATCAAGTATTAAATAATTTCAAAAAATAGTACCTCAATATACTTGCCTTATAAGTTCATTAACAGTCACTGGCCATATCATTATCATGAAATGAAAATATGAAAGATTAAGGTTTCCAGAACACTAATTGAAGAAAAAAATTATTGATTGAAAATTGTATTGATCTTCGGAGGCTTGGAACCTAATTTGTTCTCTAAGAAAGGACATATCTACCAAAACCCACATACAGCCAATACAGATGGGTCAGTGGAAAAAACCCTACGAAAGAGCGTTAAAAGAAGACAGGGAAGAATATTTAATCGATCCAGAAGCGCCTTAGATTGTCGAAAAAGAATATATTGAGATCACTAACGGCTTCCTAAACTAGTAATTAAATGGACACCCCATGGAAGAAGGAAACTGTATTGATAAATATGGTCAGCTTCTGCTTAAAGAATAAATTCAATAAAATCAACTTGCACCTTTATGAAATCAAAAGTTAGGTTAAATGGTTAGGAGATATAAAAGAAACCCTCAAATAGGACCCAAGTTAAAAATTGATCGATTTTCGACGATGTAGGTACTCACTCAATAATTTCAAATTTAGAACATGTTGTCCAACCTTGACTTCAAATCAGATTATTGATTATGAATAATAAAATTTATATTCCTAAAACATGGCAGAATTGAAAGTTAGGTTAAGATAAATCTAAGTATAATAACTTGACTTCTAAATACAGAAATAAAAGAATTCTATACCAAATGACATTAAATAACCAGCCTTCCTATTGGTTGAGACACCCTACCTGCACAAGTGCGCATGCACAGTGGACATTTGATAAGTTGTAATGAAAATGACCAGTTTGTCATTTTCATTACAACCTATCCTATAATATGCCAAGATTGGCTTTTGGCTTATATAAGTAAAAGGTAGAAGTTTCTGTTAGAGTCTCTTCTTGCCCTTTTACAAGTCAAAAAGAATTTGTCTCACCAATATCCAGCCTTCAGGCAAATCTTGTATGCTAAAATTGGCCTCCTCTTGAAAAAGCGAAGGGGTATAAATTTGCCTTTAAAAACGCTTGAGAAGTGGAATATAGTCGATCACAGCAATTCGAGACGTTTTACTGGATTTGGAAGAGATATTGCTCTTGCCTTCCTCCCAAAATAAGTGAACCTTCAATGTTTGCCACATCGTACTCGTATAACAAATACAAAATTCATTATTTCATGTAATTAATACAAATTTAAGCAAAATTTTCCATATACACACATTAAAATATAGATGAATAGGGAATAGTTATTCATCGTAAGCCATTATTCATATCGAATACCGAATAACGGAATTAATAATGTTTGCATAAAGTTATAACTTATAACAAACCCGTTACCTTCATAAAGAAGGGAAATTAATCTGTATGAAAATCTAAACTGTAGAATTTTAATTTGGATCCCTAGTTATTCACCTAAAAATACAATCATTACCATTTTCTCACAAATCACTACTAAAAACAACATAAAATAGTCTAGGATGGATATTTAACCCCACAAAATCATTAAAATTAACATAAATTGCGGAGGTAATGTTGGATAATAAACCGGATTAGCTGTTATAAGTGAATAATGTGAAGTTGATTTTGACACTAATTATGCTGCTACCTACAATTTATTCGTAAATAGTCAGCAATTTTGCAGGTCCTTTTTTGCGTAAAATTAACGCCCTAATTATCCACTAAATCGGAAATAATTAACATTCATTTCAGAAAATGGCACCGGTATTACACGGTGATGGATTTGAAGTTCCTGACACTAATTGCAGACCCGCATTATTAGCACATATCTGGATGAAAATACTGGAAATCATCCAGGAATCACTGAGATATGAAATCGGATTTGATTTAAAGCATTTTAAAATTAAAATTTTTCGTTTTTTTTCAGATGTAGCTGCTTACAAGTCGGAGATAGAATCATTTCAGTAAACCACCAAACGAATTTAACTTTACAAGAGATAACATCGATTCTGGAAATGGGATCTGACGCCACTGGCGGCAGAACGATAACGATAACTTCGGAATTTGACGTTGCTGATACCATCGTTCCATCCAGCGGTGTGTTTACTGTAAGATTGGCCAAAAGAGGACCCGGATTAGGAATAACCATCACAGGTAAGGATTTTAACGCGCTCCTTTATTATTTCACAAAGAATCTGCATAACGGCTAAACTATAAACAAGTAACAATTTGTGCAATCCTGTCCTATGTATCTACTATCAAACAGGAAATAGGTATGCATTAACTAATGCAAAGTTTTAACAAGATTCACAGAGAGACTAGAGGGAGGATGTATCACTAAACACGAGATTATACAATAGATGCTTTAATATTATCAATAAACTGTAAACGAAGTTGGAAATCTTGATAGTAACAGCATACAGTAGCTTAGAACCAAGTTCGTGAACTGCCTCAATAAAGCCCGGGTCTAATAGAGTTACTGAAGTTAAATATGTTAACAACTTAAGAAGATAATGGTGTGCTTTCTGGAGTTCTATTGTAAGACCTTCGTGTGGTTTTGTGCACAAGATAAGCCCGTAAGATGTAAAGAAAACGATTAACTTTTGCGGGATATTGCGCTTATATTTTCAGTGCATATATGAATACGTTAAGCGCCGCATAATTTTTGTTCGGATTATGATTTTCTTGTTGTATACACAAAACAAGAATTCGATGAAAAAAGAATGGATTACTTCATGAAAATCGACCTGTTTTTCGCATTTCTTTGGAACGGTGACCTGAATTAGTGTGAGTTGTACTTTTATTATAATTTTCATTTGTTTTACATTATTTTACAATAGAAAGCGGTTTGACACAGATGAGTCTGTCGTATCATTTTAATTTATTTTGTTGATTTACTATTACTATCATTGGAAATTGAATTTAGAAATAGTGCACTATGGTGCTGTTAATTGTAGATAGGTTTTTGTCCCCAAGTTTGGAAAATAGCTCCAAGAGCAAAAAGATGAACATTTTGACAGTTGCACGTGTTTAATTTATGTGAAGTCAATTTGAAGTCACGTGTAAAACTTAAAAAAAAAATCGCTTTGGGCGGACGGGTTAGTTTGGGTAAGTCTGTATTTTCTTGATTGTTATCAGACGAGTAAAACCAACAATACGTGCCTCCTGATTTAGATGTTTTGTAATTAT
Source organism: Ceutorhynchus assimilis (assembly GCA_917834065.1). Classification (NCBI taxonomy): domain Eukaryota; kingdom Metazoa; phylum Arthropoda; class Insecta; order Coleoptera; family Curculionidae; genus Ceutorhynchus; species Ceutorhynchus assimilis. Next base: position 9,485,246 of record OU892284.1, on the reverse strand, counting down.
TTAATCTAGCGTTTATCCAACTTTTGCATTACACCTCTAATTTAATAAGAAAAATTGATAATGTTAATTAGAGCGAGATAATTTAGGATTTTTGATCCGTTTCCATTTAATCGATTTTGCGTGGGGTAAATTTGTTTTCAACATTTTCAGCCAAATATCTTTTTCGTTTCGGTATCACTTTTTCAATTAGCCTCGGCAATACCCAATCAGCGCTAGGCTTTAAAGGCTTATTGTTAGTCCGCTGCACGTTTTGCCTTAATGGTCCGGGCAAAAGGTACAGGGTCTGTTCCTTATAATTAGTGCGGCTTCTACAACTTGAACGAAAAAAAAATTTTAAAAATGTTAAGTACAAAAGTTGTAGGGTTTCACCTATATTATCTTTTACACATGTTAAAATAGGCAAATGACAGAAGAAACACTTAAATTTTTTAAATGAAACGCCGTGTATGTTTTTGACTAGAATGATTGATTTTATTCTTCTGATTCCAAATATACCACATATGTTAATATTTGGTTCAGCTGTTTCTACGCTATTTATCTTTGAAAAATACATTCACGTTAACCTAAATAAGGTATGTTGCCGGTTCTTTATATCAATGGTGAGACTTACTTAATGTAATTTTTAACTTGAATAGCGCATAAGCTCTCCACTACGTCGTGGGTAACCCTTCAAGGTACCCCAGAAAAATAGTTAAAATAATATAAACTTACTCTTAAGTTATTAGAAGAACACGGAGTGGTAAAATTGACAACATCTTAAATACTTCCACCTATATCGTATTATACATCTGTTCTAATAATGAACCTTGTGCCTATCCTAATTTTATTACCTTAACTGGTACTACCTACCTAATTAATATCTTAGCAGGTAACGTTGCCAGATTCATTTTTTTAGATTCAGAAGTGGAGATTTTACAGTTTGCAAAATTCATTTTAAAAGCTATAATCCAACTAATGTGATCTTTTTTTCCATAGATCAATAAAAGACATCTGGAATTTTATAGGGAATATCGCAATTAAAAAAAAAGGGAAATAAAAAAGTTGAATTCTCAGCTTTACTCCTTCATATCACCACCCTGAAGGATCCCCTATGATGTAGTGGAGAGCTTATGCGCCATTTTGGAATCACCCTGTATATGTATAATATTTGGAAACAGAAGAAAAAAATCAATCATTCTTGCCAAAAATATACAGGGCGTTTCATTTAAGAAATGCAAGTATTTGTCATTTTGACAGTTGCTGTTATTTGTCCATTTTGACTTTTGCAAAAGATAATATAGGTAAAACCCTACAACTTTTGAAATTAACATTTTTTTTTTTCGTTCAAGTTGTAGAAGCCGCACTAATTATAAGAAACAGACCCTGTACATCGTATTAGCGATAGCCAATCAGCGCTCGACTTTGAACGCCTATTGCTAAGCCGTTGTACATTCTGCCTATATGCGTACGGGACGCATTAAAACATTCTGCCGCCCAATCTAGCCATATCCCGGAAATCTGACCAATCAAATTCGATGTGGCTATTTTGAGCGGCATAATGTTACTACATGGGCTAGATCAGGGGTCAGAATGTTGGGATGTTGGGACGGCCTGTTGCACTTGTCCGTTAGAAGTGCCGCATATTTTGTTTATTTTCCGCTTATTGCTCTTTTGAAATTTATGCGAAGATATTTTAAGATTTATTCATGATGGAGATGGATACGATAAAACTACCCACAACGTTTGTTTATTCTAATGTGAGTGAAAACACTTATCGTGCAAACGCCGGCTCCAGACATTTCGGCGCCCCGTGCAAAAGGTATATTTGCCGCCCCTCTTAGGTACCTCTCGGTACTACCTATTTGCTAAACTTACTTTTGATTTTAATTTTGTTCAGTGTCCTTATATGATATCGGAGCTGTTTCTAGTACAGACAAAATCTACTCGGGTACCGTGGTACTTTGCTCAAAATGTACTCGAGTACAGAGTACAATCAGAAGTATTCAAGTACTCAAAGTACCGAGTACATTTATGAATACATTCCGCACAATGCCACCGCATATCAAATGACGTCTTAAAGTTGTTACGCACCTCCTCTTTTGAACCACCCTTGATTATTGATATGAAAGTCTAATACCACCTTAGGCCGCAAGCGCTGATGTTACTGCGCACTAATCACTGCGCATGGGTTATTACGCCACATCCCCTTTCACACTCCGTTCCATTTCCCAGAATTCACCCTCAAACCGCCGGTATAGATGTTCACACATCAAAAATTGAAAAACACATTTTGGTTTACTATAAATCAGTTCAGCAATTTCACGATTTGGTTGGGTTAACCAGAGTCCAGAGTTTATAAGGGCTCAGATTTTTCAAATTTACGTTCTCGGGCACATCTTTATAGTGCACAGAAAAGTTCAAGATTTTCGTTTGCAAATCACAACGAATAACGGAACGAATGCTACGCATGCGTACGCTACACAAGAAATGCCAGAAAATTGAAGCCACAGATTTCACAGAAATCACAAACCAGTTAAAGCGTTTTTGATTGGTGCAAATCGCCAACAAGTTTTCTTGACTGGCGAGGTAAGTGATTTCTGTGGAAACAGGTCTCGTCTGGAAATGTTCCTGTGGCCAAATAAATGTACTTAGAGTCCAAAAATTTTACGCAGTAACTGCAAATGTATTCGAAAACAATGAAAATACTCTGGTATATGTATTCGAGTATAAATGGATGTACTCGGGTATTTTGAAATTTACTCAGTACAATAAAATTTACCGGGTATTTTTTATATTCTTAAACAGTTCAAGTACAAATTAGGTACAATTACATAATTCACAAAGTATCGTGGCCTGAATACCGAGTAACTCAAAATGTACTTAGAGTAAAAGTGAAGAGTACTTTTACCTTTACCCGAGTACCGCACAAGTCTGTATGATATATATTATATTTTGATTATTTTTAAGTTTTTAATGGAATAATTTTATTACTATACCTACTATTTTAATGCAACCTACAATTATCGGCAATTCTCAAATAACAATTAGGTTTGTTTGGACTTAGTTCAGAATCAGTTCTGAATTGAGCTGCGCATGCACATTTGTTTATTTATGTTCGATATGAACAAATGCGCAAGCGCAGTTCAATTCAGAACTGATTCTGAACTAAGTCCGAACAAACCTAATAACACCAAAACATAACCTGCAAATCGCTTGCGGACGCGTGAAACTACTAGCGATAGATGTTTTCGGGTTCTCATTTTTCAAACTGTTCGCTAACCATCATGGAACTGCGCAGAACAAGTTGCGTACTTATTCAGTCATTAGAACTGTGCTCAGATCGTTTGGAAATAATCAGAGTTCAAAAAACGAACATGTTATGTTTTATTTAATTTTTTTACAGGGCAGGCAACAATTTTCCCCGAGATTTTTGCCGCCCTTCGATTTTGCCGCCCCGTGCAGGGGCACAGGCTGCACGGGTCCTGGAGCCGGCCCTGGTGCACACTTGTTATCCGAAAACAACATAAAAATTTGGATTAAAGACTTTGAAAAGTTAATAGTTGGATTATAAAATTGCATAAATATTTTTAATTATTAGGTACCAAGGTACCTACCTATTCAAATTTTGCTAAATCTAAATTAAATGACCCCTTATATCCGAAATGGATATATTTCCTAATTCCTCCGTTTCAATAAAAAAACTTACAATTTAATCAATATATTCATAAAAAACATCCATGGGAAACACAAATAAAATCTAAATTTCTGAATTGTACAACACGTAAAAAAGACAGTTATAGATTTTTTAACATCAAACATTGCTTGTTAAATGTAATACTAATGCTCTATCGCCTGTAACATTCTGACCCTGAATCTAGCCCATGCAATAACATCTTGACCCTTTAAATAGTTCCATCATCGTCCCAACATTCTGACCCCTGATGCAGCGCATGTAGCATCATTATGCCATTCAAAATAGCCACATCGAATTTGATTGGTCAGGTTTCCGGGCTATGGCTAGATTGGGTGGCAGAATGTTTTGATACGTACGGAACGATATGTCGTCCACACTGTCGACTGCTGCGAACTATCAAGTCTCCAAGTATAAATGGAAAGGAGTAGAATCACAAAAAGCCTCCAAGGCTGAAGTGTAGAGTATATGGGCTCGAAAGGAGAAACGAACGAAAACAGAAACCTATTAATTTACAATATATTTTTTAGTTATCCACAGTTGATAGACCAACCTGCGTAGAGTTAATGTCAATAAAAAAAATGCAAAATTATTCAAAAGAGTTTTTTCTACGACTACCTTCATTCCATCACTAGTGAAAGAATATTTATTATTGATTTTGGTGTGAGAATGTCATTATTCTCGCACGTAAAATCATTGAAGAATGAAGATCATTCTTCAACGATTTTTAGTGACATTTAGTTTTCAAAGCATACCTATCGGCACCTTCGAAATTGTCATACCTTGTTAAATAATAAAATCCACCTTTCAATTGGTCGGTAAGTAAGTGTTACCAACGAACATATTTTGCGAAAAAAAAAATCCCCAACTAACAGCGACCACAAATTTTTTTTAAAAAATTTAGAATAAATTCCTAAATCGAGAAAATAGTATGAAACTCACGTTGCAGAAGGCTATTCTCGCACTCATTCCTTCTAGCCCCTTTTGTTGACAAATTAACAGGAGGCCCATAATATGCTCAGTTTGCTCAGCGAATAATTGAAGGGCTCAGAGGTGAAGTGGATCAAGTCCACCAAACTAATTATGGAGAAAATGAAGGTCAAAGTTTTTTTAGGTTTATTAATTAAAACACAACAAGTCCAAGATGAAAAATGAACGAAATACTTTATTATACCTTACATTTTACAGATGTAAACTAAAATAACTTCAAATACAACTGGGATGATTTTTAAAATCGATTATTTATAATTTTTTGGACTTGAACCATTTTATGCCTGAAAATGTTTTACATTTTAGACAAAAACAGGTTCATCGGTATGTTCTTCTTCGTCAGCAAGGGATTTATTGCCTTCGCTTTGTCTAGTGTTTCCTTCAACAGGTAAATTTTTATAAAAACTGTGGTATATGGGCGGGATAAAGCGAAGAAGATCTTTCATGTGTTGCTTTTTAGATTCGGTTACATTACGTCTGGATGCATAGAGTTGATCCTGTTGCATGGTTAATGATGTGATTTTTCTTCCTCGTGCAGTTTTATTTAAATCAACTGTTTCAAACGCAACGTCAACGCAATTACAGTTTTCTGTCTTTGTATTGCTGCTACCAAATTTTTGATTGATTTAAATTTTTCCCTCTTCATTTCAATCACCCTAAATCTTGGTTCTTTTTTCTTTGCTTCTCGTGCTATTTTCATCCAGTCTTGTGCGGGAAAATATGGGGGGATTTGCGACTAAACTTTTCAATTACGCCAAAGTCTGCATCATTCGGCAAAAACGAATGACCCGACACTAAAAATTTAAGGTCTTAGTGTCCACGGCAATGTTTGAATCTTGTACTAACTTAAGCAGGGAAAGGGACATCTTTATATTCCTGTTCTGACCTGTGCATGAATCAGAATACAATATAATGTGTTTATGATTTGCTGCAAATTCTTTTAAGTGTTTCACCACACAAGTTGCGACATCCTGAGATCCACGGCCTCCTTCTGTCTCATCATACATGTACATGAATCCAGTTCCTATATTGAATGAATGTACCCCAAGGTTGTAAACATATAAATTTTTCTTGTGATAGGCTACAGACGTGGCAAGTTTAGAAATGGTAGCACCTCTTGAAGATCAAAAGTTAGTACATAGTAGTTGATGTCTGAGGCCTTTTTTTGGTCAGATTTCAGAGCTTTGTGTGCTTGATCAGCTTCTGCAAGATGTATTTCTTTATCTATTTTAGTTTCTTTTTTGCTTCTTCATTTTCTTCAACATCAATTTTCATTTTGAGGTCGTCGCATAGAGAACAAGTATCTTTAGATAGCGGTTCAAAACTTAAATTGAACTTTGCATTAAAAACATGGTAAGTAGTAATTTTTTTTTTTGCAAGGAATCACGTTTTCTGAGATACATTTTTCTTTGTATAACTCATACATTTTGCTGATAGTTAATTCCTCATTCAAATATTTCCTGCCAGGGTTATCTTTTCTGGTATAATGACTCTGGTAGGCGGGAAAAGAGTTGATATTTTCAATAATTTTCGAATCATCCACTTTCTTTCTTGAATTCATTCCCCGCGAATCTATACCTCATCTTTCGAAATACAGCGATATAATCTACCAACACTAATTTGTAATGTATCTTAAAAATACTTCTTATATACTAATATGGTATCATTTTCTACTCGGAAACTGTACTTGAAAGACGTTTGTTTTGCTGCGCCTGCGCTATTTCTTATTCATTTTCCTGCAACTCTTTGCGCTGTCACCAAGCCTCTAATAAAAACATTTTGACGGGAATATCAGCTAGTTTCCAAAAAGATTCAAAAATTATCTTGCGCTGATTTTCTTGAATTTTGGCGGTGCAGTTTTTTTTTTTGCACTCGCATGCTATGTCCTGGAATGTTTTCGAAGGTACGAGTCTTCCCAATGAAGAAATCTATTCTTTACTGCACTTTCGTCGGCTTTTTTTCACATTAGCCTTCCATTTATTTTTATTTACACTCCGCTTTCTAGATTTAGGTAAACCTAAAATTAATTGTTCCGTGAATAAACTGTTTAATTAGATTCATTTATTTATTTATACCTGTCGCAATATCATCCTGAATTTTGGTGTCTGAAACACCCGCCATAGTTGGGCTAGTATTATTGTTCAGTGTGGGTATAATAACTTCATCACCTAATTCGCCTATAAAAAAATGCAACTAAAGTTGGTATCAAATCCCGTTGCTATCAGACCAGGGCATTAAATACTGAACATTTGTAATGGAAACGCAACCTCACTTATAGGAAGTAATGCGCGATGATTAAAATAGTAATAATAAAATAATTAAACCATACCTTCACACTCGCTAGAATCGAACCTTTCCGATAATCAGATCCACTTTCTTGGAATGGTTCAGACTCTGTTTCACTGTCATCCATATTAATAAAACAAGAATTTATTATTTCTTAACCTCAACACGCAGTGAGGCCGCCTACATGAATGCACAAGTTCTATTCACAAAAGGCGGTTACACACGGATGTGGATGTCTTGATACATATACGTGCATACATCAACGTGCAAAGAACAACGTGCATGTCGCGTTTGTACAGACGCACGCATAAGACTGAAGTCTTGCTATTCTTGCTACAGTAATATGAGTGTGCATACAAAATTTCTAGCGATTCCACATTCAAAAACGCGAAGATATTTTGCATACACATTGATGTTTTTGTTTGCGCGTTCATGTATGTACGTACATGTTTTCAAACATCCACGTCCGTGTGTAACCGCCTAAAGGTTCACACCAAAGAAAAAGTAACACCCACACACAACAATACATTTTATGAACTTGATCCATTTCACCTCTGAAATGATTAAGATAAGTTTTCAGCAACCAAATGAAAACCAACTCTTGCCGCTTTAATGCGTAATGTGCGACTTGATTCGCTCCTCTACTGGAATAATAGTTATTTTTTATACAAGACGATAAAATGGTAGTTATCGTTGACCGGAAAAGTTAATTCACGAGCGGAATCGCGAGTGAATTAATTCCGGGAGACGATAATGGCATTTTATCGTCGTGTGTGAAACAAAGTTTCCAGTAGCTATGGAAAAAAACATTATTTAATATACCTTTAAAGCGGATTAACTCAAAATAGTACGAAATTGAACTTGATCCACTTCAATTCTAAACCCCTCAATTATTAGAGGTGGGTCAATAGTTTAATAAGTACAGAATGGCAAGGGCTCCGCTGAATTTGTAAAAAAAATAAATAATTAAATCACATAAAATATTGAAATGTGAACATACAGAAACACACCTAAAAAAAAATTAAAAAAATAATTAACAAACGGTTCTGAAAAGGAAAAAAAAATAAGGCATACAACTCAACCAAATCTTGACAAATTTAAAACCAATAAAACACTCAAGCAATTTCAAATTAAAATAGTATATTACAATCCGAGACGGAAAATTTTTCATTGCTGGTCAAGAGGTTATATGTATACTAAACTTCGAGACAGCAATGAAGTTTTCCGTCGAGGTTTGTATACTATTTTATTTTCAACGCTCAATAGACCTATCTCGTAGAAATAGAAAAAAAGAGCTTAATAATTGTAATAAATGAAAGTTAGAAAGTAATAAAAGATTACATGCGCGCGCAACTAGGGGCTGCAGTGTAACCAGATTGTATTGTTGCAGAACAAATGTAGACAATACAAATCGAACATTATAACATTAAAGAAGTGATATAGTGTCAAGTGTTTTACAACACTTTAAATCAGACAAAAGAAGAGCTTTAAAGTAGATGAACATCGTTTGCACTTTTATTTTGATAAATGTTTCATCCGGCAACATCGCTCAATGAAATTGCAAAGGAATATGTCAAGTATAATCTAACATAGCCTTAAACGACACTGCGGTGAGTTCAAGTAATATGTGAAGTATTAGTTTGCTCTCTGTCGAATTACACGTTACGAAAAAAGAAGGAACGATTCATTCTGAACTGGCCCTTGAATGAGAATATGACGCAAGCCTGTAACACACTTGAATCTCATTGGACGCTCACCTGCAGCCTACAAGCGACGCGCGCATTCCAGGTAATAGGAGATCGGTCTATTTCTGAAGCAAAATATTTTATGGTACGAAATAATAGTGTAAATTGGCCTTTAAAAAAATCAGCTTTCATTTTTTTTTTGTCAATGTCATCAATTTTGACAAAAAAACTAGTAGGGAAATTGGGACGGAAACGCATTTTTCCGTCCGTGGCAGGCATTGGCGACCTGAAAAAATTTAAAGGTACAGAAATGTAACACTTCCAAAATTTTAAAAAGTTTGTAATGTCAACATAACATCTACGGTTGAAAATAATAGTATATTATTATATTTTCACAGTGAGTATTTGTTGGTGAAACACTTGAAATAAAATCAATAAGTAGAGGTTAACTCTCAATCAGATCCATTAAAATCCAAAAAAAATAATATTACAATGTACCTCAATATACTTGCCATATAAATTCATTTACAGTCGCTGGCCATATCATGATCATGAAATGAAAATATAAAAGATTTAAGTTTCCCAGAAAACTAATTTTAAAAAAAAATAATTGATTGAAAATCATATTGATAAATATGGTCAGCTTCTGTTTAAAGAATAAATTCAATAAAACCGAATTGCACCTGTATGAAATCTAAGGTTGGGTTAAATGGTAAGGAAATATAATAGAAATCCTCAAATATATAAGTTATCGGACCCAGGGTTAAAAATGTATCAGTTTTTGACGATGTAGGTACTTACCTAATAATTTTAAATTTGAAACATAATGTCCAACCTTGACTTCAGTTCAGATTATTGATTATGAATAATAACATTCCTAAAACATGACAGTATCAAAACTTAGGTAAAGATACATCTATATAAAATCGATAAATCGAAAATCCAGAAAATCAATTATTTCAGCATCACCTCGGTGTCAAGAATGCGAAATTAAAATTTGAAATATTTAAATATCATATTAAAATTCAATCAATTACCTATCTTAATTGATTATAAAATAGATAATAAAGAAAAAAAAATATTAGAAGTTATTAATGAAACTTTATACAAGCCTCTATTCCAATAAAAGGTGGATTACGCCGATTACGGTAGCTATCCAGCCATCCAGCAAATGTGATATCGTTAATGTAATATAAAAAACAGTCGATTCGCATTAAAACGACACGTGCGTCTATCGATTTAAATCTGATACTCCAAAGGAATGTGAGCTGGTGGCTCCCTACGTTAAAACGTCAATGGTCACCTGACTTCACACCTGTTTCTGCCATATGCTTTACCCCCTCGCTCTTCATACGGAAAGTGTCAGATAAAAATCGACGATCAATACGTCTGTCGATTTTAATCTTATACTCCAAAGGAATGTGAGCTAGTGGCCCCTACGTTAGAACGCCAATGGTCACCTGACGTCACACCTGTTTCTGCCATATGCTTTACCCCCTCGCTCTTCAAAAAACGAAGGACAATAATGTGTCACCTTCCTTGGACGGACGTCAGAAGGAAACACGAAGAGCTAGAGCGAAAATGTCCCATCGTCCCGGTTTAAGATATGAAAAAAATTGTCCGACTTGGTGATATGAAGCTGCTCAGGAAGTTTGGCGTATACATGAGTTACAAAATCCAAAGGTCGATGTAATGGGGACTATAATTATTCCGCCTATCTACAAAACTTAGCAACTGTACTATACTGTACGAAGTACAATAATTCTGGATTTTACGAATTTAACTTCGATTCTGTAATATCCCTTTCCCACTGTTTGACGAAGACCTATTTCAGATAATGGATAAGGAATTGTGTAATTTTGTGGAACCTTGCCAAAAAAAAAATGACTGCTGTGGCAATTGTCCAGAAGCAAATTCTTCTTATGTTGTTTTTCCGTGTTGGTTGTTTCTTCGCCTGGATTGACTGCGTAGGAAATGGAATTAGTACTAAGGTATCCTCAGTATGACCTTTCAGTTATAGCACAATATTCAGTCCTAGAACCTTAACACCAACGCCAACACAAGACCAGTAAGCAGTAAATGCCTCTAATGCTCATTTTGGTTTCTGATAGAAAAATGTAATATGTAGATGAAAAATAATTCATAAAGCTTCAACTAAAAAACGTGGATGATTCAATTTGGCATTTAGTAACTTGTCAATTGCCTCAATATTTCCATGGTCTTTTCAATATTTTTGTTCAAAAATAGTTATTTTTTATACAAGACGATAAAATGGTGGTTTATCGTTGACCGGAAAAGTTAATTCACGAGCGGAATCGCGAGTGAATTAATTCCGGGAGACGATAATGGCATTTTAACGTCGTGTGTAAAAAAAAAGTTTTTTTCCATAGCCTAATAGGGTAGTGGACAATTTTTTGAAATATTTTTTTTATTAATCTTCATTACCAAATAAAGAATTGTTGATGATTCTTTGATTTTAGAAAACAAAAATATACGTTAAAAAAAATTAACAAATTTGTACTTATTTTAAACGCTATAATTTACCGCCAGGAAATTACGTCATAGCTGTTATGTATGTCCAATAGCGCGTCCTTATATTTTACATGCTTTCAGAAAAAGATGCCGATAAACTCAGTACGCACTGATTGATAAATAGAATTCTCTCAAAAAGTGGGGTTATGCTGAGGGTGCGCCTAAAATGTAATAATACCCGAGAGACGCTGATATATCTCTCTTTTTTGCATTAAAGAGTAAGTTTGTGTCGAATATCGGACGTAGGTTTTATTTAATTCATACTTAAATACAACAGCTATGGCGTAGAATCAGGGCGCGAAATATTTCCGTTCAAATAGTGCGTCCCAAAACTCTACTTTTACCGATGTTTTAAACAAGGTTTGTAATTTTATCTGAATTTTCTTTTCATACGAATATTTTTTATTTATTCGATAGATGAAGAATAGATCATCGATTTCATTGATATTATACCTTGTCCACTACCCTATTATGGACGCCTGTAGTATCAAAAATATTTAGAAATTATTTGAGTCGAATACTTTTACATAAGTAGTATATATATTTGACAAAATAAACGTCTTTATCTATCCTTGCTGTTAAAGTATCATTTAATCTACCCTTGAGGTTAAAGTACTACTTTATCTATTATTTTTAGTAGATTAAAAGCTACTTTACCAGTAGCTATGGAGAAATAGTTATTTATTCTATCGCGAATGGTAAACTATCATTTAATCGACTCAAAACTCGTTGTTAAAGTAAGACTTTATTTGAAGTAGTGAAATCGAACAATTTTTACCCACTCATTTGTCAATTTTACCCACTCATACGTCAATTTTACCCACTTGTTCAAATCTTTTATAATAATTATAGTGTTTTTGACAGAAATCTGGTTATGTTGCATGATTGACAACGCCAGAAATGTGTCAATTTGTTAGGTACTTTGTCAACTTGTCATAATCTATGTAAAATTTTAGCATATTTCAGTTTATAATTTCAGTAATTGTGATAAATAATAAGTTGCTCAAGAATAAAATAGAATATTCCACACGATGGTAAAAAAGCTTTACTTGTTCGTGGAATTAATCCACTCGCTCCTTCGTCGCTCGTGAATCAACATTTTCCACTCACAGGTAAAGCATCTTTTTACCGTCTTGTATAATAAAATATAATAATTTACAATCACAATCCCAAAATATCCTTTGAGCCAAATATGTTGAATTTCAATTAAACCAACGCAAACAATCAGTTTCAAATTAGTCAAAATTGTAAACCAAAAATTATTATTAGATTATACACCTATTCAGATATTGCTAGTCTAGATTAATAGATTTATAATTTATTGGATAGGTATATTGTAATTAAATTTAACCGGAAAACTAAATTGAATATTACTTTTGCAGTTGTTATAACGAAACAAATTAATTAAATACACATGCAATTGATTGGTTGAAAAACAGAAATTTGAAAAGTAAATTATGTAACACCTCATTTTTCAAGTTCTCATTACCATCAAGTTTCAAATTAACAATCATTTATTATTTCAATAAACAGTTCAACATGTTCAAAGACTAGATAAGATAAAGAAATTTCGAAATAAACAATACCGTACAAAATTTTTAGTCACAATTATTCAAATAGGCTACACAACTCAAGCATTCCTTATTGCAATCAGAATGTTTTCAGAAGGAAAAGTCACAGTATAAGCGTTCAGTGTACGAGTCCACTACTACCTTGTATTATACTCTCAGGCTTTATCAGTTCTAACACTACTGGATTATGCAATACAAGTGTCTGCGCTGGGTAAGACAATGGAGAAAAAAAAATACGAGAAAAAATACTTCGTTAGTTACAGGCCGGTTTCAAACTCTCATCATGTAAGTAGGTATCTCTGATCAAAAAGTGAAACTTGATCGTTCTCCCTTTCACACCTTCGGCATCTGCTTTTCCTTTCAAGTATATACTACCTTCAAAAAATTCATCATTTCGTTAGTTGTTTTTGCCTTTCTTACATGTACTTTTTGTCACACTGGAACTGTGGTAATAGACTGTGAGATAGGGGCTGTTTAGTGGAGTCATTTTTTTTTGTCTGGCATTTTGAGGGCTGCTGAATGTAGCTACTAAGCTGATGAGAATATGGGTGATTTGAACGCCTGCCTCCCGTTCGAAAATTTGCAGAAGAAAAAAATTGATTTTCATGAGGATTTTTTTTTTAATGATCTCAAATTTTTTGGCTTCTAAATAAAAGATTGACATTGATAAATAATTCACCCATAAAAAATACCAGATGCCTTTCAATAGCTGAAAAAGTGGGGATGAGTGTCAACTTTCAAGAGAAAAGAAAAGAACCTTCCGCGTTTACTTTTTGTCTGGTAATCGAGAGAATGGAAGGTTTTGTTGTGAAAATATCGCTGAAAAATCGCCAGACGGTAATCCCAGGTCGAAGTCGAGTTTTACGGCGAAACATTCTGTGGACATTTCGAACAGGTGGCAGGCATTAAAATCACCTATATTCTCATCAGCTAACTAGCCACATTCAGCCCTCAAAATGCCAGACAAAAAAAAATGACTCGACTAAACAGGCCCTATCTCAGGGTCTATAACCTTAATTCTCGTATTTTGATGCTAGAGGTACTATCCACTAAATCTACACTGTCAGGTTAGCGGAATCGCAGATAAAATCCGAAATTAATTTATCCCCATTTTCGCCAATAACACAAAAATCACGACGAAACTAGCAATATTAACTACAATCAAGCTTAACTAGTGACAAAATCAAATCACAACCCACTGTGTTTACTGTTCTGTTAGGTATATTGTTGTTAGCTATTCATATTAAATTTAAGAATGTATTCACTTTACATAACATATTTGAGAGCTAAACGTGGTAACCCTGGAGGTGCGGGTGACAAAAGTCAGTTCGAAAACGTCAGCCGAGCGCGACCGCAGGGGTGCTTCGTGAAGTGATCAATTCGGCAACTTTCGATACGAATATACAATATTTCATCCATAAGTCTTTTATTGGTAATATCCTGATAATCAAACATGGTGTCAGAAGTGGGATCTGCGGTGTGAAAAAGCAGTGATCGCGAAAAAAATTAATAAAAAAATATTGTTTTGACGTAAGAATCGTAATTTTGACGGTCGCGTCAGACAACAACAAATCATGCCGTTAGCACCTCAAGATCAAGCAAATGATGAGCATATACTGCCCCAAGTGGTTAATGTTACGACTCCAGTAAGTGTAAGCCCTCCCGACAAATTCTCATTTTCAACTCCTGGGGCATGGACGTCATGGAGAAAAAGATTCAAGAGGTATATGTCAGTCTCGGGCCAATTGGGCAAATCCGAAGAGGAAAAAATAAATATTTTAGTCTATATTATGGGCGAAGAGTCTGAGGAAATAGTGTTACAATTTCCAAGACAGCCGAGATTATATGCTGAGGCCCTAGACAGTTTTGAAGACTATTTCATTCCTCGTAGAAATATTATATTTGAAAGGTTCAAATTCAACTCTACAGTTCAAAAGCCAGGAGAACCTATTGAGTCTTTCATCACAAGCTTGCATTCTCTTGCCGAACATTGGAATTATGGAACTCTTAAAGAGGAACTTATACGAGATAGGATAGTCGTGGGTATGCTTTATACTAGAACGTCCGAGCGCTTACAATTGAAAGACCAACTGGATTTAAAAGAGTGTATATTAATTGCCAAACAAGCCGAATTGCAAGCATCTCAGAACAAAGAACTATATAATACCAGTCGACTAGTGAGCAGTGTGCAGTTTTCCCCACAGTTTTCGAAAAGTGAAGGCTCTAGTTCTGTTACACAGAAAAATAATAGGGCTAGATTCGAAGGTAACACAAATCCTCAACCAAGTGAGAATAAGTGCGGTTTTTGTGGTTTACGACCTCATCCCAGGTCACAGTGTCCAGCTGGAAAGTCGGTTTGCAGGAAGTGCCATAAGTCAGGACATTGGGCAAAAGCATGCAGAGGTTCAAAGGTCAGATCTATTTAAACTAATAATTTAGATTTAGGGTTAGATTTAGAGCAGCTTGAGTTACAGTTCAAATCATTGGAAAGCTCTGCCTTGAGTGAACCTCAAGAAGCTGATAGTTTTTTAGGGGCAATTACTCCTAATCATGTAAATTCTAAGGAATGGTTAGCTTTGATTTTTGTGTCCAAAATTAATAAAAATATCGAGTTTTTGATCGATTCCGGAGCAGATATTACATGTCTACCTGAAAATTTATTAAACGACGGTTTTCTCAAACAATAACAAATTTCAAACAAAGTGGTTACTAGACCGTCTGGAATCAAACTGAAAGTTTTAGGTACCTTGTCAGTCAAACTGAGCTTCCAAAAGCAGCACTTCGATACAGACATTTTTGTCATAAAAAATTTAACTAAGCCCATATTGGGGAGAACAGCTATAATAAAAGTAAATGTACTTTCTTATATTAATCAGATTGGTCCCGTTCTGTCTAAACCCTTGAATTCTCTTAATAATGTCATGCAAAGGTTTCCAGAAATTTTCAAGAATTTCGGGACATTCAAAACTGAAATGTTTATTAAGCTTTTAGATGGCGTCCAGCCTCATGTGCAATCAGTGCCTCGTGTTGTACCGATTCCTTTATTGAAACCTCTTAGAGAGGAGCTTGAAAGGCTCCAAAAGTTAAATATAATCGAACCGATAGACGATCCCACTGACTGGGTGAGCCCAATTGTGGTAATTCATAAAAACTCTAAAATCCGACTCTGCGTTGATTTCACTAAATTAAATAAATCAGTACAACGTTCACATTTTCCAATTGGAAAAGTTGAGACTATTCTAGCACAAATAAAAGGTTCAAATTATTTCACAAAATTAGATACCAACTCGGGATTTTACCAAATCAGACTCAGTAAAGAATCTCAAAAATTGACTACATTTATAACGCCATTTGGCAGATACTATTTCAAAAGAGTTCCTTTTGGAATTAATTGTGCTCCAGAATATTTTTCAATATTGTTGAACAAAATCCTATCTGGTATCAAAGGAGTTATAAGTCACATCGATGACATACTCATTCATGCTCCAACTTTAGAGCAGCACAATCGGATTTTAGAGGAAGTTTTAAAACGAATTCAGGCTGAAGGGCTCACGTTAAATAAAGAGAAATGTGTTTTTGCCACTGAATCATTGACATTTTTGGGTCACAATATCTCAAAAAAAGGAATTACAATTGACCCTAATCGAATTTTGGCCATAAAAAAATTTCCAGAGCCAAAAAATAAAAAGGAGGTATTACAATTTTTGGGTATGATTAATTTCTCGAGCCGATTTATCCCTGACAGGTCACACACGTTAGAACCACTCACCTCTATACTAAAAAAGAATGTAAATTTTGTTTGGGACACTCCTCAACAGCAATTTTTTGAAAAAAATAAAAATTTGTTACAGAATAGCCCCACTTTAGCCTATTTTGACCCCAATAAACTTATTTCGATCTCCGCGGACGCCTCATCTTATGGCTTAGGAGCCTGCTTGATTCAAACTCTAGACGGCAAAAACGAGATTGTCGCTTATGCCTCTCGTTTACTGTCTGATACTGAAAAAAGATACGCACAAATCGAACGAGAGGCACTAGCACTTGCTTGGGCAGCCGATAAATTTTCCGAATACGTCACTGGTATTCCAATATTATTTCAGACTGATCATAGGCCGTTGATCCAGGTACTCCAAACTAAACCCATCGACGAACTTACCCCTCGTTTACAACGTTTCAGAATCAGGCTTATACGTTATGATTATAAAATTTACGATTTGCCAGGCAAGGATTTGGTCGTTGCTGATGCTTTATTCCGTAACTTTTCGGCCAGTCAGGAAAAGCCTGCTGAGGATGAATTAGCAACCGAAGTGGAAGCACATGTAAAACTTATAATTCATTCAATACAAATAAAACCGTACTTTCTAGAAGAATTGAAAGTCGAACAAGATAAAGACCTGGTTTTATCAAAAATCAAAAACTTTATAGATACAGGGTGGCCCAACAAAAACAATTTAAGCGACGATTTACTACAGTATTATCCTTACAGGAACGAAATTTCATTTTCAGAGGGTTTTTTGTTGCGTTATCTTAGAATTATCATTCCACCTTCCTTACAATTAAAATGCTTAAATTTTATCCACCAAGGTCACTTGGGGATAGTGAAATGCCGCGAGAGAGCTAGGTCTTCTGTTTGGTGGATAGGCCTTTCCACTCAGATAGAAAATCTGGTTAGGAATTGCCCCCAGTGCATAGAAAATAAAACCAATAATAAAGAACCATTTCTGAAAGAAGCTTTTCCAGAACGTCCTTGGCAAAAAATTGCCTTAGATTTATTTAAAACGCACTCATCGTACCTCATAGTTACAGACTATTATTCAAGATTCTTTGAAATTTTTAAATTAACAAAAATGACAGAGTCAGTTATCATTGAGAAATTGAAAGAACTTTTCTCACGGTATGGAATAAGTGAAATAGTTCATTCAGACAATGATCCTCAGTTTCAAACCGAATTCAAAAAGTTTGCACATGAGTATGACTTCCGCCACATTACTAGTAGCCCCTATTTTCCCCAATCAAATGGCTGCATCGAGGCGGCTGTTAAGGTTTCAAAATCTCTCATCAAAAAGAACGAGGATATTCACATAGCTTTATTGTCTTATCGCACTACTCCCCTTGAGTGTGGTTTGTCGCCAAGTGAGTTATTGTATGGTAGAAAATTACGAACACCTTTACCAGTGTTACCAAGTCGGTTAAACGAAAGGGTTAACACTGGAAAATTATATTGTGAAAGGGAGGGTAGAGCGAAGACAAAATTGGCTAAACAGTTTGATAAAAGACACCGAACTCGAAAATTGTCTGATTTGGCAGTTGGAGACTATGTCTGGGTAACAGATTTACGTGTTTACGGGGAAATTGTTAAAATTTTGAATGAACCACGTTCATACTTAGTGGAATCCAGTTCAGGAGTTTATCGCCGGAATAGATGGCATTTAATTCCGGCACCCTACTATCAACAACCTAGATTTATCCCGGCACAGGTTGCTCCTTAAGCTGATAGCTCTATAATACCAGTAAACCGTGAATCGCAAGTGAGTGTTGATACGGATGATCCGTTTCTAGAATTAGAATCGGTTGATGATCGCAACAGTGTCCATCAAAATGATCAATGTGAAGTGTATGCTCCGGATGAGTCTCGTGAAGAATGTTTGGACATTACCCCGACCAAGACCCCGAGTGTCTCACTTCCGCGACCTAAAAGACTTATTAAGAAACCTACTCATCTTAGTGACTATGTCCTCAATTATTAAGCACGAAGAGAGAGCAGGGGCGTAGCCAACAGGGGGGGAGACGGGGGAGCCTTCCCCCCAGGGCGCAGCTGGCAAAGGGGCGCCAAAATAGGCAAAGTGAAAAAAACAAAGAAATTGAATCAAAATAAACATTCAAAAAGTTTGGTGTTTTTATTTTGAAAATCTACAATATACACTTCATTATTTTCACCTGAAACTATCTAAGAAAATTAGGAAATCGAATTGGCAATAGATAAAGTCTCATTCAATACATAAGTTAGGTTTTTAGGGCGAATATTAGGCAATATTTCGCGAGGATAATCAAGCATACTCGAGTATGCTGGATAATGGTGATTTGTCAATTGTGTCTTACTCCCCTAACTCCCTCTCCATCAAATTCTGAGCCTGCGAGTGACGTCACTACCAGCAGCTTATAATGATGACGTCACCCGCAGACCTCGATGGAATGCTTGCAATTCAGACTGTGCTAGTGAGTTAATTTTTTCGTCAATTTCAAATGTAGAAAAGGTGATTTTCGGTTTCGGCTCGAGTATCCCAGAATTTGATGGTGGGGGAGTTAGGGCAATATGACACAAATAACACATCACTTAATCCAGCAAAAGATTGCGCTTGGTTATCCTCACGAAAACTTGCCTATTATAAAACTATTTTGACAGAAATTATACCCATATTTACTTAAAATTGGCAAAATTTGGGTGTGGTCACCAATAAATTTTTCTTCACCTTTGGATTGCCTTTGCGGCGGGCGCTTAGGGGGCGCCGGATCTCAGTCTCCCCCCCCCCCCCCCCCCCTAGGGATAGTCATATCGCTACGGCCCTGAGAGGGAGATGTTCTGTTAGGTATATTGTTGTTAGCTATTCATATTAAATTTAAGAATGTATTCACTTTAGATAACATATTTGAGAGCTAAACGTGGTAACCCTGGAGGTGCGGGTGACAAAAGTCAGTTCGAAAACGTCAGCCGAGCGCGACCGCAGGGGTGCTTCGTGAAGTGATCAATTCGGCAACTTTCGATACGAATATACAATCTTTCATCCATAAGTCTTTTATTGGTAATATCCTGATAATCAAACATTTACCATCGACTCGCGTTCCACTAATAATTAACCGGTGTCTGACTCAGTTATATAGCGCCTCGTTAATGCTAGAATTGAGAAAATTCCATTCGTGAATTTTTTAGTTATGCGGCAGCGTGTTGGAAACTTCCCCAAGATTTATAACAACACTTTGCCAAGCCAAAAATCAGAGATTGGCCCATTGAAAAATAGAAAGTTTCAGTGCTATGAGATATTTTTTCAAAATATTTCCATATAAAGGACCTCGCACACTTTATATGGGATTTCGGCGTTCGGTCAATTTTTTTCAAATTTTGATATGTTGTAGAGGATTTATTTCTTAACAACCTTTAAATGGGACGAAATCTTGTAGGTAGTACAGTCTTTGAGATATGAGCGTTGAAAGATGAACGTTTTTGCGACTTTTTGTATGGAGAGTATATGAAATACTGGTGTTTATCCGTCAAAATATTGACAGGTTCACATATTTTACGTCACAAACAAATGTCAACATGTGCTAAGGCCGGGACCGCACTGGTGCCCAATTGACCCCAGTGCGGTCCCGACCTTCGCCTATGTTGACATTAATTTGTTAGTGACGTAAATTATGTGAACCTGTCAATATTTTGACTGATAAACACCAGTAGCACCAGTATTTCGTATACTCTCCACACAAAAAGTCGCAAAAGAGTTCATCTTTCAACGGTCATAACTCAAAGACCGTAATACCTACAAGATTTCGTCCCATTTAAAGGTTGTTAAGAAATAAATTCTCTACAACATATCAAAATTTGGAAAAAATCGACCGATCGCTGAAATCCCATATAATGTGTGCGAGGTCCTTTATATGGAAATATTTTGAAAAAATATCTCATAGCACTGAAACTAGTGATAGCAGAGGCAATTATTGCAATGAGTCGAAACTGTCCTGTTGATGATTTTATATAGAGAAACACTTTTTAAATCCTCAGATTACCTTCAAATACTACCAAATGCAAATATATGCCACAATTTAGGTCAGGATTTTTCTCGACAACGAAATGCCCTAGTTTTTCATTGCACCGGAAAGTAAAATCGTTTCGAGTTTAGGCCTCGGCGAATCGAATAAATAAGCCCTGACAATAAGCCTTTAATAATCCCCCAATAATCCTGAGGATCTTTTGTTTATTGGGAAAAAGGGATTATTCTTTGGAGGGAGGAAAAGGTAATCTGTCACCTGGCATAGAAAATTTATGGGTTTGAAACGATAGACTTGTCAAGGAAAAATCCAAAATGGACTAAAGGCGAAATGTAGATTCCCTAAATTTATACTTCTGGGAATCTAGATCTAGTCCATTGATTCGAACCGTTACTTTTTTTTTCGGAAATTAACAGACTAAGAGCATTTTAGACGTCTCTATCTAACACTCGAGCCTGATGTATTTCTAATGGCTCTAACCTCATCTATTATGTAATATTAAAGCTCCTAATTCAGGAAAATCTTCGCACTTAAATTTCAAGTAGATATCGGCAAGTGCTTTAATGAATTTGGGGTTTTATTTGCTCTGCCAAAAATTGCAGACGGTTAGGTATATCTAAAAACCGAACTGCAGTGGATGAAAAACTAGCGGTTTTAGCTGTACTGCAGACCTGTCCGTTCTTTTCGAATGGACCATATGTTGGCCGACACTTCGTGACCACGAAAACCAATATAGGACAGAAAATGCATCGTGGGGAATTTCCTAGTTTTAAATAATGGTTTCAGAGGAAGCGGATATATCGCTTTTATTCACTTTATGACAGTCAATTTTATTGAAATGGATTTTTCAGTATCAATCATCGACTAAAATGGACTAACTAGATATATGATATTGAAGGTTTTAACTTTAAAGCTTCATGAATGAACTTATTATGCTCATTTTAATCCGCTGAAGTACGATAAACACCTTCCCCCGTCGATTCTTATGTAGGCTAAGGAAGTATGTCAGCCATTTTTAAGTTTAAATCTATTCAACCATCTGATCAAGAAGTGCGGTCAACTCAATCAACGGTAAAATTCGGAACCCGATTTTAATACCAGTACCTAACGATAATTAATTCATGGTTTTCGAACTTATAATAAAAAACAAACTCTTAGTTGATAATCTAGAGAAATATTCTATATACTTATCGAACTTCCTCGGTTGAACTACAGCAGGTCATAAAACTAGGGTGGATTTTTGAGAACAAATCTTTATTTAATCCACCATCCACTTATGCATGGCTATGGCAAGATTCATAGTGAAAAAAATTAATGCAGTCAATTTAAATCAGTAAATACCTGTATGTACTTACCTACGTTATGTAACCCCTATTGTTAACCTTCCATTAGGGCACTTTCCAAAATTCACCGGTTTCTGAACCGGTGTGATACCGGTTTGAAGGTTTACTCACCAAACCGTTCCAAAATGTACCCTTTTTACCAGTTGAACCAAATCGCCCATTCCAAAATTGACCAGAATGATCAGCTGTTTGAAACCGGTGAGGCACCGGATCCACCGGGAATTTTTGTCGGTTTTTTCGGTTGGAGATCTTCTGACACTTTTTTTTTGACGTAGGTAAGTACCATCGTCACCAAAAGTAACTGGGACAGAGCAACATATTAGCTCTTGTACTCTTATATATGATTTTTAGTGTCAAATATTTGTCAAACTATGAATAATATTAATGATGGTATTGGCAGTCCTTCGTTAAATTGTTGCAGCACAACCGTCACAACCAAACTTTTACACACCAAAGCGTTCCAAAATGCATCAGAAAAATCTTGTAACCGGATTTACACCTTAGTTTCACCGGAATTTTTTAACAGCTACCGGTTTATTTAACCGGTTAATTTATCGGTGAAATTTGGAAAGTGCCCTTAGTCGCGCGTGTATCTGAGAGATACATGCCTATTATTTTTGCAAATAAATCAAAAAGTAAAAACCCTATAATATTATGGCTTGTAGTAGTCCTTAGGTCCCCTATACTAATTACTTTCCAAAAATTACATGGTCGTACCTCTATTTGGAAATTTGGAATTTTCAAAAAATTAGGGGTGCGCTCGGCTTTGTACCTGACTGATACAACGCGACTTTTCTTGTTACCATCGGTGCTCATCAATTGTAACTGTTTTCTTGGTATTTTTTTTTAATATAAATATTATGGTACAAGAGGCTGTTTATCTTAGGTGAAAATGGATTTCGATGAGACAAAATTCCTCCCAAGCTGACTCCGAAGAGACCACATAATATTATGGTAAAGCTGCCGGGCGTTGTTGTCCAAACTGCAACGACTGCGAAAACAGAATCCAACTTCTGGAATCTCTTTTTCAGTGAAAAGTGATTGTTGAGTACACGAATAAATACATAGAAATTGTAAAACCGCAATTCATCAGATGGTTCAATTTTTTTATCAATGATTTAGTACATGTATCTCTGTGATACAGCGCGACTAATGGTGTTATAAAAACTCGCGCGCCTAATGGAAGGTTAATGAATCAACAAGAGGCCCATAATATGCTCGGTTTACTCAGCGGAAAATTATTAGGGGTGGGTTGATAGTTTAATAAGTACAGTATGGCAAGGGCGCCACTGTCATAGATTCAAGTTTCCAGAAAACTAATTAAAAAAAAAAAAAAAAGATTGAAAATTGTATTGATGAATATGGCCAGCTTCTGTGAAAAAAATAAATTCAATAAAATCAAATTGCACCTGTATGAAAGTATATAAGTAATATAACCCAGATGAAAAATTGATCAATTTTTGGCGTCATAGGTTCTTACCCAACAATTTCAAATTTAGAACATATTGTCCAACCTTGGCCTCAGTTCAGATTAATGATTATGATTAATAAAAAATGATAATATATAAGGCAATATTAAAATATGACGGTACTAAAAGTAAAGTGCAAAAGAAATCTATAGTAAATACGGTAAATCAAAAATTAAATAATAGAGTTCACTCTGGTGTCAAGAATAATGAATGAAATTGAAACTTTAAAAATTTAAAGGTAATGTCGGTAAAAATTTAATCAAATAATTTTGTTAATTGACTATAGAACAGAATTCATAAGAAAAAGATATTAAAGTCATTAAAATATTAATCAAAAAATAAGTAGTTTACTGAAAATAATAAATATCAATTTATTTTTTATTTCACAAATATCTCAACGAACACAATATACAGTGTGTCCCAGATTCGCTTCTCTATATAGGGATCTCGACTCCTATAATACCCACAGCAAAGGTTAAATGGAGAAAGTTCTAGAGGAAGCTAAGTGCATTCGATAATCGGCACCAGATTCACGATCGCTCAATTAGATTTGGAAATATCGGCGAAAAACCGAAAATGGTGGATTTCGTTTTTTGCCAGTTAACCCGAAACGGTTAATTTGACAGCTGTGAAATTGTGAAATTATTCAGACACTTTTTTAAGACCAATGAGATAGCCTGCATGACAGGTCTCAATCGTCTTTTGTTATCCCGCAAGCCGCCTCAACTTTCATTTTTCTTATGGCCGCCATATTCAATTTTTCGATTTTTGGAAAAAGCATAGAATTTCCAGTCTAGTGATTTGTCACAAGTGGATAAAAGATTTGAGTGTCATCGCAAACTTACACTTCGTAAAGTTAATGTCTGGCCAACGGTTATGAAGCTACGGAGTAAGGGAAATCAAGTTGTAAAAAAATGGCTGTCGGCTGATTTCATCCATAAAATACCTACCCAGCTGCGTGCGGAACTTTTTGGAAGTATATCGTACACAAAAATCGACAGACTAAAGCACCGCCATTAGATATTTCAATGTAAGTCGATATTTCAAGATGGCCATCGCAGGAACACGGATGAGAACACTTCTTCCGCTACCACACCGCCTTTGAAGATGACTACCGCAGCAGTAGACGGAACGAGTATTACTAGACCACGGCATTATAACTTGGAAAAAACTTTTTTACTTTCTGTACCGTTGATTTTGGCACACCAATTTCACGTTCTACAGTTCTTACTGATGCACTAGGATTTTCGTTTACAGCTAGTGAAATGTTTCTGTCGCGATTTTCATTATCAATATTTTATCCGCTTCTAGGTTTTTCGAAGACCACAGGTTAATTAAATTAACTACGATTTCTGTGAATTACGTTTTATGAGGCTGCCCTCGTTCGGGGTACATCTCCAATGTCGGCGTTTCTGAGTGACTGCAATTACAGCGGTAACAAGTCAAACCTTTCTTCATTTGAATAGGGAATACGGCCATTTTCAACAGGTTTCGATAATTTGTGTCTCCAGGTTTATGATTTTAATGGAAGAGAACTTACTATTATTAATAGACAACTTTGACACTATGAATTATTTTATCCTAAACAAAAACATCTAATTTTGTCTATTATCAAAAGTAAACATTTCCTAGAGGTACCATCAGCTTTTGTCAATTTGGCAAACATCCGGCCTGGATGAACGTGATTGGTGGAGTTTTTGGCACGATCGCCGTTGCCACGGAACCATGCGGTTGCCATGGGGCTTACGTCTCGCTATTGGCTGACCAGGGTTCCCGTAACTTTATCCTTGCATCTTGAAATATCGACTTGCTTTGAAATATCCAGTGGCGATGGTTTGGTTATTGTCGATTTTCTTGTACGATATTATATTTCCAAAAAGTTCCGCACGCAGCTGGGTAGGTATTTTATGAACGAAATCAGCCGACAGCCATTTTTTTACAACTGGATTTCCCTTACCGATGCCCCGTTAGTTTCAGAATCGTTGGCCAGACAACTTAACGAAATTTGATTTCTCGATGATACTCAAATCTTTTATCCACTTGTGATACATCACTAGACTGGAAATTCTATGCTTTTTCCAAAAATCGAAAAATCCAATATGGCGGCCATAATAAAAATAAAAGTTGAGGCAAGTTGCGGAATAACAAAAGACGATTGAGACATGTCATGCATGCTTTCTCAATAGTCGTAAAAAAGTGTCTGAATAATGTCACATTTTGACAGCTGTCAAATCAACCGTTTCGGGTTAACTGGCAAAAATCGAAATCCGTCATTTTCGGTTTTTCGCCGATATTTCCAAATCTAATTGAGCGATCGTTAATCTGGAGCCGATTATCGAATTCTCTTAGCTTTGTCTAGAAATTTCCCCATTTAACCTTTGCTGTGGGATTTAATAGGAGTCGAGATCCCTGTAGAGAGTAGCGAATCTGGGACACACTGTATAGAATTTTTATTTCACAGGTATTTCAACGTAAACAATACAGTGTGTCCGAAATTCGAGTCTCTACATGGGGATTTCGTTTATTATGAGTGATACAGGGTGGCTCAAATTAGGAAAGTTTTAGGGAATTTATTGCTCATTTATATCCTGTTGTTAAATTTGCTTCAAAGTTTTCTGTTTCCTAGAAATCCGAGAAAAACTGAAAATAGACAATTTTGTTTTTTGTCAATAATTCATAAACCGTTAACTTTAGACTTTTCTAACTTTAACATTATTGAGACACTTTTTTGAGACGGATATTTTCGTGATTTGAAAACATTCCGATCGTCGTTTGTTTTCGAGATATTAACCAAATTTTTCTTATTTCTTATGGCGGCTATCTTCGATTTCAACAAAATAATATTCTGCGAAAAAAATCCTTTAAAATGATGTATTACAATTACAGTTGGAACCGATATTTTGCTAAATTTGGCAACAATGCTCATAGTTATAAGAATAAAACCGAGAATAAAACTAAATAGGTATGATTTAATACCTAGAATCGGTATTTTTGAAGTCTTCTGGCAATTTTACTGGATAAAGCAAAAATAAGTAGGTAAGGTATTCCACATGTTTTTTTTTGTAATGTAAACATGAATTACAGCTTTTCCTTCTTTCTTCTTCCGGTTTTACGCCTCGGGAAAAATTATACCAATTTGGATATTCCAGATACAATTCTTGTTTTTGCGTGAAGGACGAATTTGCCCGAAAGAAGATAGCAGGAAAAGCTGTAATTAATAATATAATAATAATAATAATAATAAACGTGTTTATTGCACATACAGCATACATGAACAGGTAGGTACATGATATAAATGTATACGCATCACAAAGGATGCAGCTAGCGAAGTTTAGCCACACAGGGCCATTCTTCCACTTAACCAATTACATCCCGAAGATCACAAAGGAAAGCAATCCTAATCCTAACTACAAAATAACAGAGCTTTCAATACTAGATTTATATCATTAAATTAAAGTACTTAACCAGTAATCAAGTACCAAGCAGGAATATCTTATAATTAGCTCGAAGCTTTTTGATGATACAGTTCTTGAATCTCGGATCAAGCGCATTGTATAATTTAACAAAATTATAAGAACAAGATTTTTGAAACAATGAAGTCCTATGTCGTGGTACAGTGAGTAGTTTTTGATCTCTTAGGCTCACAGTGTGAGCATTAGTTCTATATTGGAATTTGTCGTATAAATAAACCGGTCGCCCAGTATCCAGCAATTTTCTAATAAATATAATACTATACAATTTATACATATCATTACATCTCAACCAGCCAATTTGTCTAATATTACTTGATACAGAGTCAAATTTTCTCAAGTTAAAAATGAATCTACATGTATTTTGCACATACTGTATTCTATTTTTAGTAACTATATCCAAAAATGCATAATACACAATATAACAATAGCTATAGACAGACATGATAAGGGATTCACACAATTTTTTTCTGTTTTTAAAGTTCAGAATAAATCTATTTGAATACAGTAATTTCATTTTGACATAGCTTTTTCTAACAGTGTTTGAACATGTTTGTTAAATTTCAAATTAATATCTATATATAAGCCTAAGTTTCTAGCGTAATTAGAGAACTGTATTTCATAAGCGCCAATATGGACATTAAGGGAATTCAGGAGATTGTTTCGCTGTTTGTCTGAAGAAAATAGCAGAGCTTCAGTTTTTTCGCAATTAATTTTCAGATTATGCTCATTAGAAAACCGAAATATAGACTCCAAATCCTGGTTCAGTAGGCGTTCAGCCTGTTGGGGATCCGAAGGATCGAATTCCAATAACAACTAAGTATCGTCAGCATAGGCTTGGATATGTGAATGCAATGGAATAGAAAACATATCTGATGTATATAACACATACAGAAGGGGGCCCAATATTGACCCTTGAGGCACTCCTGAGATTACTGGTTCAGGTTTTGAACTGTTTTTCCCAATTCGAACCACCTGACTTCTGTTAGACAGATAAGATTTAAAAAATAAGACCGATAACTCATCAAACCCATAAAATGACAACTTAGCACATAAAAGTGCGTGATCAATTACATCAATTGCCTTTGAATAATCTAATAATATTACAGCTGCTGCTAATTTTCTGTCAAGGGCTGCCACAATAGTGTCAGTCAC
The DNA here is from genome assembly GCA_917834065.1 of Ceutorhynchus assimilis. NCBI lineage: Eukaryota > Metazoa > Arthropoda > Insecta > Coleoptera > Curculionidae > Ceutorhynchus > Ceutorhynchus assimilis. The sequence continues at coordinate 9,457,314 of OU892284.1, read as the reverse complement.
ATTCAATAGTGCAGAGGTTGTGCTATGATTCTCTCTAAAACCAGACTGCAAATGAACAACCCTTTCCAATATTTTTGATATAACAGGAAGAAGACTTATCGGACGGAGCTCATTTATACTACTTGGATTTTTCTTTTTAGGAATAGGACTAACCACTGATTTTTTCCAAAACTGAGGAAAGTAACCACTTTCGAGGCAGCAATTTATGATGTGTGTAATATGGCTAGAAATGGTCGGCAAACACAACCTAACCATTACCAACGTTATATCATCGTGTCCAGAAGCGTTTGATTTGATATCATTTATATATTTACAAATATCGTTTGGGTCTACTAATCTAAAAGAAAACTTATTGTTTATATTATAACTATTACTACTGTAGTAGCGCACCCTGTCATCACAATTGGCTGACTTCCGAAAAACACTGCAAAAGTATTTATTAATAACCTCGGCATCGTTAAACGACGAAGGGAGTTCATTATCATTGGCAGAAACACACATTAAAGTCCCTTAAGGTTTTCCATATTTTCCTCTCATTTTTTTGATTTGTTATGTGCTGAATATAAGCTGCCTTTTCGCGACGTATAGCAGACTTCGTCAAATTTCTCAAGGTTTTATACGATTCCTGATTACACGTAGTGTTTCTCAGTCTAGCCTTAAGTCTAGCCCTATCTCTCAGCCTCATTAGCTCTCGAATCACATCAGTCAGCCATGGAGCGGGAGGTTTGCTTACTCTTACTGTTCTATGGGGGGCATGCATACCAAATAACAGGTTAATATACTCAGTTAGCAGTAACACCTTATCCTCTATGTCACAAATATAAAACAAATCATCCCATGGGATATTCTTTAAATCAGATGAAAAGATTCTCATTAAAATCCCTATATGTAACCAGTTTACTTATTTTTTTAGCTAGCAGGATTTCTATATTACAGAAAGATAACAAGTGATCGCTAATTTCACTAGCATCCATCGTTCCGGCACCGGTAAAAAAGTTTTTATTATTTACAAAAATTGGATCCAATAGAGTAGCACAATTTCCAGCGATTTTTGTAGGCTCATCTATCACCTGAGAAAAACCATAAACATCAAAAAATTCACTAATTGGATTTGAAACATTCATTATATTGATATGCATATCTCCAAAAACTACAATATAATTATCATGAGGTAAAATCTCAGGTAACAGGGCATCCAATAGACTCACACATTCCATAACATTATTTCCTGTACGATATATAACCCCCAACGCCATTGTTATACCTTTGCCTAACCTTAACCTAATCCACATATGCTCGAATCCCAGTACAACTGGGATATTCATGAAATCTATAGATTCACACTGTAGGTCAGATCTAACATAAATACCTATGCCACCTCCTCTTCTCAAGCCTCGGTCTTTTCTATAGAATTTGTAGCCTGGCAACGCAACCACATCTGATGCTATACCCTCATTCAACCACGTTTCCGTGACACCAACGACATCAAACTTGCCCCTTTGCACTAAATTTTGAAATTCACAAAATCCTGTCAAAATTGACCTTAGATTTAGATGAGCAATATGAAAGATAGTAGTTTTTGTAGTATTATTCATAACCATGATCCAAAATATAATAATCAATTCTTCTACTAATCTCCTGAGTAATGTCTACTCTGCAGGGGCATGTCCTATCCAAAGCTGAATGTCCTATGTCCAAACTACTATTTTTATTCTTTTTATTTTTCCTATCACAGTTACAACATTTGACTGTCGGTGTATTACATTGTCTATAGGAGTGATCTCCTCCACATTGTGAGCAAGTTACTACATCCGAATTACAATCTTTTGCATAGTGATTATAACCCATGCATACTTGTTTTCTGTTTTCGACCCGTGGGCCGAAAGTAAAAGTCAAAAATAGTATATTACATACCGAGGTGGAAAGTCTTTCATTACTGTCCAGAGATTTAAGTTAGACCGAGGCGCAGCCGAGGTCTAACTGAAATCTCGAGACAGTAATGAAACTTTTCACCGAGGTATGTATACTATTTTATTTACAATCATTCGAATTTTGAAATTTTCATTTGGATTAAAACTAAAAAATACAATAATTAACAATTTCATTTACTTTCGGCCCACGGGTCGAAAGTTTACTTTCGACCCGTGGGCCGAAAGTAAAAGTCAAAAAATACAATAAATTTCAAAAATTTCATTTACTTTCGGCCCACGGGTCGAAAGTAAACTTTCGACCCGTGGGTCGCAAGTAAAAGTCAAAAAAGTGACATTTTCGAACTTTTTAAAAGTCAGTAAAGTCAACATTACATGTATGATTGTAAATAAATACAATACATTTTAAAAATTTCATTCACTTTCGGCCCACGGGTCGAAAGTAAACTTTCGACCCGTGGGCCGAAAGTAAAAGTCAAAAAAGTGACATTTTCGAACTTTTTAAAAGTCAGTAAAGTCAACATTACATGTATGATTGTAAATAAAATATTTTTTCGTAATTAATATATTTACGTTATCATCGATAATTGAATTTGTAATTTCTTGAGGCATCGTTTCGATCTCGTCTTCATCAATTAAATGATGCCGTGATACTGCTCGTTCTGCCAAATCATCGGTAACTAACCATTTTAATATTGTAGAACATTTTTCCACGTTTGTCTGTGTTCTAAATATCTTTGGCCCATACACTTGTGGTTTGCGGGGTAAACCAATGACTGTTTTTATATCCTTTAGGACGTCCTGGTGGTTTAAATACTGGCAATACTTTTATTTCGCGTAAAATATTCTTTGGAGATGAAGGTCCAGGAGCACCAACGTTATCTTCTACTTCAGAAGATGACTCTTCAAGGAAACTAGAGCGTTTTCTTTTCCGGCTTATCAATGTAGAATTAGCTAATGGAGTTTGCTCCTCACTTGAATAATCTTCTACAATTTTTGATGTGCCTGGAGTCGAAGAATTGATGTGTGTATCAGATTCTTCACCTGAATCAGATCTATCAGGTCCATCGCCTAGATCAGATCGATCAGTTCTATCGTCTGTATCAGGTCTATCCGGATTCTCAGATCTACAGTTTCTTTCTCCATCAACATCAACAAGATTCTCATCTCCATTACTGCCCTTTAGTTTGTTGAATTGACTAATTTTCAGTACCACAACGTCCTCATTGTCCTCCCAAGCTGTTTGCATATCTACTATGTTTTTCATACGTAGTAAATAGCGATCTCCACTAACTTCGGACCATGCCAAAGGTTTAAGGGCAGCAGTCATATTTCTAAACTTCTCATGTTGCGCCAATATTTTTTTCTGATATACACGAGATTCCGTGATACGAAGTCATTTTCTGACGATAAAAAAACTCGTTGTGTCTTGAAATAGTATACCTTCTGCCATCGTTCACAACAAAGATCAGCATCAAAGAGATCCATGTTCAATTCTGTGCGAACAGCGAACATATGATGGCAAGAGAGTTCCATTGAAACTTTCCTGGTACAAGTACAATTTGACGCTGATGTCGATTGAATTGGCGAACCTATTTTAAAAATTCCTCCACTTGAATAGTATTTAGCTCGGTCTATATTAATATATTGAGCAGCACGCAGCTCTTTCAAAATGAATTTATATGCATAAGCAGTCAGAAAGTCAGCGTATTTTTTCTCAGGAGAATCGTCAGGAAATAGTATGACCGGTGTTTTATGAAACTGATGGGCAGCTTTACTGTCATGCTCCACATACTCGCATGCAATAAATGTCATAAACTCTTCAACAAATTGGTCCAGTTTTGAGTAACGATTGACAATCTGCTTTATCTTCGCATTCATGGATTCAATCCGATTATTCGTCGTATTTAAGAGGCTTCGTATCATGTACTTATTCGACAAAGACCATTCTTCTCTAGATTCATGCCATTTAATATCAAAATAATCCACGATGGATTTAGGTAGTTCTTGTAGCATTGTATAATATTTTTGATACTCGATTTCAGTTGGTGCATAAATCATTTTTCTAATAATTTCCTTTGCCGAGTCTCTCTGTCCAGGTGTAATACCAAGCTTCTCGGTCGTGATTTCTCGATTGAATGTCCGCTGCGTATGGAATATACATTGAAGCAAGTTGGCTGATGGAAACTCTTCACGAATTACTTGTCGCTCCGTCAAATCTTTATCTGTCATTATGCATTCTACTTTCCTCCAATTCAAATGTATCCCCTTGAAGGATTGGATCATCCACTTGATGGATTCTTCATCCTCATGCATCATGATGCAAGCAGCAACAATTTCTGTTTGTTCATGAATCTTCCACGACCATGAAGTATAGTGGACAACTAGAGATGTAACGTGAAAAAAAACAATCCGTTTTTTTTGTTTTTTTTCAGGTTTTTTTTCACGGTTTTTTTTCAAATGGTTTTTTTTCAGATTTTGTGTTTTTTTTCTAAACTTAGCACCATATGCGCATTTTCACGTTTTTTGTCAATTAAACTTTTATTGGGACAAAAAATTGGTTTAAGCAGTGAAATATGGATAAAATATAAAATATTGCTTTATTCTAAAAATAACATAGGAAAAATATTATGAAATGAAACATGTTGTCAGGTCAGGACGGTCAGGTACATGGTGCATCAATGTAAGAACTATCATATTATATCACATCATCTAGAATAGAACATCACTGATGTGAGACACTTTCGCTGTCTGAATTTTCAGACTCTAACTCTTCTTCAGAACTCAGCTCTTCTTCGGAACTCTCCACGAACACAGCATGGGTAGATGTAGCTCCTTTTGAGGTCGAAGTTGAAGCTGACTCTTTATCCATTTTCTCAAGTCCAGCATTCAATAACTTATAGTTGTGACTTATGTAAACTAATTTCGCAGCCCTGTCATTGGTAAGTCTGTTCCTTTTTTTTGTGTGTACATTTGCATAAGTACTGAATGTCCTTTCACAAGATGCTGATGAGGCTGGCAGCTCCAAAAATCTGACAGCAACTTTGGCAAGTGCTGTTCCACTACAAAGGCCACTCCACCACGCAGTAGGACTCACATTAGGAAGGGCTTCCCAGAGAAACTTTTTCTGGAAAAATCCTTCTTTAGCCCTGTATTGTGCCAATTCGGCCAGAACATCATGTTCAGAGACATGTTCCATTTTTGTGGCTGCCTTGAACACTTCTTCCGTGGCATCAGTCTGAAATAGAATCAGGTACAAGTATTAGTTGAATAAACATGTTCACAGAAACAAATAACTTACTTTTTCGTCTTCAGTGAGATCAAATCCCATAAAACATGGATCTAGCAAATTTGCTACCCGATGGACATCGTATAAAGCAAATTCTACTCTTTCTTGCATGATTTTTTTAATTTTTTCTTCTTCAGCCTTTGAGAATGGGCTTTTGGCAAGAGAATCATCCATGGCTTTTTGCAAATTAGTCACTATCCCAACACATTGAGATAAACGAGGAACATCAGATTCTAAAATTGTTATGGCATCGGCAATAGGTTTCAGTAATTCAAAAAAACTTTTTGCTCTATCCCAAAAAACTTCATTCAAAGCATTTTTGTTTAATCCTTCATTTTTTTTTACAGCTGCAACAAGATTCTCATCTATGGCCAGCTCCTTAATGGCTTTTTTATTCGCAAGAAGGCTTTCAAAACAATGCACTAATGAGCCCCATCTTGTTTGAACTGGCAATTTCAAAGTCACAGGATTGCCTGAATCTTGTTTTTTCAAAATTGCTGCATTTAAAACTTGAGTGTTTCTAATGCCATTTACTAACTTCACAGCATCAGTAGTAAATGAACTCAGAGTTGGCAACTTTTTTAAATCGGAAAAAATTAAATTTAAAGAATGTGCAATACAACCATATGTGTACAAATTTGTACCACTACAGTATTTCTGACGTAGCAACTCCCATGCCGCTTTCATATTGGCTGCATTGTCGGTGATGATCCCAAAGACTTTGTGAGGACCCAACTCCTCTATCACTTCACTTAGAACTTTCGCAAAATACTCGGCTGTGTGCCTCTCTGTACTTGTTTCAATAACTTTGTACAGAAGCGGCTTTGGAGTTGCTACAACCACATTGACAATAGCATCTCTGCGTATATTGCTCCATCCATCAGTAATTATTGTAAGTGATTTTGCGACAGCTGTAAAAAATGCAAGTGTAAGGTCTTAGGTATAGTAAAAAGTAAAGAAGTGTTAAGTGTTTTGACACGAAACGACATGTAACAAATACACATTACACACTCCAGACGTCCAGACCATCACAGCATCACACACATTCACACATAGCTAGCAAGCTAAAGCTTACATGATAAAAATTACTTTATCTGTGCAAAATGCAAATTAATTATCTTACTAATTGATTCTGTGACTTTTGTTTGCATGTCTTTGTATTCCTTATCCAGCAAAGGATTCGAAACCATATGCCTAGTCGGTACATTATATGCAGGTCTAATGAATTTAATGAAATTCAGCCATGCTTGATTCTCAACCATGGATAATGAAGCACCACTTGTATATATGGCTCGGCACAACAATTCATCTGCTCTTTCCTGATCGTTAGGTCCCATTCTGTCCAAAAACATTTTTACACTGTGTTGAGCAGAAGGCCCGGCAGAAAATGAAGATAATCCCGCCGCTTTTGATTTTTCTGCAAAAGAAAATAATAATGTATTTGGTGTTTCGTGTTTCTGTCAAAAATAACCTACTGATAAATCATTAGCTTCTTTAAAAATAAGTTAATAAAGTTTTAAAATTCCTGGTACCTGATACCATTAGAAAATTAAATCCTACTTACCCCTCAATTTCAGAATTAGTTTTTCTGAAAACATCTCCCAATTTACCCAGAAGGGGTCCTTTTTCTGGAAAATATTTTCCTCTAATGTCAGCTAGGCATCTTGAACACTTCAGGTGCTCAACCATTCTGGACCCATTCTTCGAAAATTGAAGAGAGCAGAATTGGCACTCAACACGGGGGATGCGAGCATCTTTGCTGCCGCCCACTTCATTAAATAAATGAGCCACTGGCACTTTCTTGCGCCCACTATGATCCCTTTTTGGCATTGTAAAAATGTGAAAAAACCACTACACAGTGCACAAATTAGATCCTTGTTATCCGCCTTTCGCCCTTGATAGTGAAAACTCAAAATTTTAATTCCCAATCCCAACTAACTCCTATAATGCAATACAGCGCAGTGCAACAGGAATCAACCTGCGTTTTGGCTTGCCGCGTCGCCGGTTGTCCGTCGCCGTCGTGGCGCCATGGCAACCAGCAACGTTTCAAATAATACCGTTTCCAGGGTTGTCAAATGTCTGTTTGTTTTACTTAAACATGAGGTTGGAGATACTCACGATTTAAATTGAATTATTTAAATTGAATTATTTGAGAAAAGACACAAAAACGTGTTTTTTTCATGTTTTTTTTCTCAAATCTGAAAAAAACCTGTTTTTTTACATTTGAATCATTTAGAAAAAAAACAAAAAAAACCGTTTTTTTTCTAGTTTTTTTTCAATGTTTTTTTTCAAATCTGAAAAAAAACCGTTTTTTTACATCTCTATGGACAACGAATATCCAACAATTTGTAGGTGGCATCAATCCCTACAAATTCAGGATATTTCTCCATTGTTTTCTTCATGGCTGGAGCTACAAAAAAAAGACCTACAAACGTTTTTTCGCCTGTTTTTTCGTTGGTAGCGTGGCGTAATGTACATGTAGCATCTGTGAAAAAGAATTATCATTACTCGTTGTTCTCGAAATTAATAATATATGTTGAAAAAAGATTAATTTACTGTATTCTTTCTTCAGCTTATCAACGGTGTTAACGAGTGAGTTCTTTTCGTCATTTGAAGCTACAATATTGTCTAAATCCTTTGAGGTAACAACTTTGCCCGTCCGAACTAGAAGATGTTTTTTGACTTTTGTCTTGTTCGCTCCCAATTTCAATAGCTCTGAAGCCTTTTTTCTGTCGTTGACATTCAGTTGTCTCGTTTGTGGAAGATGTTGATAGAGTTTCTAAAATATCAATAACAAGTTTTAAAATAAAGCACTCTACTTTTAGAGAATATATATATACATATTTTTTGTTTGTTTAGTAATTCGCTTTTTTACCTCGCTTCTAGCATCATTGTGCTTCAGTTTCATGCGTTTCACTCTCAGTTTATTTCCACTTTTATTCAATTTTATATAAAAGAAGGCGACACATTTTTTCGGAAACGTCCTACAATAAAAGTAAAGGGAAAGTAAAATTTATAATATTCAATCATTCAACAGTGAATATAGTTAATAATGATTAAGCATACGAAGAGCGGCGTTTTCCAGTTGATTTAGTTTTGAAGTTCTTTCCACCGTGAATGCAGCGAAATTGTATACTGCTGTACTTCAATGATTCCTTCATCGCTCGTTTTGTAGCCTTTTTCTTATATCTCGCTATAGTTTCAGAGCATATGTTTTATTTTGAAGCTCGTCAATGGCAGTTTGAAGATCTTCAAGCGTATCATAGGCATCTCCTATTTTCATGAGTCCTTCAACGTTGTTATTATGCTCCGTAGCTTGATCATTCTCGTCGAAAGGGCTTTCTGTAGCATTATCTTCGTCAATGGAGCTTTCGTCAACATCATCATGTTCATCGAGATCATCAACATTATCATCGTCATTGTTGTGATAGGATTGAGTTTCCTCATCCGATCTTGTCTCTTCATTACTTTCACTATAGTCGTTAGAATTCACTATAATAAAGAAATACAATTATTTATTCAATTATAATAATAAAAAATAATTAATAGTATATCATGTACCTAGGTAGAGAAGTTGGTCATTATATACCGAAAGCTTTTATAAACCGAGGCGCGCAGCGCCGAGGTTTATAATGCTTGAGGTATACAATGACTTTCTCTACCGAGGAATATATAGAATTTTTTTTACTACTGCTAGTAGAAAATTAAAAATTTGTTTAAAATCTGTGTTCTAATTATTTTTTGTGAACGCCCTCTTGAAAGTGCTGCCCTCTATCAACAGCTTATATAACTTCCTATGTACCTACAGAAACCTGTATTTTTTTTTCAAATTGACGTATGAAATTGAAATTGAACCAATAGAAACATGACAATATCCTTGCGTCATGACGTCATTTTGATTATTGACCTAGGTATTTTTTCATTATTTTCATTATTAACCTAGGGAGAGAAATTCAATTTTTTCTTAGAAAAATAGATTGAATAATGTCTATTTCTCAGGTTAGTAGTAAAAAAAATTAATTATAACATTATAATAGTCCATTATCTCCACCAATACATATATAGGATACTTACTTGGGGTGGTATAAATGTACTATTCTCAACTAATCACTTGAACGGTATTAAATCACTTTCTTCAACACTTATTAGGCCTTTTCGGAAACGCTAATCCGATTAACCCGATCATCAGCTGTTTGTCTTTTATTTCTTTTTGATGAATACGATTGAAAAAAGACACAAAACTACAGCTGGTGATCCGGTTAATTGGATCAGTGTTTCCGAAAAGGCCTATTATGGTCAATTAAACGATGCAGCATTCAAATGTTTAAAAAATCCGGATGAATATATTCAATCTTCAAAAAAAGGACTCCGTCCCACTTTAGATTTCTTTAAAGTGCTTCCAAATCACCAGGCGAATTTTTTTTTACATCTTTCATGCGACCGGAATTGGATACAATAGAGTCGTTTGCCTTTCCCCACGATTTACCTTACAAGCTTCGACCACCAAATTCGGTGCATAACCATTATTCAACGTTGACCACCTATCGGCGTCGGAAATTTTCGACAGCTGTCAAAGCTTGTCATATTTTTAAGTTTGACAGTCATAGTTGTCAATTTTTTTTTTTTACGCGATTTGAAATGTTTCGAAAAAATATTATCCGTGGTGGAATCCTTTTTTTGATATTGAACCTGCTTGTCATATTTTTGACGTTGACAGCTGTCAAAATTGGCCATTTCAAAAAAAGGAATCCGTCCCACATTAGATTTCTTTAAAGCGCTTCCAAATCACCAGGCGTTTACAGCTATCATGCGACCGGAATTGGATAAAATAGGGTCGTTTGCCTTTCCCCACGCTTTACCTTACAAGCTAGGACCACCAAACTCGGTGCATAACGAATATTCAACGTTGGCCACGTATCGGCATCGGAAATTTTTTACAGCTATCATCGCTTGTCATATTTTTAGGTTTGACAGTCATAGCTGTCAATTTTTTTTTAAGCGACTTGATATGTTTCGTGAGACGAATCTCTTTTTTCGATATTGTACCTGCTTGTCATTTTTTTGACTTTCACAGCTGTCAAAGTTGGCCATGGTATTTTTTCAGTATTTCCTACGTGTTCGCCGAGGCTAAATCTATACGCCCATGTGGTTTTTTTTTAATTTGGACAACTGTCAATGTCAAAAAATGTTATCTTTTCTTTTTTCAAATAGCAAAAGTCAGAAAACGATCCCCAGGCTCCAAAAACCCTAAAATAGAAATTTTCATCGATATATGTCAAAAACTAACGGCAAATAGACCTATCTATTTTTACCTGGTATGCGCGCGCAACACGAGGCAATGTCTTTTTATTGGCTAGCTAATACAGGTGTGAGGTGATCGTTTTGCACGCTGGGCATCTCTTTATCCTTGTTCATTGCACGTGGTCTGACAAGAATAAATCTAAAGTTGATATTCAACTTGACAAGTGTCATTCAAAAGTTGTTTGACATTTTCATTGACAAATACGTTGCACAACACGCGGTTTTTCTACTTTCCTTTTATCCTGTGCAAATAAGAAGGACGGATTGCTAACGTAAGTCTAACATAATTTGGTACGTTTTGCCTCGTCTTGCGCAATGAGCGTTCTGTGTCTTTTTTTATTTAATGAAGTTTTCGTATTATTACCTCTTTGTCTGGTAAAATAGATTGGTCTATTATCGGGGATAATACCACGAGAGCTTCAAAATTACCGATAATTTTTCACGAACGCGTGTTTTCTATAATTTATATATATATATATATATATATATATATATATATAAATTTGCAGAGAAAACACGCATGAGTGAAAAATTATCTGGTCCATTTCAAAGCTCAAGTGGTATTTAGAGGATTATTTCACGTATGAGAATGCAAAAAATATGGAAATAAATATGTATTAAACGATTTGAACAATCAATACAAATAAATGGTTGCTATCAGGAACCGTTTGTTTGTATCAAAAATTAGCATGAAAACCACGTATACAATAACATGGGAGAATTATCGAATGTAATACCACAAGAGGTTTCAGGATTACCGGATAATACTTTTACCTGCCACGAAATGCGTTACGCAGCAACACCACGACTCCGAAGGAGGAGTGGTGTTGCTGGTAACGCGTTGAGTGTCAGGTAAAAGTATTAGGTAAGCCTGAAACATCGAGTGGTATTCAAAAGGTTATACAACGAACTAAACTTTAATTCTTTTTCAATTAATAATTTCATGAATCAAAAATTTAAATTTTTTGTCAAAAAATGTCAAAACACCAGTTACCGTGCAAAAGGATTATCACTTTTTAAGCCTCTCGTGTCATATGGGAATAATGTACAGTGAGTTGTATAATCGCTGTAATTCTCTCTAGTTAAACAAATGGAAAAGAGAATTTTCGCTGTGATTCTGAAAATCGTCAGTTGTCTTATGGGATTTCTAACACATGAGTGGAATAATCTACAAAATATTTTTTTATTGAGATACCAGACCGTTTTTGTCTTTGAGATATTGGCCGTCAAAGTTGAAATTTCTTGTAATTTTGTATTTCTTGTAATTTTGTTAAAATTTTCGAGGTCGATTTTCTCGAAAACGGCGCCCCCTGGAGGGATACTTCTTAAAGGCTTTTTTGTATTACTCGACGAGATCTATAAGTTTTACATTTGAAGTTTTTCTCCCAAGCTTTTCGTTTTCGAGTTAGGACAGTTTGAAAATTAAAAAAAAAAAAATCGAAGGCCCTTTGAATTTTTTTGTCGAAAAAATTCAAATATCGAATTCCAAAAAAAAAAAAATTATATCGGATAGAGGAGCAAAAAATACGTCAAAAAGTAAATTTGACCCTCCTCGCTACGGTAGGTCTTAAGGCCGAAAAAATAAATAAAAAGGGAAATGTTGAGGTTTGACAGTCATAGATGTCAATTTTTTTTTTACACGACTTGAAATGTTTGGAAATAGTATATTGTGTATTTAGGTGGAAAAGTGACACATTCTCGGCCGACGGTGTTAGTTGACGGGCGAGGCGTAGCCGAAGCCGGTAAACACCGAAGGCCGAGAATGTGCTTTTCCACCGAAATATTCATACTATTTTTTCTGTCAACCCTCAGCTATGTGAAAAGTACTACGTTCGAAAACTATTAACGAGGTTAAAGAGCAACAAATTACTAACGGCGAGTAGATCAAGGTAGTACAAAAGAATGTGCCTATGGTCTTTTCGAGGTCACCGATAAAATAATAAATTCAGCCGGCAATAGATGCCGCTATATGACTGAATAATTATATAAAATTATAAAATGTAAAAATTATTTTTATAAAAAACAAGTGACATTTGCGATGTTAGAGTTATCATCGTACGACATAAACTAACTATTTGTAAATAGGTTCCCTGTAAAGGTATTTGGAAATATTTTACTAAGGCTTAAAATGTCGGAGATTGTCCTTAAAAACCCGACTCCATCGTACCCAATTAATTAACTTTCAAGAATTTTGATGGAACAATCCGGGAGAAAATAAAATGATCGTGACTTCGAAATTATCTAGGAAATTGGAGAAGTCGAATTGAGAATATAAAAGAAGTGGGTGATGTCAGAGCCAGGCAGTCGATAATGGGACAATTCGTTGAGTTGATAAACACCTATTCGAAAACCGCTACGAAAAATTGCTGTTATCTGTGAACGTCAGGCGACTAAACTTGCTGAAGGATGACGCAATCGCCGGTGCTACTAGAAAGGACAGCTCCACAAGAATGATGTTACGAAGAAAGATAACTACACCAAATCGAAGATACCCTCAACGCTCTAGCAGGATCCAAGTGGTGTTGAAATTTAGGTCTAGAAAGTTGAAGGTATAGCGAAGACCGCCTATACTGCAATCCAATGCACTCTGAACTCATTTTGGACACGTTGGTTGGTTGATTTGAGGTGGGGTCACTCGTGCTCGTATCCCGATTTGCACTGCAGCCTTAAGGCTTATTGTGCTACCCCCTGTCTTGCTTAAGCAACTTCCGTCACTTTAATGAGATTTAGCAGCTTGCTGGCAAGTTTCTCATGCGGGAGTCTCTCGCCGCATTGTATTCCTCACGAGAGATGAAAGATGTAACCTAGAGAGACGGAGAAAGACAGCCAATGACAATGACAGCCGACAAACGATTGACACAAACCAAGGATTATAAGCAAAGAGGATTGCCTATTATTGTGAAGCGCCGATACCATTGTGACGTCATTAAAGATGCACGGCTCCCTTTTGTGTGGTCCTTCCTTCGTCTTCATGACGAGTCATACGCTAATAGACCCTGAGATAGGGCCTGTTTAGTGGAGTCATTTTTTTTTGTCTGGCATTTTGAGGGATGAATGTGACTAGTTAGCTGATGAAAATATAAGTGGTTTTAATGCCTGCCTCCTGTTCGAAATGTCCACAGAATGTTTCGCCGGAAAACTCGATTTCGAACTGTGATTACCGTCTTGCGATTTTTCAGCGTTATTTTCACAACAAAACCTTTCATTCTCTCGATTGCCAGACAAAAAGTAAACGCGGAAGGTTCTTTTCTTTTCTCTTGGAAGTTGACACCCATCCCCATTTTTTCAGCTACTGAAAAGCATCTGATATTTTCCATGGGTGAATTATTTATCAATGTCAATCTTTTTTTCAAGAGCTAAAAAAGTTGAGATCATTAAAAAAAATACTTCATGTAAATCAATTTTTTTCTGCTGCAAATTTTCGAACGAGAGGCCGGCATTAAAATCACCCATATTCTCATCAGCTTAGTAGCCACATTCAGCCCTCAAAATGCCAGACAAAAAAAATGACTCCACTAAACAGCCCCTATCTCACAGTCTATAATAGTCAAGTCTAAACATTGTATTCCATTCCAACGCTCTTTATTTTGTACTTTAGAGGGAGATGGGGCAACGAAAATTGTCTGGGCACACAGGCGGCTAACACCCTAGCAGTGGCCCTGTCCTCGAGTAACGTCAGCTTCTAGGGTATCTTCATATGTTGACTTTAACTCGCCGGTACTTAAGAATGTTGTGTATCCACCTGCAGGTGGTGTTATAGTCTTGCTGCAGCAGTGACTATTGGAGATATACTGGTATAAGGATGATGCCATGATTATTGACAAAGATTTGGACAAACACCCGTCGAATACTCAAGGAAAGTTTTTGCCAGTATTCAAAGTGCCAATCGAATCCAAAAAAGGGTTTCCTATTCCAGGAGACCTGGTACTTCCTCGAAATGTTATTTCTTCAATAGAAAATAAGACATAAGAATATCCAGAAAAATTCCAGGCGGTATGAGATTGGCCCAAACCAAACAAGAAACATGAACGTAACAAGCTTCTTAAAGACCTGTTTAGAATCCTATGAACGTCCTTTACATAAATTATGAAGATGAGGGGACCGAGAACACTTTCCTGCGGTACGCCAATTGAACTCTCTGAGCTGATGGTTGATCTATTGCGGAGCATTTTATAGTCGTTCCAGTCTTCAGTTCTTCTGGTGAGGCCAAATTTTCTATATGCATTGTCTTTTTTTTTCTGCGCTTCTTAAACGGCAGTTGTGATCGAGCGGCGCAGTTTTGTCCAATGCTGATTGAATTACAATAATGAAATCGGTATATAAGATATTAACATCTGTGGATGAGTAACTCCAGTTGGCACCCATTAATTCTTCCGGGATTCGGGTTTCTGAAATAACTATCCTGGATTTTTCCTGGTAAAATCTCAAATGATAACTTTGTAGCAACAATTTCATGATCACTGACCATGGGAAAGTCTCTTGGTATTTCCCTTGCATTAAAATCATTTGTTATTCTATTATCGATCAAAGTGGCTGGAACATTAGTTATTCTGGTTTCCTTTTCTACGATTTATTTATTTATTTATTTATTTACATACTCAACAGATTACATCCACTTATAGAGTAGGAAAAAACTAAACTAAACTGAACCATGCAATTTTCATTCATTAACCCTCTAATTAAGTATCTGGTAAAATGTTTTTCCTAAATTTTCCATAATCTAACGCAAAAATATCACACTTGTTTCTTACTTCATTATACAGCCTGCACATCGTTATAATGGGAGAATTGTAATGGTAATTTGTTCTTACATTGTTTATATAAAATGTTAGTAAGTCCCTTGTCTTATAGGATAATACACAAAAATTTAGTTGACTTAACAAACCTGGATCGCAAACCAACCCATGCAGTAGTCTATACAGAAACATCAAAGCAGCAGCATTTCTACGCATATCCAAAGATCCAGTATTGAGAGAGTCCATGACCTCTTGCTTAGCTATATGTAACTCATATATCCCCGTTTTCTTATAGTGAATATATCTTAAAAATGTATTCTTATTTTTTTCTATTTTGTATTTATGATTACTATAGTATGGGTTCCATATAACTGAACAATACTCTAAAATGCTCCTTACAGAGGATACATATAATATTCTGATACACTCTACATTGCGAAACAGCTTACAGCTCCGGACAACAAAACCATACATCTGCCAGAGCTGGGCAAGCTACTTGGAAAAAGTAGCTAGCTACAAGCTACAAGCTACTTTATATTGTAAGTAGCTAAGTTACTCAGTAGCTCAACTACCTCTTTGAAAAAGTAGCTAAGCTATAAGTAACTTAACTACATTTTGAATTAGTGAAAGCTACTATTTAAGCTACTTTTTTGAAAGTTAAATTGATAAAAACAAAAAAGCGTGCACAATCGCCACCATCAATATACATACCTTACCTAATTTAATTTCATAATATCATCATACGAAAATAACATATTAACTGTCTCTAAGAAGTAGTATTCATATTTTTGTCAAAAACCACTGGACATTAATTTATTAGGTTCTCTTTGATCACAGTGATCTGCAAATGCAAGAATAAAATAGGACACATAAAACATAGGTATCTACAAAGATAACTAGAAACTAGTCTAAGCAAAGCAGGATAAGAAGGTTGAATATATCTCTAAGTGGTTCAGCCAGAAATCCTATCATGCTCTTAAAAATGTAAGTTGGAATGTTGTCCGGCCCAACTGCTCTGTTAGTTTTAAGCTCCTTCACAGCATCACAAATATCCCCATGGGTAACTTCAGGCAGTTACAGAATGGCGGCGGCGCCTACGGCAAGCTTCACCCTCCCCCTATAAACAAATTTATAAAGTTATTCTGCACCCATGAGGACTTTCAAAAGTCGGCGCCTCTGACTCGTTATACTGATTCTGACATATTCCAAAAATTTCATTGATTTGTTCATAGAAATGTTCCACAGCTAGATTTACATCCCCAAATAGGTAATTTTATATCCCAATTGGTATTTTGAAATAACTGGTACATTGCATAGTAGTCAGCTTTCCGGAAGTTATAACGATCATTTAGGTTACTATTAGTGGCTAGAGACTTTTGCTTGGCATTATTTAATTTAACCTCTATTCTCAAAGGCGGATGGTGAGGGTCCACATTAACAAAACTGAAAGAGCTTCTAGTTACAAAGCAATGAAACGTTGTCAATATGATATCCAATATATGGTTGTTAGGATTGAAAATCCTGTTTACCTGTTGACAATTGAGGAAGTCTACAGTATTAAGTAACATTACCACATTTGGGTCTTTACTGTTTGCTGAATAAAAGTCTCCCTCCTAGTGATATTAAAGTCACCAACAATAACAAAACTACCTTCATACAAATATTCAAGGCTCTCCAGCACGTGGATTGCGTGCACTGTCGAGTTCTATAGCGACATGTCGCTTTCGGTATTTCCGTGTACCGTTTTCTACACGATTTTCCCTTATATTGAATGTAGAAATCGTCGAAATCGACACTAGAATTCGACATGTAGAATGCTACAGAGCACAGAATCCGAGTCCAGATATAATAAAAAAATCGTCTCTATAACTCATAGAACATCTAGGTGATATATAGACTACAATGTGAATGACGATTCACATACAGCTTTACACCTACCATATCTATGTCAGGACACTTATAATCTAGTTTTACCAATAGGCACTTATAAGTTCTCTTTACTGCCACTAATACACGCTCATTCTCACATCTGTTTCGATTCTTGAAAACAACAAAATTATCTGGAAAAAGTTCACTATCGTATACAGTATCCGAAAGCCAGGTTTGTGTTAGGGTGATGAGGTCGTACTCGTTCTCAGTCAATCACTGCATGATAAAAATCCTTGGTCTTACTGTTCAGGCATCGTACATTTTGGTAAGCTATTCTAAATTCTAAGTCAGTTCCTGTATCGTCATTCACACTCACATTCACTTTCTCACCGTCTTGGCCACCCATCAATGTTGTTATCCCTTATAAAAAAGACTCAGGATTGGAACTAGTGTAACTGGTATAGTTCTGTAGCCTCTGGATTCGTTTTACATAAATTGGACAATTGGGATCACGAGCTGAATGATTTCTTTCTTCTAACTTAGATCTTTTGCAATTGAGACAATCATATTTAGTAGAACTACATTCTTGGGATCCATGGGGATCTCCACACTTGTGGCAACATTCGGTGGCTGCGCAATACTTTGCAACATGTCCAAATAGGCAGCATTTGAAGCATATAGAAACATTGGTGTACTCAGTAACATAGGCCGGGCAGAGGTCAAACCTCAGGTTATTGTTCCTGATAAGCCATTTAAACACTTCAGGAGAAGTTTGATAAATCCATTTTTCTTTCATGTTATTTCTACATTCCCTTTTAGTAATAAATTTGAATGATTTTTCAACATCTACACCTAACAATTGTGACATATTATTTTCGCTGACAAATTCCTCGATAAAGTTCTCAGGTAGGTATATATCATTTTAGTATACCAGTTATCATTACCATTGGGTCCCTCGTTGGGTCCATATTTCTCATATTTTTAACCTCGATATTCTTATTCGATTTGGCTAATCTTTCGCTTAGTATTTTCTGTTGTTCTTCATTCTGATATTCAATAATAACACCCCCATTCTGTAACTGCTTTACTTTTTCAGTCATGTTTGCTGATTTCATATTTGTTATTACCTGCATTAGGTAACACTTTGAGTCATTTTGCCCTTTGATTTTGATTAAGCTCTCGTGCTTGGGTTTTGTTGGGGGAGGAGTTTTCCAGTTTGTTGTACCTGTTGAAGATCCAGGATGATTGCTAGCAGGTGCATATTTTAGTACATTGCTGTAAAAAGATTAGGCACTCTGTGATAACTGGGGCTCATGAGGCCGGTTTTGTACTAAGCTCAAGGGCGATTCTGTTGTTGCATTAGTTAATTGTTGAATGCGATAGTTCAAATCTAAATTAATTTTTTCTGTTTGTCCAATTTTAAACGCTAACATCGTAACATGGTGAATCACAAACCGGACAGACTGAATATCTTGGCTGTGCCCTGACGCGTTCAGTTTACTGAAGTTTTGTATGCTTTCAAGCGAATTTAGGATTGCATTTTGCATTGTTTCTGTTGATTTAGCTGTAGTAGAGTTTACTCTTTCATCAGATTCCTGGGAATTATGTTTCTTAATTTTGTTTCTATCTAGGATAGAGGGGCTTGAACTAGAGCAAAGTCTTTTTTTGAGAACTTATGTGATCCAAGAATATAGATTCATTCGCAAACACTTCATTGTCAATTTCACTGTTTTCTTTGATTTTGGTGGAGTCCCTACCATAGAATTTCGAGGCTTAAAAATTGATTCCAAATTTGAATTATCGTTATCTGTGCGAAGACTCTCTTTGCATAAATTATCTATTGGATTTATATTATAAAGGTGCGTTTACACATGCATGGATTTAGTGGCGCCAATAAAAACTGGCGCGCCAGTAGATTTTATTAGCAAGTGTAAACATGGACTTGCATACACATTTTATCTTTGCATGCATAGTCCAAAAAAGTCTGCATCCTTCTGAAATCACTGGCGCCAGTGGTAACAAATTCGTACAGAAAATCAAAACTTGCAAGTGTAAACAAGTGCTTGCACGTCGGCGTCCGCTCGCCAGTTTTTCGTTTGATTTTCATTTCGGTTGCTGCGAGTTCTCCTAGAAGTTTTGCAGAAGCAGCCAAAGTAGGTCGACCACCAATCCATGGTTGAACCCAGAAACGGCCATTTCGTTGGTTGCGTTTCTTTTTCTGTATTTCTTTTATCTTTTTTTTTTACTAAAAGTTTAGCGACTATTTTACAGGCTTCGGAAACTTCACTTGACATAGTGCACACTGAGAAAAGCACTTTAAAAGTGAAACTGGCGTGCCACTTATTTCTGCTTTCCACAGAAAGTGTAAACCTTTACTGGCGTGCAAATAGAACTGGCGCGACCACTGGCGCCACTAAATCCATGCATGTGTAAACTGACCTTAATCCCTTTTTTGTTGCTGAGCCTTGAACATTTCTTTATCGATACCAATACTGTACCTCAGAGGTAAATTGTATTAAGTCATAATATTATAATTTAATACTGACACTTAAATGATTCTAGTACAATTTACCTTTAAGCCTGGTGAGTCACTTGACACAGGTTCCAACTGGGTATTTCGGTTGTCTTAAAAGCTAGGTGTATGAAATTTTTTCCGGAGGTCAAGTAAGTTATTAGAAGTAGTATTCAGCTACAAACCCAAATTATAATTTTATCCAACACATGACAGTTATGACTGTTATTATTATTGTCATTTTAGACAAGTAAACTATCAAAAAACACACTAGTGAGTTATAATTCATAACTCACTAGTGAGTTATGGATTATAACTCATGTTCATATTTGAAGTAGTATTCTATTTATTTATCACTATTAAAAGCAGAATTCACATTGATATTAACATCGCAAACGCTAACGGTTTATTCGAATTTGAAGTCATTGTAAAATTCGTTGGTTCATTGGAAACAGACGCTCCTATATCGGTACAGCTGCTGATAGTGCCGGAAGACGCCAACGCATTAGAACCTTGTATTTTTTTTTTTGGATTATCTCATAAAAAAACGATTTCTTCCACTTGTTGGATAAAACATTGTATGCCACTCGTGTGTTATGTTTCCTAAGTCACTTGAGAATTTATTTAATTATTTAAATCTTTCTCGCATGACTTATTTTCAACATAACACACTAGTACCATAAATAACTATTATTAATTTCATCTTGGCTGATATTCGAAGAATCAAACGAAGTACTTCTGCCAGGATTAGAGATACCTGGTTTTGCTCCTTCTTTTCCACTGTTTTTCCCACCATTACTATTGAGTCCTTTGCTGCATTTTTTGAAAGTGCACAATAAATCACCACAAATCGATCAGCAAATGCGGAGCTATTCAAAACACGACCGAACTGTGCAACAAACGAACTTATACTGCTGTATGTATTATCCTTTTCAAGTTTTTAGCGTCACTTCCATTTTTTGATAAGTCGGTATCCAAGTCGCCCATGATTATTGGTTTTTGCTATCATTTAACTTTCCTTCCGTGTACTTCAAGAATTCCCTACAGTTACCATTAGGTGATCTGTAAAAAGCACCCACCATCAAATTTTCTGTCTTCATTTGTACCCTCATCCAATGCCCAAAAGTTATAGTCTACAGCCTCATTACATATTACTTCGAACTCCAGAAAACTTTTAATATAAATTGTTGCTCCTCCAGTGTGTGGGCTATTTGAATAGCAATGCACTAAATTATATCCAGGCATGGGTATTTCATCATCCTCTATATCATCTGTTAAGTGGCTCTCATACTCACACATACAACAGAAGGGTTTTTGAAAAGGAATGCAGTTTTGTCGGTTACAACAACTGAAAAGCGTGGAAATGGAAAATGAAGAGAAAGTTAAGGAAAATTGGAGGACTAAAAATTTTGGTCGTGGGCGGGATTCGAACCCGCGTCCTCAGCATTGCCGGTGATACGCTCTAACCAACTAAGCAACCATGACCCTACAGATCTTTTTGATTTTCTGATTGGTGTTGTTATAGGAAGTTGCGTGGTTCTCCACTCATTGCCAAACTTCTCAATCCTCCACCTACATAACAAAATTGCATCCTTAGAATGTAATGGGAATGTTCTTTTTTTAGAAGGAGTGTGCCAAAAACATTGCCAATGTCCTGAGAATGTTCTGAGAAAAGATTGTAGAAATACTGTTTGCAATACCCAAGAACTTCCTGGGAAATCCATTAGGATATTCGTAGAATATACCTATGAGATTCTCAGTACATATATCCTGAAAAGAATATTCCTGTTTGATTCTAAAAATATGCTTGAAATGTATATTCTCACATTCAAAGAATGTTTCTATGACATTATAGTTATGTTCTCGAAAGAATATTATACCAATATCCTTGAAATATTCTTAGAATATATCTTCATATTATATCATTCTCAATATGCATCCTAGACATAACATTCTTGTTTTATTCTAGGGATATACTTGGAAAGTTTATTTTGGCATCCAAATAATGCTCCGTCCAGTCCTTTTATATCAAAGGCAGTGAAAGAGATGTTGGAAAATTTCTCTGGATAACACAGGTGTTTAACCAAAGCTCCGGTTTCAAGCTTGTTATGCTCTCGTCGCGGTAAGCACGCCAACTGAGAGAAACAGGTTCCAAGGAGATCCAAACGCTAGGCAAGATGTAGATCTTTAATAGCGCGTGGCTCCCTATTTTGGAAGTCCTACAAAGCAAAAGCTAAATATTTTTAGTAGGTTCTAGATAGAGCATTATTGTTTAATTGTTCAATTAAGATTTTTGAGTAGGTACTTTAGATAATTAAGTGAACAATATGGAAATATTGTTATCATGGGTACCTACCTACATAAACTTCTCAGCACAACTTGGTAGGTATATTCTTAATACTTGATAGAGATATTAGCCGAAAGAACATTATTTAGGGTAGGTGTAAGATCCTTTGAACACTACCACATTTGGATGGAGGTATCTTGTTGGAATCGACTATTCTACCTTGCATCAGTAGCTGCTGAATTACAAAAACCCAGGCATCAAATCGAAGGTTGACTAGGGAAATTAAACATTTTCACTTCCAACCCCAACTAACCACTAGCCTAAATATAGCAAAGGAGGAGTCCATGCCTCTCCTAGCATAACTGGAAGAGAAATTGAGCTTTCCGTAATTCCTATGCTTGTGCAGCCGATGTACATGAACCTACACTTTCAGTTTACGTAGCTGAACACCAGGACCGACTCAGAAGAGTTCAAGGTTTCGCCAGGAATAGACTACGTCTCAACAGTGAGAATAAGGATAATACACAACAAGCGACGACAAACAGCGCCTGGTTTTAGTTTTATCATCCACAGCCAAGGGCGAGATTTAGCTCAAAACTACAAGAACTGTATTACCTATACAGGATCGTCAAGAAAATCAACGACTTCGTGTGCTGAATTCAACATTCGCCGAAAGCCAAGCCAAAGGTCTTCCACCTAGAGAGGCTGGCCCCATACAGCGCAGGGTTTTAGACTTCAAGTACCTACTTATTCTTATTTTTAAGTGATTTGACTTAATCGCTTGTAAGTTCTAGCGATGAATTTGGGTACTTTCTGACTGCATTCCAAAAACTGTAGGTACTTTTCCGAAACAACGAGACAAAATACATTAAAATTGACTAACAAATCATACGGACGCTTTGTAATGACCCTCTTACTATTAATAAGGTGCTGACTTTTAAAATAAAAAAAAAGACCCGATAATGAGCCCCAAGAAGTGAAGGCCCTATTATTCAATATTCAATAACCCGGCCTCTCTTGAAAAGGTACTTAATCACAAAAGACCGAACCCTAGCAGATTTGCGGCGCTGTTAAACAGTTTTGCTGTGCGACGAAAAAGGAGTTGCGTTTAGTAAGCACTTTTTTCGTCACAAGCTAAAAGTATCTTATAGTTGAAAGAGAGAATATCTTTTTGCACAACTGACACGTTTTATTTTTGTACTTTGGATTGATTAAATTCAAATTTCACAATAAATTATTGGCAATTATATGAAGATTATCTGGAAGTTTCATGGGTCTATTATATTCGTATATTCATCTTTCACACATGACACTGGCATAATCGGTTTAACGACATTATTTCGCCATTAAAGCAAAGAAGGGAAGCGGGAAATAAGTCCCTGGAAATGTCCTATTATTCAGTAACTTGACCTGAATAATTCGCCTATAGAATACTTAATCACGTAAAATTTAAAAGCTTAGCTAATATAGAACTTTACAGGGGGATCAATTTCTTTTTTGTTTCAGCTTCAAAACATCAGCCAGATGAACCTTTCATTATATCGGAAATACGACGAGGCTCGATCGCTCATAGAACTGGCACCTTACATGCTGGCGATAGACTTTTGGCCATTGATAACCGACCTTTAGATCATTTGAGGTAACTAATTGTCATAATCAAGAGAAATATGTTACGCTTAAAACAATTTCTTTTTTAGTTTGGAATCCGCTTTCGATATACTTCAAACATCAAACAACGAAATTGTAACTCTTAAAGTGGAAAAAACTGAAACGGAAAATTCCAATTTATTTCTGGATAGCATCGTCTATACGGTAGAACTTCACAGGTAAGGTTCACAAACCGAAACGAAATAATTATGGATTCGAAAATTTGATACAAGATTACGAAAAGTCAGATTCAATTTCGGAATGTACAATGTACCCTAGTTATACTTTATACGATTACTTTTGGCTTTATGAAATGCCTAATTAAAACACATTAACTTTGGCCCCAATCATCATCGTAACAGTTAACAGTCTACGCCCAAATAGATTTACAAGTGCATTACTTATAATGCTACGATGACAGGGAACTGTACAGTAAAGCCTGCTCGTATGGAAATGAGAAATTAATATCCTCGTTAATTAACGCAGACGATGTCAAGTTTCGAACCTCATTCCAGAAACATTTCCGATTAAGCTTCAAGATCTATATCCAATGAGAGCTTGATAATAATTTTGCGATTTAATAGGAACAGCAAACTTTGCTAGGAAAGTATAGATAACTATCTCGAAACTAAAAGATATAAAGAGTATAGGTTTGTATTCAGATTAGCGTTTATAACGAGAAAATTACAGTTGAAGCCAAAATCAATATTCTATCTACTAGCTTAATTTTAATTATTTTCAGATACGGTGGTCCATTGGGTATAACAATTTCTGGAAGCGAAGATTGTGGTGATCCAATAGTCCTATCCAGATTAACAGAAGGTAAAAACTTTTTATTAACTCAGAATATAACAATTATTGTATGATGGTGAAAAATAATGGCTTGTGGGAGGAAGCTTAAAGTTTTATCAGGCCAACCCACTGTGTCTTAACTTATAACTGATTTAAAACGCCGTCTACGAAGCGGCTGGAAGAGGCGATCAAACTTTTTAAATGGCTTTCACTTTCCAATTTCATCTCTTGTTAAACTGAGGTCGTGGCTGACTTCGTTTGGCTATGGACCCATATATTTGATTATTCACAGCACACTGGGGTGAAATCGTTCAAGAAATTGGATGTAAGAGTTGAGGGCTAATCGCTGCAGCTCTATCCTACACGTCAAGATTGGTTTTAAAATACAATACCTAATTGTAAATTTGCACGATAAAAGTCTGAAATTCAGTTCAATGATAGAGCTGGGTTTCTTTTTCAAGTATATGAATGCCGCATATGCGCTATCTTTACTTTCATTGGCTTTCATGCACAACTTTTTTGGTCACAATTTAAATTTTATCTTGTTCTTGGGCATATGATAAATGGATCACGAATAAAGTAAATCGAATAATTATTAGTGGAAGGCTAGTCGATAGTAAGACAGTGAGTTAGTTATGTGACTTAGTCCTAGCGGTACATGAAAAAAAACGGCAAATTGTGTTAAAAGCATGAATTTTGGTACACTTGGTCTTTAAACCATAACAATTGATTTGGCCCGTAGCACTACCCCACAACTGTCATTTGTTTATATTTGTTTAAACAATTCACTCGATCTGTTAAAAAAGATGCCAATGCCGAATAAAATTCACATTGGAAGTTGATAAAAAGGACGGAAAGTCATGCTGATCCATCCAAAGGCCCATCCTAAACCTTTCGGCCCTGAATACCATTTTTTTTTTTTTTTTTTTTAAATACTTTAGGATTTGAGTATTTATTAACTTAACTAAAAGGTTCTCAGGCAGTGTTGTTCAAAGGGCACAATTGTGCCAAAAGTGGCACTTTTCGCCCGCAAAATGCACGGTGGTACCACTTTGAAAAATTTGGCACGATTCACATTTATTAGATATTGGATATTATCCTTTTTTAAATTACTCCCTACTACCCTTACTCAATACTCCCTAAGAAAATAGACAAAGAAGAGAGATAACATAACCTTATCAGTTTGATTTTGTTTTCACAACTAAAAATACTTGGATGTTTAGGCGCAATTCTGCTAGGTACATTATTAATCCTTAATTTTGTTAATTATTGTTTCTTAACCACAGCCAAAACTGTCAAAAACGTCGAAATTTTTCCCTTTTTGAGGTTAGCGGTAACCTTGCAATCGGCAAGGGGGGAGGTAAAAATCTGACCAACCTGAATTTAAGAAATAATAAAACGAACGCCACGCCAACTTAGGTCAGAATCTCAAAGTTAGCTAAAACGGCGTGTAAAACGAAAGCGACTATTATATTTTACTCCTTTTAATTACGTAATAAAAAGAAATGGGTAAAAAGTCAAAAAATCCTTTCTCAGTCCCATCACTTTTCATTAGGTGGCACTATTTGGCACTATTTGAGTGTTGCTGCAGGCACACACGAAAATTCCTCAAGAACAACCCTGTTCTCAGGCCTTGAACTTGCATTTTTGAGCGAGGGGATGATTTCACCCCTGGTACATAATTGTACCATCAGGAATTTCTGGTGGTACAAATATGTACCAACAGTTTCGAGTAAAAACAAAAATTCAAAAGTAATACACCTTTATTTTACAAAACTAATGAAAAAAAATGCGGTACATCTATCAGCGAGTATGGTACAACATGAAGCAATTTTTTACATAAGGGCACGTTACATTATTTACATAGTGTTTTGGTCTTTGTCTGTGTAATGTTTAGTTTTTAGTGTATTTAGAGTTTTTAGTATTTAGTGAACTTACCTTCTGGTTGTCGTATCAGTGATAGTGTGAACAGGGTGTGAAAAATGGCAGGCAGAAGGTTGGGGGTTGGCTATGAGCATGAACAATGGAAGGGTGGTTTTTTGTTGATTGAGATACAGTAGTCTAGTAAATGGTTTTGTTCAAGTTTGCATGTGCATTTTCCTTTCCCAAATACATAACATATTTGGCGACGAGTGTCGGTACGAATTCATGTATTATACCTAGTCCGGTTCCCCTATTGCATTTTTGTGACAAAAAGTGAATATTTAACGATTAAAATGGCTTTAATCGGGTCTATTGAGTAATTTCATCCGAAGGAGTCTGATATAACGTTCTATTTGGAAAGAATCGATCAACTATTTATCTGCAATGTAGTGGAAGATGATAAGAAAGTTCCACTTTTATTAACTCTGTTAGGAGGTGAGGCTTATAATATCTTGAAAGATTTGTTGGCTCCTGATTTACCTAGTGGTCAGTCATTTGATGCTATAAAAACAACATTGTTGAATCACTATAGTCCAAAAAGGTTAGTGATTGCTGAGCGTTATAAATTTTATAGTGCTAATCAGGAGGCCAATGAAGATATCAAGTCTTTTGTAACTAGACTGAAAAACTTGTCAAAACACTGCTATTTTGGGGCATTCTTATCGGAATGCCTGACGGATAGATTGGTGTGTGGTGTACGTTCGCAGGCCATTAAACGTAAACTATTGTCCAAAGAAAATTTGACCTTCGAAAAAGCTTTCAACATTGCTTTGGCAATTGAAGTAGCGGAAAGCCAAATAAAATCCATGGAGACCCCATTAGTTTGTGTCAATCAGGAAAATCTGGATGTACTGTCAAATAAAAAAGAATTCCGTCCTAACACTCCTGCTATACTAGCAGAATGTGTAGGAGCTCAGCTGTGAATATGGTAGAAGATACAGCAGAAAAAGAAGACGAGCCCTTGGTTTTAGGGTTCCTATCAGTGCTTGAGTCAGGTAGGGCAGATCCAGAAAAAGTCGAATTGGAAGTTGAGGGTCAGAAATTAACTTTTGAAATTGATAGTGGTGCATGTCGTACAGTGATGCATGTAAGAGACTTTAATTATCATTTAGCAGATTTACGTTTGTATTCAGTTAAATATGATTTGAGGGTTCTCACTGGGCAGGGTGTCAGAATTTTAGGAGAAACTGATGTGTTTGTTAATTTCAATGATTCTTTTTTTTTACCAATAGTTATTCTTCATACTAGTCATTATTTTGCTCCATTGTTAGGCAGAAATTGGTTAAATGTTTTGAACCCGGGGTGGAGAAATAAATTAAATTTTAAAGGGTATATTGACAAGGTAAATGAGTCAAATTCATGTCAAAAGGTATCGGAATGTCAAAAATCTTTCAATGTCATTAATTTTACAAATAGACAAGTCGATCAGAAAATTTTAATGTTGGTGTCACGAATTAAAGCAGAATTTAAAAGTGTATTTGATGAAAGACCAAATTCTTTTATAAAGGGTTTTCAAGTAGACCTGAAATTGAAAGATGGGGCTCAACCAACATTTCATAGGGCATATGATATGCCTTACGCTTTGCGAGATAAAGTTGAACTGGAACTGTCAAAAATGGTCAAATTAGGTATATTAAAAAAAATAAGCGTAAGTAATTGGGCAAGCCCCATAGTAGTAGTACCAAAAAAATCGTCTGATGAAATTAGAATTTGTGTAGACTTCAAGAAAACTTTGAATCAGGCGTTGGACTGTGATCATTGCATTTTACCTCTTCCTGAGGACATATTTGCATGCTTAAGTGGGCATCATTATTTCACAGTCATTGATCTTAAGGGCGCTTACCAGCAGTTGAGGGCTAGTGATAAAGCTCAACAACTATTAGTCATTATTACACACCTTGGTTTATTTTCCTACACTAGGTTGACCTATGGAGTCAGTGCAGCTCCTGGAATATTCCAATCAGTCATGGATAGTATTTTGTCAGGTTTAAAAAACACAAAATGTTATTTAGATGACATTTTGGTGTTTGGATCATCTTTGCAGGAATGTTCGGAGAACGTGGAATCTGTTTCCAAAAGATTGTCAGATTTTAATGTTAAAGTTAATCCAGATAAATGTCGTTTCTTCCAAACTAAGGTTGCATTTCTTGGCCATGTTATCGATGTAAATGGGATTCACCCAACTGAAGAAAAAATTTCCGCAATTAAGTCGGCGCCAGTGCCAAAAACTCTAACAGAACTAAAATCTTATTTGGGCCTTTTAAATTATTATGGAAAATTTATTCCAATGTTATCTGCTAAATTGAAACCTCTATTTGAATTGTGTCAAGCTAACGTTAATTTTTCAAAAAATTGGACTCCGGAATGCGAGATGGTTTTTCAATCAAGTAAAGATTGGTTAACTTCAGATTGTGTTTTGACTCATTATGATCCTAGTCAGCCGATTTACGTCACGTGTGACGCTAGTAGTTATGGAGTAGGTTGTGTTTTAAGTCATAAAATTGATAATTCAGAGAAGCCTGTGATATTTGCTTCCAGTACCTTGTCACTAGTAGAACAAAAATATAGTAGTTTAGAACGCGAAGCTTTAGCCATAATATTTGCATTAAAAAAATTTCATAAATACTTATATGGTCGAAATTTTATATTGGTAACTGATCATCAGCCTTTACAATTTATTTTTGGCAAAAACAAGGGCATTCCGACATCTGCGGCTGCCAGAATAACTAGGTGGGCTGTTACCTTAGCAGGTTATCAATATGATATTCAGTATAAAAAGGGTTCTTCTATAAGTAATGCAGACGGTCTGTCGCGCCTGCCTTGTAAAGATAAAACGGAAATTCCAGATTTTTTGTATTCATTTAATTTAGTAAATCAGATTCCTTTAAATAGTAGTGATATCGCAAAGGAAGTCAGTAAAGATTTATTGCTTGTCAAAGTAAAGGAATTTATTGTTTCGGGTTGGCCTGAATTTGTGTCTGATGAAAACTTTAAACCATATTTCAAGAGGCGTAACGAATTGTCAGTTGAGCAAGGTTGCATTTTGCTAGGGAGTTAAGTAGTCATACCAGTTTCCCTTCAAAAAGATGTCTTGAAATTGTTTCACGAACAACATAATGGTATTGTACGTAGTAAAATGCTTCTTCGCTCTTATTGCTGGTGGCCTAATTTAAATTTAGACATCGAGAAATTTATTACATGTTGTGAGATTTGTCAAGAATGTCAAAATTTTACTAATTCTTCTGTATTGTTACCTTGGTCTCCTTCGCCACATAATTTTTATAGAGTTTATATTGATTTTTTTGTAAGAATAGCTTTACATTTTTAATCCTAATAGATCAGAGATCTAAGTGGATAGAGGTCAAGTTAATGTCCAATGGCACCAATGCTTCAGAATTAATATCAAAACTAAGAGATATTTTCGCAATCGTTGACCTGCCAGTAGAGTTAGTGTCGGACAATGGCCCACCTTTTAATTCTGGTGAATTTGTATCATTTTGCCAGGCCAACTGTATAAATCCTATTAAATCGCCACCATATCACCCTCAGATTAATGGAGCAGCGGAGAGGAGTGTTCAAACTGTAAAGAAGGGTTTACAAAAAGCTCTGTTTCCAGAAAAAGGTGGGAATATTTCAGTAAGTTCTTTATTGTTTAAATTACAAAATTTCTTGTTCACTTATAGAAACACTCCCACCACTACAACTGGTATTTCCCCGGCGGAAAGTATTTTTAAGATGAGACCTAGAACGAGATTTGACTTACTTAAGCCCTCTTGCCATAAAGTTACTCAAAAAAGGTCACAGGAAATGTCTTCTGGAAATGTTAAAAAAATCTTATTTAAACTTCATGATCAAATATACCGGGTGACAACGAAATCGTTATACAAGGCGTCATTCAGTTGTCTTTAAAGTTAAAAATTTGAAAATTGGGTGGAACGGGTAAGTCATTGAGACGCACATTTTCCGTAAAAAAACAATTGAATATCACCTCCGGTTACTCCGGAAATGGACCCAAGTCAAGAAATTTTTATGAAACCCTGTATATTTTTTTGCACAGTTGAATAGAGCTTAAAATTCCCTTTCCAATGACATATCACAACTTGCATTTGTTTCCAAGATGGCGGCGTAAGAAGGTATTTTTCTTAAATTCAATATGGCGGCATTCTGACGTAACCGATAATGTTTCTGTCAAACAAACACTTTTCCCAATCCATAATTTTTAGATTTAAAATGGTTTTACATCGAATTTGAAAAAAAAAAAGATTTTGCTCAAAAACAAGGGCATTTCAAAATATCTTTGAAATGCAAATTTTAGTTTCAAATTTTCTAAAAATTTTGAATAGGAAGAGGTACTTATTAAATTCTAGAATTAAAGTGTGTCCAATGGCCTACCGAAAAATGTCTACCAAAATGCATATTCATTTTTCGGTTAAGGTATGCAAAGGTTAGATCAGAATGCCGCCATATTGAATTTAAGCAAGTGCCTTCTCACGCGGCCATCTTAAAAGCAAACTCCACTTATCATTATATCATTGAAAAGGGAATTTTAAGCTCTATCCAACTGTGTAAAAAAATATACAGGGTTCCATAAAAATTTCTTGACTTGGGTCCATTTCCAAAGGAACTGGAAGTGATATTCAATTGTTTTTTTATGAAAAGTGTGCGTCTCAATGACTTACACGTTCCACCCGATTTTCAAATATTTAAATTTGAAGACAACTCAATGACGCCTTGTATAACGATTTCGTTGTCACCCGGTATTTTAAGAACAAGCAGACAAAACTATGGCAGAAGGGTGAAATTATGAAGGTCCTCAGTTTCTGTACTTATTTGGTCAAGGTTAATGACGTCATTAAGTTCATGCATGCGGATAATATGCGTTCGAATCAGGGCGTGCCATTGCTAGCAGCCTTAAAAACAAATGAACCATCAGGGGTGTTCGGTGCGGACATGAAAGAATCTTCACTACCCAGTGTTCCAGCAAATAGCCCTGTCTCGCACGTGACTTTACCAAAAGAACCTGATATACCACAATCAACATCGTCTATTGTAATGGAGGTCGAGCCTGAAGGTGTAAAGCCACCATCTTCTATTCTTACTCCAAAAGGTTCAACACCCACAGCTTCGACTTCCAAGTCTTTTCAGACTCGTTCAGGACGAATTATAAATCCCCCAGTAAAATTAAATCTTTAAAATAATTAAGGGGGAAATGTAATGTTTAGTTTTTAGTGTATTAAGAGTTTTTAGTATTTAGTGAACTTACCTTCTGGTTGTCGTATCAGTGATAGTGTGAACAGGGTGTGAAAAATGGCAGGCAGAAGGTTGGGGGTTGGCTATGAGCATGAACAATGGAAGGGTGGTTTTTTGTTGATTGAGATACAGTAGTCACAACAGTAGTCTAGTAAATGGTTTTGTTCAAGTTTGCATGTGCATTTTCCTTTCCCAAATATATAACAGTCTGCTGCTTTTCTTGAG
Source organism: Ceutorhynchus assimilis (assembly GCA_917834065.1). Taxonomy (NCBI): domain Eukaryota; kingdom Metazoa; phylum Arthropoda; class Insecta; order Coleoptera; family Curculionidae; genus Ceutorhynchus; species Ceutorhynchus assimilis. Next base: position 9,425,555 of record OU892284.1, on the reverse strand, counting down.
AGCATCGTACACATCTCCTTCGGGTCTGTCCCTCCATAGGAAGATGCAAGGGAGTGGATCCAAAAAGTTCCCTTTTTTTAGAAGGCGGTCCTCTTTTTGGTGTTGGCAGACTCGTGTTTCTCATGCCTTCTGCTATAAGTTCTTCAGCAAGCGTAACCAAAAAAGTAAGAAAGGGAATTTTATCTTCCTTGCGTCTCAAGTCATTGTACATTATCCATGAATTGACTGCACACATACTTAGACAGGTGTAAAAAACTTTCTTCCACCATTTGGTAGATTTTCTGTCATGTTCATATAAACTAATGAATTGGTCGACACGATCAACCCCTCCCATTTTTTGACGGTAAAATGCGATGGCCTCAGGACAATCGATTTCTTCTTGTTCGCCCAGTCCTTGTCTTCTTAGTAATTCTTGTCAATTCTGGTGAATGACAGTTACTCATAAGAATCACTTCTTTGGTGTCTTGCTATTTCACACACAATAATCCTGTATTAGTACATCGGAATTCGGACTGTCCTTTTTTTAGCTTACTACTTCCAAAGGATGGCACATTTTTCCGGTTGCTCATGCAGGTACCTAAGGCGTAATCTATTGTTTCCAAAAGGTTGACACTGGTAAAAAAAACGATCAAAACATAGTACTACATCTTTTTCTTTTATGGTTGCAGCTAATGATTTTACGACCCTTTCACCAAGAGTGGTGGTCGTATTTGCAGAAACGGCATTCCCTTCTTTACCAGAATATACCTCTACATCGTAGGTATACCCCGAATCGGCATCGCAACGTAGCCCATAACTTTATGCCTCTTTTAGTAGGTTTGAGAGGCATATACTGCTTCAGTGCCGATCGCCCCTTGAACTTTGTCATAGATTCGTCTATGCTTTGATAAACGGTATCTTTACGGCAGCTGGTAAATGTATGCTTGAGGCAGGCTATTATCTCTTGTATGTAATAAGTTCTCGGTGCATCTACAGGTTTTGCAGGAGGGGCAAAATAAAGTTTTGAAACTAACAACAGAAATCTGTCACGAGAAATAGCTTTTTCAATGGTTCGGTTTCCCATCGACTCCCTTTGACTCCAGTAGGTAATGCCTAAGAGCCGGCAGTTTATTGTACGACATAATAAACATACAGCAAATAATTTTTTGAATTTCTCCTTTATCTGTTTTTTTTTTCTTCTTCTTTTTTGTATTGCTCAAAATTTCCAGGCGCTGATTTGTGCAGTCCACAATCTGTATATACAATATAATATAATATAATGAGTGAGGAAAAACTTTATGAAAAATTTGTATTGGCGTCAAGTCTTTTGTAATATCTGCTCTCAGCAAAGAACTTCTTTCAGTAGGAAGAACCTCAGATGGTTGAAATGTATGATCGGGAATAGTCCAATCAAGAAGCCGGTTGCGGTCATTTTGAACTGGCTGCGGCGACGGCGGGTCGACCTCAGCCTCGGGCTCAAGCTCAGAAGTTTCAGATACATCAGAGTTATCAGATTTCGGGCTAGGTGATCTGCTCTTGACAATATTCTTTGGGTTATTCTTTGGAACTCGTTTTGCCATAAAATCGTCACTATCATCAGATTCATCAGATTGACTAGGCTCATAGTCATCACTGGAACCCGAGGAAAATGGCTCGGGCTCTGAAAGGTCTTCAACGATCTCCTCCAACTCTTTTTCGCTCAACGGACGTTTGCTCATGCTCTCCTGAAAAGAAAAAAACAGAACGTCACAAACCTACTGGTACCTATCTGTACCACTATAATTACCGAGTGGTACGTATGTGTACCATAATGAAAATAAAAAAGTTTACTAAGGACTATTACATACCTTGTTAGCCACACACTTTGGCAATGTTTATCACACAAAACAATCACGAAAACAGCTCAAAAAACCATGAAAATCTTACAAAATATACGCAGTCTCATGAACACGTGTTTATTTTCACCGGTTACGAACAACATAACCTGAAATTATGCTGATATTCGCGCGCCTTTTCATTGCGTTAGTGCGAAATACCGGGCTGGTACATTCACCGCTTGCCTATAAGGAATAAAGGGACTTTCAGAATTTCTACAACATCTGTGGTACATATGTGTACCGATCGGACTGAAAGGGCTAAACCAAGCCGTCATTTTGATTTTTTGTTTATACATATTGTTTACTATCGTTTATGCAAAATAATTGATTTTTCGGATATTGCATGTGCGGAATTGATTTTGACTAATTAGAGGTCAAAAATCTCGATTAATAGCATTAGAACTCGTTTGCAAGGCTTTTCAATTGTTTTTCTATATTTTAGTAGAAAATATTGAACAAAATTTGGCGCTTAAGTGACAGTGGATGATTAGAATAACTGAAGATGAATATAAATAAAATAATAGTTATTTATGGTACTAGTGTGTTATGTTGAAAATAAGTCACGCGAGAAAGATTTATACCACGAGGCCGTCAGGCCGAGTGGTATAAATTCTCAAGTGACTTAGGAAACATAACACACGAGTGGCATACAATGTTTTATCCCAACAAGTAGAAGAAATCGTGTTTTTTATGAGATAATACAAAAAAATACAAGGTTCTATTAGTCTGCGTCTTCCAGCACTATCAGCAGCTGTACCGATATGGGAGCGTCTGGTTCCAATGAACCAACGAATTTTACAATGACTTCAAATTCAAATAAACCGTTAACGTTTTCCTTTAATTGTAATTGTAATAGTAATAAATAAATAGAATACTACTTTAAATATGAACGTGAGTTATAAACCATAACTCACTAGTGAGTTATGGATTATAACACACTAGTGTGTTATTTGATAGTTTACTTGTCTAAAATGACATTAATAATAATAGTCATAACTGTCATGTGTTGGATAAATATTATTTATTTTATAGAATCATCTAATGAAAATAATAAGTGCCCTAAAACCGTACAGGTTTTTTTTAAAAATGGACACGATGTTGATGAAGAAAGCATTATTCATCTGTCAAAAGATGAATATGGAACCCTATCGAAAATCTTCAGAAAACAAAAAACTGAATTTAAAGCAAATTTTTTCATATTTTCAACCCATAGAGGCCATAAGTGCCCTGAAACCGTACCGATTTTGAAAAAAAGTTGCATGTTGTTGATAGACAAAGTTATAATCACCTGTCCAAAGATAAATGTGGAACTGTGGAACCCTATCGGAAAACGCTCTCACTCTTCTTTACTCTGGCACTGAATAGGAATGTTCACAAAATAAAAAAAATCCCATTTAACCATCATCATCCAATTATTAAGCATCGTTTTATAAGGAAATCTACAAAATTTTACGAAAATCAGAAAATTCTTCCTATGAGAAAAACGGAGATGAAATATTGATATTCGTTTAACAAGTATTTTGATAGTGCTGCTATAACCTTCGTGTCGATCTCTGTGTTAGGGTTTATCGGAACTAAGGTAGAAAAGGTACTATGGCTAAAATGGAAGGAGGTTTTCAAAAGACCGATCCACATAATCTGCCACTGCCAACTGTGGACGTTAATATGGTATCAGAATTTTTGTTCAAGTGTCAAGTCTTGAATCAGCATCAGTCCAGTGGTGTAAGAGTAAAACAGACGTATTAGACGTAGGTATAGTTGAATTTGAATAGTGATATATTTATTTGCCTATAACAAGTGCGGAAAGTTATATTTTTCCGCACGCAACGGCATTTGCACGAACGACGCGCCAGCGGAATTTGTGCAAGCCGCAAGTGCGAAAAATATACTCTATACTCGTATTGGGCACATTTTTCCTACGAGTGTGCGGAAAACACGTCTTCGCGCATCAATTTGTGTGCGGAAAGTACCACATTTTTGCACCTTGTAGGAAAACACGTACGTATAGGTACCACTTTTTTCGACTCGGTTTAACTTTCTTTGAGTCTCTTATCATTACAAAACACAGATAATTAGAATAAGTGAATACCTAAAGCTTCTTGGGATAAAGCAACAGTCAGCAACACAATCAGGTCGGTTCCAACCGACCTGAGAACCCTTTTAAAACGGTAATTTCCAGTCGATCAATTCATTTGTCAAATAGGATAAACGTTCAACTTATTGAAAAATAAGTGGGCAGCTGGAAATTACCGTTCTAGAACGGTTCTCATGTCGGGTTGGAACAGAGCTGTAAACTTGTAAACAAATCTCGCCAACGCGCCAGTGTTCCGCACAGTGACGTCACAAGCGCTAATCGCGCCGCAGGGGGTCGTTTGCTAGCCTTGCTAATTTCGGTTTTTTTCTTTTCGATTTATCAGATCAGATGTTTTAACGCTTAATACGTGTTTTGTGGACCTAGAACCACCACTTTTTAATATTAGAATTGAAAAATAGTGAACATTCCTATTGTCGGTACTTCACATAAGAGCGGCGCATAGCATTATAAAAAGAAATAAATAAATAATTAGTATCAGGAAAGTATTAAAAAAGCGCGGAAACGAGTTCATATGTTATTAATCGAGATTCTTGACCTCTAATAAGTCGAAATCGATTCCCCACATGCAATATCTGACAAATCAATAATTTTGCATAAACAAAAGCAAACAATATGTATAAACAAAAAATCAAAATGGCGGCTTGGTTCAGGATGGACCTTCGCATGGGTCAACATGACTATACGTCCTTTTCATCAACTTCCAATGTGAATTTTATCTGGCATTGGCATCTGGTGAGCATATTTTGTGCTTTTTTTAACAGATCGAGTGAATTATATGATAAAAAATATAAACAAATGTTAGTTGTGGGGTAGTGCTACGGGCCAAATCAATTGTTATGGTTTAAAGACCAAGTGTACCAAAATTCATGCTTTTAACACAATTTGCCGTTTTTTACTAAAAATCCATGTGTACCGCTAGCACTAATTCTTCAATGAGCATATAATAATAGCCATTATTTGCGAGTAGAAGACTATACTTCTCTCCGAAATTTTCGAAAATCATTAGTTTTTGTAAAAAATAAAAACAATAACAATCATTGATAGTATATTGTTGTATTAGGAGTAGAAGCTTTACTTTTTTGTGCTGAAGCGGTAGGTTTGCGAGCCGAACGTAGTGAGGCTTGCAATACTGCTGAAGCACAAAAAAGTGCTTCTACTCCGTATGTAACACGCTATTTTTTCTCCAAACGAATGGAGTAAGCTCGGGGGCAAGTAAATGGTTGAGCGGCAGTAAAAGTACGAGCGGCACTGGAAGTACTTTTGCTGCCACTGGGGTTGTCAAGGAACATAGAATAGTATATTGTTATATTAGGAGTAGAAGCTTTACTTTTTTGTGCTGAAGCAGTAGGTTTGCGAGCCGAACGTAGTGAGGCTTGCAATACTGCTGAAGCACAAAAAAGTGCTTCTACTCCGTATGCAACACGCTATTTTTTCTCCAAACGAATGGGGTAAGGTCGGGGACAAGTGGATGGTTAAGCGGCAGTAAAAGTACGAGCGATACTAAAAGTACTTTTGCTGCCGCTCCAGCGGCACTAAAAGTACTTCTACTGCCGCTGCGGTTGCCTAGCAGCATAGAAATTAAATTTCTACCACCTCGACAGGTGTTAACCCGCTGGATTTGCCTAGCAGCATAGAAATCAAATTTCTGACATCTTGACAGGGGTTAACAAAGTGACGTTTTTTTGACGTTTGGAGAAAATAGTATATTGTTGTATTAGGAGTAGAAGCTTTACTTTTTTGTGCTGAAGCAGTAGGTTTGCGAGCCGAACGTAGTGAGGCTTGCAATACTGCTGAAGCACAAAAAAGTGCTTCTACTCCGTATGCAACACGCTATTTTTTCTCCAAACGAATGGGGTAAGCTCGGGGGCAAGTGGATGGTTGAGCGGCAGTAAAAGTACGAGCGTCACTAAAAGTACTTTTGCTGTCGCTGGGGCTGCCAAGCAGCATAGAAATTAAACTTCTACCACCTCGACAGGTGTTAACCCGCTAGATTTACCTAGCAGCATAGAAATTAAATTTCTGACATCTTGCCAGGGGTTAACAAAGTGACGTTTTTTTGACGTTTGGAGAAAAATTAAATTTCTACCACCTCGACAGGTGTTAACCCGCTGGATTTGCCTAGCAGCATAGAAATCAAATTTCTGACATCTTGACAGGGGTTAACAAAGTGACGTTTTTCTGACGTTTGGTGAAAAAAGTCTATTTTTTTTTAACGAAAGTTTCGTGGTTTCGTGATCTGAAAGTAGACGTCAGTGATGTTTTGTTTGTATTCTACCCTATGAATAAAAAAGAGAATTTGCTTTTTCTCCCAAAATCTAAAGGAAAAGTATGAATAAAAGTTCAAGCAAAACCTCTTACTTGAAAATCGGAAGCAAATACTATTTTTCTCATGAATAAAAGAGCGTATCTGCTTCAAATTGGAAGCATTTACTCCTTGCAAAATGCATCTGCCCCAGAGCAGATGTATGTTTACTATTTTGGTAAATTATTTTCGAATATTCTTGTTTCCCTTTTTTTAGTAGATTGTAGATTGCATTAGGAGTCGTTACAGTTTGTTCCAGCCGCTCTAGTGTCCAAGATTTGTAGGTTTCTCCGAAAGGAGGCTAGCTTCCTAGGTGATAAAGTGCCCACCTCTAAGTACGTGTTCTGTAGTTTTTGTTGCTTCTTCGCGTGATCTGCAGTGGCCGTTGTCTGATTTGCCTATTGTTTTTGAAGATATTTCACTTGGCAATGCCCAGTTAACAGACCAGCGACTCTTCTAATATCTCTTCTGTTCATGTCAAGAAGTTATTCAGATCTCTTGGCTGAGATGGATATGAACCTTCTTTATCTGTTCATTTTTTCGGAGACGTGGCTTTTCATTAGTCCACCAAAAAGGCTCTGTGCCTTTAAAAGGTGTTAACGCGCCTTGGTTTGTAGGATGTTCCGTTCCGCCTCCTCGTTGTCCTTTATGCCCTGGTGTCCCGGTACCCACATTAGGGTACTCCCAACTGATTGTTTAAGGATATTTTTGCCCTCCCAAACTAGCTGAGTATTGCACTTGATGGCTCCTAGGCCCTTTGGCCTTTAAAGCCGCTTGACTGTCGGACAGTATGTAAATTTGTTCTCTTAAAAGGCCTCTTTTAAGACAGTTGGGCACAGATGTTTAGGGCAGTACTTCAGCTTGAAATTTTGTGGGCATTTTATCCCTCACTAAGTTTGGTCCAGTTATTCCCACACCGATTCCTTCCGCAAGCTTTGAACCATCTGTGTACCACAATGATGCGTTGTCCGCTTCCGGTAGTTTTGCGTTCTTCCATGATTGACTTTTTTTTTACAACCATCTCATATGAAATGTCCAAGTCCAGATATGTTATCATATGGTTTACTTTGGCACTCGAGCCTCAGATTGAAACAACTGGTATAGTCCAACAAATACCATTTTAAAGTCACGTGATTTTTCTCTATCCTTGTTGAATACATCTCAAACAGCGGTGATAGTAAAATTGACAAAAAAATTGCTGTCTAATTATTGTTCATAATATTCTTACCTGAAATAGAATCCGTTACTGTTATCAATTAGTTTGTCAAAGTTATTTTCGAAAATAATACCTACACCGAACAAACACAGCTAATAATTTTGACTATATTAACCTTTTTCCAACTCAAAAAGATGCAAATAGAAAACGGGTACCCAATTCAAGTTCAGAATGTATTACAAGGGGCAGCAGAAGCGACAAAAGTGAGTCTCGCAACAATTGCAAGTATTAAAATTGCCTTCTGATTGGTTAATACTACTTCAGAAACGCGTTTGTAAAATGCTTGTGGGAACATATATTAAAATTCAATAGTAATTAACCACCAGTAGCTTTTTGTAGGTGATATCAACGACATAATCAATGGACATACGTTTTTTGCCACCAGTATCACGTGACTTTAAAATGGTATTTGTCGGACTATAGTACCTTTAACTTCATTTTTTTGAAGCATATGCTCGCAACTAAAAGGTCTTCATTATTTATATGATATGAATTAAATGCTTCTACTTCTACCTTTTACTTGAAGCTTTTGCTTATACTTCTACCTTCTGCTCAGAAGCAAATGCTCTATTTTTATTCACACGGCTGATTGTCTCCACTTTTCTATGATTGTCTCGTTGCGTTGCGACCCGCGTATTCCGAAAATACGGAGAATTTGATAGGTTGATAGGCCGTGGATTCCGGTTTGGAATCTACGGGGCGAGTAGAATTCGTATCATTTATCGATTTATTATCGAGCAAGTATTATTTAAATTTCGAAGAGAAAGATATTTTCTACTATGGTAAAAACGAGACACAAACCGTCAAGTTGCAAGATCAAATGAGCCAATAGGGGCTCGATTTATTGAAACTTGCAGACAAGAAAAGAGTACCTAACAGAAAAACAGACAAAATATCTGGGCTTTAGAAATAGAATGCTGAGAGTGCGGGCAAGAAACACTCTTCTCTTCACCTTCACATAAGGACTATTAAATCAAAGATACACGAATTCTAGGAATTAGTGGAACGATCTTAACGGCACACCTAGTAAGATAGGAGGCGTTGGTTGGACCACTATGCTAGTAGAACCAGTCGAAAGCAGACAGAACAGAACTGCTGTGGCATACTGTTGATTCCAACAACTTTTGATGATCCCACCAATGTAGTCATCACAATACCGACCGTAATAAAACAATACCGCATAATTTCTGTTTAAAATACTTTTTATTATAAAATTATACTCAGTGATTCGAGAGAGAGTCTTACAAAAAATGTGTCTCTAAACAAAGAGCTGTCTTCTAACTGTAAGTTGTCTCTTGACTGATTCTCTTCCCAAAATCCTCTTTCGACATTCCTTCTAAAAATCTATTACTTACTCAATGTTATCTAGAAAAAACCCCAAAGAATGACCATTCAAGATACTTGGGAAGTTTGGGGGTTTAGGGTGGACAATGTTTATTTTATTTACAATAATTATTACAAGAAGTATTTGTGGTTCACAAAGAGTCTGCAGGGTTTAAAATATAATACTTACAATTAACATCCTTTTTGCTTGGGAAAGGTCTAGGCAATATAATAAAATTATACCTTTATTTGATGCCGAGCCGAACCAAAGGGAAAAGGATAGTGGAGGTTAGCCTCGAGGTTAACCAATCTATCGACAAATTGGATGACGTTCAAGAAAGAAGAGACCTCGATTGAAGTACACCAGCTGCAATTCGAGTAGTAAAATGCAAAAAGGAAAAGCCTGTGTCAAATGGAGTTAGTTTACTTTTAGAGCTATTGGAAAATTTCAGCTGCAATTATTTAGTTAAACAAGGAAAGAAGAAAGCCATTAATTTTTCGAATAAAAGGAGCCTTTGTGCAAGAAAAAATTAGATACTGGACGAACGAATCTGAAGGAACGTCACATCAACACAGGGAGGGCCCAACATATATTCCCCAATCACAACGAAGACGTTCTTCCTGTCATGGTCATCGCTGGTCGTACTTGTTAGCAAAAAGAATGGTTCAACGAGGTTCTGTATGGATTATGAACGGCTGATAGCTACCCAATAACCATTACCCAGGATTGACTATACCCTCAACCTCATCAGGTTCCAAGTGGCTTTCAACTTTGGATCTAGTGAAACTTAACAAAGAACAGTATAAAGACAAGACTGTCTTTACAGCTGGAAATGGCCTGAATCCACTTTCACATCATGCCATTTGTTGGATGATGCAATGTAACGGTACTGCTTCCTTTGGAAGATTGATAGGATTAGTTCTGCGAGACTTCACTTGGCGATATGCTTAGTATACCTGGATGATTGGTGAATGGTAGACATTCCGTCGCACAGACGTCGAATCTGAAGGAAGTTTTAGCCGGGATTCGAAGTGCCAACCTACCAATCCAAAGAATTATGTCCTCTTCCAAGAAAAAGTGAACTTCATGTGGTTTTTTCAAGAGAAATAAAAGCAGATCCCGAAAATGTCCAGGCGCACGGGATCGGCCCAGACTATAGGACAATCTGAAGTATAGGAAGCTTCCTAGGACTTTGACGGTTATTGCGAAGCCTTTACATGAACGTGCACTTTTATTAAGGTTATACAGCCACATAACATAACATAAGAAATAACATAAGATAAGATAAAAAGTTGACCTTATGGAAAGCCCTTGTGGCGTTTATACAGAAAATAACATAACATAACATAAGAAATAAGGAAGTTGGTTAACTTTTAACTTTTATGTCTTATTTTATGTGGAAACGGATCTGCGCATGCTCCTCTCTTGATTTCGGCAATGGCAGAGTAGTAAACAAAACCAACCAAAAAAAAAAAATATTTTGATTCTGTTTTCAGCTATTGGTAATTTTTTGGAATTCGATATTTATTTTCTGTTTCTCCTAAATTATTAATGGACCTTTCTCATTTTACCTGTGTTGCGCGCGCAGCTTGTGGGTGACAAATAATAAAATTGTCAATTGAATGAATGCGGGAACGCGCTCTGACCCTGACGTTTTTTAAGCTAACCTCAATAATCATTCAATTTTGCTGAAAATTATTACAAAAACTGTTTATTATACAATGGTTCAAATGTGTTGTGTGAGATCTTGTCAGAGTAAGGCGAAAAAGAAGTCAAACCTTTCTTTTCACAAGTTCCCAAACAATCAAATTTTAAAAAAACAATGGTTACATGCTTTCAACTTGACTGAAGACGATTTAAGTTGGAACAGAGGTTTGAGGGTTCGTAAAATAACGATTTCTATATCAAATACAATAATAATTGTACGATTAAAGGTTTGTTAGCACTTGCAAATTCGTACTTCTCAAATTTTTCTAAACTTTTCCCCCACATATTTGTCATATTTACATTTAAAAATAAACAAAAACAGAAACATAACCGAAATTGCACAATTTGACAAGTGGAACCAATCAAAGTCATTCCACACAGGTATCCCGCGTCATTAATATTATATGTGTCTCTTTCTTAATTACATGAATTTTAATTAACTATCCTTGTTGTTCATTGCATGAGAAAGGTCCATTAATAATTTTTTTGATCAGATATAGTGTTTTCGGTAGAGTTTACATAAGTACACGTACCAGCTGATTGGTTAGAAATTATTTCTTATGTTATGTTATTTTCTATATAAACGCCACAAAATTCTTATTTCTTATATTATGTTAAAGTCTGTTTTTTTTTTAAAGATAATTCCCCAAGTCAAAAATTTAGTAACTATGTTGGCAACACAAGCCTTTTCTACATAAAAAATTTGAAAGCATTGACAATTTTACATTGTATTGCCAACATAATGTCAGTTCGACTTTTATCTTTAAAAAAAAACAGATTTTATGTCTTATTTTATCTTATTTCTTATGTTATGTTATGTGCTGTATAAACCCACCTTTAATCAGAAGAATGTCAACGTGCTTTCGTGGACTTGAAAAGCAGAATAACCAACGTTCCAGTTTGTTTTAGAGTATTCCCTAGATACTGTTTGTGTTAAACACCGATGGTTTGCAAAGTGGAATAGGAGTAGTCATTGGATATTTCTGTGAGTCCCTGGAAAAGGTGAGAGATTATTCTGTTGCCCAAAAGGAGTTTCTGGAACTCGTAAGATCCTTGGAACAGTAGCACAATTTTCTCTAAGGAAGGAAGTTCCTAAATAGTTGGAACCGACAATTATTCTGCCTTGCAGTGGCTGCTAAATTTCAGATACCTAGAAAGCCAAAACGCGTAATCCAAATAAGTGTTTTCTATTTCAAAAGAAAGTGGGATTCTTAGGTCATGTGGTATCTGAAGATGGCATACAAGTTATTAAAGAAAAAATAAATGCATTCAGGGATTGGCCAAAGCCATGCGACAAACATGAACTAAGGAGTTTTCTGGGATTACGTTCTTATTATTGAAGACTTGTGTAAGGATTCGCCAATATAGCTGCTCCGCTTCATCAATTAACGGAAGGAAAATCAACATTCAATTAGACCCAAGAGTGCGATTCCGCTTTCGGAAAATTAAAAGGAGCATTATGTATATGAGCCCAGTGTTGCCCTATCCCGATCAGAAAGGCATGTTGATTTTAGACACAGATGCAAGCAACACCAGTCTTGGAGCTGTCCTTTCACAAATCCAAAATTCACAAGAGCATGTCGTAGAGTACTATAGCAGTACCTCATCAAAGCCGGAACAAAATTATTGTGTAACCAGAAGAGAGTTGCTCGCCATAGTAAAAGAAATCGACCATTTCTAATTCGAACGGATCACGCAGCTCTAAAATGGCTTTTAGAAATGAAAACTCCCGAAGGACAGCTTGCTAGATGGATTGAGAAATTGCAGCAATACGATTTCCAAATTAAACATCGACCTGGAAACCAGCATAAAAATGCTGACGCTCTGTCTAGACGGCCATGTAAAGAAGACTGCAAGTATTGTCGAAGAATCGATATGCAAGAGAAAAACACTGGTCCAGCTGTGAGAAGAACGGGTCTTATCGTTGATGATAAATGGACTACCAAACAAATGAGAGCAGATCAAGAAGCAGACCAGGACATCGGGCAATTTCTATATCTTAAAGAAAATGATGAATGTAGGCCAGAATGGAGGGAAGTGTCGAACAAGAGTTTGATTTACAAGGCGTTGTGGGCTCAGTGGAACTCTCTGGCCGTAGACCATTTTCTACCGAAAAGAATTTGTGAAAGTTACGATGGAAAATCGACTAAGAGCCAACTGGTTATTCCAAAAGATCGAGTAAAAGATGTATTAAAGGAAATACATGACCGCACTTCAGGGGCACATTTTGCAGTTAACGTTTTTACTGGGTCCACTTATCATGAAAACGTTATAAACTGGTGTCGAAAATGCGACATTTGTGCTACTAGTAAAGGCCCTAAACTAACATCTTGGGGGGCCCATGATACAGTACAACGTCGGTCTCTCATTTGAAAGAATAGCGATAGATGTAGCCGGACCGTTCCCTGAGTCAGAACGCGGTAACAAATACCTCTTGGTTATCATGGATTACTTCAGGAAATGGCCAGAAGTTTTCGCTATTTCCAATCAAGAAGCCGTCACTATTGTCCAGGTGCTAGTGGACGAAGTTTTCAGTCGTCATGGGGTGCCACTAGAGTTGCATTCAGATCAGGGATGAAACTTCGAATCTGCCATCTTTAAGAAGATTTTTATCTTTACATCCACAGTCTGATGGCATGGTAGAACGATTTAATAAGACCCTAGAGGGAACACCTGACAAAAGTGGTCGCAAAAAAACCAGCGAGATTAGGACAAACACTTGCCTCTATTTTTAATGGCTTACAGAGCAGCTGTTCACGAGTCAACAAGTAAAAGTCGAGCTAGAATCGGTTTTGGGAGGGAACTCAGGTTACCTTGCGATCTGATGTTTGGAATACCTAAAGAAGAAGGAACGACTTCTGGGGATACATGATTTAGCTCGGGAACATATTCAGCTGGCCAGTGACCGAATGAAGACCAGATACGACTTGAAAGCCAATCCAGCCAGATTTCAAAAAAGTTATTTAGTTTGGCTGTATAATCCAACAAGAAAGAAAGGATTGTCGCCGAAATTGTCTTCAGAATGGGAAGGACCTTACAGAATAATCAAGAGGATCAATGATTTGGTTTTATCGATCTAGTCCAGCGCAACACCAGGATGGAGATTGTAATTGCTCGAAGTCGAAGGATGCGACTCAGAAATACCGTTGTTGTTGCCTATATGAGACGCTCGACTCGTGTCGACTAGTGAAATTGTAATTCGGCTGCAGGAGTAAGATGAAAGTTGTACATCTGGACAGATTGACGAAATATCATGGGCGTGAAGTTGATCGGGATGATCAACCTTAAGAAGAGGGCAGTGTGGCGCCTTCCCCGTATACAATACAGAATCTAACTTGAAATCTAGAAAATACTGTGCAAAAAGATTATCGCGTTTATTTTGGATTCTACACGAAAAGATTGCGGATATATAAAGGACGGTATTATTAGTATTTTTTAAGTTTGACTGTGATATGATTTAGATAGTGATTATTGTTGAGAGTTGTAAAGAGTTAATTAGTGGAGTAATTAATGTCAGAGTGTATGGTAACATGGAATAAATTATTGTTGTGTTAATTGGACTCTGATTTTGGAATAAACGGACCCAAGATTTCTGTCACGCAACCCAGAGCTGTGACAGTATCGTAGGACGAGAAAGTGGTTGAGAAGCATAATCGGACCATCAAACAATATCTCTAGATGTTTGTGGATGAGCACCATGGAAATTGGCATGAACTGAGGCCCCTCTTCCTTCTGGCCTATAAATCGATGCCGTTGACTTGAAGAGTACTGGTTTCCGTAGATATAATGTTTGGTAGACCACCATTCTTTGAAAATGAAGCTTTACTTACGTGGCTGAAATGAGATTCGACAGATAGGACACGGCAGCCATTGAATACCCTAGTATCGCAGCCACAGTGAAAACCGATTCAAATTTCTGCGAAAGTCAAGCTAAAGGTTGTTCACGTAGAAAAGTGGTCTTTTACAGAAAAAACACCTAGGGGAAGTATGCCGATGATGGCCCCCTTAAGAATAATGCCTCATAATTTTTATATTTATGATTTTTTTGTGGATCACTTCAGTTCATTTTACGGGTCTTGATAAGGGCTTTCAAAACCTGCATTGTATTCTTGATTAGTTTCATAAATTACTTTTTGACGGTCATTTTTAAAAATCAATTTGAGGGGTCCATCATAGGAGCATACATTCCTTTGATGGACCCGGAGTGTTCCTATGTTGGACCACTGAGAATATTTATGAGAAATAATGAGAGAACATTTTGTTTCTAATATTTTATTGAAAAACTTTTATACCAAAAAACTAAGAGATCACATTCTTTAACACAAACCCCAAAATAAAGACTAGAGCAAAATAAATTGTACATAGTTCTCAGAAAAAAATAAAATAGAAAAACCACAAAAGTAAACAATACAAACAGGAGAATAACATGAATTCTACTTTAGGCATTCATTGACACAGTTCACAAACAAACAACTTGCACCTAGGGCTAACTCCCGCACAATCATTGTGGCACCAAGAGCTACAGACTTGACACTGAATCCACTTTTCCCTAGATTTTGATTGTGAATAAAGTTCATTACAATAGAGGCATGCGGCGTCGTCCGAATTTTCTTGTTCCAGATATTTGTCAACAACCGCTTGATTTTCCTCATCACTGTCGTCACTTGCAAGATCCCTCTTATTTACGAAAACTTGTCGTTTCGCTGCTCTTGCACAAGTTTTTCTTAATTTGACTGCCTTTTGAGCAGCTGTTGCTTTGAGCTCATCAAGTTCTGGTGTAGAATTCAACGTTCCTGTTTTTCCACGTTTTCTAACCCTCCGTTGCATTGACTGAATATCAGCGACTGAAGGTGGAGGACAAATATCTTTGACCGATATGTTAAGAGCTGATTCGGATGATACATTGAGAACCGGGGATTTAGTGAGAGTTTGTGTAGTGGAAGGTCCTGGCAAAGACACAGAACTGTCCAATTGAACCATAATATTTTCCTCTTGATAAGATGGAAAGTCTTTATCAATGTTACCTTGATTGGAAGGTAATTTGACATTTTTGGGCAATGGAATAATTTTTTCAGGTTCAAGGACATCTTCTTGAGTTATTTGAGGTTTATCGGTTGTTAAAGATGGTGAAAACTGCCAATCTTCGAAAACCTCCGGGTTAAAGGGATGTATTCCTGTTTTCCTGAAGGAGTTGATAGCATTTGTGGGTATGGCGCTTTTTAAATAGGCACGACTAAATAAAGTTGCTATTTGGAACTGCGTTACAGTTTTGCCAGGATTCTGTCGCAACCAGAGTTGAATTTCTTGTCCGTAATAAGTTTGCAAGGGTCGAAAAAATCCCACGTCGAGGGGCTGGACATGATGGGAACAGTGGGCAGGAAAGCAAAATATTACAATTCCGTTTTGTTTTGCGTACTGCAACGCTTCGAGGCTTTTATGACTACTATGACCATCTAATAGTAACAGAACCTTATTTTCTAGAGACGCTTTCGTGTATCTGACAAAATGTTTGAGCCATTTGCAGAAAAGTTCGGAGGTCATCCAGCCTTTCTCCTGTACAAACGAAATGCATCCCGGTGGAGCACCATTCATTAGCTCGTCTTTCATTCTTTGACGTGGAAAAATTATCACAGGAGGAACGTAAGAGCCAATGGCATTAATTGAACAAACGACAGTAACATGCTGACCACGTTCTGCACTGCTGAGTGCCCCAACTTGTTTGCGACCTTTACAGGCATATATTTTTTGCGACTTCTTCTGGACTGTGGTCAAGCCAGACTCATCCATATTGTATATGTTCTCCGGGAGAAATTGGTGTTTGTTCCAAATAGACGCTAATGACTTGAAATATGCCAGAATGTTGGGTTTGTTAAAAGCCTGAGCCCTAGCTAACGAAGTACTTTCGGGATTTCTTAAAGATATGCGGGGATTGCGTCTTAAAAAACATTTAACCCATTTCCACCCAGCCATTTTGCGTTCCTTGTTGAAATTGTGTCCAATGCCATTTCTTTCCGCTACTTCGTAGACCAACTTACGTAAATCTGTGCTGGTAAGACCAAAAAATCGTGATTCCATGTCTATGATGTGATCAACAATTTCTTGTTCAATTTCTTTGGAAAAAGTGGCTCGTTTTCCTCCAAGTCCCTGTTTGAGAGCACCTTTATTCGTGGCCAATCTTCTCCTTAACGTGGTTTTGGGTACGTTAAATGTTTGAGCTGCCAACTTATACCCCATTTCTCCTGCCTGTACATTCCTGATGGCTTGTTCCATGTCCACTTCATCCCATTGCTGTCTTTTGGTGGTCATATCTTAAAGCAATAAAGCAAAATGTATTACCCACTGTCTTACATATAAATTACATAGCAATATGTTATTCCTATGATGGCCCCCTGGTCCATCAAAGGAGAGAATACATGGGGCCATCATAGGCATAAGTGCATATAGATTGCTTAAATGTCATATCACATGTTATGTTCACTCTAACCTCAATTTCGATACAAAAACTGTAACACGATACACACGCGAACATTTGATATAAAATCCAATTCTAAATTACTTGTTTTAAGATAAATATTCACTAATATTTTCAACAGACTTATTAGATCAGGACCTACCTTTTTCTATTTTCACACACTGACACCTTCCTATGGCCGACGCCCGTTTCATACTGCATGTGCAGCTCTAAAAGGAAGTTAGATGACGTTTTAAAATGGCCGGCTAAACGAAAATCGCGGGAAACTTAAAAATACGACGGAGGGGCCATCATAGGAAGTGGGCCATCATAGGCATAATTCCCCTACTTTGTATGTTGGGGTAATTGTGCAGAATCTAGAATCTTGCAAAACTGCCTGATGATTAGAAAATTCGCTAATGGAATAATTAGTGGAACGCGAGCCGATAGTAAGATAGTGAGTTTAGATTTAGTTTTCTGACTAGTTATGCTCGATTGTAGTTAAACAACGCGTGTAGTACAATAGAGATAGTTTCGACGTGATTGAGTCATTGTCTTGAATAAAGTTAATTTAATTTTGCAAGAATAGTCTCATGAGATAAACCGCTATCCACAATGTGTATAATAATGACCCTCTAATCATAAGCTGATAATTTATATCCGTTGGGCGTCTAGTTCATGTCAGCCACGTCTGTATGGCTTCGCCTAGGCATGTGTTCTAGGTTCCAACTATCCAGAAAACATCCAATACACTGGCGCAGCCAGAAATTTTGTCTGGGGGGGCCTTGCAGAACAAAATATAGGAAAAAACACAGATTCGCTTTCTTTTAAACTTTTTCTGATATGAGCAGTTTCAGCTTCCGTCTACTTTGTTATTTTTCTCTGCGCCACTGATCCAATAGTTCTATTGTAATTCAGTCTGCTGTTGCAGTTTCTGATGCGAAATGCTCAAACACATCAATTACCTTGGTGAGCAACTCCTACTTCGTTTTTCGTCTTCATGGAAAAGTTACGACCTCAAATGATAAAATGTTAAGCCAAAATTGGTTATGTTCCTCCCAGAAGCTATTCGCTTTCGTATACGGCAAAATGTATCGAGTAAATTTATGGCGCAATTTAGTTCTCTGTACAATATTAACGACTTTTGAGGTTGCCTAGTTTTATTTTATAAGCCTTCTTGTACGAATCTGGCTGCAGTTCATGGAATCGTTTATATTTAATTTAATTTTAAACTGACATTAATTCTAGGTGGCTTGGCAGAAAAAACAGGAGCTCTACATGTAGGCGATCGAATTTTAGCCATAAATGGAGAAAGTTTGGACCAAAGACCTCTATCAGAAGCCATACGGTTGTTACAAACTTCAGGCGACAGAGTTCAGTTGAAAATTGCAAGAAATATAAAAAATGGCAAGTATTCTAATTAGAATAAATGAATGTCTTAAAATGCCTAATTTCCAGATCCAACAGTTCTAGAAGAGCCCAGATGCAGCTATTCAAGTCCCGGACTTATGAGCGTAGATAGTGCCATCCATAGTTGGGACAGCAGCAATACTGGATATACACATAACGAAAATGCTTCGGAAATTAAGGATATTGAAAGCGTTCTGAGCGAGCCACTGTCTTATCAAGACCAAATCCATGACCACGACAAAGATTTAACTTTAACAAAAAACAGAAAACGAAATTCCGAGCTTCAATATTATTCGGACACAGAGGAAATGTTTTGTCCCAGTCCTCTACCTTTGCCTAATTATAATTTTGGCAATACGATGTTGTAAGTTTTATAATTTTTATTTTAAAAAATACTGGACATGTTTTTATAGGCAATACAATCACTCAAGTGGAACAATTGAGAGACTCGCTGGCTCTGCCAGTACTGAAAATATGTTGGAAAAGGAAATATATCATGTAACACTTTATAAGGTAAGGTTGTGAATATTTTTCCGATGAATTATTAAAATACTTTATAGCTAAGCGATAAATTACTCTGTCGCCTTAACGGTTCATGAAGATCCCCATACATAAATTTGAATTTGTAGTGGCCCCTAATTTGACAAATGTCTCATTTTAGGATTCCATTTATGATGATTATGGGTTTAGTGTGAGCGATGGTTTGTACGTAAAGGGTGTTTATATCAACAGAATCAGGAAAGGTGGTCCTGCGGATATTGTAGGATTGTTAAGACCTTATGACAGGATAATACAGGTATGTTTGGATTGTTTCTGTTAGATTTTGCAATGCGAGATTTAATTTTTAGGTCAACGATACCAAAACGGTGGATTTTGATTGTTGCTTGACCGTGCCATTGATAGCCTCTGCTGGAGATAGATTAGAACTAGTAGTGGCTAGAAATCCAAATTTGGTACCACACACAATAGAAAAGGTGTATACTCGTTTAAAATGTTGTAAATGTGAAAAAAACTAAGTTCTGTTTTGTTTCAGGATGTACACAGCCTATCAAAAATGTCATTTTCATCGAGTCAAAACACTATAACAAAGACTTTATAGATTTATTATTTACAAAAAAAAAAATAATTCCAAGAATATTATATATAATAAAATATTTATTTTATTCTTAGTTAACATTATATCACTGTTTACAATTTAATATTACTAAAAAAATTCTGTTAATACAGTTTGAGATTATTAAAAATCTTGTTTTATTTCAGTAGTGAGATGAATTACATAATACGCATTATTAAAACTTTACAATAATTATTAAATTTATAATTCTAAATATTTTAAAATTATTAACAAATTATATCAAGACTTATATTACTCCAACGAAATACATCATATTACATACTATTACGTACTTACATCCCATATAAAAAGGTTGAGCAATGCTATGCAGGCTGCATAATAATATACATGAAATGATATGAGATAAGTAATACTATCCTTTTTACAAAATTTACAATAATTACAATTACTTATAGGCTCATGAAATAGGTAATCATTTTCAAATACTTTTTGATAAACATTTGAAGGATTATGAATTACTAATTCTTACTTCTTTTTTAAGATTTTAGATCTGTTCGAAACAAACTACATGTAGAGACTTTTAACTTAAAAACTTATTTTATACCAATTTTTGAGCGTCTTTTTGGGAAAAAAATAACGTTTCGTTGCTATGGGCAAGAGAAAGGTAAGTGGGTACCTCTTTGGTAATATTCAACGAAATATACCTACTCTATTTAAATATCAGACCTACATTTAGGAAATAGACTAGCTTCCTAACTCCGAATAATGCCACGTAAACTCACTCTGTGCATACGAGACGCCAAACCACTAACTACTAACCCATCCGCTTCTGCTTAACTGTAATTGCGTTTTTACGAGCTAGTTGGTCTACAGAATAAACGTACAGCTGTAGGCATCAAATAAAAATACTTTTTAAAAAAGGTTCTCGCCGTTTCTGTTAGTCACCTCATAGTCCAAGAAACAGGGATCTGAAAAGAGGGTTTACCTCAACATAATTAGAAGTTAACATTTTTTGGGGGGGATCGGTCCATTTTAATATGCTAAATAACATATTAAGTTTGCGACCTTGTACTTTTTAGTTAGGTTTGGTTTTTAGGGGTAATTTGCGGTTTATGAAGAACGCTGCTCAAACGGATGGTCCAATAACAAAAAGTTTCAAAAGCTTGTTGTAGCTGAAGTTTTTTGCTATATATCCGGGACAGCACCCCTTTGTCTTCTATAGTCTTTTTTTTACAGCGTCTTGAATAGTAGCATGTTTTTGTTCAAGATCACTGAATCCGCGTTTCGCCTGTTTGCGCGCATTTCATGCAGCAGCGGCCGAATGCATAATCCCATTTCAATTTTTCAAAGACCACATTATTGTAATGAAATAACTCTCCAATGCTTTTTTGTTCGAATTTTTTGCTTGAAAATTAAACGAGCACGGACTTGCCTAATGTGCGAGGAAGTTGTAAATTGCATCGAAAACTACCCCTACTTGCATTCACTGTAATTTCTAAACGGGGCCAAATATTTGGTGAGAGTTTTCGACAATATGCAGCCCATCTATTCCTCTTATAATGCCCCAGCGATTTTTTTTTTGTTGATTAGGTAGGTACTCAATGACTTATTGGCTTGAACAAGTCGCGCGTAATTTTTCAAAAAGTGAAAAAAAAATGAAAATTGTCGCAAAGCGCTGAAGTTTGGTACGATGGCTTTATTTATTGTTCTTATGAGTATACTGAAATTTTAATGCTTCACATGACTGCTGCAACAATTAGAATTGTAGTATATTCATGAGAACAATTAATAAAGCCATCGTAGCAAATTTCACAATCAGGTGTTTAGAGGAAATTAAGCCCTGCATTAACCCTTACTTGTCTCCCTTCTTATCTTAAATATTAAACCAGGTAAAAATCCGAGATTTATCTTGAATTTAAAAACTCTATATTCATACTTAGAACGAATCCATTTTAAAATGATTATCGATAAGTTCCTAAAATACTTCAGCCCAACATGTAACATGTGTACTATCGACTTTAAGGAAGGATAGCATACCAACTGCTAGTGACCACAGGCATTTCTCAGCTTTACATTTGACAAGAAGATCTATATACCAATACAATTCCTTACCATTCGGTCTTTCATCTGCCCCTTATGCCTTTACAAAAATATCTAAGCCTATAGTATCCTGGCTACGCTCCGGGGGCATCACATGCATAGTTTATTTTAATAGTTCATAAAGACCCACAAATTTGTTCACGACATGCACATAAAGCATGCCAATTTTTGGAATCAATTGGATTTAATGTCATGAAAAATCTAAATTAGATCCCCAAAACGTGCGTCTGTCTTGGATTTTCATTTGATTCCATTATTATGTAAATTTCACTCACGGGCGGAAAGAGAGCAAAGATCTCCAATTTATTAGTTCAATTGCTGATAACAAAAAATCTTTCCATTAGATTTTTTGCTAGTGTTCTTGTCTTGGAGCCCTTGTAGCATCTTGCCCAGCCGTTAAATATGGCTGGCTCTATAGAAGGGAATTTGAAAGATTTAAAACCTTATCACTAATGAGGAACAATGATCAGAGCCGGATTTAGGCACAGGCAACCGCCTAGGGCGCCACAATTAGGGGCGCCAAATTGACAACAAATTTATTTCGAGTGAACAAGTTAAATAAAAAAAAAAAAAGTTCTACATAACAAGGATGATAGGGAGATTAATAAAAGATCCAAGAACATTGTCCGGTAATAGTTAATTTACGAATCACCACTGTCACTTGTCACTGCTCATCAAGGCACTTTCGATCCTCTTTGTCTCAAAACAGATTGAATGGACTTACGTTCTCAGAATTGAAAATGTTATAACCTTCGACCATTGAACACACTCGATCCCGATGTTAGATGGTGTAGATTATAGTAGGTCTGTTCTCACAGGAATCACAAACCAGTCAGAC
Organism: Ceutorhynchus assimilis; assembly: GCA_917834065.1. Classification (NCBI taxonomy): domain Eukaryota; kingdom Metazoa; phylum Arthropoda; class Insecta; order Coleoptera; family Curculionidae; genus Ceutorhynchus; species Ceutorhynchus assimilis. Next base: position 9,403,181 of record OU892284.1, on the reverse strand, counting down.
CGTTTTTGATTGGCGCAAATCTCCAACAACCAGTTTTATGACTATTCTCAACCAATGAAATTCCCTCCGACTGGTTTGTGATTTCTGTGAGAATAAACCTATCGACGAACTCATCTCTGACTTTGCAAGACGTAAAGCCAGACTGGTTCATTTTTAGTGTTGATAATTTAATTAGTTTTGGAAAACTATTTTGTGTTTAGTTAATTTGAAAAATACATATTATACAGGGTGTCCGGAAAATAGCGTAAAAGCTCTCCAGTGGAACCCTGGAAAAATAATTTAAAAAATCCTTCTTGACCATTCTTGGAAATATGAAGTGGTAAATGTGGAAATTCAACTTCCTTATTTTTGATTTTTCTTTCAAATTGCAATATTTTGTAAAAATTGTTAGGTATCTTTTGTTGATTCATTACATATTAGTTTTAAAAAATTTGTTGTTCACCTTTAAAACGCATTATGAAAATTGAAAAATCTCTAAATTACAACAGGAAAAATTGATCTGACAACATTTTTCAGTCACCTTCGAATTTTCCAGGAAATTTCCCTTGTGCATATTTAACTGGAAATTTACCTCGTAATTTTCAAAAAGTGACAAGTGGAAATATCCCTGGTGAGAGGGATATTTCCGGGTGCAATTTCCAATGCGACAATGCCGCGCGGCGTCTGTCGGAAACCCACCTTTAGGTTATCATTTTTGGCATTGAGACCAGCTTTTCCATTCAAAATGCATTGATGTCAGAAATCTGACAAAGTGTATATTTTTTGACAAACGCAATTTAAATGGGAAATATCAATAACAATCACCATCACAGAACACATCATCATAATTAAAATATTCGCCACAACTTATAATAAATAAACTTCAAACTCGGGAAATTTCCTATCAAAATATAACACGTGCATAAAATATTTCCTAAGGGAAATTTTTAAAAATTTGGTTTTTAGTCAATTTTTTTAAACAAAACCATTCGTGCATAGCACTCATGATTTTGTCAAAAAATTGGCTTCAGACAAAATTTTCAAAAATTTCCGGAAATATTTTATGCACTAGTTATATTTCTACTGGTAATTACATAGGTATTTAATTTAATTCTGTGACAAATTGTCAACGGGATATTTTCAGAGTTGCCGATTTTAATAAACATTAAAATGCTAATAACTTTCTTAAGAATGCCACCAGATTTTTTAAATTATTTTTCTGGGGTTCCTTGAAGGGTCCCCGACTACATAGTGGAGAGGTATTTTACGGACACCCTGTACCTATATCTATTTTTTTTTTATATCTACAATATAGATCTGTTCTCACAGACATCACATACCTATCAGAGCGAATTTCATGGGTTATAAACTATCAGAAAACTAGTTTCTGGCGATTTGCACCAATCAAAAACACTGCGACTGGTTTGTGATTTCTGTGAGAACAGACCTCATGTAATAAGTAAACGTATGATATACGCTTCTAAAAAAAATGAAGTTACTTTTTTTGTCTTACTCTCTAAGCGATAGCCTAAAATTCATTGTTTATCATATTGATCTGTTTATCATATTGAATCATTCTGACAAATCAATTTGAGAAGGGGGGCGCCAAAATTGAACTTTGCCTCGGCATAAAATACCTATTGGACCGGCCCTGACAATGATAATTATAATTCATTAGTGAACTTGCCCAAAAATCTTGCACAAGATATTTTTTGGTGGCTCTAGTCTTTCAGGTTGGGGGCAGTCATGAACAATAGCTCCACCCATGGATGGTGGTAACTTGAGGATAAGTCTAAACACATTTAAATTGAAAACAATTTTACTTGCACTTAAAAGTCTAATTCCAAATGCCAAATCTAAGAATGTTCTTTTGCGCGTAGACAACACCACTGCCATTGCTTATATCAACCGCATGGGTAGTGTGAAATTCTCAGAATTAACAAATATTGCTATGGAAATTTGGCAGTGGTGTGAAGAAAGAGACATTTGGATTCAGGCTTCGTATACACCTAGTAAGGAAAACTTGGAAGCAGATAACTACTATACTAACGCCCTTGGCCACCCGGAAATCAATTTGTTTTTTTCCTATATAAACAACAAATGCAAGAGATATATTTCAAGGTTTCCTGATCCAAATTGTTGTGCAGTAGATGCCTCTACAGTGTCCTGGAGCAACTTCTTCTTCCATGCATTTTCTCCCTTTTGTCTAATTTTGAGAGTACTTGATAAAATTATCTCTGACAAGGACTTAGGAATTGTGGTAGTTCCTAGATGAGTTAACCAACCTTGGTATACAATATGGAAAAACTTTTGACTAAGGAGCCCATACTCTCACTGCCTAAGGATAACTTTTTCATTTCAGATTAACAAATCTACACAGCATTTTCCTGGAGGCAGGATTGTTATGTGACAAGCGTTGCTAAAGAAGGGAAACCCAGAGGAAGCTGTACCAACTATCCTTAACTCGCTAGCGGATTCAACCCACAAGCAGTACGAGACTGCTTATAGAAAGTAGTGGGAATTCGGCAGTAGGACAAAAATTGACTTATTTGAAGCTACAGAAAAGGATATTCTTATCTTACTTGCAAAAGCAAGGAAAATTAAATTATGGTTCATTTAATTCCTTACGCTCAGCTTTATCATTTTAATTCTTAAATTTGAAGTAGGAAGCCGCCCTAATATCAGACGTTTTCTGAAAGACATTTTCAGAGTAAAGCCCCTCCAGGAGAAGATACAATATACAATTCAGTCTGGGATACTAACTTGGTTTTCAGCTTCCTAGATAAAAGAATTTATTGAGGACCTTACCTTACTAGAACTTTCAAAGAAAACTGCGATTTTAGTAGCATTAATATGCGCTCACAAGCTACAGACATTAGCTAGATTAAGAGCCGATAATATAGTTCTATCTCAGGATGGTATTCAGATATTAGTGCCTGATCATATAAAGACTACTAGACCGGGGAACGAAAACCCATGTCTACATCTTCCATTTTTCTTGGCAAGGCACACATTTGCCCAGCATTAATGAGACTGCAAGCATCAGATCATCATCACAAGAATTCCTCTTCCTTACAACAAAAATCCCTCATCAAACAGCTTCCAGAGCGACAATAATTGCGAAATGTATAAAATCCACGTTGGCAGAAGCAGGAGTTGACACAAAAACATTTGGGCCATACTCCGTGAGACATGCTGCTACATCTGCAGCACATAAAAATGGGATCACCCTAGAAAATATCAGGACTGCTGGATGGTCTGCAGAATCAAAGACTTTCGCAAATTTTCACCAATTGCCAATTGCCGACAATCCTAGAAGATTTGCAAAAGCTCTTCTGAAAGAAGCAAACTGATAGATGGAAGCTATCACTGCTTTTAATATATTATAAGAAGAATGTTTTGGTTTATATTTTTATGAAAATAAAAATGATTATATCTTCAAACTGGAGAAAAACGTTTAGTCTTTCAACAGCTACCCAGTTTCTAAGTGATATCATAAGACAGGCCAACGTCTTGAAATTATTAGATTAAACGAACTTACCTGTGAAGTTCTATCTAAATTTCAATAGTTGGCCTGTCCTTACCTATTTCCAGAAGTAAGGCATAACAAACTAAGACAATTGTATAAATTCTACATAAATACTTGAAATAATATATCACATAGTCTCTGATATCAAGGGTGTTCCATTCAGAGGTACCCAATGTTGTTGTTTCATATTTGGTTATCCAAAATATGTCAGTGTAGATCACAGGCTATTCATGAAACACCAAAGCAGTTTATCAACTGCTTCGAGGAATAAAACGCGACCGAAATAGCTATTAACAAGTGAGGTAAATATCAGTGTTTATAACATAATTTTTCCTACGAACTTGGGGAAAAATCAATTTTCTGTTGTTCTCTTAGCTGGTTGCAGACTTTTGACTGCCTATAATATAGATCTCCTGACAAACCAGATTTGAAGCAAATCCACAGACTTATTTGACATCAAGGTGAATCGCAGTGAAGTACTGTACCATAGATTCAATCACATTCCCAGGGGTGGAAATCAACTAACATGGGTTAAATTAACAATCAACGTTTTTAAACTATTTATAAGTCCGTATCACCATCAAAATTATTTAGGAAACTTTCAGGTGAGGCGCAATGGGGATAAGCCCAAGTCAATTGTATCAGACCGTAGCTATTAGATAGGCTTATCTAAGGTATGGCATTTGCTTTATGGGATTTGGTTAGCAAGGTCTATTTAGTTTTTTGTTTGCAGAAAAGAGCTTTGAGATAACTCTGAGGCGCTACCTAGGCTTAAGGCTAGAAGTTTCATGACAGGCATGTAGAGCGAACTTTAAAGCAGCCTTCAGAGATACCCATAGATCACTTTTATCTTTCACAAGATATAAACATTGTCGAGCATTTTTAAAATGAAAATCGTCTGACTATTCTGAAAAATGCATCGAAGATTTAGAATCCGTTTACACCCAAAACGACTGTCCCTATTGCCAAACCAACCGTCTCTTTTTTGACTAAAAATTACCCTGAAATGGCCACAATTCATACCCAAACCATTCTACCATGGTGCCTACACCAGCAGAATCAAATCCGGGATTATATTGGACATGGCCAAATCCAACATCATTTAAGTACCTATACAACATTTGAAGGTTTGTTTTTTATACAAAAATATATAAAAACCCACAGAGATAAAATTTCTACAAATTCCTAGAATTGCTTTGTACCAAAAATAATATCCCTGGCTATAAGATATCACAAATCACATAAGCATATAATAAATAGAGCTACAATTTGCAGCAACAACCCAGCTGGATAACATTCAAAATTACTGCACTTAATAACAAAGTAAAAGAATGTTAAAATTTCTAAAAACATAAAATAAGTACCTATCAAATCATTACAAGAATATTGCAGATATCCAGCTCAATCTGAAAATTCCTGTTTCTTTGGGCTAATACAAAAAATAACCTTAAGCATTAATCAACAAAATTGGCAGTAGGTACCTAATTTCCTATTTTCTATCTAAACAATCTTAAGAAAACAGCAAATTTCCTTTCGAACGTATAGTCCTTGAATTATAACTGTAATTGTTATTGAAACCGTTCAAATCACCATTAGTAATATTAATACTGCCATTAGCATACCCATTTGAATATTGTTTACCGCTTTGAGAATAAGGGGTTTTTTCCGGTTGCCAGTTATTTTGGGCGTAGGGCAGAAGCGTTTCCTTCTGCTGGTCCTGTTTTTGATCGTGTTTAGCCTAGAAAAAATATTATAAATGAGCATTGAACAACACAAGTCATCAAATTTTTGCTTGCTTCTACAATTTTCATAGTTTTTTTATGCGATAATAGTTTGGTTGTTCAATATGTGGAAACATATTTTTGAATTGCAAATGAATTTTGAAATCCTTCTCCTCTCCCACTCATTTTTTTTTGTGATATAAAAATTGATTCTTTTTCTGGTTGAATAGTTGTGACTATCATGGAGTGATATTTGACAATAAGCAGCATTTTGTTGTCCTAGTGTATACATACACTGTGCAATTTATAGTTGTATATGAATATTATATTATTATGTGCTCTATGTTTTGTAAATTAGCCCTACATGCTAAATAAAGACCTAATAATAATAGATGAATATGGATTCGTACCTTATTATAGTAAAGCACCCCAAATATAGCCACCAACATTCCGACTACATTCATTGAAGTGACAGGATTACCTAAAATAAACAAGGACAGCCCGATAACGAAAATTCTCTTGCTACAATTGGCCACAGCGTACGTTAGAGGTGTCACCAAATTAAGTACACTAAAAGCTATGATATTTTGTAGAAAATTTAACACTCCGTCCAGGAATAACAGTGAGGTCACCCTGTAGTCTTGATAAACCTAGAATAGATTATTCAATGTAATATTAAGATATTGCTTATGAAATCAAAACAAATTTTACCAAAGTTTTGTCGTGAATTAAACTTAAAAAGTCTGCATACAGCCATATGGGTAGGAACATAAATAGAGCAAGTCTTCCTAGGATATGTAACAGCCTCAAATGGTGGACGCTTGTGTCTTTTAAAACCTTTAATGAAATTGTATCAATCAAAAACAATTTCATCAATAATTCAATAAAAATTTTCTGAATAAACAGATTGTTTACCTTTTTTGAAAATATATGTTGCAAAGAGAATCCAGCTGTGGAAACTAGAGCACTTACTAATCCCACCATGTCAAAACTAATTTCAGTCAGAGTTGCAATCGCGACGCCAGTTATTATTGGAATTAAGCTCATGTAGACTTTGAAAGTTTGTTTTTCACCCATAATCACCCTTGATAGTATAACTGTGAATAGAGGCATTGTGGCTTTAACTGAAAAAAAAAACTTCATTACTTACAAGAGCACTAGGGTTATTTTGAAGTGTAGAAATACTACAGTCAAATTATTCAGATACCAAAATCCCTTATTTCGCAAACTTGTGAAACCCTGATGAGTTTATATTTATTACTGTGCAGGTTTTTCCTCGGGTTTTTCAAGTTAGTTTTCGTACTACCTAGGAAAGCTCCCTATCTCTTTTGTCTTACATGGATAGTGAGTATAAATAAGCTTTAGCCACTAAATATTAAATTTCATTTATTGTCCTAGCAATATAAATCATGAAATAGTTTCATATTTTTGAATCACAGTATGCATAAAACTACATCTATAAGGTATTCCATCTGAAATATGCAGTTGAGAACTAAGAGATTGAACTCGAGATTGAAAAAAGAAGAATTTTCCCTGCATAACTTTCAAAATTATTATCATGTGAACCCCTAGAAAAACACCCATCCGATTTAAAAGTTATAAGCCTTTAGATGAAACGGGTCTCTTCTGGCTGAACTAAGACGCTCTGAAATTTGAAAAACCTTTGATAATCAAAATCCAGGAGGTTGATACAAATATTAGGTGTAGTGATGGCAGAGGCTGGATGCCGAGATGGGTAATAATCTCGGTATTTAGTCAATATCCTCGTCTATATCATTAATCTCTCCACCCCTCCTCACCTATAGAAGAAAATTTCAAAATGCCCAAACACTGAAGCTGGTGGGTGGGAGATACATACTGCTGGTCTGTGATAACCTACTTTAATTAGGTATACTTAATAATAGGATAGGATTCTCTTTGTTTTTAAATTTTTATAGAATATTGGAGAGCAACTAAAGACCTGAGCCTTGATGCACTCCCCTAACCCCTAAGGGTGATTTTAAAATAATTATTGCCAAGTAAGGAACTGGTCGATTGTACATTTTTTGTTGCGAGCAACGGATATTCTCTCGGATATTCTACAATATATGGATATTTTAAACTAGTAGTTTTCTCTATTGTAGTAATATGCAACTTATTTATTTCATAAGTAGTTAAGGTACCTAATGAGCAACTAAGCTTTAAAAATGTAAACATATGGGACCTACCTGTATGTGCATAAGAAACAGGCACTTTCCAAATACTAACATGACTGAAAACACTAGCAATGAATTTACCCAGAGCCAAAGGAACTATTAACTGAAAGTAGTACTTCCAGGATATATCGACGTGTTTCCTGATGCCCCACAAGTTGAACAGAGGCCCGCTTAAAACGGTTATAGTGAGCAACTGGACCATTGTCATGGTCATGGGATACGGAAATTGTGTGAGCACAGTTTTCCCGATGACATTGTTTGTTGAGCTGACTATGTACCATGCTACACATAGAAATAAAATGCTAATTATTTCTTTTCTTTGCTTTTCGTCTGACATGTTTTGCTGGCGACGGTCAACTAACCTCAGTTTTTTGGCCAACAGAAGAAAGTGTCAGTTTCACAAGTTGACGATCAGCTGATCATTTGTACATAGGCGGTCCCAGCCATAGTGGGTTCGGCTTGCTCACTCCGTGCACTCCGAGTGACTCCATTCGCACTCCAGCCGTTCGGGTTAAGGTTCGGGTATTGCTTTTTACCGTATTACGGGTGACTCCATTAGCTCTGTTCACTCCACTCCAACTCCGCGCTGAATAGCCGAACCCAGCTCATATAGTCCCAGCGGCTAAACTCAGTCACTCAGCAGGGACTTTATTCTCGAGACCAAGGTACAGCGTTCTCATAAGAACGATTGCTCTGTCATGTAAGTGAATGCCGGACGACAAAATCCGCTTTCCAGCTGTGTGCTTCAAGCACGGTGCAGATAGTGTTCTGTGTTTGAAACGCAAAAGTTAGCAGCTATCGAAGTGCAGTACGGCTGGAACACGAACACGCGCTTGAAGCATTTGCGCGCGTAAAAGCTCGATTGCGTGCTCAAAAGCGGCAGCTGGAAAGCGGCTAAAGACATAGGGTTGCCAACCCTCCCGATTTAGGGGGGAGTCTCCCGCTTTTTTACTAAACCTCCCGCCTCCCGCGCACTTGAACAAAACTCCCGCTTTTCCCTAAAATAGAAATTACATGAAATAATAATTTTTTCATTCTCCCCCCTACGAAAGTAGATTTTTTTATCTTAGCCGCTTTCCAGTATGGGAGTGTGACGCCCGGAGCTACTCGGGGCGTTGAGCCCCCGAGCTGTACGTACGCGTCAACCTATCAGCTGTCACATCTGTGGGTGGCTATTTATCTATTTATTTCTTGTTATATCTCAAGATTGAACATTTTAAAATAGATAGTTTTCATTCTCTTTCATTTTTGATAAATAAAAAAACAAACTGCACAAACAAACAGATAATTATTTTTAAAATTTGACATATTTGACACTAAGACAGGCGTCTCACGCCATGATACTGGAACGGTACAAATCTAGTGCGTAGCGCCCCCGAGGTGCTCTGGAGCGCGCCAGAGCGCGCCAATGTGCATACTGGAAAGCGGCTCTTGCATAGGCGAGCGAAAGCGAAAGTGAAACATGCTAGTAGTTACTTTCACTTTCGCTTTCGCTACTAGCATGTTTCACTTTGGCATGCCTATTCACGATTTTTGGAGGGGAAGAATGAAAAGTTTAATACATTACACGCGGCAAAAGCCCTTTTAAGCGCTCGGACGCACCTAAAAGTACGCTTTCGCAGCTTGGAATGTAAATAACTATAAATTAGGTGTCCTTATTTATTTTTACCATTATTTTAATGGTTCATTATAAATCCGGCTACACAGCGCATCCGGAGCGCATTACGATTAACGTTGGTCGTTGGCGGCGGGCGCGCTGTCATAATATTATTTGCATCCTTTTCTATTTAAAACTCCAAACGAAGATAGAACTACTTAAGGGCCGAATTTATAGTCGTTCCTTGACTCTTCCTTGGTGGTCGTGAGTTAAGAATGGACCATTGCTACTATTTGACAAATTAGTTATGACAATTCTAAACGTTCAAGGCTTCCTTAAGGTCTGAGGAAACCTCAAGGAGCGACTATAAATTCGGCCCTAAGCCTGAGAGCGTATCTAACTGGATCGGGCGTCTGATTGTGACATCGACTATAAGATTGTATAGAGAGTTTGAGCTTTGAGATTCTCTGCTGTGTCTTTGAGCTGCACTCTCTACTACACTCCACTTTATTTATGTTTCTATTGGAAAATTAGTGCGCCAAGGTGATTCGCGAAATTGCCAAGCAACAAACTTTCATACCAGCCGAAAATTTTGCCGACAGAATTTTTTTCTACGAGCGTGCGTGAAACCCCACTTTTTCCCACGTATTTCAGGTCATCAAAACATTACTTTTCCATACGACCTAAGTGCGGAAAAGTCAAAATAACCAAAATTGATGGGTTTATATAAGTATTATAAGTACAAATCTTTTATCTGGTAGGAAAAATAGTGTTTTTAGTTCATGCGGGTAGTGCCACTTTTCTGCACTAGTTAGGAAATATACTCTTTCTCTTGTATTATAATATATGATAAAATGTGGCAGAATTAGGGCGTGGAACCCCAAAAAAAAATGTGTGTCAGCGGCGAAACATCATTATTTTTCCCTTCCTTGCACTACCTCCTGCTTTAAAATTTTCAAAATCTGGCAACCCTACAAAGACAGAACCTTATTCGTTCCAATGAGAACGCTGCTCCCATTTCGAGAATAAAGTTCCTCCTGTGTGGCTGAACTAAGGGTTGATTTTCATGCATCCGTTTGTCCGACGAAATATGTCCGAAAAATCTTCTATTTTGACATAATTTTATACGATTATGTCAGAATAGAATGTTTTTCGGACATCTTTCGTCGGACAAACGGATGCATGAAAATCCACCCTAAAGCCTAGTACTCATAACTGCGAAATCCGCATTTTTTTGACATTGCGTTGACAATCTGACGTTATATGCGTGTATCAAACGTCAAATTGCCGAAGCAATGTCAAAAAAATGCGAATTTCGCAGTTATGAGTACTAGGCTTAAGCCGTTAACGTTATACGTTATCAGTTATTTTGCTCATGCGCAATAGTGAAAAAATAACCGGCCCGCTTAATAGAGAGTTCTCGTGCCGTCCAAATTTCAAATACCGTAACGCTATTTGACAAGTATGACAGTTTTTACGGTATTAGCGTTAGCGGAGCCCGCTATCTAACGGAACTTACCGGATGCCTTACCGTAACGCTATGCTATGTCAAAACTAGTTTACGCTCCATTTATGTCTGCAAAAACCGCAACTTCTAATAATTCCTCCATAAAAAACACCAAGGGAAAATTAATCAAGCTCAGGAATCTTCAAAATAAATAAAAGTTAGAAAACAAGCAAAAGAAGTGGGGTTAAATTACTCAACTCAGCTGTCAAAATGTAAACAGAATAAGGGATTAGAGGATTTATGTGTCTTCGTGCCTGAGAACTATAAAATACCATGTGAAATACCGTATTGTTAGCAGTACCGTATTAGCGTAGCGTCTGACGCACGAGAACTTTCTAATAAGCGGTAACGTACTACGCTAAATTATGTGGAAATAAACGGAACGTTATTAACCGATAACGTTTCAGCATTTCGACGTCTTATATTTTCAATGTTATTCATGAAGTGCAGTACATACTAATTACATTAATTAATTAAATACCCAACCGTCCTAACAAAAACAACAGACAACATAAAATTTGACGCTAGTTACACAAATTCAAATTCCTAACCACAAATTTTCATTAACGTTTAGCGTATAACGTCCTTCACAAGTTTTGGCTTCAAAAACTAAAAAAAAGGCTAAATGTCATCCGCTATTTTTCAAAGACTGCGCTTGCTCGGTTTATCGTTTAGCGTGTAACGTATTTCAAAATTTATGTGGCTCAAAATCTCTCTAAAGAAACAGTAATACGACGTAGGTTTTCCTAATCAGTAGAGGTGGGCCAACCTGCGATTTTAATGGAGCAGTGACAAGACGTGACTGCTCCAGTCGTGTCACTGTGACAAATAGCAGTGATTTTTTGGAGCAGTTTTACCTTAGTTGGCGGCCGTACTGCTAATATTATGTTAATGCTACATCGCAATATGGCATAATCGCAGTCCGCAGTCACGGCCGGGAGAGATGTTCCAGTTTCTAGCCTGCCCTCTGCAGTAACAGTTTCTATTTAGCGTGACCGCGATGCGATTTATAACATTATATTATTCAATTTGCATCACAGCTCCAGTTTTGTCCGCGCTGCATCGGTCGGAGCTTTAAGCGGGCAGTGACAAAATGTTACTGCTACTTGACTGGGACTGGAGCAGGCTGTGACTGTGACAGACAAGTAGCAGTGACAAAGTCACAGTTCGTGAAATCGCAACCCACCTCTACTAATCAGGGCCGAGATTCTAAAATCACGATTCGGCACACGACTCGACAACGATACCGGCCCTTTCTTTATTCTGTAAGGAATGAACCATTCGATTCGGTAGAATTTCTTCGATTGTGACGTCATTTTTGGTTTGGTTTTCGCGCTACCAAACCGAAAAGGACGGCACAATCGAAGAAATTCTACCGAATCGAACGATTCGTTCCTTACAGAATAAGGCCCCTGAGCAATCTTCGATTGGTTTTTTTTTTGAAGACCCGATATCTCGGTATTGTACATTTTCAAAATATAGTTTTGATTCTCTTTCATTTTTGATAAGTAAAAAAACAAACCTGCACACACAAATAATTATTATTTTTTTTAATAAAATTGACATATTTGACACTAAGACGGGCGTCTCACGCCATGATACTGGAAGGGAACAAATCTAGTGCGTGGCGCCCCCGAGGTGCTCTAGAGCGCGCCAGAGCGCGCCAATGTGCATACTGGAAAGCAGCTGAGGTTATCCTTGCGTTCGGTATTTTGCTCGAAGAGCAGAGCTTGCAGAGCGGAGCTGTAATCACGTGACCAACGAGCACACAGAGCAGTTGATCGCTGTATCAGAAGGCTCAAAGTTTTAATAATCGAACATGAATGAGCCTGCACCGAGTACACTTTTTAAATAAACGAACGATAAATTTATGCTCGGAGAACTCAGATCAAAATACTGAACGCACGGTTCGTGACCGTACTACACGCACACTGAAAATTGACAGCATTGAGGATGGGTATCAATTTCTCAGCACGCATGCCGAAGACCACTTCGCTACCAGCAGCCCGATTCTCGTTTCAGGGAGTAGAGCTCCCCGAGAGAACAAATTTTTCATCTTTATCATTCTCGTTTACTTTTCGATAACGTTGACAAGGATAAAACATCCGTTCTCTCGGGGAGCTCTACTCCCTGGCCTGAGAATCGGCCCGCTATTGAGGATGTAGCTTCAGTTATTCTGAATAAAGGATCGTTTTTTCTAACATCTTAGGAACAGTAACTAAATAAGCCTTATCTACAGTGGCGACAATAGAGCTCCCGCCGCCATTTTGTGCCCTACCTCTTGCTACTTTTAGGGCGGGTATTATAAAACTACTTTTAGAGTTAACTTAAAGTTAACTTCTGGAATTACATGTAATTCAAAAAGTTAACTTCAAGTTAACTGTCGAAGCAGTTTTATAATACCCGCCCTTAAATATGAATATATACTCCTGGACAAAATTATCGCACCACTGCACATAAGCATCACCATAAGCAGTGGTGCGATAATTTTGTTCAGGAGTAGGTATACATATATGATTTTAATGGACTTTCATCATAAAAAAATTGAAAACAACGTATTTGATGTACCTCTTAATAGTCATTAAATACGTTGTTTTCAATTTTTTATGATGGATGTCCATTTAAATCCTATATGTGCACTTCCGCAGAGATCTGTAACATCACCGCCCAAATAGAGAGCGCTCTTGGCGCAGTTAAGCTACAGTGGCTAAATAAACCTTTACATACAGTGGCGACAATAGAGTTCCCGCCGCCATCTTGTTCCCAACCTCCTGTTACTTTCAAATATTAATATATAAGATTTAAATAGACATCTATCATAAAAAATTAAAATTGGCAAATTTGATGACCATTATCAGGTTCATCAAATACGTTGTTTTCCATGTTTTATGATGGATGTTCACCTAAATCCTATATATTCATATTTAAAAGTAACAAGAGGTTGGGAACAAGATGGCGGCATTTTCAATATAAACATATGGGATTTTTGAACCAATCAAAAATGAGACCGCAATTGTCGCCACTGTGGTAATAAAGTCACTGTAAGTTAAGCCGAAGATGCTAAGATAATACTGTTACTTCGGTTGAATGCGTAAACAAAAATAAGTGGGGTTATGTAGTGGTGAGAAGCAAAAAAACATTAAACATTTTTGGGGTGGACCACCCTTATCACTCAGGGGTATAAAAAATAGCTCAAAACCTATTCTCACACCTACCGAATATACATAAAATCTGTTTTTTTTTTAAAGATAAAAGTCAAAATGACATTATATGTTGGCAATATAATGTAAAATTGTCAATGCTCTCAAATTTTTTATGTAGAAAAGGCTTGCGTTGCCAACATAGTTACTAAATTTTTGACTTGGGGAATTATCTTTAAAAAAAAACGAACTTTATATAAAATTTCATAATAATCGGTAAAGCCGTTTCGGAGGACGAAGGTAACTAAAACTGTGAAATGAGAATTTTATATATTAGATATGACGCAAAATACATTGAGGATACATTTATAAGTTGTATTCCTTTCACACCTAGGAGGAGCTCCGCAACAGCTCCGGGGCTTCACGCGCTTATTCCTTTCGAAAAGTTTTTGTTGCACCACGCATCTGTTCCCTGCAAATCAAATGCTTGAAAGGAATACAAGTATATAGGTATAGCACCAAAGATTTGGATTTCGAAATTCATTGTAGACATATATTTGTAACACAAATGTTAAACTAAAATATGAACACTATTATTTGTTATTTTGTATTAAAATGGGGGGAAAAAAATCAGTAGTTGCTCGTTATGAAGGGCTCTGGGGCTTCGCCTCCTGCAATGAGTTTCGTGCGGCACATGACCACATTGGAGGTAACATACCGAAAAGTTAGTGTATTTTTGAAATTTCTAGGTTTTATTGTGTATCATGACTCATGGTCCACATCTAAAGCATTGAACGAAAAGAAATTAAACTACCTATTTTATTTTTCCCTTTTTAGCTTGCTACTGTAATAAAAAGGAAAATATTGGATAATTCCACAATTTTGAAAAAAAAAACTTGCTTCCTTTATTTATCCACATATTAATTAATTGTGAATTGCTCACATTTAAGATATTTTTGCACATAGAAGAAATAATACGTAGGTCAGATTCAACGGGCACTGGCGAAAATATTGAAACAATCAAATCCAATTTAAAATAACATTTTTCTAACCGTTAGATTTCAAGTGGCATTTTCAGTGATGTCATCACTTGACATACCGCCCCTAACCGTTTTGTAACCCGGTTAGTTTAAAGCTTAATTTTCATGCATCCGTTTTTCCGACGAAAGATGTCCGAAAAACATTCTATTCTGACATAATCGTATAAAAATATGTCAAAATAGAAGATTTTTCGGACATATTTCGTCGGAAAACGGATGCATGAAAATCCTCCCTAAACCGGAGCGACGTAAAAAGGTGTATTGGTTTTTATTTGTCACTCATTTGTAAAACGTCACTTATCAAGTCAAAACATAACCAGTGAAAATTGATTTTTACCAAGATTTTTACAAGCTACTGGCTCTACTGACTTGTAAAATTGACAGCTAAACTGTAAAAACTTTTTACAAGTCAGTAGAATTATTTATTTTTGAAAAATCGGTTTTATCACAAGAATAATTGCTTGTAGGTACCTTCTGGGAGACTTTTCTGGTGATAAACTGTTGGCTACGACTGCAGCTTCATTAATAATATCTTGTAATAAATTCATTTCTGGAAAAAAATTGCAAAATGGAAATCTGTCAAAAAACCTATTTATAACTAGAAACAACGTCTTAACAACGTATCATTCTCATAGTTATACCAACTACCAAAACTTCTGTGAGAAAAAATCAAGGAAAAACATATAAATTTCAAATTTTTGTTATGTATTGATTTTTTATTTGTCCCTATATCTTTTACAAATGAGTAACAAATAAATTATTGTACATTATACGCCAGGTACCAGTTTTTACTGGCTCTTGAAGGTGACAAGCTCGCCTGGCGGCTCGCTAGTCATTTCCTTCAATCGCCAGTAAAAACTGTTTTACCTGGCTAATAATGTAAAATACTATCACAAAACATCCCCCCTTAGAAATGTAAGTCTTATGAGAGACGTCAGTCTAGTCGTTTCAGCTTTCCCCTCCAATCACTAGAGGCGCTTCAATCAACCTATTAAAGTTTTCTTTTTCCTGCCGGACCGTGCGCCAAGATTTGAAGTTTATTTTGTCATTTCCAGTTGTCAAAATTTAAATTTTGAACTTCTCCCAACATTTAGAATTATCAATTACCTATCAATTATCAATAATTATTATTATCTCAAAATGTCTTCTCCCAGTTTGTTAATTGAAAAGCATCAGAAATGCTGTGTTCCGGGGTGCGGCGACAAATACAGCAGCTATTTCCGGTTTCCAAAAGATGCCGAAAAAATGAAACAATGGCTAGAAAAAGTTCGCAATCCTTTACTAAATAGCCTCAGTGTCGAGAAGGCTTATAATAATTATAGAGCGTGAACAAGACATTTTCCTCGAGAATTTATTGTTGGCGATCCAAAAGCCAGACGAGGACTCACATGGAATGCTGCGCTTTTGCTGTATCTCCCTGAAGGTAAGTTAATACTAGATATATGTGAGAAAGACGTACTTACATTTTCACTTACTCCTCCCCATAGTTCTGATTAACGACAACGTGTTACAATTCGGGTTTAAAGGAGCATAGGTCAGAAACATTAAAATTAATTTTAATTTTAGCCCCAATTATCAAAAACAGTGAGGAGTCGTTAATTGATAAACCACAATCACCAAAATGGCAAAAAGTGGAGATCGACACAGTTGAAACTCGTCGAAGAGTCCTAAGACGCCTTCAGAAATTAGTTTCGCAACTATGATTGACATAGGTAGGTAAACATAATCTCTGTTCCAACACGTCAAAAAATCGTCCCATGAACGGTTTCGAAACCACTCAGTATAACAATTTTAGTTTCTGCGCAGAATCGTGACGGTACATTGTACGGTTTTCTGCTGTGTTGGAACAAAGCTAATATTATTCATTTCTTTTTTTTTAAATGTTTATTCCTTTATCAGGAGACACAATAATTAAAATATTCCTGGGTTACATACAGGTACACCATATTCTACAATGCGTGTATCCAAACTTTTTTGGTAGAATCATTGGTAACGAAATTTCTGTTTTAGATCAACCAGGCCCTTCATGTCGTCAATTTTTATCTACTGAAACTTCTGCAATTCGGGCAGACATTGCTACACCAAGTGGAACCATCACATCTGCAAACATGAAAAAGTCACCAACCAACTTTGTCTCTTAAAACTTTTATTGGTAGGTACCTACCTAAGTGTTATTGCTTAATGAATAACCACCCAGTTGGGAGTAGGTGAATTTTAAAACATCCTAACTCAAGTAGGACTACTACTATAAAAGACTACTAATTACTAAAACTTGCAGTCGAATGCTAGAAAAATTAGAAGCTAAATGTACGAAAAGCTCGTCTCCAATCTTGATCTATTTTTTTTTTTGCAGGTCATGAGAGACGATGCCAAATTTTAAAGAACATTAACGTCACTAGGCAAAAAATTCCTATCCCCAAGGGAAAAATATCTTTATTCCAAAGTTATAGAATCCAGCAATAAGTTAAGAAGAATCAGTAGAATAGGTTGTCGTCATTTAAATCCAAAGTTTCTACTGCTGAATAGCTTGCATCATAAACCAAATTTCAAAGGCTCGTAGACCACGTCAATCCGTTGATATACAGCTTTATTTTAAGCCAAGTCCGTACTCAAAACCAAAAGCCTAAAGCTAGACGATTTACATTGGACGAGAAGTTGTTGGCGTTGTCTTTGCTTAAAGCTAGTGGTAAAGGGTATAGACTATTATCAAAAATATTTATTCTATCATCCAGGCGAAATCATTTTCTTGAATGAGCTTTATATTATGTATAACTACATAAACTTTCTACCTAACACATGCGGAAAGTGTATTTTCTGGACTTAGAGGCTTGTTTGAACTCTGCTTTTTGTTGTCATTCGTGCAACTTCCATCACGTGCAGAAACACTTTCCTCACTTGTTAGGTTAACAACGATTTTGGATTGTGAGAAAAGGACCTCTTTTGTCATTTTATTTACGATTTAAGTTTTTCATCAAGCTATTGTTAAATGTACGTCATTACTTCTTGTAACTGTCCTTATTATCTTTAACTTAACTAGCATTACCTACCTATGTATGTATACTTACATGAAAAAAAAACTGTTTCGCAATAATTGCAATTAATTCCATATTCTTTAATATTTTCTGTTTCAAACTTTAATAAATATCTAAATTTGTCATCTTAATTTTTAGTCAATTTTACCTTGAAGGCGCTTCAACACTACCGATTTTATGAGTTTCTTCTTTTTGGCACAATTATTTTATGCCAAAAAATGGTAGAAACTTTAAAGTGGTGGTGTTGAATCGCTAGAATCAAAAGTTCATTGGTGGCGACAATAGAGGTTTCGCCGCCATCTTGTTCCCAACCTCTTGTTACTTTTAAATATTAATTATATAGGATTTAAATGGACATATATCATAAAAAATTGAAATCGACGTATTTGATGACCATTATTAGGTCCATCAAATACGTTGTTTTCCATGATTTATGATGAATGTTCAATGTTCACCTAAATCCCATATATTCATATTTAAAAGTAATATGGGGTTGGGAACAAGATGGCGATGTTTTCAATATAAATATATGGGATTTTAGAACCAATCAAAAATGAGACAGCAATTGTCGTGACGTGATTCATGACATTGACATTCACCGCAAAGCCCCAATACGTTCAGAAAATGCGCACCCAGAGTGCACTCCACGTGATGACGTCAGAGCACTCTGACAAAAAACTACTTAACCCTCACACTCCATTTCTAAACGCACTCCAGCTGTAGGGGGTGTCAATATATAAAAAAAACACTCTGTACTCATATAAATAGCTATTTGTTTTGATTTTAATTTTATTTTACTAGTAAACCAGTAGGTAAATGAGTAATGGACCTGAAATAAAAGTAGTAGAGAGATCTGGGAAAAAAACCGGAAACGCAAACCGAATTAATTTTTTTGACAATATTTTAATTTTTCAAAAGTGCCAGTTGATAACTAATTTCTCTGGTTCTCCATCTTTTCTCCATCCATCCATGGAGAAGGGATCGAGCTCAGAGGGCTCAGGGTACGTGCACGATTGTAGCCCGAACGCAAAAGACTGAAAAGAGAGAACTATTTTGAGCTAGTGCAGACAGTGCGGTGCAACTCTGTTATTTCCTTACTGCTACAAGCGTCAAGGCCACGTGAGGACGGGACAAACGTCTGATTTAAGGATGATACACACTACTACTACGGGATAGCCTATCTTCATAAGGCGGCAAGGCCTGTGTAGAACAAATCCCTCGCCTCCCTTGCCCCTTTATCCCTTGGCCAAAACACCATTTATGACTTAGGCAGCATATTATTTCTCGCCTTGGCATAGGCTGTTTTTTTTAACAGCTGACGACTTAGCTATGACGTCGGAAATGATGACACGAATATGGCGGCGATTACCAAAAACGAGGCCGATAAGCAATCGTAGGTGTGTATCATCCTTGCGTCTGACTGACACTGACATCGACATGTGTCAGATTCACGGCATTACTAGTTCTGTCACTACTGTCAGACCTTGTCAGTTTGATTTCCATTTCCATGAGTGAACGTTGTATTTCATTCCCAAGGAGTGAGTGAACATTTTTGATGAGATAATTGCGCCCGTTCGTCGGCCAAAATTTTCGTGAAAAGTTCTAAACGAAATTAACAAGTAATCAATCCTTATTCGTATTAAGTAGTCAGATATCGGGCGAACACGTTCGCGCGGAACTTGAGCAAAATCACACTCAAAAATCACTAGAAATTATATCCACGAAAATGAATGCAGATGATTATGAAACCCTTCCAACAGACAATATTGGAACTCATATGACCGCCGGGGCTATTGCTGGTGTTATGGAACATTGCGTTATGTACCCATTGGATTCTGTTAAAGTGAGCACATGCCTAAATAGATTTTTTAAGCCTCTCGAGAAAAAAAGGTTTTGTGGGAGAAATTTTGAGGTTATGTTCCTTGAACAAACATTTTTCCTATTTTCTTAGCGATCCTTTGAATCTATAGCCTATCTACTACCACTATCGTCTGCTCTTCAAAAACCATATTTTTCCTCAATTTTCTAGAGGAATGAAAATGGGTGTTCATGTTCAAATCCTGGATCAAATACAAAATCACAATTATTGAAGGTTATTTTAGCACCTAAACTTTTCAAAAAATTGTTTAGGGGAAAATTACTGAAGGCTGCCAGTTTCCAGTTTAATCATGTATTGAAAAAAAAAACTTTAAATTATTTCTATTGGTACGAATATAATGTTTTCCCTAATTCTAAATTTGTTGTCGCTGCACAAATATTAACTGGTTAACCTTGAAACATTTTCCAATTTGGCAATTCACAGAGTGCATCTTCTTGACAGTGTGACGAATATAATCGGAATATTTGCATATGGAAAATTCACAGTACAAGTACAAAGTAATTCAAGTAAAATACCTAAAGTAGTTGAGTGTACAATGTTCATTGTTCAATTAACTGCATTTTTTTGATGGGGCTGTATCTATTCCTTAGTTTTTTTCAGAACCATTCTGAAATAACTGAATACAGATTTGTAGAATAGGAAACTAGTGATACCAACATTTAATTTATTAGTTTAATGATTGCCATAGGAATTCAATTTTTCAATATATCTTTTTAGACAAGGATGCAATCCCTAGCAACAACAGGCTCAGAAGGTATTAGTGAAACGTTTATCAAAATGGTGAGACAAGAGGGTATGTTGAGGCCTATAAGAGGCATGGGAGCTATGGTCTTTGGAGCAGGTCCTTCACACGCCTTATACTTTAGTTCGTACGAATATCTGAAAGGGACATTCACTGAAATGGTTCCCAGTTCAAAATACAATACTCTATGTTATGGTAAGTAGCAATCTTCTCAATGAAAAATTTGTTATATATACACATGCATCAAATTCTGTTTGTTCACTGTTGACTCTAAAATTTGAAATATTTGCATGTGAGTAATGTCAACATTTTCAAATCGATAGTATGTATATGGACGAAAACGAGTTTTGTTTCACTTATCTAAAGCAACAGAGCCATTTACATTTTTATGGCTCACTAAGCGTGGTTTTTGATTTTCAATATAAGTGCATTGGGTAAAAGACAAAAGTCTGCTAATGAGAATAGATTTTTTTTTTTTTTTAATTTCAACCAAGTACAGTAGTGTCGCGATAATCTGGATCATTTAAAACCAGACCAATCCGGATTATCAAATTATTCGGATTACTAAGGCATTTTACATTCTGCTTTTAAAATTATTTTGAAAAAATAACATGCTGTATTCAAGCAAAAAAAGCTTTATTTTCACCATTTGAATTTTGTCCACCTTCTTCTACATTTTTCTGCACTGTCAGGAAGAAGTTGTGCCATTTTCCTTGAAAAGCCCACACCGTCAGGAAGGACGCTGTGTATTGAATGATGCGAATCGACATGTAAAAACTACCTATACACTTGAACGCAGTGACAAAACGACAATTGAAAACGTGTGCTTTTATTTTCAAGAGTCATGTAAATGAATTCGGATTACTGAATCAAGTAAAATCCGGATTACAGAGTACATCAAGGGAACCAAAATGCGATGCGGATTACAGAAGCATACAGATTATCGCGGGATCGGATTATCGCGACACCACTGTAGTTGGAAACTGGAAAGTACGAGTAGTTATATGGACACACTTTAAGCTTAAATGTTTTTATCCAAAATCTTCCTCTATGCTTTAGAAATGAACGCCAAAAATTGTTTAAACTAAGGTAGGGTTACCAGGTGTCTCGACTTCAACAGAACAGTCATAATATTGGAGATTTTGTCCCGGGTCCCAATGGATTATACATCGGAACGCTAAATGTCTTGATTTCACATGGGTGAAATACTAATAATAGTTCACAAATTCTCCTTCAGTTCCTTCTCAGTCCTCTTTTCCTATAATGCCGAAACTGACAAGTTTTTCTTCAAAGGGAAAATTTTAGCAGGATAACAGAAATAGTTGTACAGTGTGGTCATTTTATCTTGATAACATTTCAAACTATCATAATTTCTTTATTTTTGAAGTTATTTAAATAAATAAAATAACATACTGTAGAGCTGTTTTCCACGACACTATAGTATGGCAAGGTTATGTTTTTTTTTTTTTTCCAATTTATTTATTTCAGACCTTAAAACAGTACAATACATACTGGCACCAAGGCCTTCAAAAACTAACAGTTATTATAAGTACATATTACTACATATTAAGTAGATAATAATAAATTACAGGAATATATTCCTTCAAAAACTATCTTTAATATACTTTTTCAGGTTACGGCTCACTTTCAATTGACTTCCTATAAAATTTACTTTGGGTATTTTGTTGAATGTCTGTACACTTCGGTAAACTGGAGAGTCCTGTCCCTTTTTTGTCCTAACATGGTTATTCCTAATGTCTGTATTTGTCCTTGTGTTATACGTATGGTATGCATTTGTTTCCTTCAGAGTTACATTTGTTTTGATCAAACTTTTTTTCATACAGTGTATTAGCTTGCTTTGTTCTAGGCCTTTCAATTGTCTGATATTCAAAAATGGAAATTGCTGATGTAAGTGTTCACTGGGGGTTGACCACACTAATGAAAATATTGCTTTTATGGCTTTGTTTTGTGTTCTTTGTAATTTATCCAATAGGTATTCACTGCCATTTCCCCAACACGGAACTAAGTACCTGAGATGTGGTTCAATAAAACTGTTGTATAGTAAATACCTTGTGTTTTTATTTAGTTGATGCGCACACCTTTTCACTGCCCCTATGAACGGTACTACTTTTTGAATCACACTTTCAATGTGAGTCTCCCATGACAGCTTACTTGTAATTAGAAGACCCAAATATTTATATTCATTCACTTTTTTTAAAGTAGTATCATTTATTTTAATATGATGTTGATTAGTCTTTTTTCCTTTTTGGGTGACTGTCAAGTACACGGTCTTTTCAATGTTTATGCTTAATTTGTTATAGCATAGCCAATCATAGTACATTTTAAGATCCTTATTTACAATGTCTTCAACCATTTGACCATCTTCACTCGTATATACTAAAACTGTATCGTCAGCAAACATGAAATACTTTGCTTGAAGTCCGATAAATTTCATACTATGAACATAAAGTAAGTATTGTAAGGGTCCCAAAACTGATCCCTGAGCTACACCAACTTGTACACCTGCCTTACTACTAGATACATCATTTACAACTGTGTATTGTTCTCTGTTCTTTGAATATGTTTCCAACAGTTTGTAGGTAATTCTTCTGCATCCCATATTATACAATTTATTGAGGAGGATGTCGATATTGACTGTATCAAAGGCCTTCTGAAGATCAATGAACACCAATACTGCAATCTTGTTTTTGTCAATTTCGTTTGATACATATTCCAGAAGATCTACAGTAGCACCCAAGGTACTACTGTTTTTCTGAAAACCATACTGCCCATTATCAAATTTAAAGGACCCATTGATAAAACTTATTAGTCTGGTTTTAATGACTTTTTCAAGTACTTTGGAGAAGGTGCTTAGCAGGGATATTGGTCGGTAGTTATTTAGCTCATCTTGAGCGCCTTTTTTATGCAGTGGTATGACCTTAGCGATCTTCAGCTCTTGTGGATAAATACCTGTTTCAAGGATTTTATTGATCATTTTCACCATTTTCTCTCCAATTATGTGGAATAATTTTAAGAGATCAGACTTTGTCACATTGTCCATTCCTGGAGCACAGTTGTTCTTAAGAGCAGTTATTATTTCTTTAATTTCATTTACATCAGTTGGGATAAGGAATATACTTTCATTTATCGATTGTTCTTCAAATTGTCTCTGGGGGTCTTTTATGCCTGAAGCAAGAGTGCAGCCAATATTTGAAAAATGCCTGTTGAATTCATGAGCTATTTCTGTGTTGCTTTCCAGTTTTCTACCATCTGTCGCTATAATTTTGTGAATTTTGCTTTTGTGTCCACTTTTACCACATAACTTATTTAAGACTTTCCAGACTTTTTTCTGATCGCCATTTGTTTCTTGGAACTGTTTTTCTGCATACCTTTTTTGTAAATAACGTCTCATATTGTTTAGTTTATTTTTTGCTTTTTTGAACTCGTTCTCGGTGTGATCATTTTGGATTCTCTTCCATCTTATGTATAATTTGTCTCGTTGCCTAAGCATCTTTATGTATGAGTCATTTATCCAATAATTTTTTGTTTGTATTTTAAGTATTTTTTCTGATATATGTTCTTTTTTGGTTTCATTTATGATATTAGCAAGCTGTTCAAATGTTTCTATATTTTCTTGTTCATGCCTCAAACCCACACTATGTAACCATGCCTCTGTATTCAGGTGAACTTTCTTAAAAATTTCCTTCTCTTTACTGAATGTCATTTTTTTTACTTCTATGTAAACTATTCTATGATCAGATATTGAATTATCTGCTAATGTTAGATTGCAAATAATATTCTTGTTTGTTATGATGTGATCAAGTATTGAAGCTGTATTGGTTGTAGTTCGAGTAGCATTTTCAGTTGTAATAGTATTTTGAATTTGATATCCATTTAACACAACAGAGTTTTTATAATCTACTACAGCACCCGCATTTTTTAGCAAGTCCAAATTCACATCTCCAACTATTAAAGCACGGCTTTGTTGTCTCTCCAATAACTTATCGAATTCGGAAATGAAAGTCTGACACTTACTATGCGGAGGCCTATATAAACCATATATTGTTAAGTTCTGTCGAGGCAAGTACACAGAAACAATGTTGCAGTCTTCAATATTCACCAGGTGCCTCTGGTTATGTATGAAGCCAAGTTCGTGCCAAATAAAAATGCTTGTTCCACCCCCTCGGGTTTCCCTACAGTCATGTAAGGCGACATATGAAGGGAGATTAAAAAACTGCTTTTCATTTGGATACATCCAAGTTTCTGTCAATATGATTAGATGAATAGTTTTTTGACTATTTAAAACTATGTCTTTTAAGTCGTCAACCTTATTTCTTATACTTCTAATGTTTATATACAGAATATTTAATTTATCGTAGGTAGCCATTTTTAGTCTTAAAGTTTTTTGTTATATACATATTATAAGAGATTTATATGTAGGTAGGTATTTAGTTGATCAGACAGCTTTCACTCTTTATCCTAATAGGTGGGTCTGAATCATTTTTTTTTATAAATATCCTACCATTTGCTACGAAGGCTGATTTAAGATTGTTTGCTTGTTTGTATTCTCTAGCCTTTTTGAATATGGATGTAATAACTATTGTACATGTTTTTAGTGATGTGAACAAGGGAACGTTCTGATTGTGCTTTCGAGAACATTCGCGAACGTTCGCGCACGAAAAAAAATTTCGTGCTGAATATTACCTTTGGAGCACAATGAGCTGAATATTCTCTATCGTATATTCAGCACGTTCTCAGGCACGATCCTAATTAATAAAATCACATGACGCCATAAAGTAGAGATATATTTATGGAAGCTGTTGAAGGCGAAGATATATCGAATATTGAGCCCGAGAACCAGGAACAAACTTAGCAGCAATAGTTATTTTTTTTTGGAGGCAAAGGTAGCGTTGTACTGGAATATACTTAAACTAAAATCACCATTTTATTTTATTATCAAAAAAAAAAGAATCCTAATGATAATAGTATGTTGAAGTTTCACAGAAAACCCCAAATTAGAATAATTATTGTTATCAAACATGACACAAGAAACAATTCACAAATTATGTATTAAGTAGGTATATTTTCTTAAGAAGTTTGAGAACTTTCAGACATTTATCAAGAATTTTCAGAATATTCAGAACTTTCACGAGAAATTTGGGAATTTCGGGAAATTTGAGAAAAATCAGAATTTATTTAGAAAAATGTTTTGTTTTATTCAGCTTCTGATAAAAAGCATAAATTCACGGGTCCTGCTCGTTTTTGCGCGTTTATTCTTGTTAATTCTCAATCGTGCTCGGAGAACGTTCTCCTAAAATACTTGCTCGAGCATTTTACATCACTACATGTTTTGCAGTTAATAAAGATCTATCTATCTAGAGTCCCGGAAAATTGTTCGAAAATAATTGTTCGAACGGAAAATTCTTCGAAAGGAAAATTGTTCAAACGGAAAATTATTCGAAAAGAAAATTTTTCGAAAGGAAAATTGTTCGAACAGAAAATTGTTCGAAAGGAAAATTGTTCGAAGGGAAAATTGTTCAAAAGGAAAATTGTTCAAATAGAAAATTATTCCAACGGAAAATTTTTCGAACGGAAAATTGTTCGAAAGGAAAATTGTTCGAAAGGAAAATTGTTCGAATGGGAAATTGTTCGAAAGAAAAATTGTTCGTATGGAAAATGGTTCGAATGGAAAATTGTTAATAAATGTACTTATACGCCTCGGAAACGTAAATCCAGCAAAAACATGAAAAACGTTTTTTGAATACAACAGCTCGAAATTTCAATTATTTTTGAATCTCCGATTGCTTGCTTCGCTCACCGAATCTCAACGAGAAAATCCGCGGAACCTTAAATCTGGCGTTGGTACAAAAGAGCATAGCTCATAAGCTAGCGGACAAAAGTGTGCAGGTCAAAATATTATTGGCAACCAGTACACTTCTAACCAGTATTAATTGAACTGTAACGAAACTAACCAAAAATATGCAAACTAACCCGTCCACGTAATGCCTGCTAGTCCTTGTATGTTAATATTAAATTTAAAAAAACCAAGCGCCTCCTATTGTCAAGCAGTACTCTTTTAACCAGTATTAAACGAACTGTGACGAAACTAAGCAAAAATATGTAAACTAGCCCAAACTATCCCAAAAAATGCCAACTAACCAAAATTAACCCGTCCACCTAATGCGTGCTAGTCCTTGTATATTAATATTGAATTTAAAAAACCAAGAATTAAGAATCAGGGACAAATATTAACAATTAAGGAATTGGGTAACTCCGGCCATAGATTCATTTACGATTCACAGTTAAACTAATCTAATTTCGGAAAAAAAAACAATTTTCCGTTTGAACAATTTTCTTTCAAAAAATTATTTTAGAACAATTTTCCGATCGAATAATTTTCCGATCGAATAATTTTCCGTTCAAATAATTTCCTGTTCGAATAATTTTCCGATCGAATAATTTTCCGATCGTATAATTTTCCGATCGAATAATTTTCCGTTCAAATAATTTCCTGTTCGAATAATTTTCCGTTCGAATAATTTTCCGTTCAAACAATTTTCCGTTCGAAGAATTTTCCATTCGAACAATGTTCCGTTCGAACAATTTTCCGTTCGAACAATTTTCCATTCGAACAATTTTCCATTCGAACAATTTCCGTTCGAACAATTTTCCGTTCGAACAATTTTCCATTCGAACAATTTTCCGTTCGAACAATTTTCCGTTCGAGCAATTTTCCGTTCAAACAATTTTCCGTTTTAGTAAATGTACTGGACACATTCCATAGTTGTAGTTAACAATATTTTTATTCATCGATGAGTATTCTGTAGTTACATTACAGGGCGGTGCAAAACATTTTTTGTTGTGTGTATTTTGATAGTTATGCACACAAATAGCGGTTTTTTAAATGGTACACCCAGTAAATTTTTAATTTGTTGGATAATAATGTTTCATTTTGATTGCAATACATATATGCAATACAATATACTTGAATACAATTCACTTAATATATCACCATGCACCATGCAGAAGTGTTTTATGTATTCTAATTGAAAATTTTGTCTACCTACCTACCTTTGCAGGTTATCTGTGTAGGTAGTCAATATTTTCAGTTAGAAAAAATAAAGCATTTCTGCATGTGAATATAAAGTGAATTGTATTCAATCGTATTGTATTGTATACAGTGAGGGGCAGGCTACTAGGTATATAGGATATAACTTGACGAATTTGCAGGCGTCCGCATGTGGCAAAATGACGAATATATTTAGTGCTTAAGGGTCATTTACATCCACTTAACTTAACTTGACGTACGGAAAATTAATAATAAAAAAAAAGTTGAAGATCACATAGTTGTTACATAATAATAATAATAATAATAATAACGTTTATTATGCATCAAAAGAAATTACATAAAAGGTAACATTCACGTAATGTGTTCTTCCATGCTACCCGAAAAAATAAATAAATACAGAATTCAATGCCTATTCTAAGCTACGCTATTAATTCCAGCAGAGAAGCCTTGTACTTCTTTTTAAAGTTTACCAGTGAACCTGAAATCATAAATTCATACACCAACTTAAAAATTAAGAAAATTACCGTGACACACGGAAAAGTTGAACCAACTTAAAAAAATCCGCGCAATAAATAATAATTTCCATTTCTGTGCATATAATTTGACTTGACAGTTCAGGTTATAAGTGCGCATACGTCATGTAAGATAATTTACTTCATTGTTAACAGAGACCTTCTCAGTTTCGTACGTTAGTTATATTTTTCATCCGTACCTTAAGTTAGGTTAAGTGGATGTGAATGACCCTTAACTCATGACAACCAGGTAAAAACAAAACGTGAAAAGACCTGTCACTCAAAAAACTAAGGCTAAAGACACAATGGCTAAGATACGTTTTCGGATACGGGACTAGGCCCGTAACTATGCGGACTACGAAACCACCGTATCTATTCTGCGCGTGCGCAGATCGATGCGGAGACGGATACATATAAAAATTCAGGATAAGCAAGTAGACACTTTAAGCAGGTCCTGAATTTCAAAAGTATCTAACGCAGGATAGATAGTAAATACGGTGGTCTCGTTGCGTTGCGTTGTCCGTATCGTTACGGGCCTAGACTCGTATCTGTATCCGAAAACGTATCTCAATCATTTGACACTATTGAGGGATCTAAAGTGCGTTTTTTTTTTAAAGATAAAAGTCAAACTTACATTATGTTGGCAATACAATGTAAAATTGTCAATGCTTTCAAATTTTTCATGTAGAAAAGGCTTGTGTTGCCAACATAGTTACTAAATTTTTGACTTGGGGAATTATCTTTAAAAAAAAAACACAGTTTACCTGTCAGTTATTACTAAAATAACTTCAACAACATAAACTCAGTACTTATAGATAAAAATAAAACCTACAAACACAGCTACAAAATCAAAACAAAACTTTTTGTGGTTAGAAAACGTGTCATCCAAGGATACGATCGTTTACGTAATGTATGACCATGAAAGAACAAAGGACTTTTAGGCGGTCAACGTAAGTCGATGCGTTTACAAAAGCGGATACGTAGGAAAATTTAGGGTTTGCTTAAAGTGTCTAGTGTCTACATTGATAACCAACGCTTAGCTATCTACACGCGTAAACATAATTATAAATAAATAAAGCTTGACGAAATATCTGAAAGCATGGCGCAGACGCTACGTTTTGCACAACGTTTTGTCTGCATACAGTTAAACACGTTGCAGACAAAACGTTTTGATCAGTAAGCTGAACCGTAGCGTCTGGACCGTGCTTAAGTCTATCGTACTGAAGTAAACAAACGTCAAAGTTGTTGAACGAACGACAGTGACAGGGGTTCAAACTGCTGCGGACAGTGGTAAATTCGTCAAGTTGGATCCTATATACCTAGTAGCCTGCCCCTTACTGTATATTGCAGTCAGAATGAAACATATTATCAAATATATTAAAAATTTACTGGGTGTTCCATTCAAAAAAATGCTATTTGTTTGTATAAATTTCAAAACAGATTAGTTCTGTTTTTTTTTCTACCCTATCCAAAACTTGGAAACCAACCGTGTTTTTTTTTTTATTTATCTATTCATCTAAATAACTTCAAAAATAAAGAAATTACGAGAGAAATTATGACAGTTTGAAATGTTATCAAGATAAAATGACCACACTGTATACCGGATATGATAAAGAGTAAATTGCTCGTAAAATCAAATTTCAAGTTAACTTGTTAGGACATTGACGAGTATGTGAAGAATCAAAAAGAATTTTTTTTAAAAGTAGGAAAATTTTGACATAGATACCTGTTCAATAATTTATTATTTAGCGATGATAGGACCTTCGCAGTGCAATGCTCCACCAACAGTGGTTGAAGGGATAATGGTTTCCAAAACAGCCATTAATTGCGTGTGTGTTCCCCTTATACCTTCTAACTCACACCCATACCAACGATAACCGCCGAAGGTTGCCGTTGGTCTTCACAACGAACAACTTAAAATTGATGAAAGACTTGACCGACAAGGTAGAAATGAAACTGAACTGGGTAGTTCAGTTAGTAGAGCGTTGCACTGGAAATGCGAGGGTCCTGGGTTCAGATCCTAGTCAAGGCAAGAAAATTTTTCATCAGTTTTAATTGAAACGTCTGCATGCCACGAAAATCCAACACACTGTAAATTATACTCGAAATTATATAACAGAGATAAAACTTGTGGAAATAGATATTGAGATTTTATTAGGTTCTGATGATATGAATACACTATAATGCATTTCATTTTCCGTAATTTTTTATTTTTAAATTTTATTAGAAGTTTTATTGTTCAGCTTTGAGAATTATGTCAATTCAATCAATTAATTCTTTATTGTTTAAAAAGAATAGGTAAAATCTGTTTTTTTTTAAAGATAAAAGTCAAACTGACATTATGTTGGCAATACAATGTAAAATTGTCAATGCTTTCAAATTTTTTATGTAGAAAAGGCTTGTGTTGCCAACATAGTTACTAAATTTTTGACTTGGGGAATTATCTTTAAAAAAAAAACAGACTTTATACCTCGCTTTATACATTCTGATAACAGCTTTGAGAATTATGTATTTTATTTCCTTTATTAAATAATATATTAAACGTTCGCAGCGGTGTTATATGACGGCTGATGCATGTACCATATATGTGGCACACCGTGCCCTGTATATCTAATCTTATTTAAAAACGTGACGGCTGCACATAAAGCTTGGAAAATAAGTAACGGCTGTACGTAAATGTGGTACATGACCAGTGGTACATGCGGTTCTAGACTGGACAATTTTTACATTTATTTCCTAGAAACTACAGAATTTTAGAATTTGTTTACCAAGGCAACGCACAGTATATAATTTTACATGTCTCAAAGTCGACAACCCTGAAAAATAGAAATTACAACAAAAAAAAACTCAAAATATGAGTAAGTAAATGAAACTTGATTGATCACAAATACAACTATATTCACATGTTCACATATTCACACATTGTTTCTCAAGCACAGTCTTGCATTTTTCATCACTCTTATTTGGATGTCTTGCAACATTCTGGGAGAAACTTTGCCATAGTTCACTATCTAGGTGAAAAGACCATTCGCGAAATTGCCAAGCAATAAACTTTCATACCTTTCGAAAATTTTGCCGACAAAATTTTTTCTCTTGTGATATTATATATGATAATCTTCCTTGGATTGTAAACAGAAACTTTCAGTACTTTCAGCAAGATGGTGCCCCGGCACATTTTGAATCCAGATGTACAAGATTTCTCAATAATTTTGTACCCAATCGTTGGATTGGTAATAAGGGTCCTATAAACTGGCCTGGCCGCCTCGTTCACCCGATCTCTCCCCATTGAATTTTTTCATATGCGATTACATGAAATACCAAGTATCCATAGAAAACTAGTCCCTTGGATGTAGATGATCACAAACGTGAAATTCAAGTAGACCATAGCAAAGTTTCTCCCCAAAAGGTGCAAAATATCCAAACAAGAATGATAAAAAATGCAAGACTAGGCTTGAGAAACAATGGGGAAAATTTTCAACACTTACAATAGTGTTTTTGAATTTGAATATGTATTTTGTTTGGTTAGTTATTAATGTGTCGATATAAAGAAATATACCTAATGCAGCAGGAAATCCCGTATTTTAGCTGGGTGTAAAATACATCAGGTCCGTACAAAGGAAAAAGTGTTAATGATAGCTATTTCCATACCGAAACGTCGGGAAACACGCTTGAGCTATAGGTCATTTTAACGGAAGAAAAAAATTATTTCAAAAAATAAAATAAAAAATCCAGGACTCTATTCAAAAAAATGAAGTTGGTACTGGTACTTGTACTGATATCTCAAAAACTGACAGCCATGTGAAGATAACAATTTCACCATTTTGCAGAGAAGAAGAAATCTTGGAACTTTTGTATTGAACACTTTGATAATTGAATGAACAGTTGATAATTTTTGAAATATTTGTTGAATAAGTTCGAGGCATTTTTTACATTTTTCCTCATATCTCGGAAACGAACTAAAATTTTACAACCCTGTGAGCTTACCTTAAATCGATACTAAAATCTGCCAGTTTTGTTTATTTTACCCAAACTCGTAACTCTTATCGTTTCAGAGATAGCAATAGTGGTATCAATTAAAACGGACAACCTGTATAGATATTCCAGTCTGGCAACCCTAAGCTAAGGATATTCAACAAGCAATATATTACTTATTGCCATTGGAAGTAGTTATAGTTTCACCTTGAACCATTGTATATTCACCTATCAGTTTGAGATAATAACTATTGTCAATAATTATTATATTGTGTACTCGATTGTGTATGATGTCCAACTTTATATCCAAAATTTATCATTTCAAAATATTATTGTTGTCCATAAAATATGTAGTTAATTATTGTAATAATTATTATATAAATGAAATTATTTATTTATTTATTTATTTATTATTTATTTATTTATTTACGTATAAGAAAAATACATTTGAAGTTGAACAGAGTTTACATCTAAAAAAAAAGAAAATCTAACCTAAAACAATTCTCCTGGCCTTCGTCTTAAATTTATCCAGAGATAAACCAAAGAACTCAAGGCCCTCACAGAACTTATTTACATTGGCAGATATTCTCTTCACAGGACTGAATAGTAGGTACCAGGTTCGACAGTAAGGAATGTGCAGTAAAGATTTACTTCGTGTCTGATAACTTTGAATGTGTAGATTAAAACATTCAAGACATTCGTGGCTTTTTATGTAGTAGTTAAGAATTTTAAATGCAAAACAGACATCAAAATATTCCCTTCTGCGAACAAGAGTAGATAAGTCTAAATAAGTCATAGTCAGGTCATCACTGAGAATTACACCACTCAAAGAAAGTTTGTACCTTGCAAACTTAATAAATTTGTGTTGAACACTCTCAAGCCTATTGATGTGGATCTGATAGTAAGGTGACCAAACTATGCATGAAAATTCAAAAACGGACCTGACCAGTGATGTGTAAAGAATTTTGATAGGGCGTATACTTGTAAAGTCCCTAGTAGCTCTCTTAATAAACCCCAACATTTTATTAGCCCTGCCAATTACCACTTCAAAATGCTCAGTGAACATTAGCCTAGTATCTAGATAGACACCAAGATCTTTAATGATAGAAACTTCAGACAAGCGAACATTGTTTAAGTAATACTGCAAGGGAACACTATGGGTGCGTCTACTGAATCTTATACAACAGCACTTATCGATGTTGAGGGACATGTAATTAAGCTGACACCAATCGTGAACGATGTTAAGATCATTTTGCAAAATAAGTATGTCTTGAGTTGACGTCACCTGACGATACAACTTCAAGTCATCAGCAAAAAGTAAAAAATTTGACGAGAGCAACGATCCTAAATCGTTGATAAATAAGCTGAATAGAAGGGGGCCCAAGTGAGAACCTTGGGGTACCCCAGAGGATGCATGGAAAAGAGAAGAAAGATAGCCATCGATCTTGACTTGTTGCATTCTGTTAGTAAGGTATGATTTCATCCATGAAAATAAATGTCCAGAAACGCCGAAACTTGAAAGCTTTGAAAGAAGGATGTTGTGATTTACCTTATCAAAGGCTTTACTGAAGTCAGTATATATTGCATGAGTTTCTGCATTATTAGCAAATGATGAATTTATGAATGTTGTAAAGAGAAACAGGTTCGTCTCAACGGATCTACCGGCTGTAAAACCGTGCTGTTGACTGATCACAATCTGATGAAATATTTTTGAAAGAATTCCTTCCACGCACTGCTCAAATAATTTTGGAATCGCAGACAGAATGCTGATGGGTCTGTAATTTATTACATCATTTTTGCTGCCTGACTTGTAAATAGGACAAACGTAGGAGAGCTTCCACATTTCTGGAAAAATTCCAGAAGATAATGATTTGTTGAAAATATTAAACAGAGGAAGATACAAAGTGTTAGAACAAGATTTTAGTACTTTGTTGGGAATACCATCAGGTCCTGCAGACTTGTTGATGTCCAATTGCGTTAAAGCCCTCTCAATATCTGTTGGATCTATGACAATGCTTGAAACATTCTCAAATCGATCAGCAAAGGTTCCAGCGTCGGAATTTCTCTGAGGGTTATAGACGGAGGAGAAATAGACAGCAAAAAGATTAGCTATGTCAACACCGTTGGACGCCTTTTCTGAGGCAAGAAACATTTCGTTAGGAATAGTACCCTGATTAGATTGGGAGTGAATAAAGTTCCAAAAAATTTTCATATTGGTGCCTATGGCTCTTTCAGTATCACTTATGTATAATTTATAGCACTCTTTGGTGAGGTTTTTACAATCTCGCCGAAGTGTACTAAATGCAAAGTAATCCAAACCTCTATTCGACCGCTTGAATCGTCTGTGAGCAATTTTCTTTTGAAAAATCAGATTTTTCAATTCGTTAGAGAACCAGATAGGAAATTTCTCGCTGTAAGAATGTGCCTTTATTGGAACAAACATATTAAAGCAGTCGAACAGTACCAAGTAAAAGCTCTTAACAGTTTCGTTTAGATCGTCCATCATAATGGATCGCCAATCAAAGGAAAGAAAATATTCATTAACCAAATCAAAATTGGCATTTTTAAAGTCATAAGAAAAATAATTAAGAGGCTTCAGAAATTTAGCTTTAACAACAGGTATGGAAAACTCTAGAGCTGGGTGATAACGATCACATCCCACCAGACCGTCAGATGTTACAAGTGAAATAGGCCCAAAGTTGGCAAAACATAGATCCAGGATTGAACCATGATCGTTAGCCACCCCATTGTATTGAGACAGATTAAGAGAAGCAGTACTATCGCATAACAATATTTCCTTAGTTGTCCTTACATTTCCAGGTAATAAACCCGAGAGATCCTCAGTAGTGGACCACGTTATTTGGGAAAGATTATAATCTCCAAGAACAAGCACATTATCAAACATTTCACAGGCACTAGCAACTGATTTCAAATGGTTTTCATAATGGAGCACATCCATGGTAGGTGGAATGTAAACACAGCCAATACAGAAGACCATGTCACCCAGCGTAACAGACACCCACGTTTCCTCGACCGATGCTTCACCAATTGACAGGCGATGAGATTTTAGGCAATTATTTACTGCCAAAAGGACCCCACCTCCACGGCTTTTAGTACTGTTCAGACTGCTTCTATCAGAGCGATAAACCGTGTAACGCGAGTCAAGAAATTCGGCATCACAGATACTACAGTCTAGCCAGGTTTCCGTAAGTGCAATAACTGAGAAAGACTCGGCGCGAGCCGCACAGAAAGCATCTTTGAGTTTGGTTTTTAAGCCTCTTACATTTTGGTAGAGAAAGGAAGCACAATCTAACGAGACTGGTCCTCTCTGTCTCCTCTCTGAAAATTTGCATTGGACGGTTTTGCCCCCATACGACGAGGATGAAACTCCTTGACAGCAATGCCTACTGGCCAGAGGTTAGGATCCAGTAGGCCCTTCAAAAGTGATTCTTTAACCCCAATTTTAAATGAAACCACATCTTCATTTTTGTCCAACACCAAGCATTTGACATCAGGAATGGAGAGCTGATTCTTCAAATAGTTAGAGATCTGTTCCTCAGTGGTACTCGGATCACATCGACCCAGATATAGCCACTGGCGTCTCTCACCTGCAGAAAAAAGACCTCCATCAGCACCTGTGCCAATTAATACAGGATTATTACTTGAGCGGTCCGATACTCTCACAGGATTAGGCACTGATTGGCGCTCTATGCTGCGGATCGGTCGCTGGGACTTTTGCTGTCCAGCTAGTTGCAGGCTATTAGATGACTGAAAGCTTCTTGATTCATTCCTGATGGGTACCGCCCGCAGATTAGGAGGGAACTGAGATGGGGTTTGCGAAGAACCTGAGCAGCTTGATGCAGTTTTCATAGAATTCAGGGTTGCAGTAAGCAGCTGGAACTCATTCTCAAGTTTGAGTAACTTTGTCTGTAAATCTTTGTTACTTTGTTCCAGTTCCCTTAGCTTCATATCATAAACAGCAGATGCCGCTGAGTTGGGCATGATAACGCTAGTATTGTCTATT
Organism: Ceutorhynchus assimilis; assembly: GCA_917834065.1. Lineage (NCBI taxonomy): Eukaryota > Metazoa > Arthropoda > Insecta > Coleoptera > Curculionidae > Ceutorhynchus > Ceutorhynchus assimilis. Next base: position 9,367,243 of record OU892284.1, on the reverse strand, counting down.
TCCGAAAGATTATTAACTGCAGAAGTGATTGGTTTTTCCAGTGAAGAAAGAGTGGCTTTGATTACACCAACAGTGTCAGTAACCCCATCCAGTTTCAACTTTAAATCATTATAATTAGTTGCAAGTTTGGTGTAGAGTGTGTCACACACCTCACTGGTGATATTTCTGATTAGCACTTTCAAGCCGCCGCCAACATCATTACCAAGCGACTTCACGGAATTTACACAGCCACTGCACGCATAAAGCATTACTCTGGATTTTAACCGGGTCACCTGAGCCTCTGAGGTTGAGAACCTTGAACAGGCCACGCAATTCCAGGACCCACAGAAGTCACAAATTATCTTGTATTCCACCTCTTTATCTGTCAAATTGATACGACATTTGGAGCACGCCGACATTGTTCTCAATAATTTGAGCTGCACGCTGAATGTAATATGGGACAGGCTATATATGGCAATAATCGAGGGTGAAACTGTGTTCAAATTAGATGAAACGCTCTATAGATTTTATTGCTTTCAGCAATCTATACCACTCGTTGCTGTTCCTTTTTTTTTTTTTATTTAAATAAATTTATTCAAATAATGTATTCAAACAATTTAAACAGGTACCACAATTTTTTATCCAAGTAACCTTGATACTTTTGAAGCAATGCAGACTGAGAACAATGGGATAAGTAACTAATAATAACCGATTTGCTACCGTTAACACACGAACAATTCACAGAACGCGTAGATCACAAACCAAGCACAACTGTTGCGAAAATTCACAAATTAATTTTGAGTATGAAAGCAAGAAAAAATGAAAAACGACGGAGCGATGTAAATACTAGGACGACCAACGTCGTTGTATGAGCATAAAGGCCAAGAATTTATGAATTGTTATTCTAGAGCCTGTTTTTATTTTTAGGTATTTGTTAAGTTTTTCAGGTAATCCTAAGGATACAATAGTTATACATATCTCCATTTTTATTATATGTACTTAATTCAATTCACTTCCATTGGAAACTTGATAAAGGAAATTCATTTCACTATATCTTTACCTTGAAGCCAACTACAGACCTCAGTCCTCAGTTTATGAAAACTATGAATCAGAATGTTATTAGAAAGAAAATTGAACTACAGAAACAATAATTGTTTCTACTTAAATAAAAAATGGGCACAAATATTACCAAGGAATGCCTTCCAATTTCTGTTCCCAGGAAGAAAAAAACTTTTCACCCCACCGGCCGCCCGCAGGAAAAGAACCATCTTCCTCTCTTGTGTTGTTTCTAATTTTTGTAATGTACAGGGTGGTCATTTTATCTTGATAACATTTTAAACTGTCATAATTTCTTTATTTTTAAAGTTATTTAAATAAATAAAAAAACATACTGTATGGTTGTTTTCCAAGTTTTGGATAGGATGGACAAAAAACAAAAGACTAATATATTTTGACAGTTTTGCACACAAAAAGCATTTTTTTAAATGGAACACCCAGTAAATTTCAAGTTTGTTTGATAATATGTTTCATTCTAATTGCATTATACACAATACAATACAACTGAATACGATTCACTTTATATTTACATGCAGAAATATTTCATTTATTCTAACTGCAAATATTGATTACCTACACAGATTACCTGCAAAGGTAGGTAGGTAGACAGAATTTTCCATTAGAATCAATAAAACACTTCTGCATGTAAATATAGAGTAAATTGTATTAATAGTAGATTATACCACGAGTCAATAATGATAGCTATTATTCCCGAGGATTATTACGAACTGAGCCGCGTTAGCGGCGAGGGAGTAACATTCCGAGGGAATAATAGCCATTATTGCGAGTAGTATACTCTACTTTATTTACGACAAATTAATTTATTTGAGATTTTCAATGAACAAATTTCATCCGTCTCATAATTTTCAATACAAATCCACAAGCCCTACACGTTTGACACTGACACTTTTGTGGAATAATGACCATTGATCCCGCTACTCGTCATTAATCCCTGGAGGAATAACATATGTCATTATACTGCCAAAATCACAAATATAATACGTACATTATACATTAGTCGTAAATAAAGTGTATTGTATTGTATGTATTGCAATCAGAATGAACCATATTATCAAAGAATTTAAAAATTTACTGGGTGTTCCATTCAAAAAAATGCTATTTGTGTGCATAACTGTCAAAATATATCGGTCTTTTTTTTTTGTCTACCCTATCTAAAACTTGGAAACCAACCCTACAGTATATTTTTTTATTTATTTAAATAACTTTAAAAATAAAGAAATTATGACAGTTTAAAATGTTATCAAGATAAAATGACCACCCTGCACATATTTGATGGCGTAAATTGTCTCTTGAAATGTAGATCACAGCCCTATCCTGACTATTTAAAATTGAATATTTACAATAATAACTAGTTTGGAGGACTATTGTGCGACCGGGGAGAATTGAAAAGCAGCAAATATGCGACTGTATATTTCCTTATCGTTTATTCATCCCCCTTCACCTCAGACCAAAATGCTCTTTTCACAGTTGCCATGCTATACCTACAATACAACATGATCTCACTGACGGACTGTCACCGAGACTGTCGCTTACCAAGATTCATCCAAGACACCTCATATCCGAAATTCAAGGCAACTGATGCAAGCCGGCAACATTGCAACAAACTGGGATGAACAACACAATCTGGCAACACCGGTTACACAAAAGTGTATCTTATATCGTGAAGGAATAAACAGGCAATTTTGTTTCACTATACTATATTTTTTGACTTGCGCCAAAATTTCAAGATTCATTTTAATTTTTGGGTATATAGGCCTCAATACAGTCTTTCTTTTTAAGTGTCTTTTAATTTTTTCTCTCTCTTCCAGGTTAGCAAAAACTAAAAACTAAATATAGGGATCTATTTTTCACTATTATTTGAATTTGTTGCGATTTCTTGATGAGTATAGAGATGGTAATTTAATTAATTATAGATGTTTATTATAAATTAGTCACAATCTTCATCAAAATGAATAAATCAATAATGTAAACTGTAAACAACCATTATTTTTTTGTGTTCATGGTCATGGTTCACTGCATTTTGTTCACGTAGCAACATATTACAAAATATTGTAAATAGGATATTAAGCATGTATGTCAAAATAGATTAAATACTATTATCACTAAAATAATGCTGCGATAGAAGTTGTCCAAATAATAATTATTTTATAGCCAATCCTTCTCGCATTTTGAATTCTTTCAAGGAGGCGTTGCACAAAGGCAGCCAAAAATACACTTTACCTTGACGCCTAGTATTTTCTCTGAGTTATCTAACTAAAATTTGAAAAATATATTGTACTTTTTTTAAATCGATGTGAGTTGGGATTTTTATAGGCATGTATTAAAATATTACCGAGAATATTACCACTATATTGTGAAAAGAAAATTTGAAGCATATTTCTATCTTTAACGTGCTGTTTGCCATTTAATATTATGCTATTGGATAATTTCCTACCAAATGTATCTCGTGATGACATCAGATCAGTTCATATTTACACCTAATTATTATTATTTTTTAAATAACCTTTAAGTCTCTATTGATTGAACTTTCAGCAAGATTGTTATTTTCCTATGAAACAACTGTTGAATCTGTATTTATGATTGTTGAAAAAAATTAAGTACTGACATCCTTGAAATGAGCCCTCAAAAATCAATTACCTCTGCCATGTAACCTAGACAAAAATGCAGTTTTGATGTCAATAACATCTAAACCATAAACATTTGCTTTTGAACATGGAAAATTATGATATGAAAATTATATTTAGACAAACATATAAATGAAATGTTTTTTTTTATAATTGATAATGTGTTGATGATCCAATTAATGTGGTACATATAATATGCACAATCTCGGCAAAATGCATCGACTAGTTTTATCTATAAAAATATGTATGTATAAAAATTCAGAACATTAACAATTTGGTGTTGAAAATTTCCGTATTATTTTGGGAATTCTTGTTTGTAGAAAAATTGCTAAAACTATAACGATTAGGTTATCTCGCCGACTAAATTGTTCAAATTTAAACGAAAATTAATTGGGCTACAACTATGTAATAATAAAAATTGTTAATTCATTAATCGATTATTTACGATGATGATATAGATAATTACATATTGTTATATGTTCGTTTAATTTGATTTTGCTCTAACCTATATGAGTGTTTTGATTTTGCTCTATATTTTGAGTTTTAAATTGTTGCTGTTGCAACTTATTCTTATTAGTAGGTAAGTACGAGTTTTATTTACTATGGACGTGCAAGAATTAATTCAAGGTTCTCTACGTGCTCTGACTATAAGTAATTGTTTTAGTTGTAATTATTATCCTGGTAAATCCCCATGCCATAAAATACTAGCGGATTTATTAATTTAGTTGAGGAAAAACACGTGGAATAAGATCCTAGGTACTTACAAACAATAGCAAGATATTTTTATCAAATATTGTATGTGTTGAAAGATTAAAGTTATAATCAGTGTATTTATAGATAAAGTGTTCACCTAACATCTGAATTACAAACCCTTTGTGGATTGACAGGAAAATCATGGAGAATAAAAGGGCAACAACCAACAATAGATTATCGATTTCAATATGGCTGCTGCAGGAGAAACAAACCTGTTGCCTATACTACGTGCTTTCAAGTTCTATTTGAAAAGTGCTTTAAATTATTTCCTAGTTATTTTATTGAGTTGTGTATATCTTTTACTATAACTAGTGTCACCATTTTTACAATTTACCACACAGCAAAATGCAGGCATTTTGACACAAAATTAGGAAATTATATCGGGATACCTACTTAAAATTCCCATAAGAATGAATCGTGGAATCACTTTTCTTTATCCTGCAGAGGTCATATTTATTTTATTCGTGACACTTTGTGGGACAGAAATATCTATGTAGATAGCCAAGGGGTAAACCACCATCCCAGAATTTGTGCAAACAGTTCCTCAAAGGGGAATTTTTTACGCATAATTCCTCAAAATTCCTGCAAATTCCTCCAAATTCCCCACAAAATCGTCCAAATACCCCATCACAAATTCCTTCAAATACCCCACAAATTCCTCTAAATTCCCTGCAAATTCCTCCAAATTCCCGCAAATTCTTCCAAAACTTCTCTCAAATTCCCCACAAATGTCTTACAAATTCTCTAAAAATCCCCATAATTGCTCGTGATAAGAAATTTATTTTTTCTATTTCTATTTCGCTTAGTTAAAATACAAGAACAGTTTATCAAGTAGGATCGAGAGTAGGATCCAATGCAAGGTTACGTTAGTTGACTTTAGAGCTAGAACTAATGATTGGTTTTCGGTAATCCAGAATGCAGGGGTTTAAACTAACCTAAACCCGCATTTGATATTATTACCTAATTGATAAAAAAAAAAACCTTTTTAGGAAATTAAAACAAAATATTATATTACTGTATAATACCAAGAATACACATCATGTAGGTACTTTTTAAACAACTCGGGTAGGTATGTATATTATTGATTTGGTATGTATATTGTTTCACAATATTCAGGGTAGGTATATCCCCTTCACAATCGGTAGTCCAAAGGTAAAGGTAAATCTATCACCCTTCCCTATCAAATAGCACTGAAAGGTGATACATTTTACCTTTACCTTTGGACATCGGATTGTGAATAGATAATGTATTGTTTCTTTTTATTTTAAATGGACCTTTTCCTAAAAGTTGAACAAGTTTTCAAGACCATAAACATGTAAAGAGGAAAGGGAGAAGCTCATTTTCCCAAAATTTCAAATTTTTATAGTAAACAAAAAAAACATGAAGAATCTTGAAAATCAACCTACAATAACTGAAATAAATGAAAATACAGTCTCACACATTTCAAAGTTTTCCTGGAAAACTAGTGAAAGGAAAAATTTGAAACTTTTTGCATGTAAAGAGAAAGGTGAGAAGCTCATTTTCCCAAATTTCAATTTTTTCCAGTGGAAATTATCAACATGAAGAATTTTAGAAATCAACCTACAATAACTGAATTAATTAAAAATACTGTCTCACACAATTCAAAATTTTCCTGGAAAACTAGTGAAGGGAAAATTTTGAAACTTTTTGCATGAAAAGAGAAAGGGGAGAAGTCTATTTTCCCAAAATTTCAAATTTTTTCAGTGGAAAATAACAACATGAAAAATCTTGGAAATCAACTTACAATAACTGAAATAATTGTTAATACAGTCTCACACAATCCAAAGTTTTCCTGGAAAACCAATTAGGGGAAAATTTTGAAAGTTTTTGTATATGAAGAGGAAGCAAGCTCAGAGACTCATTTTCACAAAATTTCAAATTTTTCCAGTGAAAAATAACAACATGAAGAATCTTGGAAATCAACCTTCAATAACTGAATCAATTGAAAATACAGTCTCACACATTTCAAAATTTTCCTGGAAAACTACTGAAGGGAAAATTTTGAAACTTTTTACATGTTAAAAGGAAGGTTAGAAGCTCAATTTCCCAAAATTTCAAATTTTTCCAGTACAAAATAACAACATGAGGAATCTTCGAAATCAACCTATAATAACTGAATTAATTGAAAATACTGCCTCACACATTTCAAAGTTTTTCTGGAAAACTAGTGAAGGGAAAATTTTGAAACTTTTTGCATGTAAAGAGGAAGGTGAGAAGCTCATTTTCCCAAAATTTCAAATTTTTCCAGTGGAAAATAACAACATGAGGAATCTTGAAAATCAACCTACAATAACTGAATTAATTAAAAATACTGTCTCACACAATTCAAAGTTTTCCTGCTAAACTAGTGAAAGGAAAATTTTGAAACATTTTGCATGTAAATAGAAAGGGGAGAAGCTCATTTTTACAAAATTTCAAATTTTTCCAGTGGAAAATAACAACATGAAAAATGTTGGAAATTCAACTTACAATAACTGAAATAATTTTTAATACAGTCTCACACAATCCAAAGTTTTCCTGGAAAACTAATTGAGGGAAAATTTTGGAACTTTTTGCATATGACGAGGAAGGTCAGAGGCTCATTTTTACAAAATTTCAAGTTTTTTCAGTGAAAAATAACAACATGAAGAATCTTGGAAATCAACCTCCAATAACTGAATCAATTGAAAATACAGTCTTACACATTTCAACATTTCAAAGTTTTCTTGGAAAACTAGTGAAGGGAAATTTTCGAAACTTTTCGCATGTAAAGAGAAAGGGGAGAAGCTCATTTTCCCAAAATTTCAAATTTTTCCGGTGGAGAATAATAACATGAAGAATTTTGGGAATCAACCTACAATAATTGAATTAATTAAAAATACTCTCTCACACAATTCAAAGTTTTTCTGGAAAACTACTGAAGGGAAAATTTTGAAACTTTTTGCATGTTAAAGAGGAAGGGAAAAAGCTTATTTTCCAAAAATTTTAAATTTTTCTAGTGGAAAATAACAACATGAAAAATCTTGGAAACCAACTTACAAAAACTGAAATAATTGTTAATACGGCCTCACACAATTCAAAGTTTTCCTGAAAAACTAATTGAGGGAAAATTTTAAAACTTTTTACATGTGAAGAGGTAGGTTAGAGGCTCGGTCAGAGTCACTGGTCAGAGGCTCATTTTCCCAAAATTTCAAATTTTTCCATTGGAAAATAACAACATGAATAATCTTGGAAATCAACCTCCAATAACTGAATTAATTGAAAATACTTACACGTTTCAAAGTTTTCCTGGAAAACTAGTGAACGGAAAAATTTGAAACTTTTTACATGGGAATTGGAAGGTTAGAAACTAATTTTCCCAAAATTTCAAATTTTCCCAGTGGAAAATAACAACATGGAGAATCTTGGGAATCAGCCTACAAAAACTGTACTCATTATTGTTTTCAATTTTTTAAATTTGGACCTGTAAATTATGAAGTGAAATTTTGGGAGAATTTCTTCAATGAAAATGAATGTCCAACGTTCAACAAAAAACTAGATTTTTTTTCAAAATTTCCATTTATTAGTGTTTCAAATTTCCCATACATTTTTCCGAATTCCCTATAAATTCCCCAAATTCTCATAAATTCCGATGAGTTCCTTCAAATTTCCCACAAATTCCTCTAAATTCCCTACATTTTTGGCAAAAAATTCCTAGGTGATTTGCCCCTTGTAAATAGCCCATGAAAAAGCAATTTCATTGATCTTTCATAACATCGGTCTGATGTTCTCATTTCGAACATATTCATCATTATCTATAAAAAATATACCAAATTCAATATTCGGTCTCAAAATTTATAACATGGCCATGATTTCATTGATTCCACAAACTAAATGATGTGCGTAGCATAACCGAGTTGGACTATAAGTCTAGGTAGGTAGGTTTTTTAAGGTAAAAATGATTTTAAGGATTTCACTGAAAATCTGAAACAAAGGGGGCACCATTAACATTGAAAATAGGCCCCCGTAAATTTCAAGCAAATTCCAATATTTTAAAGGTATCATCATTGCAAGAAAAAATTTGAAATGTAAAGAGGATCGTATGTCTGTTATAACAGATATAGCTCATCAAAGTACAGGGTGGCCCGTTTAAGAGGGGCCTATACCTTATCTCGAAATCTAAAAGGGTTGTAAAAAAAATTTAAATACAAAAGTTAATTCTAATAAAATTATCTACAACTTTTTTGTATTATTTTTGGTGTCACTTTACTATATACAGGGTGAACAAATGAAATTGCATTTTTTTAAACGGAACACCCTATATTTTAATACATTTTTAAATAGCTCTTTGAAAGACAAATTCAACGGTATACTGGTCATGTGTCTGTGATATACTGTTTCGAACTTATTAGCAACTATCTTCAGGATTTGGCGTAATTTTCAACAGTCATTGTTACGTTACTCATAAACTTTTTAAACTTTTTTCTGCATGATATTTTCTATAATATATTTCGTTTTTAAAGCAAATATTTCAAATTTGAATATAGTCTAAAGAAGAGCATTATTTTATAGAAAATATCATGCAAAAAAAAGTTTTAAAAGTTTATGAGTCACGTAACAATGACTGTTGAAAATTACCCCAAATCATGAAGATAATCGCTAATAAGTTCGAAACGGGTTATCACAGACACATGACCAGTATATCGTTGAATTTGTCTTTCAAAGGTCTATTTAAAAATGTATTGAGATATAGGGTGTTCTATTTAAAAAAATGAAATTTAATTTGTCCACCCTGTATATAGTAAAGTGACAACAAAAACAATACAAAAAAGTTGTAGATAATTTTATTAGAAACAACTTTTGTATTTACATTTTTTTCACAGCCCTTGTAAATTTCGAGATAAGGTATAGGCCCCTCTTAAACGGGCCACCCTGTACATAGGTCCTGCTATGCTATGCATAGAAAATATCCGAGGAAATATGCCTACGTAGATTTTCTTGAATATCTCGAAAAATACTGATCCGATTTTAAAGTTTTTGGGATCTTTTTGTAGGTATCAAACTCCAAAAAGGTCAAAATCGGATTACTATTTTTCGAGATATTCAAGAAAATCTACCCAGGGATATTTCCTCGGATATTTCCTATGCATAGCATAGCAGGGCCTACGTACTTTGATGAGCTATATCTGCTATCACAGACATACGATCCTCTTTACATTTCAAATTTTTTTTTCCAATGATGATACCTTAAAAATATTGAAGACTTCAATCAAACAAAAAATATCGGTCGATATTATCGATATCGGAAGAAAATAATAACACCTGCAAAAAAATTAATATTTCATTAAGAAATGTGCTCTTTTTGAAGCCTTCTGTGTGATGACAATAAATTATTTATGAAGTGTGGTTTTATATCTTCCATTGTTATGGCAAGTCACCTTAGTAGTTCAATGTAAATATTATTGCTAGGAATAATCAGGAGGTAATTTTATCATTTTAACCACTTCAAGGAATATTTTTGCTAAGTTATAATGAAACAAATGTAATATTTTCATGTAAATGAATGTTCCTAACTTTAATAGAATGATAAGTTTTTATTTACAATAAATTATTGTAGATGTGATAAGATAATCTTATTTCCAAATCACTGTTAGTTGACTATAATATAAAAAAATATTAAATAAGTAAATCCTATATAAGGTATCTGTTTTTCCATATCCTCAAACTGGCTCCTAATTTAAAATATTTTTTCTACGAGCGTGCGGAAAAGTGCACTTTTCTGCACGCATTTTAGTTTGGAAAGTTTCACTTTTCCGCACTAGTGTGGAAAAAAGTGTTTTCCGAACTAGTGCGGAAAAGTGACAGGTGTCACTTTTTAAAATATAAGCTGACACACTTACACAAATATCACCATTGAGAATTATTGAAACAATAATGTTATTTATTGAATTATTTCGGTTTAAACTTAACTTTTCTTGTCAAGTTACTATACGCTACTTTATGCTTGAAAAATTAGGAAATTCCATAGTAGATACATCAAACGTACAAATTGTTAAAAGTTCTCGATTTTATTGTCTTCAGAATAAGGCCAATTATTTCAGAATTATTTTTTTTTATCAATAAAAAAATAAGTTTTATTTGTACTTAAGAATACCTAACTTATGTAAAGAAAAAATTACTCGATTTATTTTTATTATCAGGTGTTGCAAAAGAAATGTTGTCAAATATTGGTGTTAAAATTCGTCGCTAACATGACGAAGGGGCTTATCTCAAAAATTCTCGGATTTGAGTTAGGCCCATGATAGTCGCTATTTATAAGTATATTTTCATATGAGAAAGTGGCGTATCTTTATTGCTACATTATTACGAGATAGATGACGGGCGTAACTCAAATTTGTAATCACAAAATACGACCAATAGGCGTAACTGGACTTACGCCTGTTCGCTGTATTACACTATATGAACGAATAAGTTACGCCCTATACGGGTCATGTGCGTAGGTATATCGTTAAGTATAAGTTTATTTTTTCCTAAAAAAAAAATTATATTTTAATATTTATTGTCAAAAATTTTGATTTTTGCAACCAAATACGTGAGGTCATGGTACAGAAAAGTAGCAACGATAAGATTTATTTTAAAAATAGTCATCTACAAAAAAACTACCATCAGGGCTGGAACTTTTTTAACGGATAGAGATCGTTATCCCTGTCGCTATGGCATTTGCTGTCTTCTTCTCTCTTTCCGAAATCAATACAGAGGGGACGTCGATAGAGATAGAGAAAATATATCTTTTCGTTACAGAGTTTCAGCTCCAGCTTGCCTCAATCTCGATTTACCCAAAATATCAATAAAGAAATACAATGACCTTATGGCACTGTGTAGTGGAACAACTCCTATCATTAAACAACCAAAACATGTTTCTTTCTACCAGCAGTTGCCACACTAAGGACTTTGTATTAGTATGTAATGAGTGATTATTCTCTTAAAAGTTAATGTCAGATTGGTTTGTTTCATTTTTTGCGAATTTAGTAGAATAAGGCCCGGTTTATTCATCTTCAGACAAACTTGCTGGTAACTATCACCTAGATAAATTTACCGTTTTATAATTCTATTGGTCGGCGGATAACTGGCTGACCATTGACCAATAGGATTACAGATTGCGTTTTTATCCGTCAAATTGCATACCTGAAGGAAGGTGAATAAACCGGCCCTAAGAATAATTGTTTATTGGCTTTCATCTCACACTACTAACTTATGTAGATACCATTGGTTTTAGTTTTTAGTTTTTAATACTATAACTTGAAGGCATTTGTTTTTTTTATTTTAAATAAACACTATTTTTTCTTATTTGTGTTTGTTGCTGCTTATAAAATTATTCGAATCAATGCTGATGTCGAAGTACTTTCTTCCTCAATATAATAAAGGTATTTCAACAAAAGGCGTAATTAAGTTCATATGTCTTAGAAAACTTATTTCAAAATAAGGCGAAAGGGCGTATCTCTTCTAAGGGCAATTTTAACCCTTTTGCTAAAACCAGAAATAATGAGACTTGACTCTACTTTATATATTGGCATTGATGCAATATTTTATGTTATCAGTATTTTTTAAGCAATTTGCAAAGTTAAACAAACCCAGATTAAAGATAATAAAAATCTTTACATTGGAATTACTCAAAACTTGAAATTTTGAGATACGCCTCTTCGTTTTGTTAACGACGAATTTACATCACGTAGGTAGGTACGTGCCTTTCTATCTCGTAGAAAAAATAGTGTTCCTAACTAGTGCGGAAAGTCTCTTTTCCGCACTGCAATCGCGCGCGGAAAAGTAGCACTTTCCGCACTAGTTAGGAAATATACTATTACCCCTTGAATGCCTTGAATGCCCATTTTTCACATTATGTATGTCTATTAAAATTTTATTAAAAATAAAAGATAATAATCAACTTAACATTAATAATTATATTTTCTTCTTCCAGGTGCTGCTGGTTGTTTATCAACACTTTTACACGATGGCGTAATGAATCCAGCAGAAGGTAGGTACCTAATAGAAATAAACTTTTATTTTCTATCGGAAACAATATCCATACATTTTACAATTTCAATGCAAAATTATCTAGAGTATGACCAACTATGCACTCAAATCTATGAAAAAATTGAGGTATGATGTAAAGAAATTGATAAAACGTCGCAAGAATATCGAGATGTTTTGGTTGCTGATATTATTACCCAATAGATAATTATTAAAATCCTTTCCAAATCATGCAATTTATACGGATGAAGCATCAAGTTGTTACCCCAAATGAGTAAAATATTCGGGTCTTCAAAAAACAAACAAAAAATCGAAGATTGCTTTGATTATGAAAACGTACGTTCGCATTATAGACCGTCAGCTAATGACAGATTTTGCTGACCGATTTTCTCTCTTCGGGGATTTCAACCACTGAAAATTTTGTCACTCCTGAGCTCAAAAAATGGAAATTTAGCGACATTATTAGATTGTTCTATAACACCTATTTTTTTCCGAAAAAGGAAAATCGGTCGCTAAATTTTCATTTTTTGAGCTCAGCACTGACATAATTTTCAGTGGTTGGAATCCCCGAAGAAAGAAAATCGGTCAGCAAAATTTGTCATTAGCTGATGGTCTATTATTGTTTCTTTATTGGTCAGGATTTTTGACATGACATTTTGACAATAAAGTTCATTGACAAAATTGAATAAAAATATTGCTAAGACATACATTTAAAAAACCATAGCAATCTTTGATTGTTTTTTTTAAGACTCGTTATTCAATAATCCTGACCAATAAACAAACAATAATGCGACATACGTTTTCGTAATCAAAGCACTCTGTGATTGTTTTTTTTTTGAAGACCCGTTAGGTATACCTACTTGTTCAGTTGTTTCAGAATAGATTATCCCTTAGTTTTATAAAGGCACGTCCTTACTAATTAGGCTGCAGAGAAAAGAAAAAAAAGAAACCACCTTGGAATTTTTTCCTTTACCTAAGGAAAAGCAGTGGAAGTAATATCTTTGAAAAAGAAGTAGATGAGGCCTTAGCTATAAATCTAAAATAGGTATCTTAAAAATAAAGAAAAAAATGACCAGATTGACTTAAGTTAAAAAATAGACCACGAACTGCAAACAAAATCCAATTTGCTAATTGAAAATTCTAGCAGTAGAAACAAAGTACTTATCAAAGCACACATAGAAAAGCACAAGATAATTAAAGCACTTTCTCGAGTATGATGGAGAAATAGCAAAAAATTGTAGATTACGATATTGAATAGTGTGTCCAAGATAAGGATGGGATATCATTAGAATCTGGGGAACAGTTGGAGTTACAATGTTGGTTAAATTAGGGAAAATTTGCGCAATTTAACGCTAAATAAAATGGTACTTTGACATTTGAGAAATTTCAAACACTTTCGGAGATATCTGAAAAAAACCGAAATTTTGCAAAATAGATTTTATTTTTTCCTGAGCTTATTAGAGGGGATATTTCAAAATAAATTTCACTTCCTCATTGCTACCTTTCCTACTCTACAAGATGCTACCATCAAATTTAAAATCTGACGTTTCGTCTTTTTTGGACCACCATCATCAACTTCATTTTAGATAAAGTTGGTACGGTGAAGTGACATTTATTTTGAAATATCTCCTCAAATAAGCTCAGCAAAAAATAAAATCCGATATTGCAAAATTACGGTATTTTCCGGATATCTCCGAAAGTGTTCGGAATTTTTCAAATGTCAAAGTTCCATTTTATTGAGCGTTAAGTTACGCAACTTTTTCCTAATCTAACCAACATTGTAACTCCAACCGTTCTCCAGATTCTAACGCTATCCTATCCTTATCTTGGACACACTGTTATTGTGCAAACGCGGAAAAAGAATTATCATAATTTGCAAAATAAAAATGTAGAAAATTGCTATTTGTGTACAACAATAGCTAAAAACTACTTTTTTTGGCACGCTGTTCAAATTAATTGATTTTCTTGGTAAGTTGGTAGTGCGTTTTCAATAGCTTTCTAGAGCAGTAGTAGAAAATAAAATTACCAGATGTTTCGCCAGATGTATTCAATAAAAAATAAAAAAAGGATATGCAAGAACGGAAAGAAATTATAGGCAGATAATAATTTTAACCGAGTATATTCTTGGCAATGATGTCATGTGCTCTAAATTCAACCTTTCAAAATTATTTTTCTCTTCATAGGTTATAGTAGTCTCAGCAAGGTTAATCATAATAAAACGGAGAAATAGGATAGTGGGTCTCAAGTTATGTACCTCCAAAGGTATCATGTTGTTTTTAACCTTCGCTATTGTGCTAGAATTGTCACGCATGTGCCAGTGTTTATAGGGTCAAGATTTTTACGTTATCAGTATCCGGTGTTTAAGCGTTTTTTTTTTTTATTGCGTAATATTAATCTACATCAATTTTTAGAAAACCCGTGTTTTTTTATTTTGTTCAAAAGTTATCACTTACTAAAAAAAAAAATTATTGAAATTCCTAATTTGAATTTCACTGTAAAGGAGCGCGTGACGTCATCGCACGCAAGAGGCGTAGTACCACACAATTCCACGAGATGGCGCACTATCTTTTATAAAGTTTACAGTTTACTGTAGTATTTCGCATCTGTTCAGTCACTGTAAATCACGTCATCGTCAGGCTGGACTTTTGGGAAGTCTATGAACAAGAACCTGGAACAACCCAAGTGAGCTGGAACAAGTCGGGAAAGTGTTTGGAAGAAGTCGAGAGAGGTCAGGAAAGGACTGGATAAGGTCTGGAGCAGTCTGCACAAGTCTGGATAAATCTGGATAAAGCCTGGAAAAGTCTGGAAAGAGCCTGGAAATTTCTGGAATGAGTCGGAAAAATTCTGCCAAAGGTCCCAAAAGACCTGGGGATCATTTTCCAAAATCCGGATCAGTCTGTACAAGTCTGGATAAATCTGGATAAAGTCTGTAAAACTCTGGATAAGTTTGGATATTGTCTGTAAAAGTCTGTATATGTCTGGAAACGTCTCGAAAAGACTTGGAAATTTCTGGAAAGGGTCGGAAAAATTCTGGAAAAGGTCCCAATAGACCTGGGGATCATTTTCTAGAGTCCGGATCAGTCTGAACAAGTCTGGATAAAGTCTGGATAAATCTGGATGAAGCCTAAGAAACTCTGGAAAGCTCTGGATAATGTCTGGAAAAGTCTGGAAACGTCTGAAAAAGGCCTGGATGCTTCTTGAAAGGGTCGGAAAATTTTTGGAAAAAGTCCCAAAAGACCCGGGGATCATATTCTAGAATTCAGAGCAGTCTGTACAAGTCTGGATAAGGGCTGGATAAATCTGGATGAAGTCTGTAAAATTCTGGATAAGTCTGGATATTGTCTGGAAAAGTCTGGAAATCTCTGGAAACGTCTAGAAAAGGCTTGGAAATTTCTGGAAAGGGTCGAAAAAATTCTGGAAAGGGTCCCAATAGACCTGGGGATCATTTTATAGAATCCGGAACAGTCTGAACAAGTCTGGATAAATCTGGATGAAGTCTAGAAAACTTTGGAAAGCTCTGGATAATGTCTGGAAACGTCTGGATAAGGCCTGGAAAAGGCCTAGAAACTTCTTGAAGGGGTCGGGAAAATTCTGGAAAAGGTCCCAAAAGACCTGGGGATCATATTCTAGAATTCGGAGCAATCTGTACAAGTCTGGATAAGGGCTGGATAAATCTGGATGAAATCTGTAAAACTCTGGATATTTTCTGGAAAAGTCTGGAAATCTCTGGCAAGGTCTGGAAAATTCTTGAAAAGGTCGGAAAAATTCTGGAAAA
This sequence comes from Ceutorhynchus assimilis, assembly GCA_917834065.1. Lineage (NCBI taxonomy): Eukaryota > Metazoa > Arthropoda > Insecta > Coleoptera > Curculionidae > Ceutorhynchus > Ceutorhynchus assimilis. The sequence goes on along the minus strand of OU892284.1, from coordinate 9,351,028 downwards.
GATGCCAAAAGACCTAGGGATCATTTTCCAGAATCCGGATCAGTCTGACCAAGTCTGGATAAAGTCTGGATAGGTCTGGATGAAGTCTAGATAAGTCTGGATGAAGTCTGGAAAGCTCTGGATAACTCTGGATAAGCCTGGATAATGTCAGAAAAGCGTGCAAATCTCTGGAAACGTCTGGAAAAGGCCTGGAATTGACACGATTTTATTAGCTTCACCTGTATATATGTTTGTTTGGTTATTTGTTTGTATGTTTGTAAGTAACTCTTCTTTGGACTAAAAACAAGTGGCTTATTACTGTTGTATAAACAACTACGCAACAAATGTTGACAAAATCAAATTATTTTAAAAGCGGTTTTCAAGTATATCCCTCTACTTTAAGTTCGTTCGTTGGCCGAACGGTCTAAGGCGCGGGTCTTCGCTGACGACAACTTCCAGACTCACCAATCGTGGGTTATAATCCCTTTCACGGCCGAAAAAAAAAAATTGTTTTTTTCAGTTGGAGATTTACACCACAATAGTAAATTCCATAAATAAAAAAATATTTATATTAAAAAATCTGCGCCATGTTCATGTTCACAAGAACTTACAATTTTTTTAAAATAATTAATTGAACCAAAAAGTAAAAAATAATATATTTAGTTTGAAAAAACTAAAAAACACGCTTTTATAGTAAATTGAACTGAAAAGTGAAAAATAATTTTTCTTATTTGTGTTTTGTTTATATTTGGTGAGATTATTGAGATTATGGGAGGAATGGTTGACATTGTGGACATAAAGACACAATCACACCGCAGCCACACGAAAAAATTATGGTGTTACCACTGCGACACTTGGAGCGCGCCCGAAGTACTTTCTGAACGGCACAGAGTGCGCGCACTCGGTGTGCCTATAGCATTTATGAACGGCTAGTGCGTCGCACCGGTGTCACTCACATTGAGTGTGTCATTCCTGAATTCGTCCTAGAGATTTCCAGACTTTCGCAGACATTATCCAGACTTATTCAGAGCTTTCCATAGTTTTCCAGATTTCATCCAGATTTTTCCAGACTTGTACAGACTGATCCGGAATCTGGAAAATGATCCCCAGGTCTTTTGGGACCTTTTCCAGATTTTTTCCGACCCTTTCAAGAAGTTTCCAGGCCTTTTGCAGACATTTCCAGAGATTTCCAGACTTTTCCAGACATTATCCAGACTTATCCAGAGTTTTACAGACTTCATCCAGAATCATCCAGACCTTATCCAGACTTGTACAGACTGCTCCGGATTCTAGAAAATGATCTCCAGGTCTTTTGGGACCTTTCCAAAATTTTTCCGACTCTTTCAAGAAGTTTCCAGGCCTTTTCCAGACGTTTTCAGGGATTTCCAGACTTTTCCAGACATTATCCAGACTTATACTGATCTTTCTAGAGTTTTCCAGACTTCATCCAGATTTATCCAGACTTATTCAGACTGATCCGGATTCTGGAAAATGATTCCCAGGTCTATTGGGTCCTTTTCCAGAATTTTTCCGACCCTTTCCGGAAATTTCCAAATATTTTCCAGACGTTTCCAGAGATTTCCAGACTTTTCCAGACAAGTTCCAGACTTATTCAGAGTTTTACAGACTTTATCCAGATTTATTTAGACCTTTCCGAGATTTGTATGTACAGACTGATCCGGATTCTGGAAAATGATCCCCAGGTCTTTTGGAACCTTTTCCAGATTTTTTCCGACCCTTTCAAGAAGTTTCCAGACGTTTCCAGAGATTTCCAGACTTCCAGACATTATTCAGACTTATACTGATCTTTCCAGAGTTTTCCAGACTTCATCCAGATTTATCCAGACTTGTTCAGACTGATCCGGATTCTGGAAAATGATCCCCAGGTCTATTGGGACCTTATCCAGAATTTTTCCGACCCTTTCCAGAAATTTCCAAGTCTTTTCCAGACGTTTCCAGAGATTTCCAGAGTTTTCCAGACAATATCCACACCTATCCAGAGTTTTACAGACCTTATCCAGATTTATCCAGACCTTATCCAGACTTGTACAGACTGATCCGGATTCTGGAAAATGATCCCCAGGCCTTACAAACAAACATACTTTGTAAAGGCTTATTTAGTCACTGTAAGTACAGTGATCTCCTAACGCCATCTATTGGATTATTATATTTGATAACAAAAAAATAGCCTTCAGTGGCGCCCTCTGTTGATAATTCTCTGCACTGGCGGACGGTGATGTCATAATTTTTTGGCGTCCGTTTGAATTGGTGGGTAATGATATCAAATTTTATTATTTTTTACTCTTTTAACTGTGTCGTTCAGGTACTTATTTTTTCATTATGAGGGCTTATTTTGATTGCCTAAATCGAACAGTGCAATGAAAATAATTAAATTCAACTATGCTTAAACACCGGATTATTCTTATTAAGATATCCTACTTGAATTGAATTGGATGGTAAATGAAAACTTCGGTATTTGAAATTTCTTGTAATTTTGGCATTATAGACACATGTTATTAGAAAAATCTATATTTAAATTATTCTGTTAAATGCATTTACATATTCTTTTCTAATCAGTGTTGCCACAGGCTCTGAAAATTTCGTGCCAGACTATAATTTTAAAAAGGGCCAAATTTCAGAATTTCGGGCAAATCGTTTTCAAATTGAAAAGAAGAGGGAAAGTCCATCGGCGGCAGAAATTTTTTTCGGGTGTCACGCCCAAAAACGTTTATTTTACATCAAAAAATTATGATTTGGCTTGTTATAGAGAAACGGGCCAGATTCCAAAAAGGGTGGCCAACGGGCCACTCTGTCTTAGGAAGGGCCAGATCTGGCCATATGGGGCTACCTGTGGTAACACTGTTTCTAATAATCCCATCAACATAATTGGGGGAATTATTGTACATCACCGTTTCATTGTTATTTCCTATGTCAAATTCGTGTGAAATCAGAGATTTATTTTTCCTAGTTAGTGACCATACAAGTTTTCTGCCAAGGAGTGCCTAGTTAGAGAAGCAAGGCCGTCTGTGTCTATCAAACATTTTCAATAATTAGTTCAAGTTGAATACTGAGTTTGAATATAGGGTATTTCGAGGGGTAATTGGTTAGTTTGGGTTCATTGTTAAGAATTTAGAAATAATGCTGATTAATTTCCAAGGCTTATAATGCACAGTTTCCACTCTCACTATCCTCTTCAGTTTCACAAAATTTCCTTGAGAATTTGCATACCTATTATTCAGAATTTGTATGGGAATTCAATTCTCACTCATAGATATTTTCTATTTCCTCAATCGTGTATCTCCAGGGAATGCATTTAGTTCAAGTTTGAAGTAATTATTGGGATATGTATGTTGTTGTCTCATGTAGTATTTTCAGTAAAAACATTTTTAGATTTATTTCTAAAAGTTCCTGAACTTTGAGATATTTATTTGAAATATATTTTGGTTGTTGCTAATGGTTGGATATACAGGTTGTCCGTTTTTCGAGGTCAACCATTGGGATCTCGGAAACGGTAAGAGATAGAACAACTCAATTAGGGCAAAGTTGTGTAATTTGATACTCAATGAGATGCCGTTTTGTTATTTGATAAACTCTGAACACTTTCGGAGATATTCGAGACAAACCAAAATTTCACAAAAATGTTTTTATTAAATTTAACGATGTCATCTTGTAGAGGAAAAAAAGTTGCAACAATAAAGTGCTATTTGTTTTAAAAAAAGCTTGTCAAATAAGTCCAGGAAAAAAAAACGCTTTTGTGAAATTTTGCTTTTGCACCTTAGAATTTTGGTGTACAAAACAAACTGATAGAATTTTTTAGAATTACCAGTATTTTTAGCATTTTTTAGTATTTCCTAGCATTTTCTAGAATTATTTAGAATTGTTAAGTATTTTTTAGAACTTTTAAATTAGGATTTTTTAGAATTAATTAAGAATTTTCACCTATTGCGCAGACTCAAGAGCCCACGCAATCCGAAGGGATTTTTGGAGTTTTCTAGAAATTTCTAGAATTATTTAGTATTTTTTAGATTCGAGTGGTTTAGTTACACAAGTTTCATTGATAAAGTTCATATCGAACGTGTATCAGTCAAAATTTAATCTATGATGGTCCAAATAAATTTGATTTGCCTTGAAATTTTCTATCCGAATAACCCTCGAACATTGATAAATGCTCAAAAATTTCATTTTAGTCATTTATTTAGCACAATATACTAATTCTATGTTACAATATACCGGTTCCGTCTTATTCTAAAATCTAAAACAAAATATCAAAATCACATTAGGTACTTATTAAAACTAACAATCATAGACTATAGACTACAAATCCAGTCATCCTTACAATAAAGTTAACAATTTAAAAAACAAAAATCAATCCAAATCAGAACAATAATTAACCACCATCTCAAGGTACATACAAATTATTTTCTCTCAGCAAATGAACTTTCAGCTGTTTCTTAAAACTATACATTGAATCACATGTTTTTATCACAGCAGGCAATTTATTGTATAGATTATATAGACTCCCCTAAAAAATAACGTATTTTGACCAGACTTTTTATTTTTTGGTGCTATGAAAAAATCGTTTTGCTGACGTGTACTGTAATTATGGATTTCATTATTATAAATTATTTTATCCATTAAGTATTGAGGGGCATGTCCATTCTTTATCTTGAAAATAAAAACCATAACACTGTACTTAATATATTCAGAAACAGGCAACCATTGCAAACGTTCTAGCATAGAACGGATTGAAGTGTATCTGTTACATCCCAAAATTACCCTCATTGCACGATTCTGCATTTTTTGTATTCTTCCTAATGTATTCTGGTTTAACAAAAACAAAATACTTGCACAATAATTAATATGTGGTAGTACAAGTGTATTATGTATAACAAATTTAGTCCAGAAACTCAAATATGGACTGCATCTTGTTAGATGACTAATATTTTAGCTCAATTTGCTTATAATTGAATTGGCATGCTCCCCAAATGTCAGCTGATCATCAATTATTACTCCCAGATACTTAATTTTTCTAACAATCTCAATAGGATACCTATCAATACGTATATCAAATTTGTCTTTACCAAAAGCCCTTCTCATTTTTTCTGGTATGACAACCATAGATTTTGTTTTTGATGCATTTATCTTCAACTTATTCACACACATATAATTGTACAGATTATCCAGAGCATTATTAGTACTTTCAACCAATTCATTCACATTCTTAGATACAGAGTATACCAGAGTGTCATCTGCAAACAGATGAACATTAACCGGAGGATGCACCGCATTTACGATATCATTGATATATAGAACAAACAATAAAGGCCCCAGTATACTGCCCTGAGGTACACCATAGTTATTAGTTCTCTCAGTTGATATCTCCCTACCCAACCTAACTACTTGCCTACGATCCACCAGGTAACTATCAATCCATTCCAATACTCTTCCACGCAATCCCAGTTTATGCAATTTCAAAACCAGTCTCTGTCTATCGATAGTTTCAAATGCTCTTTGAAGATCCAAGAAAACTGCAACTATACCATAGTTGTTGTCTAAACCATTTTTCCACTCATCGATCACACATTGTATGGCTGTTTCACAATTGTGCTTTTTTCTGAATCCGGACTGGTTACCTGTTATCAAATTATTACTTTCCACAAAATCAATTAATTGCACATATACCACCCTTTCAAGAATTTTTTCCACAGCCGCCAGCATATTTAACGGTCGAAAATTGGATGCTACATTCACATTAGGTTTCTTTTGAATTGGCACCACAGTAGACAGCTTCAACCTATCAGGGACAGTACCTATTTCTAAAGAGTAATTTATTAGATTTATCAGGGGATCTTCAATTCCCACATATATGTTTCTCAATAATTCAATATCCAAATCATCTGGACTTTTTTTGATTTTGAAAGAAAATACTATGCTTTTCAATTCTTCCCTTGTAATTAGGCTGAAATCTGATAAAATGAGGTCATGCTGTTCATCATAATCTGCGTTTAACTCAATTGTATCTGGAATTTGTTCACAAATATTCCTTATGCTTTCAACGTAGTACTCATTTAGTCTCTCACAAATTACTCTACTATCATTCTCACATTCACCATTTTCAAATTCAACAAATTCTATACTGTGTTTATTTTTTGAAGGGATAATTTGTTGAAGTACCGTCCACATTTCCTTTGGGTTACTTTTACAACCATCAACCTTTGCCTCAAAATATTTCCTTTTTTCATCCTTAATCACCCTCACAACATTATTTCTTTTCTGTTTATATATATCACGAGTTAGCTCTAAATTGTCAACTTTATACCTCTTGTACCATTCATCCCTCTCCTTTACAGCATTCTCAACTGTTTCATTCCACCATGGTTTATATTTAGCCAGTATTTTTACTCTGGAGATCCATCAAATATTAAAAAAATTATAATAATTTTTATGTTTTATACAGGGTTTTTCCAAGGGGGTAACCACTGTGGAACTCTTCTGTCCTATATAAGATGGCGACTTCTTTGATATCTTCAGTAATGCAAAGGAGATCTCAAAATATCTCTGGAGATCCATCAAATATGCTTCTTGGGCGCAATTTCGTTCAGAGCGTCCAAACAATTATTGAGGAACATATCACACTTAACATTTATATCAAGATTACCATACATCCAGTCAACACCCAAGAGTTTTTTCTGCACACCCCTATAGTCAATATTTCTCCCACAGGTTTCAACAAAAAAGGGCTCTTGGTTTTTTTTGCTCCAGACTTCAATACCAACAGACAAAATATAATGGTCACTTATTCTAGGGGTATTTAAAACATTACAATAACTAATAGTCATCACATTTGAGAAAATCAGGTCAATAAGCGTACCTTCACATCCCCTATTCGCTGGTCTAGTCACTTTTGTAACTAACTGGTTGAGTCCTGCCTCTTTACTATATAATCTTAACCTATTTGTATATGTATCATCATTCATAACAACTTTCTCATGCTTGTTGCTTATAGAAAAGAGACCTCAGCTAACGCGTTGGTATGTTTCCAAGCAACAAGTTTCCGAAATCTGTCATAAATTTTTTTCGGACAATTATCAATGTCCTTGGGCTATTGCTACTGATTATTCCATATTTTAGAGGCTGTATATGTAAATAATTTTTGAAAGGTTGTTGTATGGTGAACAGGAATTCTATATACAGGGTGTCCCAGCCGAAAGTGAACCATTTTAAATGGTCATAACTTTTAAATTAGGTGTACTAGCTACCTGCGGTTTGCGCCATTCGATTTCTTTTGGTCTAAAGTTTTTTCTAGTAGGTCCCAATTTTTTTTAAAACTTATACAGGGCAAGTGAAAAAAAATCAGTTTTTCAACATCAAAATTCTCCACTATTTTTAATGGATCACCCTGTATATCACAACGTCAAAAAAAAGAATAATGTTCAAGGTATCTATGTACGAATAGACATAGTCCCTAAAAGTTGAAGTTTTAGCCGTGAAAAATCTAAATCGAAATCTTGGTATTTTTGCAAACGCATATTTACAAAGCTTGGAACTTATGTTTGCCAATAAAAAGTTGATGAAAACTGCATAAAACTATACAAAATGCTGTATATGTAGATGTTAGCCATTCTGTTCCAGACATTTATGGATCAGTAAATGGGTGAATGACTTGTGTAACATTTCCTGGGAAATCGCTTCAATGACATTACAAATGTTTCGCTTAAGATCTTCTAGGCTATTTGAACAAAGGATTACAGCATCTTTCCTTGACATAACTCTAGAGAAAAAAGTCTGGAACTCTCAAGTCAGGAGAGTAAGGTGTCCAGTCTGTAGGACCTCCATATACGTCTATCCCCAAATGCCCTATCCAGTGATTTCCTTGCTATTAAAGAATAATGAGGTGGGGGCACTATCCTGCTGGAAATAGATACTTGATATCATTATGATAAAGAATTTTGTAACTGTCTAGTTGGATATCAATTAAGTTAAAATACAATTTCCAAGAAAATTTAACGAGTTCCAGAGTATTTTCTCTGGAACTCGTCAAATAGAGATACCCCAAAAGTAACAGTTTGGTGTGCAATCTCTATTAGGAAAAAATACAGACCATTTCCATTAATGAACCAACGATAACAGAAATTGTATACACTGATATGTTCTTTTTTCCACAGTTAAGACAGGAGGGTATCTTGGATGATATCTATTTCCAGCAGGATGGTGCCCCCACCTCATTATTCTTTAATAGCAAGGAAATCACTAGATATGACATTTGGGGAAAGACGGATATCGAGGTCCTATAGAATGGACACCTTACTCTCCTGTCTTGAGAGTTCCAGACTTTTTTCTCTGGAGTTATGACAAGGAAAGATGTTGTAATCCTTTGCTCAAATAGTCTGAAAGATCTTAAGCGGAACATTTGTGATATCATTGAAGCGATTCCCCAGGAAATGTTACACAAGTCATTCACCCATTTACTGATCCATAAATGCCTGGAACAGAATGGCTAACATATACATATACAGCATTTTGTATAGTTTTATGCAGTTTTTCTTAACTTTTTATTGGGCAAACATAAGTTCCAAGCTTTATAAATACCTATGCGTTTGCAAAATACCAAGATTTCGATTTTGATTTTTCACGGCTAAAAGTTCAAGTTTTAGGGACTATGTTTATTTGTACATGGATACCTTGAACATTATTCTTTTTTTTGACGTTGTGATATACAGGGTGTTCCATTGAAAATAGTGGAGAATTTCAATGTTGAAAAACGGATTTTTTTTTCTTGCCCTGTATAAGTTTCAAAAAAATTTGCAACCTACTAGAAAAAACTTTAGACCCAGAGAAATCGAATGGCGCAAACCGCAGGTAGCTAGCACACCTGGTTCAAAAGTTATAACCATTTAAAATTGTTCACTTTCGGCTGGGACACCCTGTAGTTTATCGTTTCTGGTTTCGTAGATACTCCGGTTTCCCAGTTTTAGTTATCTTAAAAATAAAGGAGGACATGTGACATTCTCTTCTGTTTTCCATGTTTAAAATTTTGTTGTAATGTAGGTATTGTTTAGCAGATTTTTTTGTTGTGTAGTAGTCTCATATACTTTCATGGTGCAAGGCTGTATAGTGTAGTTTGCAGGGTAATTTCTTCGGTTCAGCATTGGTTTTCGCACAAATACTGAACAAAGTAAACTTGTCCTCATTTACCCTCATCATTAACCAAATGATCACTATACAGGGTGACCCACGGAACGCGTCATCCAATATAATTGAATTTTTGAGGTTCTGGTAACTTTTTGTTGTCATCCAATTTCACCACTTCCGCTTCAGGTTGGGTCAAGTGACGGCAACTTTAGAATCTTAAATGTAACTAATGGTATATTATGGCATTTTTCGTTAAAAAATTGAATTACAAAATCGTCAAGCCATATTTGTTGAGGTTTTGTTGAAGAAAATGATAATAAACTACCTACACAATGGAAAATACGATGATGCGTTCCGAAGTATCACTTAGGTAAAACCTCGTGGGACACCAATCAATAACGATAGATTGATAGAAAATATTTTTTCTTTTATGTAATATGTTTCGCAAAGCGGGTTAAAATTAATGTATTAATTACTAACACTACACAGAGGTTAAAGTTTATCGAGTCAAATATGGATTTAAAAATGAACAATAGAATAATGATACACGTGATTTTATGTGGCTTCTGTGTATATATTTATTTTGTTAATTTGAAGTAGGAGTTGTTGATCTAACATAACGAGGGATTTGTAGCCAGGGTTGGCATAGAATTTCCCCAGGTTATAAAACCCAGTGGGGTTTTTTTGGGTTTTTTTCTGTTTCCACAGAAATCACAAACCAGTCAGAGAGAATTTCATTCGTTGATAATAGTCAGAAAACTGGTTGTTGGCCATTTGCACCAATCAAAAACGCTCTGACTGGTTTGTGATTTCTGTGGAAACAGACCTATTATTTATATCAAATGGCTTGTTTTATTTTGTAAGGATATTTTATTTTTGTAACAAGTAATAATTTTTATTTTTAACCATATATGAAATGTTGTCATTACTGACTTTTCAAAAATTTGAAAATGTCACATTTCTGTCTTTTCATTTTCCTGCTCCATTACCTGTCCCAGGACGGGAAGTGAGGACGGGAAATTTTTTCCGTCCTCATTTCCCGTCCACGGACGGAAAATGGAGCAGGGAAATATTTCCCGTTCTCATTTTCCTCTTCATTTGCCGACCTCATTTGGTTGCCCCGATTTTTTTTTTTCAAGAAATTATGGTTAAAAATAAAATAGTATACAACCCTCGACGGGAAACTTCATTGCTGTCTCGAGGTACAGTTTATCTCGACGCTACGCGTCTCGATAAACTATAAAACCTCTCGACCAGTAATGAAGGATTTCCCGTCTCGGATTGTAATATACTATTATTTTCAACCACATATGTAATGTTGACATTGCAGGTTTTTCAAAATCTTGAAAGTGTCACATTTCTGGACTTTGACATTTATCGGGACGGTAATGCATATGCCTGCCTAGGACGGAAAAGCATTTTCCGTCCGGGACGGCAAATGCTTTTCCGTCCCCATTTCCCTGCTCGTTCCAAATTGATAATTTTCATACAGCTCTCACATATAATAATAAAACCACATGTATTACATGGAACTAATTAAATCTATTCACTTATTTACATTAATTGTTAAATTAGCATTGTTGTTTATAATGGAAATCTTGAGACCATCCTGTTGGAATTGTGTTTCGTTTGGAACTATTATCTCTTGCGCTTGCGGATGAGTTTCCGCATGTGATGTACTTGTGGATGCACTGGACAACTGAATACCTTTGGAAGTAGAGGATAGCATCAGAGCAGTCTTACTTTTGTTCTCCAAAGATGCCTCTATGTAGCCTTCAGCAACCGTGCTCGATTTCCACCCTCCCAGTCTTTTGAGTTGCAATAGATCGGCCCCGTTGTCAACCAATAAGGTTGCGGAAGTACGACGAAAAGCATGCCCTGTAAAAGTTTCAATTTTTGGAAGCTTCAAAAAAGCAGCTATTTTATGTGGAAATTTTGAGATTGAATGATAGCCAATTGCTTGGTTATGTAATTTCCCATTTCGCCATTGAACAAATAACCTGTCATTTTTCAAATTTTTCCGCAAAGTGAGGTATTTGTGGAAAATAGCAACCCAATCTGGATCGCTTATGATAAACGATCGACTTGTGTAAGTTTTTGTGTGTGGAATTTCTATAGCGATCTTTCCTTCCAAAACGTTGACGTGCTCCATTTTCATCTTGACTAGTTCATCGCTCCTACATGCACCCGACACACCAACAATTAGCGCTACCTGAAACCAGATAAAAATAAAATGGGTAACCTAGCTATAGCATACAGAAAATCATTTTGATTTTCGCATTTTTATCTTCTTTGTATATTTTTTGAAAACCTACCTTGATGCTAATGAATTCTTCAGCTGCCTTCGTGAGGAACTCGTTAATGTTTTCTCTGGAAAAAACGCTCGACTTTTTCGGCTGAAAGCCCAGATTTTGCCGCTTCAAAAAAGCTATAAGTTTTGCGTAATTGGAGATATCAACTTTCTCTTTCAATTTAATCATGGTTTTCAACATACTGTAAGTCGACCATAAAGTCGAAGGCTTCTTTTCCTTAGATAATTCGCCAAAATACGCCAACAAAACGGTCTCCGAGGCAGTATTTCTCGTTCCTTTCTGGCTACACCATGCTTCGAATATTTGAAAAGCCTTTTCGTACCGAAATTTGCTTTTTGCTGGAAGCAAACTCTCTCCAATCCTGTCTGCTGCTTCTTTTAATTCAGGTGGGGTACAATCCATCGCTTCATCTTCACTTTCCGAAATCATTTCTTTGGGGAGAACGGGGAGAAATCTAGTGAAAATCTATTATTTCCGCAAAAATACTGAGCGAAAACTACCGTCGTTAAGGCGTTGTTGATCTTATCTATGGTTGTTGATTTTGCGGTTTCCTGTGGTTTCGTCTTTTGTTTTGGCCTTTACAGGGCCTTTGAGATCGTCAAAATTGATGACATTGACAAAAAAAGTGAAATATTTTTTTCTAAGGCCAGTTTTACACTATATGAAAATTTCGTATAACAGAATCTTTAGTTTTTGCATCAGAAAATTAAGGGTTGAAAATAAAAAAGTATACAAACCTCGACGGAAAACTTCATTTCTGTCTCGAGGTTGAGTTTATCTCGACGCTTCGCGTCTCGATAAACTATAATAACCTCTCGACCAGCAATGAAGTATTTTCCGTCTCGGATTGTAATATACTATTGTAATACTTTTGCTTGAGCAGAAACTAAAAATCAAATTTGAAGAAAAAAACGCAAATCCCTGGTAAGAGTGGTAAGCCCGAAAAAACCCAAAAAAACCCAAAAAACCCATAAAAACTCAAAAAAACTCGGGTTTTTTCCAACCCTGTTTGTAGCTTTTTTAAAATTGAATACTTAAAGGGCTGCAAACTATACCCATTTTACTTACTTGTTTTGTTACTTAGAAAAATGTAGTAATAACTCACTAAAAAATAAATAGCTATTTTATTTATTCAAGAAAGACTCTCGGTATTTCATATATTATTCTGTTTTCGATTCATGAAAGTTGACAGCTATAGCTATATACAGAAACTATATTTTCTTTTGCCAACGTCTCGGCTGTTTTATAGCTATTCTTGGAACTTAACAATAATATTATCGCACTGATGACATCCTCTGGTTTATTCCCTTTAGTTTGGCGAACAGCTGTGTTGGACGGTGTACAATTTCGTTCTATATACTACAATAATAATAATAATTCCTATTGATGGCGGTGACGTTCGAGAGTAATATTTCAATGTTTTTAAAAAAGAAAAACCTTATTTATACATTAAGTCTTGATGTGTTTTAAAACGGATGACAAGAGAAAGTAGCTCCTAGTCATTCAATAACGATTATTGCTGTTGATATTAATTTGGTGATTTCATTGTTTTTTTTTTCTCCTTCAAAACCTGGTTGATACAATTTACTTTGACCTTTGTGTGAGGATCACATCTTTATGCAATAACAATTGAATACATTATAGTCTCAATTGTTAACTTACATAATATGTACGTAAATAAGCCGGTATTTGTTTTTTATTTCCAATTTTTGTTCAACGACCAGCTTTTTTATTTACCAAAAAAAGGTGTGTTAAACAAAAAGAACAAGTGCGGGTTCCTAAAGAGGGATAAATGAATCTTCGAATCATTGGCAAAGGGAAGTATAGTGTTTCTCACCAACTTCCAAGACTGGAAAATTAATACAGAGGGTTAGCAGTTCTTAATACATACTTCTTGTATCAAAGTCTAACATATTCCAAATTCACAGCAGTAAATTGACCAATAACAAGTCAACCTTGGGTCCTTGGGATGTAATTATGAAAAGGATAATTACTTACAAACGTCAACACATGAGTTGTTTACAATGTAGGTACCTAATAGTCACAAAAACATAACAATTTTGCTATTTCTACTTTGACCTCTGAGTAAACTCATATCTCTAGCTTAAAATCAAAGTATATTTTTATAATCATGTCTAAAATGTACATACAATCATTATAATTTGTCAGGTTTTTAATGATACTTATTTCCTAAAATTTATTTTTCTTTTATTATAGACTAATTTCTCTTTTCAGTTGTCAAACAGAGAATGCAAATGGTCAACTCTCCATACAAATCAATACTAGCTTGTTTAACGGACGTCTACAGATCGGAAGGCCCTAAAGCATTTTACAGATCATATACAACACAATTAACAATGAACATACCATTTCAGAGTATACACTTTATGATTTACGAATTTGCCCAAACTGTAACAAATAAGGATAGAGTTTACAGTCCTGCAGCGCACATGGTCAGTGGCGCCCTAGCCGGCGCTGTAGCCTCAGCAGTAACTACACCATTAGACGTTTGTAAAACTTTACTAAATACACAACAGAACCTCAAGGCCCAGGGATTAGTTCAAGCAATGAAATTGATTTATCAACTAAGAGGACCTGCTGGATATTTTAGAGGAATGCAAGCCAGGTAAACAATCTTTTATATTTTTAGAAAATTTGCTATCAAAGAAGTTTTCGGAACACAGGACTGACTTATGCACTTTGCCAATACTGAAAGAGTCGGAAATGTGATCCGAGCGAGTATATTTTTCATTTTTTTTTAACTGTCAGAGTATCACCTCAGCAGTAACAGATGTGGAGCGAAAAGTTTCCACAAAAGAAATATTCTATAGGAAGTTCGATGCTCGGTTCGGTGGGACCATTTATTGTGTTGCCGTCGAAGTTCGAATTGGCATTATACTTTTTTGAAGCCTTTTACCACGCAATTAGCTTACAATATGCCATGCTTCTTTCTGTTTTTTACCAGAGTCCAGCCTTTCAGCGTAATTGTGGAATTCAGTTGTTCGTTTCTAATTTGGGAGGCGTCACGATAGCCTGAAGTTTTTTGACGCTACTGCCGTAGTAGCTCAGTCAAATTAGGGAAATCCGTGGAAAAAATTCCTAGAGAGTTGGACTTTTTTTAAACGCTTCCTCTACACTTGGGTAGACGTAAATCAAAAGTCCTCGAGGGTGGTGGGTGAGCTCGAACAGGGGGTGCGGGTTAAAGGTACCATTTTCCAGTCTTCCGCTTAAATCTCGAAAACGATCAGTCCTATCGATTTTTATAATTGATAACAATTGAAGCTAACAAAATTTTCTACAAAAATGGGTCCATAAAGTCTTCCTAGTCGTCCTCATATGCTGCATTCGCGTCTACAAACTAAACAATCAAATTTTAATTACCGTAAAGTCCCCTAACTTTAACTGTTCCCCTAACATTGACCAAAAGATCATTAAATGATATAATGCACCTTAAAAAACTGCGAATGTATATTGCTTGCGATTTCTACCTACAAACAGTTATAGTCTGGGAGACGACCGCATTTTTCCTATCCCGATCGAGTTATGTGTCGACACTATTATCAATATAAAGTATTATGTGCATCTATTAACCTGTATTCCTGCCTGAGAGCAAATGCTGCCGGAAATATCTTTTAACAAATTATTAACAAATTGAAAAAAACGTAACATTACCCCCATCGAGTTATGCCCTAAGTAGGGTGTCAGATTGAAGGTCTCGATGTCCCCTATCTAAAAAGTCGATCCTGCCTCGTGAGAACTTGCCGGAAAAGGTTGGCAGGGCAGCTTATTGGGGCAAGGGCCCGCGGTCTCAGCTTTGACACCTATCAAGTTTTGCGCTGAATGATGTGTCAAATTAAAGGTGTCAATAAGTTGATTTAAGGTCTCTTCGCACAGAAATCACAAACCAGAAGGAGTGAATTTCATTGTTTGAAACTAGTTTCCTGACTGTATCCAGCGTGCGGTAAAGTATCACTTTCCGCATTTGTTAGGTAAATAACTATTTCAATTTGTTAATAATTTGTTAATAGTTATAACGTTGTCAATTTTTATTGTAGGTACTAATGCTCATGCAGGCCAGTGATAATACTTTGTCTTTTCGAGCCTGTTTTATTTCGCCAAACTTTTGTCCTACTATCTTTCTCATCTTGGCTTCTTGTAGTGCTTTGTGGCAATTTACATCGCGGTCCGCAACGACACCTGTTGTGAGGGAAACTAATGCTTGTGATTCTGGAAAGGGAGGGTGCTGAGAAAACCACAAGCTTCCTTCTGTCCCCATCATCTCTTTTCTGCCGAGACACTCGATAATCGACATGTTACTCCCATGTAGAGAAATGCAGGGCAGCGAAGCAAATTGTGGTTGACGTAGGTGCTCCGCCAATCCACCTCGCCAGTACAGAATCAGTTATCCCTCGCACTAAAGTGAGCTCTATTATCATATGAGACCAGCAGGCGGATCACGAGGTTCGATTCGATTATATCGAGTCAAACGATGATCGAGTCGAGTGAGTTGTTCACGAAACTCGATCTAGTGGGAAATCGAGTTTATTCGATTGTTGCTAAAGTTACGCACTTTGAATTGAAAGCGATCTCGCTTTTTTGATTATTTAAATCTTTGTTTTGTGTTTTGTAAAGTTTCAATTTTAATTATTTCAAAGTTCAACAATAAACTTGGGCTCAAAATTATACCTTTCACTAGACACCAATGCATCTCCAGGGCCGTAGCTAGAGTCAAATTTAAGGTAGGGCATGACACATTTGACATAGGGCATACACTACTTACCCCCCCCCCCCTTTATTTTTTTTATAGGTAAACAAAATGGGGCTAATGGCGCCGAAGACAAATTTTTCAATAAATCAAGGTTCAGGTTGTATGGTAAAAGGTAACTTGATGACACATCTGATCTAGGATACCTTATAGAGATTTGCATTATGTTGAGGCACCCCAGATGACTTCATAAAGTTACCAGGCATCCTACCTCTCTCGCCTCTATCAAACAACCTTGCAATAAATAACATCTCTGGCAAATAAACAAAATGGCGCGGATTCTCGCGCCAGCCGCCTTGGGCCATTCGCACTTTTTGAAAACAAAAAACTTCTTCTGTGCAAACGTCAAACATTGTTCATTAGATTTAGGCATTTTCGGAAACATTCATCCTCGCTTACTCGACAGGCCTATCTACTTCAGGCATTATCTACTCTTAAATTTTCTAAAGAAACCTAAAAGATAGGGCATTGCCCCCCAATCCCCCCCCCCCTGGCTACGGCCCTGTGCATCTCTGATAGGAGCCTGTGGCATGAAATCTTAAAGTACATAGCACCATGTTTTCTAAAGTAACTACCCTAGCAAGTATTCTCTCTGGTACATGTGGTCGTATCAATTGTATGAGTTCTGCAGTTGTCGTTTATTAAGACGAAATAATCCACAAATCTTGCCTCTGGAAAAGGTTTCCTGCTTGTACCTTGAAATTTGTCTTCGCCGAACAAGCTCAAGTTTCTGGCGACGCCTATTTCTTTGTCTTTGCCAAATAGCCTGGATAACGTAACATTTTTATTTTTATGAGATTTTCACAATACCTATATTGACAAAATAGATAAAATTCAACCTAATTCGAGACCTCCGAACCTATCGAGGCATTTCGATCGAAATAAATCGATCAGTCGAATGTCATGAACAACTCCTTTCGATTTTCGATCAAAGGTGACAAACTTTAAACGGATATCGAGTTTCGTGATCCCACAGCAGTTTCCAGAGCCGGGCGAATCTGATCTGCTCACAGCGAAGTATTTGGTGAAATCGTCAAAGACCTGTGGATGGTTATTGGGAAGAGAACGCATATCCTGCAGATATAAATGCGCGCACTTCGCATACTGCAAGTGGCCACTTGCATGGAAGAAGGGCAATATAAATATTTGCTGAACTGAGCACAGATGCAATTCCCAGCTCACTGAACGTTCGGCTTCTATGAACTGCTCCCTCAGGGATGCCATATGAAAGTATTGCACCCACAAGGCAGCAGTGGGCCCACGGCCTACAAAGGATGACTGTGCATCCTTAATTTTTGTTTGAAGGAGGCACAATTGGCTATTCTGCTTCATTATATCTTGGACGAGCGGGTTATCGTTGAGCTTCAACAGCAGCTCTGTAAGTTCAGCCTTCTCTTCATTTGAGACCTCCAAACTGTTCAAAATAATTTCAGCTAAGACACACTGTACAAGCAGATGTCCTCGTTGCTCTGCTGAAGGCATGTATATCCTATTCACAATCCGAAGTCCACAGGTACAGGTAAATTGATCACCTTTCCCTATTAAATAGCATTGAAAGGTGATAAATTTTACCTGTACCTGTGGACATCGGATTGTGAATGGATAATACAGGCCTTTATTCAAATCTAAAAAAATTCTAACTCTTACATCACTGTTTATTTTGGAAACGGTCTGTATGATTTATAAGCGTAAGGATGTTTTACCAATGCCCGGTCATTTGTATGGCACTAGACGGTCACACTATTTAAGCGTGCCAATTCCTTCCTCTACCTTAGTTAAAAATTCAATTATTTATGAGAGTCGTAAGATCTATAACCACCTACCTGAATATATAAAGCTTTATCCTACCCTCGGGCAATTTAAGAACTCCGTTAAAAGACTTTTGGTGGAGAGGGCATATTATGAGTTGGGAGAATACTATGGTGACACTTTTTAACTTTTAACTTATTTGGAATATATTATTGTATTTTTTGTATAGTATTTCAAATTGACTATTTGTATGATTTTTAATTATTGTAAGTTTTATTGTGTTTTTAAACCGTTTTATTTCCTGCTTTCTGTTGAGTATTGATTTGGTCTCTCCTGTTCATCTGTTGCTTTCTAAAATTAAAATTTTATCTTTTTTTGAAATTTACCAATATTCGTGTTAGACTTAGACTTAGTTGTGTTTGCTTGTTTTATATTTTATATTTTGTATGTGGACCTTAGGACCTGTAATGTTTGAATCTATTTTGTCCTTTATTATTGCACTTATACTTATTATGTAATACTTTTTTTTCAAATTTTTTTCTATTAGCTTTGTCAACAAAACTTGATTTTATGACAATAAAGCATATTTAGATTTGATTTACAGTAAGCATTTTATGAATATTATGCTATATGCTGCAAATACAGTACACAACACCTCTTCGCGACCACTTTCACCATCCCAAGAAAGACATTAAAAGGTGAAACCCACCCAATCTTACGACAACAGATTTTATGTGAGGAACATCTTGGCTAGATGCTACAATTTCACGAGCTTTGATATATAGGGGTCGGTCAAATGTAGCATAACACGTATTAATTTCGTGTCGGAAGCAGTGTTCTGCAGCATATTTAAGGGCTGTGTAAATGGTGTCGTTATCACTCGGGGATGCATTTATAAATGGCAGTGGCACTACAGAACTCCTATCCAGAGACTCTCCGTTATAGAGACCCCGCATATAACCTTTCCACTCGGGTATTTTTTCAGGTCTGAGCCATTTACCAACAAACCATAACACATCTTGTTGGGAAATGGACTAAGAAATAAAAGAACTTGTTAATTATCGATATTCAATATATTTATTATATCTAACACAGAGTGGAAAGCAGAGCGTGTGAACTCGTAGAAATAACTATACGAACTGACTCAACATCAAGACAAAGAATTACAAACCCTTTCTTAAGTAAACGATTCCTCATCTGTTTACCTTACATATAAAAACTAGCTCCGTTAAGCTGGCCCCCCCGAATTGATTTCCGTTGCCAAAATGCTGGCACAGGTAAAATGTAGCTAGCACAACCTAGCACACCAATTTTTAACGCTAGCACACCCATAGTTTAGCAAAAAAATTATTTCGAATTCGGGGGGGGGGCAGGTTAACGCTAACCCCCCCCCTCCCGGTTGAATTTACTCAGCCAAAATGCTAGCACAGGTGCAAGATACCTAGCACAACCTAGCACACCATTTTTTAAAGCTAGCAAACCCATAGTTTAGCAAAAAAATGATTTCGAATTCGGGGGGGGGCAGGTTAACGCTAGCCCCCCCCGGTTGGATTTACTCACCCAAAATGCTAGCACAGGTGCAAGATACCTAGCACACCATTTTTTAGAGCTAGCACACCCATAGTTTAGCAAAAAATTGATTTCCAATTCGGGGGGAGGGGGCAGGCTAACGCTAGCCCCCTCCGGTTGGATTTACTCAGTCAACTCAAAATGCTAGCACAGGTGCAAGATACCTAGCACTACAGTGCCTCTATAGAAGACAGTGGCGACAATAGAGGGACTCATTTTTGATTGGCTGCAGAATATCGGCTATGTTTTGTCGAAAGTTATTTGTGTTTACAGTTTGATTCTATGGAGATTTTTGCAATTTTGTGTTAATATATTTTTGTTTTTGTTATTTGTGCCTGTTATTGACTATTTTGTGAGAAAAAATTAGAACAGAAAGAAAAGGAAGAACAAATACATTATTGAATGAGTTCGACAAAACATGGCGGGTGGGCGGAGCTTAGGCGCTATT
This sequence comes from Ceutorhynchus assimilis, assembly GCA_917834065.1. Taxonomy (NCBI): domain Eukaryota; kingdom Metazoa; phylum Arthropoda; class Insecta; order Coleoptera; family Curculionidae; genus Ceutorhynchus; species Ceutorhynchus assimilis. Next base: position 9,331,074 of record OU892284.1, on the reverse strand, counting down.
GTCGCCACTGTCTTGTATAGAGGCACTGTACCTAGCACAACCTAGAACACCATTTTTTAAAGCTAGCACACTCATAGTTTGACAAAAAATTGCTTTCGAATTCGAAGGGCGTGGTTAACGCTAGCCTCTCCCGTGTTCGATTGGATTTTCTTCGACAAAATGCTGGAATTGATAGAAAAATACCTAGAAAACCAATTTTTAGAGCTTGCAGATCTGTGGAGAAGCCAAAAATTGCTTCTAGATTCGGAGCGCGAAAACATCAAATGAATAATCTGATCGATTTGATTATTCCAATTATTATTGGTTGTTTGTTGTTTCATTAAATCGCAGCTAGGTTGCCACCTCTCCGGGTTTCACCCGGAGTCTACTGGTTTTTACATGGTCTTCAGTCTCCGGATTACTACGTGTTTTCTCCGGGTAAAACCGCATTTAACACAAAAAAAAACGCATTTAAAAAAGAAAAATAGAATTTAGCAACAGCGCAATCCTGTTTGTGCAAATACGGTTTCTCTCGGAGAAATAGAGAAATTCTCCGAGTCCGACATGCAGTTTGGCGATAGAATAGTGAATAGACAGCCCACGAACCTCAAAGCCTCATAATCTCCCTCAAGGATATTAAACACTACTAAACGTCCGCTCATTGGACTCGATTTTTGGAATCAAGACTATAGTGTTGCACCGTTATCGAAGTCATCAACAGTGTCGTTAACTGTTTGCGTCAGCGGTCGTAGTGTCGTTATGAAGATAGGCTATTCTGTTTAGTGTGTAATATTCTTGAATCTTTTTCTCCAACCGTCTCAACTCCCAACCTCAAGCAAAGTTTCCCCAAGCAACATCCGGTGATGCTGGGGAGGGGGGACTTGTGTATATACATATAGACAGATAGTAAAGTGTAATGCATCTGTTGCATTGTAGATCTGCAGATTTTCTTTTTCAGCTTTCTTTCAATAATGGTTTTTTTTTCTACGGTTCAACTTACTTTCAAAGGTGGCATCCCTAATCGCAGCTGTTTTTATAATTTTTTTCTACCAGCGTGCGGAAAAGTGCACCTTACCGCACGTTGAGGTCATGAAAGTATTACTTTTCCGCACTCAAGGCGAAAAAGTAGAATGCCTGAAATTTTTGTATACATCAGGGTGTCCCAAAAAGATACCGACAAACTTTGAGGGGTAGTAAGGAACATCAAAACAAGCATTTTTGTTTATATAAACATATGTCCGCAAATAATCCATTTGGGCTGCAGAGCAAAAAAACTGTTTGGTACTCTTATTCTTCGCAATAATTAAATCACTGTTTACCTACTTATTAATTTTGCTTTATTAACAAATAAATTATGGTTTCCTCTGAGGTTTACAATAATTATTCAAAATGTTGACCATTTACTTCAATGAAAAGATTGCACCGTCGGCACATTGACTGAAAAGTTTAGTCTACGAAACACCTGTTCGTAATGAGGAAGAGCAGTTAGCAAGAGAATCTTAGGCAAGGAAAGAGAGGGGACTCGTATCACAGCAGGTGAAAATGAAGCAGTTTGCCACCAAAAAATGTCTGCTTTTTTCATAACATAACCTAGAAAGCATATTGTTTTTTGCCTGTTAAATGTAATCCCGTCGACTTTTTTTTCTCTGCGGGTTTTGCAGCCATATGCTAGCAATCCACCATGCTGAATATCACAAAAATATTAGTCTGAAGTAAAATTCACATAGTGACACCATGAAAAATTGTCGCCATTATTTGGTGGCAAACGGTCACAACCAGCTGCTAGTGCAGGTAAGGGCGGGTATTATAAAACTGCTTTGACAGTTAACTTGAAGTTAACTTTTTGAATTACATGTAATTCCAGAAGTTAACTTTAAGTTAACTCACAAAGAAGTTTTATAATGCTCGCCCTAAAGGATGTTACGCGTCCTCTCTCTTTCCTTGTCTAAGGCAAGGATACTGGCGAGTTGTACCCATGTAGAAGCTATTCCCGGAATATTCCGATAGTGCAATCTTTGCATTCCTACGTAGAGTAGGAACAGCAAATCTCTTTACGTGCCAGGTTTGTTAAATGTGTGCCAGCATTTTGACGAAGAAAATCCAATCAGAATCGTTTATTGGTGCTTAAAAATACACAGTACAGTGTTTACACAAGTCAAAATAATCAAATACAATTTAGTAATCTAAAATTACAATTTCATTAAAAAATTAGACTAACTATCTATTTCACATGATTTTAAATATCTGCTTTACAAAAATATAAAAGTTATGTTTAAAAATTCCAACAACAATTACAAATTTACTGTCACTCACTAATACAACAATTATCAGGACAAGGACATTTAAAAGTTTGGAATCAATAAATAAAATTAAAAAAAAAAAAAAAGCATATAGCAATGACTAGAGACAATTTTTGGTTGGTGCAACTGTAAAGAACAATAATTGATATAATAATAAATATGAAAAATAATTTATTTGTTTGTTTTAAATAATGTTTGTGCCTGTCCAGCTGAGTGTGGAATTATAAAATTCATCTAGGCTGTAAAACGCCTTAATTATGAGAAAATCTTTAATTTTTTTCTTAAATTCGGAATTATTTAGTTGTATTACATGCTCTGGTAGTTTGTTAAAAAGTTTTACAGCATGATATCCAGGTCCACCCTGACATCTCTGTAAACGATGGTAGATGGGTCTTAAGTTATTTTTGTTTCTCGTGTCATGGCTGTGAAAATCACCATTACACATAAATGAATCATAATGGTCCCTAACATAAACCAGATTTTGCAGGATATACTCACAGGGCAATGTCAAAATTCTGTTGTCAATAAAAGCCTGCTTGCAGTCATCTCGATAGTCCAAACCAGCCACTATTCTAACAGCCCTTCTCTGCACAGAGAAAACCCTTTGTGCTCCATTTGCATGACCCCATATTAGCAAAGCATAACCTACATGTGAGTGTAGCAAAGAAAAGTATGTTTGTTTTGTAACTCTAGATGAGACACATCTTGCCAAATTTCTTAATAAAAAAGTGTTTTTGCAAAGCTTATTTGAAATTATTTCAGTGTGTGCATCCCAAAGAAGTTTTTGGTCAAGATGCACTCCTAAGAATTTTACACTGTTGGTCATGGGTTCTATATTTTTTAGAGAAAAAGTATAGTTTTGGGTTTTAGATTCATTCAAAAAGAGTTTGTTAGCAGCAAACCATTGCCTAGCCCTCAACTGTGCCTCCCCCGACATACAGACAGCTGTTGGTAGATCTGGATGCTGAACTTGACCTGTGGTATCGTCCGCAAATTTTACATACTTTTCGAACTCCGCTATTTTGGGTAGATCATTAATATAGATTAGGAATAGAATAGGACCCACAATTGAGCCCTGTGGTACGCCTATGTTTATTTCTCGTTCGCTCGAATTAATGTCATTATAGTTAACAATCTGAGTTCGTTTAGTCAGATAGGATTTTATTAGATCCACACTGTCGTTTGAAAATTTGTAAAAAGGCAGTTTTTTAAGCAGGATATCGTGCGAGACACAGTCAAAGGCCTTGCTCAGGTCACAGAAGGTGGTAACTGTGTGTTGAGAGCTCTCAAAACCTTCCATTATACCTTCTACCAATTTTAAAATTGCTAAAGTTGTATTCTTGCCCCTCCTAAAGCCAAACTGACTATTACTAAGTAGGTCATTTTGCTCTAGGTAACTCGATATTTGTATAGCTATGCATTTTTCAAGAATCTTCGATAAAACTGGCAGGAGTGAGATCGGTCTGTAGTTGCCTGGATCATTTGGATCTCCTTTTTTAAATATTGGAATTACTTTCGCTGTTTTTAGACAATTTGGAAAGGTTTTCTCTTTAATGCAATGATTTATTAATTTTGTAAGAGGTGTTATTAGGAGATTTTTGACTGATTTTATTAGGGTTATATTAAGGTTGAAAATATCCTTGCTTGTCTTGTTTTTAAGCTGGTCAATCACATCACGTACTTCGTTAAATGAGAGTTCCTTAAAGGAAAAGGATTGATTATTTGCATTAATTTTAAGTAAATTCAAAATGGGGTCTAAATCTTCTTCTTCTATTTTGTTCTGTAGATCTACAGCTATGCTTACAAAAAAATTGTTAAAATCTTGTGCAGTCAATGTTGTTTGGTCATTTTTTGAAGGCTTTGTTTTACCACGATATTTATTAATTATTTCCCACATGCATCTAATTGGGTTGGAAGAGTTTTTTATTTTAGTTTCATTGCACTGAATTTTGGCCTTTTTTATAGCTTTTTTGTAGCTTTGTTGGAGATTTTTTATATATTCCTTAAGCTGATTTGTTGGATGGAGTTTAAAGATGTCATTTAGGTACTGAAGGTGTTCTCTCATATTTTTTAGGTCATTATTAAACCAATCAATGTTATTTGTTTGATTTTCCTTTACTTTATATGTTTTTTTTGGGAACGACTCATTATATGCCAACTCAATTAACTGCACAAGGTTCTGAAACTTTACCTCTACAGAAGTAGGAAAGTCTATAAATCTAAAATCAATTTCAGAAATTTTTTGATAGAATGTGTTTTTTCCTACCTGTGTTATGGGCTGACAAATCTTTTTTGAGTATTTTTGATTACTTTGTTGAGGACAATTTAATGAGACAAGTTGCCCATCGTGATCTGATTTGCCTGGCTTTACAATGCAAGCAAGGTATTCAGTTTCTGAAAAATTTATAAAAATATTATCCAGGCAGTTGTTACCGCGGGTAGGTTCAAAAACCGTCTGGGCTAATCCATACGACTGCAGCATGTCATTTAACTCTCTACATGTTTTTTCATTTGTACAGAATTTCACATTAAAATCACCTGCAAGAACTATCTTATTATGTGTATCCAATTTATTTAAAACTTTATCAAGATTGTTTAAAAAGATGTCAAAATCTCCCCCAGGAGATCTATATACTGATAGTATTACTATGTTGTATTTATATGATCTTACTCCACAAACTTCAATACATTTTTCCACACTCAGCTCCCTTAGATCTGTCAACTCTTTATAACTACTGCCCTTTTCAAGTAAGACTGCTGTTCCTCCTCTTGTATACATTTTCCGGCAGAATGATGCTGCCACTTCCAAGTTGCCAATCCTCAGAGAGTTTATTTCATCATCCTTCAAAAAATGCTCAGTTACACACATTATACCAATGGCTTTATCCACGATAAATGCTTCCAGTTCATCTGTGATGTCTCGGATGGATTGGGTATTAAGGTGTAGCACAGAGAGTTTCTCCTCACTACTTGTAGAGTCTGGTATGGCTCTATTGTTGGCTAATTTGCCCGTGTCCTTGGGCTTCGTCTGGCATGGGTAAAATGGTTCACCATGATGCCTTCACCCCATATTTCTGGCACCATTATTTTACTTGTGTCTTCTTCTGCCACTTCAATTTTAAAGGAGCTTTTGTAGCTGCTGCTCTTCGTCTTCATTTTGTAGCACTTGGAATCAGCTGCAGCGCTATTTTTTATGTATTCTTGGACCTCTTCTTCAGTCACCGTAGACGAGAGTCCAGTGAGAAAAATGTAGGCCTTCTTTGGCGCAACCTGCAAGGAAAACTGTTTGCATCCTCCATGTACCGGATTTTTGCGGGATGTATTTCTTCTTCCATATGCAACCTGTGTCCAACCATTTTGCATTATGCCTGGAGTTTGTGGCTCATCATTTATGGATTTTTCAACAATTTTTATAGAAAGGGAATTTTCATTTTGTGCAATGTTTTTGTTGTTTTGGTTCTTGTCGTCTGTCAGCTGCCACTTTGGAGACAGTGGCGCAGCATGGTTTTTGGTTGGGGAACAGAATCGTTCCGCACCATCGGCTCCGCCGGACTTTTTTACGTTGTTGTCAGATTGGTCCGATTTTCCGGCCTGCTTGCTTGATGATGATGACAGCGATTTCTTTGGCGGAATTTTTGAAGGAGTTTTAACCTCACTTTTCTGTTTTTCTAAATTTTCTTGGAGTTTTCCAATTTTCTCACCCATTAGACGGTTGTTTTTTTGTAGCAACTCGTTCTTTTCTTCCAACAATTTGATTACCATTTGAAAGAGCTCTCTCTCATGCTTCCAAGCTTCTTTTTCGGCATAGGATGGTGAGTGGCGGCACTTGGCTGATTTTTGGGTCGCCGCTTGGATAAGACACGCCGAATGGAACTCCTTTTCACATTTTCCACATTGGATGATGTTCTTTGTTTCTTTTTTGCAGTGGTAGCACTTACTTACAAGTTTTTCACTGGTATTTTCCGCGACTTTCGTCGGACTCACAATAACAACATCTTCTCTGTCAACCATCTTGCCTACACAATCGAACGGGGAGGGGCTAGCCTTAACCACGCCCTCCGAATTCGAAAGCAATTTTTTGCCAAACTATGAATGTGCTAGCTCTAAAAAATGGTGTGCTAGGTTGTGCTAGGTATCTTGCACCTGTGCTAGCATTTTGGCTGAGTAAATCCAACCGGGGGGGGGCTAGCGCTAACCTGCCCCCCCCCCCCCCCCCCCCCCCGAATTCAAAATCAATTTTTTGCTAAACTATGGGTGTGCTAGCTTTAAAAAATGGTGTGCTAGGTTGTGCTAGCTATGTTTTACCTGTGCCAGCATTTTGGTAATGAAACTCAATTCGGGGGGGGGGGCAGCTTAACGGAGCTATAAAAACTATTATAAACACATTCAGTCATCCATAGCTGCGATATAAATTAGCAAATTATAGGCTAATAATCAAAGTTTAGTTTATTAATTTTTGTTTCACTGATATGAATATCAGTTTATCCAACACGCCACCTCAAAAATTTGATCAATTATCCTAAAAGTGTAATACAACTTAAACGAAGTATAACATAAATAGGCCCGCTTTCCTTATGTGTGTCTTTTCTAGGGAAAATTACTATAACGGTCCAGCATTTGCTGCCCGGGATGCATATTCATTTTCTGCCAACGTAATAGGACATTCGGCTGCATTCGTGTTCGTTCGAACACAGCGTAGGCAAATTATCATTGGAGTGGACTAACGTTGGCAGTTTAAAGCCTGTCTGGCGTTCGGGAAAATATTCTCTAAATAAACTCAGTTGGAAAGTGGCAGTTATTGTTAGCTGTAGGTACCTTTTAATGCGGAATGCGATAACGAATGAAGAAATACCTTTATTACAAGTTTAAAAATTAATCACCGTGTCTATTCAAAGGCCCCAGAACTTTTTTGGTAGATTTGAGTTAGTTTCGGTTGGTTTGCGTTAGTATGGGTTATTTTTGGTTGATTTAGGTTAATTTTGGTTGAAAAATCGTACTAGGCGCTGTTCCTTTCTATTTCCTTTTTTCAAGCAAAGACATGAAGAGTACCTAATAGAAATTAACCCAAACTGACCCGTGCTGGAAATGCGACCCAATCTCTGTTTCTGAAGCTGATCAAATAGCGGAAAAAGAACGCGTATTAAAAACAGAGCGCATGTATGTATTATTGAATTTTGAATAAATATTATGAGTCACTGAAGTTGGTTTCTCTGACATTGTGCGACAGAAACACAGGCGTTCAGATGAACATTTATTTCACAACAACAAGAAGAGAAAAAAGATCTTTTGTATTTTGAACTTTCCATATTTTCGACATTTTGCATTTCCGACATTTCTCAATTTTTACCTTTTGCATTTTCTTATTTCATTTTTTTTAGCTCACATTATAAAATAGTTAGTTTCTATCGAGTAGTTCCAAAGACATCGGTAGTTCTTTCTACCACAATATTATGTCATTCATTGTTTTAGCTGAAATGTTCATGTAAATAAAATTCTTATCTTTTATCTTGCCTTCCTTTGAATAAAAAACATTTATCGGACCTAATTGTCAATAAAATGCTTGTAACATACAGTCACATGAAGTGCCAACGTCTGGTTGCGATGCTCATATTCTGCTAACGCTTCATGGCGCAGGGCACGAATTTAGCCGAATATCAGTTGCGTTGGCAAAAAATGAATATGCGCCCGGGATTAGGGAAAACCCAGAAAAACCTAATCAAACCATTTAACTTATTTACTAAGCCTAATTCCATTCTAATTTCTCAAATTTCTCTTGCATCAATGGTTTGGTAAACATGTCTGCTAGTGGTTTATCTGTGGACAAATTAATATATTATATTAATTACGATCGATTCAATATGATTTGATCTTTTGTGATTTGTTGGATTATTTGTAATACTTATTGAGGTTCATTGTTGTCCTCCTAGGTCATAATTGACTCTGATATTAATGTTTATGCATATTTTCTGCTAATGATTTTAATCAAAGTTCCTCTTCAAAAAGAAAAACCATATATTCGGCTTCAGTAGATGATGCCGTTACTGACAACTGCCTTTTTGTATTCCAACATATCACACAAATTTCAAACAGTTTAAATAAATATCCTGATGTGCTTTTTATATTGTTTATATTATCATCTCCACCTTCCTAGTCAAGATTAATAGAATCACTCAAGAAATTGATATATTCACAAGTAAAATATTGTGTCAACTTCACATTGATTTTACCCTTAAAATATATAAGGACCCTTTTCAAATATTGCCAAAACTCTTTATTATTCTTGTTTTAATACCTGCTCAAAATATTAACAGTGGTACTTAAATCAGGCTTGATATACATAACATAATATACATTAAACAGACGATTAGATTCCGGCAAGGGCTATCATGTTTTACTTCTGAATTTAAACCAATCAAATTCAGTTTACTAGGAAGTGGAGTGCTGACACAGCTGATGGCACAACAGTCATTCATATTAAATTTATGTAAAATAGTTTTCATGTACATTTGAACTGTACCCATATGAAAATTGATCAAGAGTAGATAATTTTATTTTTGATTACCTTTTAATTTTATTACCCAAAAATAGTTTACTGTCTTTCAAATAAAACATAGAACAGTTATTTGCCAAATCCCTTTTTAAACTATTCAATGTATTATTATCTGCAGTGGCAAATACCATCTACAGAACTACATAAATAATTTTACATATTGCACCTTTGTCTCAGATATAAATACAGTGGTTAACTGATGAATTTTCAAACCCATTTTCTTTATGAACTTTTACTATTATTGCAAACTAACATCTAGTGGTTTGTTTTAGTTCATAGATACAAAGCCTTGCAAACTTGGTTAGGAGGTTTACTTGTCACACCTTGAGCCAGCTACCCTTCAGCCTTCAGGAATCTTCATAAAAATGGCTTCCTTCAATGTCCTATCCGGGAAAGCTGTTTTTACATCCATATGATGTATTAAAAGGATAAACTGATTAAAAACGTTATTATAAACCAGAAACCTACGATTCTCGCCACCTGTGCAAAGATTTCATTATAATCTACCAAGTAATGTTGACTTAAACCACGAGCATCTAAATGGTTTTCCAATTTCATAATTTTCAATGGAAAATATCCATTTACAATCCACTATATTTTTATATTCGGGTCTTGATACTAACGACTACGTTTTATTTACTAATAATGAGTGAATCAATATCATTTGGCAGATCTGTTTTAATCACAGATTTACTATACTCATTATTTAGTTTAATGAGTTTATTAGGGTTAACATTTACCTACTTTCTTGAATTGTTACTCATCTGATTTAGCTATATCAGATTTAATAATTAAACCACCGATATTGACAAATTGCCACTTTCAATGGAAAGGTTTTATTAGACTATCCAAGATGCTGTCGAACTCAAATTAAAATGTCCGCCAAGAGGCACACAAACCCTTTGTTTGCTTGTCAAAGTCACGTGTTTTGGATAGGCTAATTACCAAAGTGTTACATTCATTTTTGACACTTTTCCAGTTTAGTTCAGTTCAGTTTATTAATAACTACTGATCTTGACAAACAATCAGAGGAAACAGCTTTATCATCAAAGTGTTTCACATTCACTTTTTCATAATCACTATCAACTACTAATATTGACTTACTCGAAACCCTGATTGAAAATCACTGAATAGTTTATTTTTATTGAATCGGCTGTTACAAGGTGGAAATTCATTATCTAGTAAAAGATTTTTTTTTTAAAGTAAATTATTATACTTATTTATTTCCACTAATTTATATTTGACAATTTCATTTTTATGTCTACATCTTTCTGATGAAGCTACAGTGTAGCGAAACATGTTAAAGTTTAACAAAAAATTAGTGGAAATAAATAAGTATAATAATTTAGGTAGGTACTTAAAAAAAAAAATCTTTTACTAGAATAGTTTATTTCTATCTACCTATAAACTCAACAAGTTGCATATACACCATTTTCTCCAAAATTTTGTCAATAGTGCAAAACAAATTTATTGGATGCAATTCACTGGAGGATTTTAATTTAACTACTTTGGGAATCGTGATTATAGTGGAAACTGAATGAATATCATTTGGCAGATCTGTTTTAACCACAGATTTACTATAATCATTCATTATATAGTTTGATAAGTTTGTGGGTTAACAGTTAGCTACTTTCTTGGATTGGTTGGTCATCTGATTTTGCTTTATCAGATTTATCAACCAGCAATCTTGGCAAACTGTCAAAGGAATCAGTTTCATCACCAAAGTGTTATGCATTCACTTTTTCAAACATCATTAACTAACCACTGATATTGACAGTCAGAAAAAAATTGGCTCTATGACCATAAAAGTTAAACATTTACTTTTCAAGCTTATTAGTTACTACTGATTTTGAGAAACAGTCAGAGAAATCAGCTTTTACAAATAAAGTGTTCTATTCACTTTTTCAAGCTTGTTAGTAATTACTGATCTCGACAAATAGTCAGAGGAATCAGCTTTATGACCATAAGTGTTCTGCATTTACTTTTTGTAGTTTATGATTAACTACTGTTCTTGACAAATAGTCAGAGGAATCAGCTTTATAATCAAAGTGTTCTACATTCACTTTTTTTCAGCTAGTTATCAATACGTAGGCCGATAACAAGTTTTTAAAAAACAATTTATTCACTAAATTACAATAGAGAAATACTTTCGCGTTCGCGTTACAAAGTTTCAAATAAGAAATATAATTACAATTCAACTGACTAACTATTCTAGGCGGGCAGCGATATTTATAATAAAGAAAAGCGAATTAAGCAGTTTATATGAATGGTCAGCAAATGGAGCTGACATTACTCCTCCCTTCTTGAGATACAACTTCATGCTAAGCGAGGAAGTTGGATTGGTCGGGCTTCTTCTTCGGGGTGGTTGTCCCCTCTTCGTTTCTTCAACTTCGGTGCTAGTTTCTTATAGCCAAGAACAGCACACCCAGCAAGGATCATAGCATATATCAGAATGGTTCCCAAACTTGGTAGTCTTCTGATTTCACTAAACGTCAAACGGTTTTCTACCATCTCATTAGCTAGTTGGTGGAGATTGTCCAGTTTTATGGTTTTTAAGTGTGTACCTAAATTCAGGGAATGCATTAATTCAGGTACATTTGGAAGGTCAGGAAATAGTATAGGTTGTGCATCTGATTTCAGAGGCTTCTTTTCGTTGATAATCAGTCTCGAAGAGATAGTTATTTGGCAACTGGTTGGTATACGAACTAGAAAGGTTCCAATAACTTTTCTGATTTCTTCTTGTCCAAAGCACTTGAATTTGATAGGTACTTTAGCCGGAAGTACAAATACCCATTGATTGGATTTGTCCAATCGATTGATTATTGGTTGTGTGATTTTGACTTCAGTTGGCTTGCAAGTAGAAGTGTCTTTTTCGGAGTTCAGTAGTTTTACTTCACATGGACTGCTGTCTTGGAGTTCGTGGAGTTCTTCTTTTTCGCATAGGTGGAATTCAGGAAGGATTTCCTGGCATTCTTGGCCATAATGTGCGTAGTGCAATCCGTTTTTGAGAAGATATTTATTTTGTGGAAGGACTACCTTAAACTGACTCTGACTTTTGATTGGTATTGAATATAGGTGGAAATAATCGAAAGATTCAGGATACATTATAGGTATATGGACCAAATAAGTTATTTTATTGTTAAGAATAAATGATTCTAATTTGATGATTTTTTCATACAAAAGAATGTTCTCAACATTAACTGCTAAAGGCATTTGTTCATTACTTAGTTGTTTTTGTAATTTGATAAGTTCTGTACAGAAATCTTCAGTTCTCATTATGCTAGGATGCATAATTTTTAACTTGGAAAAAGTTAAAGAGTTTTCGACATCTTGTAATATTGAATCTATTATTTCACAGACATTAATAATTTGATTAATTATGTCCTTAATATAAAGAGAATTTTCTCTATAAGCAGATTTCTCTACTATGTGTGCGATTTGATTGATTTTTGATTCTAAGAGTTTCTCATTATAATTTATTTGTTTTATCGTCGTATTGAATTTTTCAATAACAGTTAAAGAAAGTGAATTTTGTTTCAAAATATTTGCTTGCAAATTCTTTTGATTTCCTTGCAATTCCCTTATAAGATTTTCATAACGTTCGCCATCGTCAGCGTCGAGGTTTCCGGTTACGGATTTGAAAATTGACCCTAGGCCGTTAATCAAGCCTCTTTTTGTTCTTTGTGGCTGGGGAATTATTTCTTTAATTTTGTTATCTACTCTAATTTGTATTAGTTGAATTAATTTGATATAATTACTAATATCTTCAGAATACTCTTTGTGTCCATTAAGCATGTTAGTGATATTATTGGATTTAGAGTGTAGTTTGTTAATTTCGATAAGTATGGGATTTAGGTCATAGTAGTGTATCAATGTGTAGGTGTAGTCTCTAATTTTTGCATTTCCAAGTTTCACTGGGATAATTCCAGGATTATCGTCCAATTTTCTTATGGAGATTTGCTCTTGGTTTCCTAATGCGTGGGTTATAAAGCTGAAATAAAGATTAGTAAGCGTAAGCGTGAGGTTATCATATTCATATTTATTAGTACCAATATTATTATACTTATTACCTATTTATTAAAATTAACTTAAGTATCGAAACTATATTTGTTTCTTAGAGGACGTTTAATATTGTCCATATGCACTTTGCCTAGAGTGTCCGTTGTTATTGTTTTCCGTGTGGGGTCAACGGTCTCTATTTGTGTGGCTGGTCGAAATTTGTCTCCTAATTTTTGGCGTGTATGTTTCTTTACATATATTTTCTGTTCTGGTCTAAATAATGTTGGCTTATCACGATTTTCATTGATTTTGCCAATTATTTTATTTTTTGTATCCATAAGACGTTCATTTATGTTGGAATACAAGAGTTTTGTTTTATTTTTGTGCTCGTTGACGTAATCTGTAATTAGGAGTTGATCTAACTTAAGATCGAATGGGTCATTGGGACTTATGTGTCCTGTGATTATGTCAATGGGCTTGTGTTTGGTTACAGAGTGGATCGTATGATTGTATGCTAAGATTGCATATTTAATTTTTTGGGTAATTGGCGTTTTTAGGAATCCTTGATTGTTGAAAATTCTTATGTGTTCAGATAAGGTTGAGTGGAGCCTCTCTATTACGCCATTAGATTGGGGATGTTCAGGAGAACAAAAATGTATTTTTACTTTGTGAAGTTGGAGTAGTTCAGTAAGAACAGTATTCTTGAACTCAGTTCCATTGTCTGTGATTATCTTTGATGGAATGCCATGATGTGAAAAGAAGGATATGAGATTATCACATATTTCGGTAGCGGATAAAGATGTAAGGGCATAAGCTTGGGCATATTTAGAAAAACTGTCTATTATAGTAAGAAATTTAACCTTATCGAGAGTATATGTATCCAGGTGGATGATGTCAAATGGTTTTGTTGCAGAAGGCGTGATGTTCATTTCCATATTTATTGGGTGACGTTCATATTTGCTACGTTGGCAAATTTCACATTCATTGATAAATGATTGAATGGATTCTTTCAGGTTGGGCCAATAATATTTTTCCTTAATTCGTCGCTCGGTTTCTTCGATTCCTCGGTGATTTGTCTTGCTCTCATGGTAATTTTGAATTACCTCTGCTATTTCTGTTTTGTTGACTACATCAATTAATTTTATCAAGCATCTTTTAAATTTAATTGAAGGCCATTTAAAGTTTTTTCTTATTATTTCACAGAAAGGTTCGTAAGTATCTGGATTTTCGAAATAAATGGAATATAACTTTTCGGGTACTACATTTTCTTTCACAAATTGCATGACGTCATTTTCAAAATTATTTTCCGATAATTGGACTAGAAATCTTCTTTTCTTCTCGAATAATATCAAGCGTTTTGTTTTTGCAGGTGAATGCAAAACGCTCGTAATAATCACTTGATTAGCTCCGTAATTAACTGCTGATTCTATAATAGGGACTCCTACTATAGGATCTTGTTCGTTATTTGTATGTATGGTTTCATTGTCGTCTTCATTTGCTGGTGGGTCAAGGTCGGGTTGTGCCATCATTGAAATTAGGTCTAAGTTATCTTCGTTTGCATTTATATTTCCGTTGTTCGTGTTCGACGATGAGGTGCCTTCTTGTTCAAGTTGCTTATTAAATTCCTCGATGTATGAGACTAAACTCGAGATGTTGGCGGCGTCTTTTGTGTGTAACTCAATGCGACTTAGCGCGTCAGCATTTGTGTTAAGTTTTCCTTTCTTATATGTTATTTGGTAGTCGAATTCTTGTAATTTTATTCGCCATCGTACTAATTTTGAAGTGGGATCTTTATAGTTAAACAGCCACTGTAAGGGTTTATGGTCTGTTATGATGTTAAACTTTCGTCCATACAGGTATGGCCTAAAATATTTTGTCGCCCACACTAGGCACAAACATTCTTTCTCAATGGTAGAGTAGTTTTGTTCCGAGTCGTTCAATGTACGGGATGCGTATGCTATTGGCAGGTCCTGACCAATGGGCCCTTGCGACAGTACTGCGCCCAGCGCTACGTTGCTAGCGTCACAGGTCAAATTAAAAGTTTTAGAAAAGTCCGGGTATTGTAGTATCGGTTCATTTGTCAATAGTTTTTTACATTTTTCGAAACAGTCAATAAACTCTGGGTTATGTTCAATCTTGGCTCCCTTTTTCAAACATTTGGTTAGTGGTTTTGTTAATTTTGCAAAATTGTTTATGAAGCGTCGATAATAACCTAATAGTCCAAGAAATCCTTTTATTTGCTTCGTTGTTTTTGGTATGGGATATTTTTTGATTGCATTGACTTTATCTGGGTTAGGACGTACTCCTTCAGGTGTTATAACGTGTCCTAAGTAGGCTACTTCATGCCTTAGAAACTCGCTCTTATCTAATTGGATCTTAAAATTCGTTTCTCTCAATCTTTGGAATACGGTTTCTAATCGCTCCAAGTGTTCCTGTAATGACGACGAGAAGACTATAATGTCATCAAGGTAAACTAGGCACTTCTCGTTTTGGATTCCTCGTAGGATGCCATCCATGACCCTCTGGAATGTGGCGGGGGCATTGGATAGACCGAAGGGCATTCTGAGAAACTCGAAATGGCCATTTTCTGTACTAAACGCCGTTTTTTCAATGTCCTTTTCGTTCATTTGAATTTGATGGAACCCACTAGCCAAATCTAAAGTTGTGAAATATTGACACTTCCCTAGCTTATCCAGAAGGTCCGTTATGTTAGGAAGAGGGTATCTATCTGGCATGGTCTTTGCATTGACGCCTCTGAAGTCAATAACGACTCTCCATTTCTGCTTCCCAGAAGCATCTGCTTTTTTTGGGACTACCCAAATAGGTGCAGACCAAGGAGAATTGCTTGGGCGTATAATATTCTGGTCCAGCATTTTCCTTATTTGTGATTCAACCTCTTGCTTATGAATGAATGGGTACCTATATGTTTTTGTATATACAGGCTGTTCATCTGTTGTTTTTATAGAGTGTTTTATTTCGCTCGTGAATGTCAATGGCATATTTTCCTGGTAAAATATGTCCGAATATTTTCTACATAATTCAATTATTTTGGCTCTCTCTTCTGAATTAAGGTGATCTGTGCGAATTCCAGTATAGTCAAAAATATCAGTATCGTAATTTGATGCCACAAAATTATTTAGATCAATTTGTTCTATTTCTTCTCTATTAAATGGTTCCACTTCAATTGGTCGTGAAAGATCTAATATAATTGGCTGACATGTATTGTTCAAGATTGTCGTTAAAGCGTATCCATTTTTTGCAATGCTTAGGGAGTTCGGAATCTCGCAATTATGCATTTTCTGATATGGAATTATAACTTCGCCATCATGTATGCTGGTTTTAATTTTCACAAGCTGTTCGGTACGTGGTGAGAGAGTGATATTATATGCTTGGTTTATGTTCGTTCTTTGGAATTGTAACTTGATTTTTGCAAATGGAGTTACTAAGAATCCTGTTTCATAGTTTATGCTAGCTTGTAACATTTTTAGATTATCAAGTCCTATAAGGCCGTCAAAGATGTTATGAAATTTAAATAAATAAAATTTCAAAGGTTTCCTATTAGGTAGATTAAAAATTTTTGAAGCGGGAATTTGAGCACTGTATTGATGTGCTGATTGTTGGAAAACAGTTGAAACGATGAATGGCTCATAGCTTATGTGATTTGGAAAGAATTTTTGAGCTAAGTCGGGGTCTATGAACGACTTGGTGGAGCCACTATCTATGAGAAATTTGAGATTGCATTCAGGAAAGACGATATAGGACAGCTCACTTGCGTTGACGTTATTGAATGAAATTATTTCAGGTGATTCTAGGGTGCAGGGTTGGTTGACTGAATTTCCTGAAAATTTGATTGTTCCGAAGAACCAGCTGTGTCGTATTCTACGAGTTCAGTGGTTTGGAATTCATTATTTGAATCGTTATAATTATTGGAATAATTGTAACTTTGTTGAGGGTCAACTTCGGTCTCATAATAATATGATTCTTGATCATTTTCGGTGTAAGAAAGGTCAGTGACGTTCGTCGTATTTGTATTATATAGTTCTTCTGAAATAAAGTTACGTGGTTGCGTAACTTGGAAATAATTATTACCAGAAGTTTGTGGTGCATTGGTAGCAGAATAGGTTTGTCTTGTCGTTGTAGACATTGGGGTAGGTCTAGGAAAATTTTTGTTTTGACCTGGTCTAAATACATTGGTCTGATTTTTATTTTTGAAGACCTGTGAGTTAGTTGGGAATTTTTGTTGTATTTTATTATAATCAGGTCTCACATGAATAGGTTGGGATGGAAATTTTTGTTGAGTGAACGTGTTATTTGGTGTATTAGCATTAAATGTGTTGGAATTATTGTATCTTTGTTGTGTATTTTGTTTGAAGTGCTGTGAGGGATGTTTTTGTTGAGTTTTAGCTATATTCTGAAAATATTGTGTATTATATTCCTGTGTGACAAACTGTAAAGCTTCGGGAAGGTCTTTGGGACGCATACACCTAATTGTTGTTCCCAATGGTTCCCTTAAGCCTGATAAGAAAGTTTTAAGGGCAAGATCATTGTATAAGTTTCGCTTTAAATTTTTCGCATTTTGGTCAACTTCATGACTATTTACATAAGAACAAAGCAGGTTTAAAATATGCATAACCCTGTCATAATATTGACTAGGCTTTTCTGAGTTTTGTTGTCTCAACATTACGAGATCTCTGTTTAAACATGCCTCGTCTCTTTGATCTGCAAAATGCCTGCTCAAAGTTAATTTCAAATTATCCCAAGTAGTAACATTTTCTGTACCTAGGATCAATTTTGCGTTCCCAGTTAGTTTTCCAATGATGCAATTTATCAAGTAAATATTTTGAAAATGGTTTGGTTGATTTGCATCATAGAAATTATCAATTAAACTTTGGCATACTGCCAAATATCTATTCAAATCGTTAGGGTTACCATCGAATTGTGGTACGCAATTTAAGTACTCAGGTTTAAATTGAGCCATATTGTTAATTGTATTAATATTATTTAAAATTAAATTATTTTGATTAGTGCTTGTATCAGTAACTGCAGCACTGTTATTTAATGTTTGATTAATATTTCTTATAAACTCTTCTGTATCAGAAGGTGAGTCAGTTGAAGGTAGAGATAGAGATAATAATCTTTCTGTTAATTCATCAATATCAGACATTAAAGAAATTACAAATTGCACATTGCACTTACATGAAGATTATTCCGTAGAGCAACATTTATAAGGCCAAGAATTTCTGGTAGGCTATGTTTATCCTTCCAAATTAATCCTGGTCTCGCGAATATTGGCTATTTTGGTCCAATAATCCGATTGCTTGAAGGCAGTTCTTTGGTTTTCGATTTCGTAAAGCCACTCCGACACTTCTCGCAAACACTTAACACGATTTTCACACAAGGGTGTAGATTCGAGTTCCCGGTTAGTCCGATTTCCGAAAAGTTCGTAAACCAGTTCCAAAAACAAAAAATCCTACCGACTGCGCCAGTTATCAATACGTAGGCCGATAACAAGTTTTTAAAAAACAATTTATTCACTAAATTACAATAGAGAAATACTTTCGCGTTCGCGTTACAAAGTTTCAAATAAGAAATATAATTACAATTCAACTGACTAACTATTCTAGGCGGGCAGCGATATTTATAATAAAGAAAAGCGAATTAAGCAGTTTATATATCATTATAACAGGCACTGAAGCCAAAATTCGCCAGCAAGTTGACCAGGGTTTTGGCTCCATACTTCCGATGTATGAAAAAGGCTATGCCATGCATGATAGGCGAAATGAAGGATCGAGGACGTACAGCAGTTATGACAGCATGGGAGAGAGACACGGATTTTTTTTCGTTTTTCTCTTTGTTTTGGTACCTTGAAGTTCGAAGTGTTTCAAAGAAAGTCAAGATAGTTGGAGAAAATCTTCACTTTCAGGGTATTGACTAGTGTCGTACGCTCGGCTCTGTATTTCTTCTTTAATGATTGCAGCCGCAGCTCGAACTTACTCTAAGGCGTTCTTCTTCTGCCATTTTCCCCCTCATGCTGCTTTCGTACCAGGCTGAGTTTAAAATTTTGTCACAAACCTCTTTAAAGCACAGAACGGTCTTGTGAGAATGTGGATGACTGATTGTTAAACGTTCCGTATACTTTTCCTGCAGCTTTTCTTTTACTGTTTCAAGTGTTGTCTTTTCTCTCTTAATTAGGCAATCCAACGACCTGTCCAAATGGCGTCTGGTTGGCAAACAATAAACAAAAACATATGTTTTTATTTTGACGGGATTAAGCCTAGTACTCATAACCGCGAAATTTGTTTTTTTTTTTTTTGACGTTTGTTTCACACATAAAACGTCAAATTGTCGAATCAATGTCAAAAAACAGCGAATTTCGCGCTTATGAGTACTAGGCTTTATCAATACTGTCATCGTTGACATGTAACAACCCGTATTCTAACCTCATAAAAATTTCAAAATGCCGGCTGGTTGGCAAAAGTCACGTGGTTTGGATTGCCTAATTGCGCTTATAACCTCATCCATCGAATACAGACAGTCAATTGCCTGATCGAGAAAAGTGTAGATATCTTCCATAGCAGCCATCTTGTAGTCTTCTGGGGGACGTCCTCTTTTTTCACCAGTACCACGTTTTTTTGAGAAAAATTTGACACAGCACAGGTCATCGTAAATAGCAGCTTTTAAAGTGGTATTCCTCATGTCCAAACTGCGCTGCGCACTTCAAATACTGCCTCCCGCTTTTCCAATGATTTTTTTTCTGTTTCCACTTAGTCTTGAAGTCAAATGTAGGACCCTTGGATCGTCGACAGCTCCCTGCTAAGCTTTGGGACTCGACTTCTGCGTTTTTTAAATCGGAAGCAACAGATTGTGGCCTGGTCTAACGCTTTCGACAGGAGTTGTGAACAATTTCACGTGTTTTGTTCTCAAAAACCGAGCTCTTGCCATCATTTCTTGCAATGCTGGCTTTAGGCAGTCCTTCCATACCTTTCTCACTCACAACACTCCTATCCCTCTCAACAGGTTCATCACATACCAAGCACCTTTCAGCCATTATGACGCGGGGGGTGGAACTGAAGTCACAATCTCGGCACACACAGCACGACGCGATTGGCAACTAAATACGAAACTAAACAAAAAACTAACAAAACGTCCACACGTGAACACTACGATGATCTTCGAGATACTGGGCGGTATGATTTAAAAGAGTATTTGCTTTTACTTCAAGTAAATGCTCCAGTTTATAGTTTTCACTTCAAAAAATTATAGCATTACTCCTCAGAATTCTTAAAATAAGTACTAGAAGCAATTACTTTATACTTTGCTCTATTTATTTCAATATAATTATTTATAGAAGTTTATACTGCAGAAATTACTAATGATTTCTAGTATTTCCTCCATTCGGTGTAGTTTTTGAGAAGCTACTCAAGAGTAACTTCTTATCAATGGCACAATGGCTTCGATTGAAAAGGCGTTATAAATGGGTTTTTTAAATAATTATAATAATAAGACAAGGAAGGAAATATGTGATGGAGATATTATTTTCAAGGAATCTAAGGGTCGGTATTATAATGTTCAGTTGTTGACCGAAGGTTGAAACCTCGGTTGAAACTGAACCATCGGTCAATCGGATATTATAATACCAATACCGGCCCTAAGTGATCCTGGATTTCAACAAGGAGTTGATGTAGATGTCGGGGTACATTAAACAACCGTGTCAAAAGTAATTAAAGAAGTTTCACAAAAAATTGTGTAAAATAAAAATGTTTAGATTTCTTTTCCTCAAAATGCCCGCGACGTTGAATTAGCTAAAGATGGCTGGACAATACTTGGGGAAATAGGAACGATAGATTGTACCCACATAAGAAACAAAAAAAAACCTATTTGAGGTTCAACACGTCCTAGTATTTACTACTAGTTTATACTTCTAACCTGAGTAAACACTTCCCATAAAAGAGTTTTACTTCATGTAAAAGAATATACTCCACAAATTACTAGGAAGTAATAGCTCTTACTTTAAGTACAAGCAAATATCATCCTGGCCGGAGTGATCGTTTTTGAGATTTAGGCGAAAAACTGAAAAATGGTACCTTTAACCCCTACCCCCTCCTCGAACTCACCCCCCACCCTCGAGGACTTTTGACATAATATGTCTACCCAAGTGGAAAGAAAGCGTTTAAAAAAAAAATCAACTCTAGGAATTTTTTCCACCGATTGCCCTAATTTTGCATTATTTGACTGGGCTATAGGTAGATTGGCGTCCCTTTCCAATTGTCCAGACATGCGGCACCTGAAGTGATCTGTGACTTGGTCCAAGTCCTCCAAAGATAGTTTAGTTGGAATTCTGTTTCGCTAAGTTTCTGGGACTGAGGTCTTGGTTGGGGGTTTGGGCATACCCCTCATGGAACGCAGAATTATTACATCCCATATAATCTATCTCATAAGCCTTTTTCTTTAATAAAGTTTTCGTAAGGTGAAAACCAACACTCACCCCCATACTGCAGACAGTTTTTTTAACTGATGGGTTGTAACTGTGGATGAATTGTTCTGTCCTCTATAAAATCTCGAGTAATGTGCCAACGTTCCATATGCTCATGCAAAAAATTATTTAAGAAACGCTATTGGTCTATCATTCAAAACATTATTGGAATTCAAAAGCACAATCATCTTTGGTAAATTTGCGACTAAGTGTTATATGAGCCTTAAACTTTTCTAGAAACCCGTCCCAATACTGTTGGGTGTTTATGTCACATCTAAAATTAATAGATTCCTTAATAAGACACGAACAGCATATTCTTCGCCAAGTCTAAATTAGAGTCAGCGGAATAGATTTGTCGTTTTTCTTTTGCTAACGAATAGTTACTTCTTTCAGCATCATTTACGTCTGATTGATTTGGTGTTATCTTCTCGGTTGATTTTTTATTTAGTGATGATGAGTTTTTCTGCATTATCCTACTAGACTATCATAGTATTAACAAAGTTTAGTATTATAATTTACCAAAGTTTGAGTTGATTAGTCTGAAATCACCAGGTAGTGTTAGTAGCCTCAGCGGTCCTTTCCCATAATTAAAGAAGTTTGAGTTGATTTAGTATCAAAAACCGAATATGGCACCAGGGTAGACCCACAAAGGCGAATATCCCGAGAAAAATCACATGATTAAATTGATTGATTTTTTCATACCTATACTTATGCACAGATCGTTCTGTTCGTCCTGTTGCTAACTCATCGACTTTGACAGTCTTTCAAGCTCATGTCTGGAATTTTAAAGATCATCCAGGTATTCAACAATGCCCCTTTTTTGAGTTTCAATAATTGTTTCATCTAGCTTCTCATTATTGTTTTGCAAAAGAGCACATTTCTTCTTCATCCTCTAACTCTCTACAAGAAACAGCGTCAGCTCAGTGTTAAATCAACTTGTAGGGATACATTTTCTTTATTTTGCTTTATGATTTGTCTCTTTGATATTTAACGCCTCTGTATCCTAATGCAGTTTTTATCAGCATTGTCCGTCCTTGAAAAGTTCCGCAATATGGCTTTTATCAGACCTAAAACAGGCGGAGCGGTTTTAACCGAGTAGTTTAAGTTAGCCAGTAACCAAGCAAAAACCAACATTTATCAATTATTTCTACTTTCTAGAATAATGTTCCAAATGCCTGCGACAGCGATTTGCTGGTCCACCTACGAGTTTTTTAAATACATACTACAGAAACAAGAAATAAGGATAGTGCCATCGTCTACGAATGTCCTGGCCGAGGACAGAGGCGATGGGTTTGAAGGCTCGGACTCGGATCCCACTAGTCCAACGCATTATGAAAAAATCAACTTCAGAAGTAGGGATAGCAGCCTTCCAAGGGAATTGCCAGCCATGTCTGGTGCTGGTCTGTACGGGTCAATATCGTTCAATACAATGCACAAAGCAGATTATCGACAGAAGGATTCATTGTTGGATGTGGTTCATACATAGTTGTAAATACTTCATTTGTAAGTACATACATATTTTGTGAAATAGCTTT
Organism: Ceutorhynchus assimilis; assembly: GCA_917834065.1. NCBI lineage: Eukaryota > Metazoa > Arthropoda > Insecta > Coleoptera > Curculionidae > Ceutorhynchus > Ceutorhynchus assimilis. The sequence continues at coordinate 9,308,238 of OU892284.1, read as the reverse complement.
TTTTCAAATTAAAATCATTTTATTTCAGTCTTATTTGACTACCAATGGTTGGAGGCATATTTTAGAAAACAAATCACCCCATTTTATGTCTCTTTTGTAGATATTAAAACGCAATTTTACCATTTGTATTCTATGACATAGTCGAGACATGATTAATTTAAGGTAACGCTATACTATCGAATAGTGTGAATCTTCGGTAATTTTTAAAATACCCAAATAAGACAACGATACCTGTCACTTAGTTAACCTTATAAATATGACAATAATGTTTTTGTTTGCTGATTGTTGTTAGGCGCATTTTCCTTTAAAAAGTAGCGCGTTTGCACATAATTGCAAAAAAGATAAGTGTAAAATATTTTTATATTTAAAAGAAAAGATACGTAAATTTCGGCATATTAAGAACAAATAAATGGTTTGTTCCAACAAGGCGTTGTACAGATTCTTGCTTGTTGGAACAATCCTCTAAGGGTAGCCGATGAAGATTAATCAAACATATTTACTTTTAAAAAGTTCGCCAGGTTATCCCAAAGGAAAATTTTTAGCTTTATGATTATTGTAGAATAGAATGCTTTCTCATACTTGAGTTTTCAAAAGAATGTGTCAAATATACCACAGATTGGCCCAGTACCTTCATTGCAAGCTTTCTGGTTCACCCTGTAAATATATTAAAATATTTTTTTCCATATAGAACAAATTAGTTTGCTATAATGGTAATGGTATATTTTTGACTGATTTTTTTTTCTAGTTATTGTCATTGTCCCATATTCCCTTACATAAAAATTTCGAAGATTTGCGCTAAATTTTGATTTTTTTTTTGTATTTTGTCACTCCGCAGTGGATGTGACGTTTCTAAGCTGTGATAAAGTCCTTATCAACTGTTTTTTTGTATGATATTGACTTCTTTCAGATGGGGGTACTATCATATTCCTTATAACTGGCTTGTACGTATACACGTTAATGTTTAATCAAATTGTTGTATGTTCCTATATGGTTACCCAAGGGAGTTATTATGTTTTATTAATATCAAACTTATTTATTGTTAACAAAAACGAATTACTTTTTATTTGAAATTTTTGGGAGAACTATAATGAGTAAAATCCGTTAGGAATTGGCAGTGTGTGTGTATACGTTCCATTTACATCGTGATAAGGGTTCTTGTCACTTTTAAAAAACAACCCGTTAATTAATTTTATGATTAAAAATAGTGTCATAGTTTCTGTTTTTCTTTTTGTAATAAAAAAAATAAGAAAAAAAAATGTAAAGTGATGTTTAAATATAGATGCATGTTACACAAATACTTTGTTTGATTTTCATAACTTCATACCACCAGTTATGGACACCCTGTACACGGCCTCTCATGATGAAGACCTGTAACGACAATCCGAGTTCAAGTAACCCACACGATTAGAACTGCTGACTATACATTTACATTATTTTATTTAAGCCATAACGAACGAAAATTCGCCTTTATTCATTTGTACTTCGACTATTAAAATCCCTGCTTCAAAAAGTTTGTATTTCTAAAAAGTAACTTGCCCTAACCGAACCTAAAATTCATCAATAGCTTAGAGAATTTAACAATTCCTAAGTATTGGAGAAGTTATATCGGTGAACAAAGAGGCTGTTTTGTATTTGCCACCCTGCCTGAATTCGTTTTACTACTTGTATCCGAGACAAATGTGTCACATTCCAAATTTCTGTCATATGTTCAAAAAAAAAATAGACTCGAAGAGAAATTCAAAGTGATAAATTTAAAATGTCTCAACTACCAAGATACACTGGCGGCAAGCCTGTTATAAAATCCACGTCTACTGTAACTAGCAGAACTCCTGCAGGAGGCGTTAGAACTACAACAACCACCAATATCAGGCAATTGGAGCCTTGTGCAGCAGCTGGTAAGTAAAATTTGGAATCATCCAGAAATCTTACAATCAATGACTACGTTTATTTGTCTAATCTCATTAACATCAATACTCAAATAAAATTATAAATGTAATTTTTTCTTGAAGATGGCAACAAACTTCTTAAATCCGAGATGAAGGTGTTTATTTCACATTTTGGATAATCCATTTTAAGTCCAATCCAACAAATTTAGAGGATTGGATTAAGTACTCCGTTCCGTATAAACTCTAATCCACTTAGTATCCGGATACAACTCATGAAATAAACGTAGTCAATCTCAGTTTTTATCTGATACTGAACATTTGTGTTTCTTGCACTTTCGGCTCAAATGCCAATGTGCGACCTGATCTTCTTGATATCTGTATTACATTGGAAATTACAAGAGTTGACTCAGTTAAATGACCAGTGATAGTCAATAACGAAGTTTATCTTATTGCTTTTGAAATGATAGGTTTTATAAGTAGGCAGTTTCAAGATTTTAGCCATATAGTATCACTGAAAGTCTCATACTATGAAATCTCAACAGCTACAGCTCACCAAATTCAACTCTAGCCAGAGACTGACTGGAAATTCTTCATTCTTGAAACCCGCAATAGAAGAGTTGAAGATCACTCTATACCTCTCTACAGGGTGTCCGGAAAGTCAACGATAATACTGAAAAGTGCTGATGGAGCAACTCATTAGCAGCCAGAAAAACATATGACCTTATAGTAAAAAATCAATGGTTTCCGAAATATTGTCACTTTATTAAAATTCGTTAAAATCGTCCTCTTGGATCAGAGCCCAGATTCTATTTTACGAGCCGAGTCGAAATTCGTATCGCATTGTCAAAATAGCGATTCTATTTTTCGAATTTTCCATGCATATTACACGGTACGTCCGGAGCTGTCGTATTCGATATCGAGACAATTCGACTTGTAAAATAAAATCCGGGGGCAGATTTTCTCCTAATCACCTTAAAATTTTCGATATTCTTAGATTCTCAATTTAATTTTGCAATGGTGAAAAGGCATTTCATTGGTCATAGACCAACATTAAAAGTCAAAGCTCAAAACATTTAATAAAGTATCTTTTTAAAGTGAAGTATGATTTATTTTTATTTTCCATCACTCAAGTTTCACACCTTATAACATACAAAAAAAATTCTACGCTAACTTGGCTAATGATTCGGAAACTTTGCTCATTTAATGTTCTTTCTAATACTATTCAGAATCTGAGAATAATAGGCCTGTTCGCACAGCAATCACCAACCAGTCAGAGCGAATTTGATTGGTTGAAAACAGTCAGAAACAGTCAGGAAACTAGTTTCAACCAATGAAATGCAGTCTGACTGGTTTGTGATTTCTGTACGAACAGACCTATTGAAAATTTTAAGGTGACACTCGCTCAAATCTGATCCAAGAGGACGATTTTAACGAATTTCATTAAAGTGATAATATCTCAGAAACCATCGATTTTTTACCAAGGTCATATTATGTTTTTCTGGATGCTAATGAGTTGCTCTATCAGCCCTTTCAGTATTATCATTGACTTTCCGGACACCCTGTATACGAAAAGCAAGGGTGAAAAATCTGTTGGTTGATTTAAGGCGGGGTGAGGCGTGCTCGTCTTCCGATTTGCACTACAGCCTTATGGCTTATTGTGCTACGGCTACGCCCCTGTCTTGCTTAAGCAACTTTCGTCTCTTTGATGAGATCTGTTATTCCTTGAGGACAGAGCTTCAAGGTCGTGTAGGCATTTCATCGTTATTTTCAAAGTAAATTGATGTGAGTTAGATTTTAGAGCAGCCTGACTGTCTGAATGCTTATATTCTGGTTGGAATCTTCTGTGTGCATGCTTGAACTACATGAATTTCTACCTGGTGAACTGTGGCGTTAAGCCCCAGAGGGATGCTTTGCCATCCGCCATCTGCTGTTTTGGAGCCCTTTGTATAACATGCGAGGCGCATGCCGTGCGATTCGCTAAGCACCCCCGAAAACTTAACGTTTCATCAGAAACGCGGTCCATAGAAAATCAACAAGTGGAAAAAGTAAACTCCTCGCTTACGAAAAACGCATAGCGTTAAGAGAACGAGAATACCTATCGCACGTTTTTAAGTGGTGCTAAGCGACTGTCACGCCACAGAGTGGTCGCGTCAAAAACGCCGAGCGTTTTAGACTACAAGAATACCGGGCGTCTTTTCTTATTAAATGATGCTTGGATCACAGGTTTTTCAAACTAAACTTATGAGTTACCACCATTTGATCCGTTTCCATTTGCAGCACTATGTTATCGTCTATGTCGATAACCTTTGTGTGACCGTGGCGAAGTTGCCGGAATGCCTGGGGTTTCTTTCCATACTCCGGCAACCCTCTTCCGCCGGGCGTTAACTATGGCTGCTATTTTAATGTGAACATTGAGGGGAGCTAGCCCCAGAATTGCTTCCAGCACTGCAGTGGGTGGGCTTCTCATAGCCCCGCTGGTGCACCAGACATGCCAGTTTCTGAAGGCTGTTCAGTTTATTGACAGTCATTACTTGTGCTTTTGTCCACCATATTGCAGCTCCGTATACCACTATGGGTCTGATAACTGGTGTACAGCCATAGCATCATCATTGGTCCCAGACCCCATGTTTTTTTCCAAAAGAAGAGACTTCTGCATCTATTTATAACTAGACACATTTTTGCTTTGTTGAGGTTTCCCTCTAGATGTGACTTCCATGTTAACTTGTGGTTCAGGATTAGACCTAGGTATTTCACTTCGGCAACTATTATAATCCTTTCTCTGAAGATGCTTAGGTTGTTTTCCCCCCTTTTCCTTCGTCTAGTGAAACGTACTATCGTCATTGGCGTATCCAGGATTTTGGTTTGGGGAGGCTCTGTTAACAACAAAAAAAAACGCTGCGGTCGCTGCGCACTAGTAAAGGACAAAAATATGTCATAGGTTGTGAATAGTTTTATGTCGGCCATGTTTGGGAATGGTTTACTAATGAGAAATTCGGCATTCTCGCATGTATGGGAGAGTGACGTCCCTCTCCTATCCCGCGTTTTCACAGTAGTTTAAAAATTCGATTTTCAAATCATTTTATTTTCAAAAATAAGCGTTTTTTGGAAAAAAAAAAGTATACTGATGTTATCAGAATGACTGACATTCAGGCCTATGATGTATCATATTCTGTTATTTTAACAGCAACATTAAGTTGTCTGTCACTGTTCATTATATACGTCAAAATAGAGAGAGGTATAGATGTTGAGCTATAACATAGCTGTTAAAATAACAGGAGAGGATACATCATAGGCCTCATTATAATTTGAAAATTTGAAAGTTGCCTATTTTTGTCAAAATTGACCTGTAACATACCCAAATGATTCGCACCTATTCTTTTTTACGAGGCGACAAAAATGTTCGCATCGGACCACTTATTCGCTTTATTTTGGTAAGAGGAGACATTTTCATCACGGAGCCCCTTCTCTTCTGAGGAAGGAAGTATTTCGGACATTCAAGATGATTAAGATGAAGCACTGATTCCCTCACTGGATTAGGCGCTTACCATAAAAAAACCTTATTATAAAAATAAATAAATTTCATTTCAATTTTTTGCAGCCCCTGGATACGCCTATGACTATCGTGGTCTTTCTAGCGTTCATCATGAGATTTGCTTCCTCGCACCAGTTGTGTACAGCTATCAAGGCGATAGAACGCCGCCTTGAGTGCATACTCGAATAACGTCAGCTTTTGGGGTGTCTTTATATAATATATTGACTAATTGGCTTTCTGTAACTCACCGGTAACAACAGTTGACAATAGTATGCAAATTTTGGTCACGGATTTAAATGAAAAAGGGATAAACACATAGAGAATAAATGAAAATAACAGAACTGCCGAAAATTTATAATGTTTTTATTCCAAAATTAACCAAAATCCGCCAAACAAGGAGGTGATTGCTGTCATTTTCAACAAATCTCAAACCAAACGTGTGTTCAGCACTTCTCTTGAAGATGTCGCTGAGTTTGGGAAGCGTAGTCACTTCTTTTAAACGACAGTTAGCCACCTAGTTATAATGTGAAATACTATTATTTCATTCGTATCTGAATAAAATGATTTAGTCCACTGTATATTACTCTGTATTGTAATCAAATTGATTAGGCCACGCTTTTGTTTGTAGCGCCGAATATTCGGCGGCAGATCTGTGGGTATTGTGCGTTATCAACAGGTTGGGGTCGTATTTTCGTATTTCGAAATTTGACTGATAGCAATGTAAATTAAATTAAATGGGGAGCATTCGAAATCGTATCAAATTTCGTATGCGAGAATATTCGAAAATACGACCCCTAAGACCTATCTCATTCTTATTACGTCGCCTCCGGTAACGACGGAATTTGGTTCACTTGAGAATATACTAGTGTCACAATACGCAATTAGGCTCTCCAAACCACGTGATTTTTCAATATGGCGAGCGTGGAAAATTTGACGTTTGTTTGTTTATCTTGAGCTTATTTGAAATATTTTCGAGCTAATTACAGTTTATTTTGTTATAATATACTTTTTGAGATGCAGAGTGAATATTCGAAGACTTTAGTGCAGGAAAATCGGGATGTGGGCGAACGATAAGTTTGAAAAAATGTCTAGTTGACATTTGTTTACATTTTGACCTAGTTTTTACAGCAATGAGCAAATTAAGGCCTATAAAAGCTTAGATTCTTACAAGTATTTCGCGTATGGCTTTATTTTAGATGTAGGAACAGTGGTACTGAATAATTTTTACGTTTTAATTGGAAAAATTTGAAAGGTTGGGCACTGAAAACAACCTGACATCATCCTTGTTGAAACGCCTTTTAAAATCAACTACAAGACACCTTTGTGGCATTTTTAATTAGAAAAAAGCCTAATGAAGTCAATAAAATGAAAAAACAAATACGGTTTAGTCACAAAACAACCACACAATCCACTTTAAAAAACTTTAAATTGTGTACTGTCATATAGGAAGTAAGGAACTTCCGCCACGAACGCCATTTTGGAATAGTTTTGACAGGTCGTTGGAATGCCTAATTTTACGCATTATCAGCTATATTCTTTTGATCGCACGTTATTACCTTATATGTACTACTGTTTATCAGTTTATCTTTAGCAAAAGTTATTAGTCCTCAGTACATTATCGACCCTAAAATTTTGTAACTCATGTACACGCCAAACTTCCTGAGCGGCTTCATAACACCAAGTCGGACAATATTTTTCATATCTCCACCCTGAGCGATGGGACATTGCCGCGCTAGCTCTTCGTGAAGTTGTCGTTCTGACGTCCCTAAGGAAGTTGATACATGTACGTGTAGTTTCAATGCCAATCGACTGTTTTTTATATTACATTAACAATATCACATTTGTCGGACAAAAACCATGTGGCTTTGGGGAAGGTCCGACGCCCTTAACATGTCGCTGTGGCGTCCCTGAGGAAGTTGATACATGTACGTGTGGTTTTGATGCCAATCAACTGTTTTCTATGTTACATTATTGATATCACATAGGTCGGACAAAAATCACGTGGCTTTGGGGGGGTCCGACGCCCCCAAAATGTCGCTGTGGCGACCCTAAGGAAGTTGATACATGTATGTCCGACAAAAATAATTATGAATAACAATGTAATTTTAAAACATGTGTAGTAAATGTCGGACAAATAAAATCAGTATTAAAGTCAGTCGGACAACAATAGTCCTTTTGATCAATTTCTGCCGGAATTCAGAATCTTCACTCCTGAGATCGCACAAAAAACACGACTGAATATCCATTCTTTCTCACACGCGTGGTTTTGAATGACCGTTTACAGAATAATTTCCGTAAATACTCGGAGAACTATCAAAAAAACAGATCAGGGAATATGACACAGGGCCCCACAGGTATTTGTCAAAGTAGGTAAATAATAAACTGACTAATATGCACATTGCGTTAAGGCAAACTAATTTCAATTTTTTCATTGATTGTCTCAAATTTCTTGTCCGACAAATGTGATATCGTTAATGTAATGTAAAAAACTGTCGATTGGTATTAAAAACACACGTACATGTATCAACTTCCTTAGGGATGCCACAGCGACATGTTGAGAGCGTCGGACTCCCCCGAAGCCACGTGCTTTTTGTCCGACATATATGATATCGTTAATGTAATACAAACAACAGTCGATTGGCATTAAAACTACACGTACATGTATCAACTTCCTTAGGGACGCCACAGCGACATGTTGGGGGTGTCGGACCTTCCCCAAAGCCACATGGTTTTTGTCCGACAAATGTGATATCGTTAATGTAATGTAAAAAACAGTCGATTAGCATTGAAACTACACGTACATGTATCTAACTTCCTTAGGGACGTCAGAACGACATCTTCTCGAAGAGCTAGCGCAGCAATGTCCCATCGCCCAGGGTGGAGACATGAAAATTATTGTCCGACTTGGTGTTATGAAGCCGCTCAGGAAGTTGGGCGTGTACATGAGTTACAAAATTTTAAGGTCGATGTACTGGGGACTATATAAAAAAAGTACCAGTAATTAATAAAAAGTCGCCTATTTAATAGATTTTAAGTATTAGATTCATTGTGACTTGTTATTGAATAGATACATTTTTGAGTAATATGTTTTTTTTTTCATTATTCAGCTTTCAGTATTCGGCCGAATACCGAATACAAAAAAAAAGGCCGAATACCGAATACCTAGTAGCCGAATATTCGTGGCATCTCTAAAATTGATATTGAAGATGGAAGATGTCGCCATCTACTTGGAAGTAAGACAATCACAGGGAATTTGCACACCTGTGATTAAAAAATATCTAATGTATGTCATAAAGCCCAAAAGATGGCGCGCTGGCTCTTATCTGACAGTAACCTTATGTCTGACGCCGCTCTTAAGCATGTTGTGTATTGGGTGTTGTCGACTCCATGTCTTGCTGCGGCGGTGACGCCGGTGACCATTGCGTGCACTTGAACGAGAGCCTCCAGTGTCTCTTTAACAGTTGTCGGTCTTCTGATTACCCTGACGGAGTTGTTATTTTCCTTTATGCGAATCCGATGAATTTCTGAAGTATTCACTTCTCCGCAAATGCTTCTCCAGGAGTCCCTTTTAACCTTCCTTAGGGCTTTTTTATATTCGGTTACTGTTCCACCATGGATCATCCTCCTCGGTTTCTTTTGATCTTAGGTTGGCTGTTATTCTCATAAGCGGTTATGATAGCACTCTGAAGTTGGTTCACATGAGTTGATATCTGTGATGTGAAGGTATGTTCGTTTCCCTTATTTGTAACAAAAAGGTTGTTACCACAGTTTTGTTACTCACCAGATATTCCAGCAGCAGGTTGCTACGCGGGTTTTCATTCGTACTGCCCCAAGCTCTGACAGCTCTGTTGTGTGAATTTGCGTCACATCCCACTAATAGCTGGTTGCGGTTGGCCACGCAGTATCCTACAAGAGTTTTGAGCTCTGCGGGAGGTGGCGGCAAGTCCGAGTCATATGGAAAGTATGCAGAGCAGTGGCGACGCAGGGTTTTACGTTAGGGGGGGCCAGGCTGGGCCAGATAAAATTAGGGGGGGCACTTGTTCTTACTTTATTGCTTTTCTTCTTTGAAATGAAAAATGGGAATTGCAAAGTTTTCCCGTATATTTTTGCACTCCACCTGAACAGGTTAATTGAATAGGTATCAAAAATGTTTTTATTTGGATTTTGTATACAGGGTGTCCGTTTTTCGAGGACAACCATTGGAATATAGGAAACGGTAAGAGATACAAAATTGCAATCAATGGCCAAATGTGTTACTGCTTTTGGGAGATCAAGAAACTCCGAATACAATTCATAAAAATGCAAACCTCTATTTAAAAAAGTAAAGTTGATGATGATCGGCAAAAGACGAAACGTCGGATTTCAAATCTGGTTACACCATTATGTAGAGGGGAGAAAGTTGCCCCAATAAAGTGAAGTTTATTTGAAATACCTTTACAAATGAGTCCAGGAAAATATAGAAACTATTTTACAAAATGTTGATTTCCATGTATCTCCAGAAGTATTCGGAATTTTCCAAATTTCGAAGTAGCGTTTTGTTAAGCAAGAAATTGCGCAACTTTGTCCCAATTTAACCGAACCTGTATCTCTTACCGTTTCCTATATTCCAATGATTGCTCTCGAAAAAAGGACATCCTGTATAGGTAAATCTTCTTGATACCTATTCAATTAACCGTTCAGGGTCGGTTTTTCAATAGCTAGTCCAGGGTAAACGTGTCCAATTGCAATGTTTACCCTGGAGTTATGATTAACTGCTCTGGGCCGGTATTCTGGTTCTCAAAAACACTCACCGCTTTCTAGTCGCTCGGCACTTTAAATGCAAATTTACATTGAAACTGCCGAGCGACTGAAAAGCGGTGAGCGTTTTCGAGAACGAGAATACCGGCCCTGACCCGGGGGTGACTTGCTTGCTATTGAGAAACCGGCCTTCAGGAAAACCCTGGACCTGCCGACACAAATATGTTTGGGGGAATCCCAGAAAAGCGAAAGCATAGTCGCGGTTGCCTGGCGCCCACCAAATATCAAATTAACCAGAGAGCAGAGGTTACTCATGTTGCATTGCATTGTTGTCGACATGAGGGTAAGTTTTCAGGGGGGGCCAGCTAAATTTCAGGGGGGGCCCCGGCCCCCCCTGGCGTCGCCACTGATGCAGAGGCGATTACGACCTACTTCATCACATCCCAATCTTTTCTGTATTTAAGTTTGGCGGTCGGCCGCGGTCACTAGGTCCCTAAATCATTGATTGGACAGGATATTTTCATTTGTTGAAAACAATTGAGTAATGAAAAAAAAAAACTCACTGTATGAGTAATCATTCACATAAGTCAATAGAAAATGGATGTATATTATGCATATTATTCAACACTCATAGAAAAAATAGTTATGACTATGACTATATAAGGTGATGAACCTCGCCACACTACGGGTGCATTGAACTGGTGACTGAAATATGAGTCACATATCTCGGGATCTGGCCAGTCTGGGCCATCTTTCTTCCTACTGGCTGGAGCAAGAAGCCATACCTAATCCCACACATACTCTCTCTCACATGTTGGTCTTGCAATATAGTCGTAGAGTTCAGTTAATCCTCCGCGAGCAAACAGATGACAAGCCTAGATCATGTGGACATCTTTGGCCTGACGGAAGATTAACCTATTTACTAAGGTCGGACGCATTGATGTCGGAAATCTGTAAAAGTGTATGTTTTTTGACATAGTCTAGGAGGCAGTGACGATTTTCGGCACTTATTTTCCCAGTCAGACAAACTGAAATTGTAGGGTTAGTAATTCTAAGCAAAATTCATATATTTTTAGGGGGGGTTTTCCGATGGGTTGATGCGCAAAATCAAAGCCCTCTACAGTAATAAGCCATGAAGTAAAAATGACAACACCGCATTTTTATTCTTGAGTGGGTCTGCCGGTCTGCTTTTGAAAGCAGCTTTTTTAGGTTAGATGATTGATTTGATTTTATATTTTTTCAAAAATATGATTTTATTGCAATTTGTTTCGAGATTTGTTTGGGAAAAGGAATGAACTTGTTAGATATTCTGGTTTATTTTCAAATATATGAGGAATTGGTAATTGCCCCCTTCATTAGTTTAGGTGCTCATACCAAATTCTTTCTTTGTTTTTGTAATGCCACTCTTTGCATTTCTGTAGTATTATAGTTATTTACATTACAAGTGCGTTTATGAACATGATTACAATAACGAGTGTGAAAGATTAAAACGACCAGGTCGAAGACCGAGTCGTTCTAATCACACGAGTTTTGTAGTCATGTTTAAACGCACGTGTGATGTACAACGTTTTATCTGCAAAGCGAAAAATAAGAATGTTTTTCCCATTATTTCCGTTTATTAGTAGTTGTCTACCTTCCAGGGGCGCATATACGGGGGGGGGGGGGGTAATGGGGGTAATTCCCCCCCCCAAAAAACTAGAAAATTTTCAACCAACCGAAATTTTTAGTTTTTCTACTGAAAATAGGAATTATATTGCGAAAACTATTAAAATACTACTAACATAGCAGCAGCCTTAGAGCAGGTAAAGGTAAAAAGGAGTAGTAACCAGGATTTGGAAAATGAAGCCGTTTTTTTTTAGGTATTTTTGCAGCAAAAAAATGGCGGAATAGACAATTGACGAGTCTCGCAGAAATAGAAAAAGAGAGCTTAATTGTAATAAATACAAATTAGAAAGTGATAAAAATGACATGCGCGCGCAACTCGTGGCTGCAGTGTAGCCAGATTGTATTGTTGCAGAACAAATGTAGACAATACAAATCGATCATTATAACATTAAAGAAGTGATATATTGTCAAGTGTTTTACAACGCCTTAAATCAGACAAAAGAAGAGCTTTAAAGTGTATGTTAACATCGATGGCACTTTTATTTTGATAAATGTTTCATTCGGCAACATCGCACAATGAAATTGCAAAGGAATATGTCAAGTATAATCTAACATAACCTTAAGCGACACTGCGATAAGTTCAAGTAATACGTAAAGTATTAGTTTGCTCTTTGTCAAATCACACGTTACAGAGAAAGAAAGTACGATTAATTCTGAACTCGTCCTTGAATACGAATATGACGCAAGCCTGTGACAAACTCGATTTTCATTGGACGCTCACCTGCAACCCACGAGTTGCGCGCGCACACCAGGTATTACGAGACACGTCAATTCAATGCTTTACCTATATCTTGGTGCCAAACACCTGCCAAAAACTTGGCTTCACTTTAGTTTCATAAGCAGAATGGCGCGTTCCTACTCCTATGTCCGTAGGACAGCGCTTACCTGCTCTAAGGCAGCAGCGCTTTTTTACTTTTGTCTTCGTCATCGACGTCAAATGTCTGTCACTCGGTGCCGCGCCACTTAGGGTCGGTTTCAATAGCGATTTACCTCTGGGTTGGTTTTAACTCCAGGGACCAAGTTCGTTTTTGTCATCTTTCTCGTCGATTTGCTCCGAAATTTTGACAGGCATGTGATTTGTAAATTGAAACTATCTTATCCAGTCACGTGCCTGTCAAAAATTCGAAGCAAATTGACGAAAAAGATGACAAAAACCAACTCGGCACTAATAGTGTCTTAGAGACTGTTTCTCAATAGCAGGACACCCCCGGCTTAAATAAGGGGTTAAACATAACTCCAAGGTAAACAAAGCAACTGGACACGCTGACCCTGGAGTTGAAATTACCCGGAGGTGACTCGCTATCGAGAAACCTGCCCTTACGTGTCCAGTTTCAATGAGTTATGCTTAACCTGGGGGTGAGTTGCTATTGAGAAACCGGCCCTTAGGGCCGAATTTATAGTTGCTCCTTTAGGTTTTCTCAGAATCCTCAGACCTCAAGGAGGCCTTGAACGTTTAGAATTGATATATGAATAACTTGTCACATAGTAGCAAGTGTCCACTCTTAACTCACGACCTTCAAGGAAGACCCAAGGAACAACTATAAATTCGGCCCTTACCTAAAGTGCGTTTTTTTTTTTAAAGATAAAAGTCAAATGACATTATGTTGGCAATACAATGTAAAATTGTCAATGCTTTCAAATTTTTCATGTAGAAAAGGCTTGTGTTGCCAACATAGTTACTAGGGACATAAAGCTACTTGAAATAATTCGCCGGTATCGGTATCTGTAACGCAACTAGATACGTTGACAAGCGAAAAGGCTGTTAAAGCGCTCCCTGTTCCGGTAAACGTAAACGTATCTCATAACCTAGACATTTTTGTCTCAAAACTCCGGCGTTTTTATATCTTACCTTAAAATTCTTATTTTTTTTTGCGATAGAGAAGCACTAAACACCAGTGTTGCCAACTTGGTAAAATAATTACCAGATCTGGTAATATCGACCCTGGTTTTAGTAATGAAGATTTTCAAAATATATCTAGTAATATTTCTGGTAATTTGACATTTCATTCCAGCAAAATGCTGGTATTTTCGCATTAGCAATCAATAATCCATTTTTCTTGAATTTATGGCCGTTTGCACACAACCATCCATTTTGAGGGAGGTTTAACGATAATCAACGCTTAAAGTGACATTTTTACATGTTAGAATTTGACATTGGACATTTGAATGTGAAATTTTAACCAATAGGAAAGAAATCCGCAAGAAAAAAATCGCTATTCTTAAATAGTTATGCCAAAGGTTACCAATATACCTATTAGGGCCGGTTTATTCACCTTCTGATAAACTGTCAGGTATGCAATCTGAACTATATAAAAACGAAATTTGTTATCCCATTGGTTGGCCAGTTATCCACCGACCAAAAGAATTATAGAACGGTGCATTTATCTTGCAGATAGTTACCTAGGAGCTTATCTGAGGATGAACAAACCGGGTCTAAGTATGTTTACCAATATCTGTAATATTATGTTATACAGAATGGATTGTTTTTTTAAATAATGTATTTATAGGTATTCTATAGGTATTCTGTGTATACATTAGGTATTCAGTGTTATTTTATCTGAATAAGTTTTATTTTTCCATACTAGATATTGTTGTTATTGCATTATTATTTTGAACCTAACGAAAAAAACAAAAAAAAAAAAACTTAAAATAATTGAACTCTAAAAATTTTAGCACATTTTTTGTTTAGCAACAAAGACCTAGTAATATTCTGGTATTGGCAGGATTGAAAAAATCTAGTAATATTCTGGTATTCCAAGTTTTATAATCTGGTAAAATGGCCATTCATATAGTTGGCAACACTGCTAAACACACAAGAAACTCAAAAAAGTATAAACTAAACAAATTAAATCAACCCGGAAGAAAAATGAGGTTATATTCATTTGAAATTTGACACATGCGTCAGGAATGTCAAGATACGTTACCGATACGGATACCGCGAGAGGGCCGTAACGTTACGTTGTACGTACGGTATCTCGGCCTCCGTATCGCTTCTGCACATGCGCAGTACGATACCGATACGGATACCGAGCAAAAAATACGGAAGCTTTATGTCCCTACCAAATTTTTGACTTGGGGAATTATCTTTAAAAAAAAAACGCTCTTTACCACACATTTAACAACTAGGGATGCCCATCCAACTGATAACATCGATGTTTCGGTATCGATAAAACATCGAAAGCTGATATCGATCTTAAGAAAATATTGATAGAAAAACATCGATGTTTTCTCAACATCGATTTTTGGAAGGTAATAATTTGGGCCTGACGCCCCCAAAAAAATTTCGGGGAGCCTGCGGCAAGCTGCCTCCGGCCGGCGCGGCGGTGAGTAAGCGCGTGTACCGGATTTTTGTTTACCCCCCCCCCCCCCCCAGACCCACACTCTGGATGCGCCACTGCTACCTTCATTTTACCTTTACAGGTTTACCTTTGACATTTGTGAAATCACCAAAAATAGTTGTGTTATAGATTCATAACCTAGTCCATAACACCGCTAGTTGTGTTATGAATTCATAACCTAGGCTATAACACAACTAGTTATGTTCTCATGACGTAACTCACTCAAATACCAGAAAAATGGTTATGTAAAAACGTCATAACCAAACGCTTGTAGATAAAAAAAATTACAGCACCCAACTGAATTCTTTGTAATTTGGAAGTTTTCTCCATAAATGGCTCGTAACTATAATTTGCGAAGTTCACTTTCAGACGGGAATGAGGAATGAGAATAAGAATATTGTTTGTAATTCCTCTTTTTTCAAGCTACTTCGGTAGTTTGACTTGTAACCTGCAACACAGCATAATCGAGGCATCTACGTACATATAATAAATAAAAAAATTGCATAATATAATATTTTTGTACGACTTGACTATTTTGATTATTTACCGACAGTGTTTTGACGTCGGTATGTTGTATTTACTGGTTGGCAAGGCTGACAGAACGGTAAGTGAATTACTTACCGTTCTAGAACGGTAAGTAATATTAGTCATGTTCGGAAATTTATCCTAGATCATCCAGAAATAAAAATGAAAAACTATACAAAAAAAAGAATACACAAATATTTTATTTATTAACATTAAAATTAAACGTACAGTTATCACAATTTTTAATAGTAATAGGGAATGTGGCTTTGTCAGGATCGTTCGCATTAACTGAAAATGTTGCACATGATACAGACGTGGAATTTGCTGAAGAAGAATCAGTATTGCCATGTAAAATTTTTCCTGCAAACTCAATTTTGTTTTGCAGTGAGTCCTCAACGTAGCTTTCAGCTACGGCTGAAGATTTCCAGCCACCATGTCTTTTTAATCCTAAAATATCCACCCCTTTATTGGCCAAAAGCGTAGCTGAAGTACGTCTGAATGAATGACCAGTATAATCGGTTGGATTTCCTAATTTTAAATATTTTGCTATTATCATGGGCCATTTACCAATTGTGCCTTTCCCTACCACTTGCTTAGTGCATTTTCCTTTCTGAAAATTTAAAAACATTCGTGCAGATTTTACGTCGCTTGGTCTAAGCCTAATGTATTTTCGAATAATCTCCAAATAATGAATGGTTTCATTTTCCACATTGGTAATTGTAAATGACCGCTGAATGTGTGTTTTGGTGTTGGGAATTTTCACTATAATGAAGGAATCTCGATCCTCGATATCATTTAGAGTTATATTATATAGTTCCTCCCTCCTGCAGGCACCTGACACACCTAATATCATTCCTACCTGAAAATAAAATATGAAATATTAATACATAAAATGGAAATTATTATTGCCAATTTACCTTTTGAATTAAAAAAATATCATCTGGTGCCTCTAATAAAAATCTGGACATTTCTTCCTTTGTGAAAACGCTAGCCTTTTTTGGTTTGTGTCCAACATTTTTCCTTTTTAAGAATGTAATTAACGTCAAAAACTTAGAAATATCAATGGAATGATGTAGAAAAATTGTGGCTTTCAACATCGAGTATTCAGCCCATAAACTGCCCGGCGCTTTTAGCTGTTGATTTCTTTGTACGAAATAGGCCATCAGGATTTTTTCATCGATATTTTTTCCACTTTTCTCCTCAAACCACTTCCGGAAAAGTCCATACGTATTTTCATATCGTTCCTTCGATTTTTCTGGTATTATAGCTGAGCATCCTATTCGCCAAGCTTCTTCTAGGTCCGAATTTTCACTCTCGTCACTCATTAGTTGTTGGTTAGTTGATTTTTTTTGCCAAAAATTCACAAATATACGCGAAATACGAAGCTTTTGATAACAATGTATCAGTTTCTAAAAAAAATTGGTCAAAAACACTTGAACAAATAAACGCATACATGACAACCATGAACCATGGCAATTTTATAACAAAGCAATCTTGAAAATTTTCACTGATATTTAGGGTATGATCCGAATAAGTATAGATAACCATTATTATAAACGCAGTATACTTTCTCTTCCACAAGTCGTACAAAAAATAGTATAAGCATCACAAACGGTAAAGATTTACTGGTCTCAGACAATATTGGAGACTTCGCTTCGCTCAGTCTCCAAACATTGTCTTTGACCAGTAAATCTTACTTACCGTTCTTGATACTTAATATACTATTTCATTTTGATATAAAAGACAAAAACAAAGTGTTCGTCGGCGCCCTGCTAGGGTTGCCAACTTTGTTTTTTAATTTTTCTGGACGAGGGTTCTAAAATATCAGGACATACAGTATAAATTCTGGACATTTTTATTATTGCAGAGAAAAATACCATTTACCTACAAACTTAAATGAACCACTTGAAAATTTTGGGTCAATTTTTTTCGTTTTTCCATCCACAGACGCGTTTCGATCTATCATATCTCATCAGTGTGGTTAGGAAAGCAAAGATAAGAAACCCAACTCAAGTTTAGTGCCTGTAGGCAAAGTACACGTAGTACGAAGTACCTACATGCTGAATCCTAGTCTTAGATGGCGCCACGACCAAAATTCGCTCTTCGTAATAAATAAACAATTCGACATTAAGGTCGGGGTTACCCAATTCCTTAATTCTTAATTTTTGTTCTTAATTCTCAATCCTTATAAAAACACCAAAATTGAACTTTTTAAGAATTAAGAATTAAGGACAATATCAATAATTAAGGAATTGGGTAACTCCAGCCTAACAAATTATTTAAAGAATATAAAAAGTTAAGTTCAGGTTTTTTTTTAAAAACTTTTTGCAGCTACCATTAACTTCTTGTTACCTCTCACAAAATCATGAAATTCTTTGCAAGTATAAAGAATACTTAAGTAAGCTTTATTTGCAGTTCTGCCTTGATGTGTTCAATGCACAATCGATTACGCGCATCAGTCCACAAAGCTAAACGCATTGAAAAAAATCTTTCATTGGACCCGTCACCCAAATATAAAAAATACAAGTTGCAAAATGATCCAGAAGTTTTTCAACTCAGTATAAGGCCGTGTTTATGTTGGAGCTGTGATAAACGATAAAAGCAACGATACTAATGATACTATACATTAGTATCGTTGCTTTTATCGTGTATCACAGCTCCAACATAAACACGACCTAAGTCAAAAATAATTTATTTCATTTTCAAGTAATCTATATGATTTTCGTTACTAACCAGAACCAGGTTTATAGCCGAAAATTAAGTACAATAGGCGTCCTGCAATAGGTTGTTACAGGACGCTGGACAATGAACTCCAAATGGTGGACGTCCACCGAAATGCAGGACGGTTGGCAACCCTACGCCCTGCGGGAGCCATTTGAGTAAACAAACCAAAAGATGATTTAGGTAGCGGTTAAAATTTTGATAAAAAGTGCACAGGGCACAATTATTGAACTTCTAAACTATTACAGATGAATCAAAGGCGCTATGATAATAATTAATAAATAAAGTAAATATAATTACCACATTTAAAACCTAACCTCAATAGAAAACATATGACCCACACGACATGTTGCCAGATTTCTTGCTTCAGGGCTTATTACTGTAGAGGGCTTTGGCAAAATGCGTTAGATCTTACGAATACACGGCCCTTTTTTTCCCAGTGATAAAAATAGGTCTACTAATGAGAAGTATGCTGAAGTTACGTAAAAAAATAGTCCGGCTGATCTGTGAGTATGGATAATTATTATGTCTGGCAAGTGAAAAATTGAAGATCCGAAAAATTTCAGCCATACTCACTTTAGTCACTTTCCACTATCTGAGATAAGCCAAATTGCTATTTTCATATACTTTATGTTCTATTGTAGTGAATGTGAAATAATTATGACTGGGAAAATAAGTGTACTTGTATTTTTCATTGATCTTGTGAACCCATCCGGAAACTTTTGCAAAACTCAAATATTCTTGTTTTGTATCACCAAGAGAACAAACTATTTAATATACACCAACTGGGAAAATAAGTGCCAAAAAATTTCACTGCCTCCTGGACTAACAGCAACGCATTTTAAGATTTGTTCTGGTTCGAAAAACGGAAGATTCTAGAACGGTTCAAAACAATTACACAATTTATTATTGAAATTTGTGATAGCCGAGCCGTTGTCATTTTGTTGATTGATGAACTGTGCGATTGTCTTGAATCTTTCTTGAGTCGTCCTTTTTTCGAACACTCGTCTAAAACTTTGTGAGTGGTTTTATTTCAACGTAACCTATAACTTCTTATCTACTAAACTTTTTGGAAATGGGTAGTTTGCATATTGGAAAGCGTTAAACGTTTTGGCTTCACAGATTAGACAGGCAGTTTCTGAAGTAAACAACGCGGGACAACGTTAGAGTTAGAATTCCACTCTCCCCAAAGAGCGGACGACAATGCGTTCTGGATTGTGCATTACTCAAATTGCTCGCTGCCCGCTGCTTTGAATTGAGAACTATAAAAAGTTCACACTTCAAAAAAGAGAATTGGGTACATCAATGAAATAATATAGGTAGTCAGTGGGTAAACGAATGGTTTTTGAAGCGACCAGATTTCACACATATAAATTTACTGAAAGAATTACGCTTATATACACTGATGAATGGAGAAACTATCTACAAGGATAACTTTTATAAAGTTCGATGAATTCTCTCATAAAATCTTTTGTAAAACCAATCGGACATTTTGGAACTGGAAGTAGGTAGTACACGACACTGAAATGACAAATTATAGTGAGGAAGAGTGAAGTTTGTCCACACACCGACATATATCTATACATGTATTGTTTGTCGTTTTTAATCTGACACTTTCCGTGTGAGGAGCGAGGGGGTGTTTCATATGGCAAAAACAGGTGTGACGTCAAGCGATCATTACCTTTCTAACGTAGGGAGCCACCAGCTTACATTCCTTTGGAGTATCAGATTAAAATCGACGGACTATATGTCACTTTTTGCCCACACACTAGCGAATATCAACCATAGATATCAACCCATAAGTATAGGTATTTGAATGTTGGCACCCTTTTACAATTATTCGAATAAGTTTTATCTCTAGATTTTTTGGAAAGGATTACGAGCGACATTGATAGTGCCTGCGCTGTCTGCTATACTGCATCCTTCTTAGATCGAAATATTCATAGCTACTGCTTATAGGCATGGCTAAGCTTACCATATCCACAAAATTAATTGAGTTCTCTTCAAACACATTCTCTCTCAATTCACTAAAATCAAGAAGTTCGGTTTTGCTTCAAATGCGTCAAGTTCTGTTCCGAAAACATTTCAGAGAAAGTGACATTAATTAACCTTTGAACAATTTGGCTTTTTAACTCATCTGAAAGTTTCTAGGACCGAGTATTGGGCAAGGATCGTGTCCACCCACCTGTACGTCCCAAACTGGAAGCTCAATGAGACGCAGACAACATACTAGCAGAGCTGGGTAAGGATTTTCACTGAAAAACTATTCTTCCATCAAGAGTAAAACTAGACTCAATAATTGATGAAAAAATCTGTCATTGGCTTTAACCTTTATCAAAATATACATACATTGTAAATTGAAAGCTTTTTTTTATAATAAAGACCACCACAGCAGCCGAGACCTCAAATGCCGAGTAAGTATATCAATTTCATGGTAGACAATATATAATTAAGATTGGAATTAAATAGCTATGCCTGGACAATACAGCGTGCCAGCGCAATACGGGCCAATGTCCCTTCAAGGAAAAGGTACGGTGTATTCTAGTCCTCAAGATTTAAGAGGGCGAATGGAGTCTAGAATACCTAAGAATGTGAAATACGAGAGAATAGGTGCTGATGCAGAGTCTAGGCCTAGAACTGCAATGGTAGTTTAATATTACTGAGAATTAAGTGGTTGTCCTATGTGTATGCTTTCTAGGGAGGCGCACTGGCTGATACTTTTTCTGGAAACTTTAACGTCTATGGTGGACAAGTGATGGATCAAGAAGCTACAATGAGAAGTAGAGACTTGAATGAGAGGGTAAGTTAATTTTTTGTTTTGTTTGCAAATGAACCAATGCGCGTGTTTAATCAATAATAAAAAAAGCTTTCACTTATATACCCAGTTGTTGTGGCGTTATCGATTCAACAAGAAGTATAATATTTTCATAGTTTTGAATATATTTCGAGTATTTGAGTGTAATTTATTTCAAAGAACAATGAGTAACAAATGTTATTATCCCAAAGGTGGATTTTTAAATTCCAATATTAAAGATAATCCCGATATAGCTCCTTTACCAGTAGATCTATCCAGACAAATTACGTCACTTTTTGATCTCAAAAAGCGCAAACAAGAACGAATATCGGAATATATGTGTCGAAACATTCGTAAAACAAAGCTAAGAGCTTTGAAGAGGATGGCCAAAACAGATGTTGCTAGTGTTACTAGACCTTTGACTAGTAAGGAATTTCGTGCCTTTTCTGAGAATTGTTCTATAACTAATATGTCTAGGTAAAAAAATTAGGCTTAATTTAATGTTTTTTATAATAATTTTTATTTGACTTATAGGTACCAAGAAAAATGTATTCGTAGTAAAATAAACAGTGGAGGCTTGGAGAAAACGTTTCCTCGTCTTATTGATGATATTATCAAAGAAACAAAAACAGAATTCAAAAAAATTACTCATTGTGCAGGAGTTAATTTAAAAATCAAAGAGAAAGAAGATGATTTTACGATAGAAAATTATAAGTTTTTGGGTAAAACTCAAAATTACGACAAATTTTTGTGTATTAGAAAACAGTTTAGTATGAGATGGATTTTGCACTATAAGATAATGAGGATGTTTCTAAGAGAATGCGTATTGGGTTTGCCATATGTGCTATTTGAAATTGAAATTCCGAAGGTTTTGGATATAGAAGACATACAGTATATTTTTAGAGAAGTAGGTTGCTAGACATTTTAATTTAGAATAAATTCGATTGCTTTTTTTTTGTAGAAAATTAATTCCTCGGCAGCTATTTTACATGATTTCCACAAAAGTATATCTTCACTTTTTGATAAAATTGATGCCATTTTCAAAAAACGTCCTTCCAAATTCTTACCTGCTTGTACGGGCCTATTCTCTATATACGTCAGTAGATGTATTGCTCATACAATTGAAGAACTCGTAAAATTTACAGAAACAGTTGATTTACCTCCATATTTGAAGCTATACGTAGACTTTGAGGCAAATTTGATTTTAACACCTACAGCAGAACAAGTTATAGAAATGTTTGACAAGCTTTTGGAAAGCGTTATTTGTGTTGGCATGGATTTAAACGTAATGGAAAAGGGACACATTAAAGGATACGAATCAAAAAAAGTTTGTTTAGGACTTACGGATGAGTTTATTGAAAAATCCAAGAAAACTATCGTTGATAACATTACAAAGCTTTATGAGCCTATATTGAAGTACTTAGAAATACTTGAATCTGAATTTCAGGAAACCTATGCAGACATCAACTCTGAGACTTTGTCTTGTTGTATAGACGTTCTGTTTGATGATGGCTGTAAAAAAATACAGTATTACAAAAAGTAGTGAAAAAATAAATAATTAATAATAATTATATTATCTAATATTTTAGTTATATTCGTAAAGTAGCCTATATTCCTGACAACGAGTACTTTCGTATAGGACAATTGGATTTGACAAATTACAGAGAAAAATTACACGACAGTTTGCAAACAATTGCAGATTCGATTTTCAACAATTTATCCTTACAACACTTCTGGGAAGTTAATGATATTTGTGATAGTTTCTTGCTGATTCAGATAAGAGCCACTCAAAAACCTGTCACTACAGAAGAGTTGATAGAAATTGGTAAAACAATGCTCATTTAATATAAGTTTTGTTTTAATAGACACAATTTAGGTAAATTTATGGCTTGGGTACGAAATGAACAACTAGAATCCTTAAACCAAAGAGTCATTGACTCGTTATTATCATTATGCAATATAATTACTTTGGGAATTTTGGATGAGGATCATATGAATCTAAATTCAATTGGTAGGTATCTATAAATGTGAAACTTTTTAGAAGAATTGATATTTACTTCAAGCTATGAATTGGATGAGCAATATAATACCGATAATTGAAAAACACTCGATTAACTATGAACAGTTGAAATTTGAAGCGGAAGAAAAACTTCAAAAAGTAATTGAAGATATTAACGTGCTTATAACAGATATGTATCCGATTTTGGTTATTTTGGATGAAATGGACGACATTAAGCGCGCCAGAAATCATTTGAATAAAATTACATTACACATGAGTAAAATAAAGGTAAAATGAAAAATTTTAACGTGATTCAATAATAAAATTAAATGTAGGAAATCCAATTGAGAATCGAATGGATAAACAATGAAGAAGTTTGCCTGAGTTTCCCAAAATCTCATTATGCAGAATTTGAAAATTTGAAAGATTACGTTTATCCATTTTATCATCTTCTGAAACTGAGTCTCGATGTACAAAAACACGTTTCCGTATGGCAATATGGCCAATTTGACTTGTTAGACTATAAAAGTGCCAATGAAATTGTTGAAAAATTCAGCAAGGATCTCAATGAACTTCAGAAAACCTATAGGAAAAAGTTGAGACAAGCTCAAGACGAAAATCTACCTGTTCGGTATGTAATGACTTCTTGCTTAATTTAAATAATCTTGCGGATTGTAGATTCAAAGGTACTGTAGACGATCCTGATATCCTAAACTGGCCGGCTCCTCTAAAACTATGCGGAATGTCGCTCAATATTTTGGAGGAATTTAAACCTTCTTTGGCTGTGATGAAAATTATGTGTAACAAAAATTTGAGGCCGAGACATTGGAACGCTATTTCGGAAATTGCTGGACTAAATCTTATGCCAAATGCTGGTAAGTGTTACATTATTCGAATTATGTGATTATTGAGTCCTGGTCCAAGATAAAATGTTTAGGTTTGGTACATTCTCAGAACATTCCAGTATGTGACTTTTTAAATGCTTGAGAAATGTATTTTAGAAGAGCCTTCGAAAATATGTATAATAAAATTATCGGTCTATAACGTTGTCCGTCTTCCGATTCCCGATCTCCAACCATCTCTGTCAGCCCAAGCCACCACTGGCTTCCACATTTTCGTCGACTTCATTTTTCCAGCTTTTTCTCGGTCTTCTTCTTTCCCTTGGATGCCACTCAAAGATTTGTTTGGGTCGTATCTGCCATTTCTTGTACGCGGACCAAATCAGCCATCTACTAGTATGTATATAGGCTTTTTCAACAGTAGGCAGAGGCAGATAAATCCGATGAGACTATTATTGCTATTAACATTAACGTCCTAACAGGACGTGACCTACAGTTTATGCTGGGGCTCTCAGAGGTCTTTCGAACCACGTTCATCACTTGGTACACCTTTTGGTACCTACCGACTGGAGAGTGTGTTGTTGCCTGTCCTCAACGTGTTTATTTACTGTCAAAATTTTGTTTATTACATCTACAGTGAATGTACCTACTAAGTCGATATATAAAATGTAGATATTTAGTGGCGTTGGAGTGAATATAAATAATGTCATACGAATAAACTTTTTTATAGATTTATTTTAAATATTTGTACCTGATTGAGGTCTAGACGAAAACCTATGAGCCAACAAAAATAATAGAGATTGGATATTGGAAGACATTGTAAAACCGATATACTTATATTATGTTGCATCATTCTCTCAAAATACTTTCAATATCAATCAAATCAATATCAACTTCAGCATCGATTTCATTATTGATGTCTTCTTCAGTAAAATCTGGCATTTCAACGTTCTCGCAATTGATACCAGTACATTCTTTGCAAAACATGGAAGGAACAGGTTCCCAGTTTCCCACAGCCACCAGGATGCTTGGTAACCTTTCGTGCATCCACAAGCAATTCGCTCCAGCAAAGTTTGCGGGGCAGGAGGATTGATCGTCTGTATTGGTATTAAACCATTGTAAGACTTTTTCCAACTCCAGTCAAGTGGATCTAGAAAATTTTGATTCCACTGCTGGAGTTGGTGGTACGTTCTCAAGCCGTGCTGTTTAGTGGCATCAAGAGTAGGTGGTAATTGTGCTAGTGAAAACTTTGCGTTTTTTGACAGGCGTAGAAACAGTTGGTAGCGACAGCTGCTTAGACTGTTTTTCTTCATCCCATATAATTCGGTGACTATGTTTTCAGCAGCTGAACCAATAATGTCCTCCGCATTCGCATCGTCTCGCAAAAATATTTGCATGCTTTTCTCCAACCTTGAAATATTTTTATTTATGAATTTCATGAATTTCTTTTTCCCAATGTTGAAAAATACCGATGTTGTATCGCAGCCACTAAATGCATGAATAAAACCTAGGAATTTTTGATTTTGTGGAAAGTTGAAACTGCTCCGGTTATAAAATTTAGAAGTGATATTTCCAATACTTGGTTTGAATAGGTATACATTGGGATATTCTTCGATAACATAGATAATAAAATGAGCAAATCTACATCTTGGCCAATTATTACATAATTTTCATATATACATACCTAATATCACAAGAGAAAAAATTTTATCGGCAAAATTTTCGAAAGGTATGAAAGTTTGTTGCTTGGCAATTTCGCGAATGCCATTTTTGACAAAATCACGAGCCGTCAGGCGAGTGATTTTATCAAAAATGTCCAGAGCGAAATTGCCGAAAAGCAACAAACTTGAATAAAACCTTGAGAACAATTTTGCCTACACAATTTTTGCTCGAGTGGTATTCATTATGACTATTTCACGTAAGATTTTGAAAATAAATAGAACTTCGAATCACAGAACATATCCTTCAAATTGAAAATATCAGTTTGACAATGTGAAAAAATGGTCGCTGAAATACCATGTTGTTGGTATTGTCCAGGTAGAAATATTATCAGCTGAATACCGAATTTATTGTCGAATGTAATACCACAAGAGGTTTCAGGATTACCAGATAATAATTTTACCTGTCACGAAACGCGTTACGCAGCAACACCACGACTCCGAAGGAGGAGTGATGTTGCTGGTAACGCGTTGAGTATCAGGTAAAAGTATTAGGTAATCCTGAAACGTCGAGTGGTATTCAGAAGGTTATACAACGAACTAAACTTTAAAATTTAAAAAAAATGTCTATAATAGAATTTGCTATAAATGCCACCAAGCGCGATAATCCCAACAGGCTTATCACTTATTAAGCCTCTCGTGTCATATGGGAATAATGTACAGTGAGTTGTATAACCGGTGTAATACACTCTAGTGAAATAGTCACATCTATTGCCTTATCTTTTGCAGTATTCACTATTAGGCCAGGAAAGAGAGTTGAACCTCGCAAACTCGACACAAGTTCTGTTTTATTTTTTTTTCTGGTAGGACAGGGGCTGCTTATTATGGGTCTAACTTTTTCCAACAAAATTTCACCCTGGAACATCCCCTTTCATCCCCCTAAAGGTGTTTTTTTTGGTGGTTTTTCCGAAACGTAGGGCTTTCGCTAAGTTTTACAAAAAATACTTTCTTAGCAAATTGAAGAGGACTAAATTCTCTACAATTTATTCAGCGAGAGTATATGTCTATCACCCTTTAGTCGGGGTGGCGCTCTAAAGTTGAATGACCTTGAAAAAAGATGTTTTGGAAATTATTTTTTTTTTTACTGAACAGTAACGCGAATCCACCACAAACTATAAAGCAAATACTCATAAATAATTGGCCGATTTTTTGGTATATGTTTTATTTAAAAATAGTAACCCGTTTAAGGGCTAATGCTAGGCTGTTCAAATTTTCAGGGATTATTGAGGTTAGAATGATATTGAAACATTTGTATAATGCACCCCTATTTTCTACCTGGAACCACCCCAAAAAAAGTAAAATTTCAAAAAAAAAATGCCTTTTTTTTTTCATTTTCTCGCACACAATGTCCTCAAGGTGAATGGTTGCATTTTTTTATATTTTGCAACCGTTACGCCACAGTGGCGTCCCAAAGCTCAGAAATTTTATAGCGAATTCCAGTTTTATTCCATTATCTCGTCACCTATTCATAGATTTAGCACCCCCCCAACCGAGGAGATGAGAAGAAAAAAATACATACATAAACGTGTAGTAGGCCTACTGGAGACACCACAATAAAAAAACGCACCTCTTGAGGTAGAGTACCTGGTTCCCACACCATTTTGGTGGTGTGGAAACAACTACAAGCTGTTAATGTCGCCACTGTATTTTATTGGTTGGAACATAGAGCTTAAATTTCATGGAATATAATTGTAATATACTTAATACTGTTATAATAAATCAATTAGATAGGCCCTTATGACATGAGCTAAAGACCAAAAATGGAGTTTGCGTGAAGTTTTCCGACATATGGGCTACCGTTGTGGCTGAAAGGTGTCAACAACATAGAAAGTGCATAGGGAATAATGAGTAGACAAAGTACGACGCACTAAATACACCAGAGACATGAGTATGAAATGGACTGGGCGTACGGCACGAACAGTGATGTAAACATGGTAGGCAACCCTAACTGCACATTAGGGGCAGAAATCCGCGCGCACTTGTTATACGTTAGTGTTAGACACGCGATTTGTTGTAATTTTTTGTTTTCGGATGAGTCGTCATCACTTTTACTGAATAGAAAAGATCTTGGGGGATTATGTAAGGCATCAGAAGATGTAATAAAACTGTGCAGTTTAGCCGAAAAAAATTTTCGTACTCATTACACTCCAAACACTACACTCAAAAAAATTATAATATGGACCATGAGTGACATGAACATTTACAATTATTTTAAGGAGCTTGGTGATCATATATTGGACCAAGATCCTATTAATAATCATTTACTTCAGCTGATCAACGCAATTTTACGTGTTTATTTTCTCGTTAGATTCCATTATCAGAATAAGGAAGCAAGTAGAATCACTGATAGAGTTAGGCAAATGTATACAAAACTTGTAATTTTTAAGAACCAGTAGAATTAAAATCAGTTCCGCATCTAAATCCTAAATTTAAGCTTACATATAAGTATTTGTACCTTACAATCTGGTATTTTGTGCCTTTGAATTTGCCCAAGAATTCTTTAGGAATAACAAGTTTTTTTATCTAACGTTTAAGTGTTGTTTTATTTTTTTGCTTCACAGGTCTGCACAAAACACATACTTTTAAGCACGTCTGGTATTTAGTTTTTAATGATACACTATGGATAACTAATTATATGTCACCTTTAAATGAAATTATGTGTTATTTCTCGTTGTGGGTAATGCGCTTGTGTAGCTTCTTGCCCACAATGCGAAAGACTGGTTGCCTAACCATCTTTCCATCACTGCCGCGTACGGCAACTATATGGAACACGCAGTCCATTTCATACTCATGTCTCTGAAATACACAGAAAATCGGTTTCGGTCAAAATGTCTGATTTTTTTTATATGATCTAGTCCATGTTGCCCTTATAGTTTACGTGCAAAAAAAAAGGGGGGTACATCGAGTAGTTTTCGAGATATAGAGTGTCAAAGTGGCGCCATCAAGCCTATGCTTTATCATACTCCGCACCTATTTTTATCAGTTAAGTTAGCTATAAAATTACAAAACTGAAAAAGATTGACCCAAAGGGTTAACAAATCTTCCAAAAAACTCACCCAAACTTTTTTTTTCCCCTACCCTAAAAATAGGCCAGCGAACAAGAGTCAAATATTAATGTTAATGGTGTACGTAAAAATTGATATACCTATTGAAAGTAGTTGTTTACGCTCACCAGACTTCCGAAAACAGAGGAAGTGACCAGTATATTGTTTCATCTGATCAGAAAAAAAGAAAAACTTATTTTCCCTATTCATTTCTCACTTCTGAAAAGAAAAAAACATCCAATCCTTCCCCAAAAAAAAAATGGATTATATATTCGGAAAGATAGTTTTTTAGTGGCATTTCCCATATCACAGGGGCGTGTAAGCAATGGAGAAGGAAAAAATAGTCTACTGTAAATTCAGTTTTAACGTGATAATACTGCACTCTGCACTGCTGCTGAACTTTTTTTATGACATAAGAAGATTCATCTTTTTTTTCCACTTTCTTCTTCTAAATGTGAATGGAACGTCGAAATATAAGTTTGATAGTTTGCACAGGTTGCTGCATAATATGTCTCTATGACCACAGTCTATGAAGTTATAAAAATAGAAGTTAGAAGTAACTCCAATCTTTTACAAAGAAGCTGCATAATTTTCCATACTTGGATAGCAAATAACAAAATCGCACTGGTATTTAGAGAAACTAGCTCTTCAAAAAAATAGCTGGACTAAGTTCACCAACTTTTCCACCCCAGCTAGGGCCAAACAACATTTTATGACTTCTATTTTTGTAACGTCATAGACTGTGGTCATAGAGACATATTATGCAGCAACCTGTGCAAACTATCAAACTTATATTTCGACGTTCCATTCACGTTTAGAAAAAGAAAGTGGAAAAAAAAAAGATGAATCTTCTTATGTCATAAAAAACAGCATTTTTTTTTTACGGATATGCGCACTCGCAAGGAAATGTCCTATCACGCTCGAGAAGCGGCAAGTGCGCGGAAATGTCGGTGTATGTTGGTCTTGAAACGGTTCAGGTTGTAACCTGCAGGGAAAACCGTCGCAGGGAGTTTATTCCACAGCGATGCTGTTCTCCAGAGATATGAATTCTGATATAATGAGGTTCTTGGTGCCTCTAGTTTGACAGTAAATTCATGGTTGCCGTCTGTTTGACGGGTTCGCCTGGTAGGCGCTACTCTCGGTGGAATCATACGTGCCAACTCTTCAGAGCATTTTCCGTGATAGTACCTGTAGAAGAGAGATAAATCGCCCACAGATCTGCGATGTTCGAGACCATCCAAGTTACGAGTAAGTGCGGGGTCATTGATCAGCTTGATAGCTCGTTTTTGCACGGTGTTCAAAAGCATTAAGGTATGTTTGGGTGCTGCACTCCATATATGTGAGCAGTACTCCATAGTTGGTCGAATCTGGGCTTTGTAGAGTGTCAGCAATTGGCTTGGTGTGTACAGAGCTTTTGGGACGCCCTTTTAGCAATATCTGCCATGTGACTGTGCCAAGACATGTTGGTCTCTGCAGTAACCCCCAAGATGTTCAACTGAGTCTGTAATGTGACAGCACTTCCAGATAGCATGATGTTTGGCTCACCGGTGCTGGTATTTTTTGAAAACAGAGCTGCTTGGGTTTTCTGCGCGTTGAACTGTACAAGGTTTTTGTTACCCCAGTCCTCTATTATCTCCAGGTCGTTATTTATCTGCGATATTTGAGTTAGTCTAAGATGATGCAATTCACGTGCGGAAAGACCTGTGGGTGGTATGAGTGAGGAGACTACATTGCCATCGTCTGCAAAGCAATAAAGTGGATTTACTGTTTTATCTATGAGGTCATTTATGTAAATCAGGAAAAGAGTTGGCGAAAGGATTGCTCCCTATGGCACACCAGCATTTATTTGGTAAGAGTTGGAGTTCTGGCCATCCAGTGCAACATAAATGGATCTGTCCTTTAGGTAACTTTCAAACCAAGTGCAAAGTTTCGGCGATAATCCCATTGCTTTGAGCTTGTTGAGCAGATTTTAATGCCAAACTTTGTCGAATGCTTTAGATATATCTAAGGCAATTGTTCTTCTTTCACCCCGCAACTCAATCGCTTTTTGCCATAAGTGAGTGACGTGTGTAAGTAAATCGCCAGTTGACCTATATTTTCGAAATCCGTATTGCTTATCGTTGATAATTTTGTACTTTTCCAAGTACTTGGTTAGGTGATTGTTCACAACTCTTTCCATTACTTTTGATATCACCGGAAGTAGAGCAATTGGTCTATAGTTTAATGGATCTGTCTTTTTTCCTTTCTTTGGAATGGGTTGTACTGCGGCAGACTTCCATGATGATGGATATACTCCTTGCCTGTAAGACAAATTGAATAATTTTGCGAAAGTTGGGGTGAGTTCGTTGGCGCAATTTTTGAGTACTATTGCGGGAATGCCATCCGGACCCATTGCTTTGTTTGTATCTAGCTTTTTAAGGGATTTTCGTATTTCTCTGTGACAAAAGGGTACCTCTGGCATACTATGGGAAACCCTTTCAATGAACGGTGGGGTTTTTCCGTTTGGCACTGTTAGGTTGGAGTTGGAGGAAAACATTTGGGCCAGCATATTGGCTTTTTCCTCTGATGTTGTGGCTAAGTGATTATTTTTATCTGTAAGTGGTGGTATGGATGACTTGATGAAGTTAGATCCAACAGCTTTTGCAAGAGACCAAAAGGACCTAGAACTACTTGGACAATTCAGCAACCTGTTTTTTATTCTTTGATTGTATGTTTCTTTAGCGGAGTCAATAGTAATTTTGCAACTATTTCTGGCTTCTATAAATTCTGTGTGGTTTTGAGCGGTTTGTTGTCGTTTCCAAAGGTTATATGCTCTGTGTTTTTTCTGTACAGCCGTTTGACACTGGCTGTTGAACCAAGGTTTTGCATTAGCTCTACGTTTAGTTGTATGTGGGATATATGCATCCATTCCAGATAAGATTACTTGTGTTATTTCATTACAGCAAATAGTGGGATCAGCTGTTTTAAAGCCATGGAAAATCCAGGTAAAACTGTTTTAGGTCATTTTGCCGATTTATAGTGCCACATTTTACGAGGAAGTGGTTGTTGGCTTGGTGGGATGAGCATTTCGCACTTTGTTATTATAAGTTTATGATCGGACGAACCAAGTGGAGCATCTACTTGAATTGTGTACGAGTCAGGATTTGTGGTTAGGAACAAGTCTAAAAGCGCTGCAAATTCGCCCCTTTCTGAGATACGGGTAGGTTCATCGACAAGCTGCGTTAGACCACAACTTATGGCAAAAGCTTCTGCTTCTCCGCCTTCGTTATCTGTTTTGTTGTGGTGTTTCAGCCAGGGTATATTGTGGACGTTGAAATCGCCTAAAAAGACAATTTCCGCCTGTGGATAGTTTGACTGTATACTATCACAGCTTTCGGATAATGTCGCGAAAAAGTTTTGGTACTCGGTGTTAGATGGCGGTCGGTAGAGGCAGCAGATAAACTTGGTCGATGACTTTGAGGTGAATTTTAGCCATATGATATCAAGGTTCGCTGGTTCTAGCTTCTCCTCTCGATGACATGACAGGTCATTTTTAATGTACACACAGATCCCAAAATTATGTCGAAATCGGTGATGTAGGTCATAGCCGGGATAAAGATAGTTCACAATAGGTGTTGCAGAACTGATTTTAGTTTCAGTGAGAACAAGGATGTCAGGTCTTTGTTCTTCAAGATGTTGGTGAACTGAATTCATATTTGTACTTATTCTTCTTATATTGCTAAAATCAATTCTGAGTTGAGCTTTTGATCTTCTCTTTATATCTTTGCATGAAGTACCCCCAGGATCACCCGACACCCGGAAATCCGAGTGGTCGGGTATTTTACCTCCGGAATATTTTGATCCTGGAGGCGCCATCATGCTATCTGTTACTCATTGTTGGAACCGGACTGCCAGCGCAGTAGCGGAACGTGGTGATACCACTTAGCGCTACTCAATTCTGGCATGGTGGTATCTCACCGGTCGACGCCCAATGAGTAAAAAGCGTCTACCACCTATCAATTATTATCAACTATATCAACTATTATATGCACAAGTTCAGCAGCAGTGCAGAGTGCAGTATTATCACGTTAAAACTGAATTTACAGTAGACTATTTTTTCTTTCTCCATTGCTTACACGCCCCTGTGATATGGGAAATGCCACTAAAAAACTATCTTTTCGAATATATAATCCGTTTTTTTTTTTGGGGAAGGATTGGATGTTTTTTCTTTTGAGAAGTGAGAAATGAATAGGGAATAGTATATTAAAATACAAGTTGCAGAAGGCCACATATTCCCGCACGAATTCGAAATTTGGACACGAGCGACGAAGGAGCGAGTGGACGAACGAATGAGTGCGAGAATAGCCTTCTGCAACGTGAGTTTTATACTATTTTCTCGATTTTGGATTTTATTTTTGATTTTTTTTTTTCAAATTTTTTGTGGTCGCTGTTAGTTGGGGATTTTTTTTTCAAAATACCTATGTTGGTGACACTTACTTACCAACCAATTATTGACAGGTGGATTTCATTATTTTGAAAGGTTTGACAATTTTGAAGGTACCAATAGGTATAATTTGAAAACTAAATGTCACTAAAAATCGTTGAAGAATGAGCTTCATTCTTCAATGATTTTGCGTGCGGGAATAATGACATTCTCACATCAAAATCGAGAAAATAAGTTTTTCTTTTTTTCTGATTAGATGAAACAATATACTGGTCACTTCTTCTGTTTTCGGAAGTCTGGTGAGCGTAAACAGCTACTTTCAATAGGTATATCAATTTTTACGTACACCATTAACATTAATATTTGACTCTTGTTTACTGGCCTATTTTTAGGGTTGGGGAAAAAAAAGTTTGGGTTAGTTTTTTGGAAGATTTGTTAACCCTTTGGGTCAATCTTTTTCAGTTTTGTAATGTTATAGCTAACTTAACTGATAAAAATAGGTGCTGAGTATGATAAAGCATAGGCTTGATGGCGCCACTTTGACCTCTATATCTCGAAAACTACTCGATGTACCCACCTTTTTTTTGCACGTAAACTATAAGGGCAACATGGACTAGGGTAAATACGCCAGTAGTCGGCCACTTAACACCATCTTCTATTAATGATAAATTTAAAAAATATTATTCAAGAATTTAACCTAACGTTATTGTGCCATAGGTATTGTTAGGTTATGTCCTTATAGTCTCCAAAACTCAAAAACAGCATAAGTATGTACATAAAAATTAGAAAAAAATAAATAATGAAAATATACAATTTGTCCAGTACTCGGCCGTCAAAAATCCAATGTCGGCCAATCGCCAACCAGTAGTCGGCCGATTTATTTTATTGCAACGCCAAACTTTTTTATCTGTTTTAATGATAAATTTCACCAGAAATTCAGGAAATTGGGGAAATTAAACACAGAATTTATTTATTACAAAATTATTTATGCACCTTAGGGATTAATGGCCGTTTGCACCGACCATTTTGAGGAAGCCTTATAGCGATAAGTATTCCTTTATTTACGACTAATGTATAATGTGCATATTATATTTGTGATTTTGGCAGTATAATGACATATGTTATTCCTCCAGGGATTAATGACGAGTAGCGGGATTAATGGTCATTATTCCACAAAAGTGTCAGTGTCAAACGTGTAGTGCTTGTGGATTTGTATTGAAAATTATGAGACGGATGAAATTTGTTCATTGGAAATCTCAAATAAATTAATTTGTCGTAAATAAAGTAGAGTATACTACTCGCAATAATGGCTATTATTCCCTCGGAATGTTACTCCCATTATCATCATTATTGACTCGTGGTATAATCTACTATAAAGTCACATTTCTCCATGTAAAAATGTCATTTTATTTACGACTGACATATAATATATTTGTGACTTTGGCAGTATAATGCCTTATATTATTTCCGCAGGGATTAATGGTCATTATTCCCGCTTGCACACCAATCACAGAATTTCTCAAATTAAATAATTAGTACCTACCATGAAAATAATATAACTGAACAAACTCAAAAGTGTCAATGACAAACGCGTAGTGCTTGTATATTTGCATGTATTAGTATTGAAATGGATGAACAAAGAGCGTTTTTGGAAAAAAAATTCAAATAAATTAATTTGTCGTAAATAAAGTAGAGTATACTACTCGCAATAACGGCTATTATTCCCTCGGAATGTTACTCCCTCGCCGCTAACGCGGCTCAGTTCGTAAATATTCCTCGGGGATAGTAGCTATCATTATTGACTCGTGGTATAATCTACTATTAAGGAATACTTATCGCCAAGGCTTCCTTAAAATGGTCAGTGCAAACGGCCATAAAAGTACCTCCTGTAGTAATGTAAAAGTAATCCTTGTTTTAAGGGAGTAAAGTGGGTCCTTAATCCCCGGGAATAAATTTCACCTTATTTCCCAAAGGGATTAAATTTTCACTTTATTTCCCGGGGATTGATTGAATGAAACAGGGAATGAAAGGGTACTTTTAATCCCTCTAAAGTACATAAAATAGTCTATACACCTCAGGACTAAGTGACTTTTTGATGTTAAGTCAGCTAAATTGTTTGTCTTTTTTTTTCTATTTTTGTAGCTTTTGTTGCGTCTTTGGTTCCTTTGGCTTTTTTCCTATTTTCCTTGTTTTCATCTTTTTTTCCGGTTTTGTTTCCACTAACTTTCGTTGCGTCTTTGATTGCTTTGACTTCGTTTCTATTTTCTTTGGTTTCGTCTTTTTCTCCAATTTCGTTTTTATTATCTTTCGTTGATGCGTCTTCGATTTCTTCTACTTTGTTTCTATTTTTCTTGATTTCGTCTTTTTTTTCCGGTTTCGTTTCCATTATCTTTCGTTGCGTCGAAGCCAAAGGAAAGTTTGGCTTCGTCTTTATTTTTCTTGGTTTCGTTCTCTCCTCCGGGCACGTTTTTATTATCTTTTATTGCATTGTAACGGGCCAAAATTGCATAAACATTTCTTACCTACTTTCAATTTTATATTCAAGATTTCCTTAAGTTTTTCAACATTTTCTCTGAATTTCAATTGTCGTCAGATTTCCTAATTTTCCATAGTCAAATTCTATTTGCTGTGATAGTTTTTTTCCTCATTTTAATCCATATTTTAATTCAATTCTAAATCAAAACAAAGCAATGTTTTGATTACTATTTTAAATTCGATCATCTGTTTCATCCAAAAATAATTAATTCATCTGTCAAAAGTATGTCGTGTTCCGTAATCGTGATGTACCGTTTTCAGGTGGATGTACCGAGCTACTCCGTTCGTACTAACTGTTCCGGTTGTGGAGCGCTATCGATCTCGGCGCAAATTCGAGCGAACCCAGAGTCGCGCATTGTTTCGTTGATCTTTGAGAAACCTGGAACGCACCCATTAATTTCGCTTCTTTGACTTTTGATTGTCAAAAATTTCTGTCAACCAGCGGTGGATTAGTGATGTTTTCAGTATCGTCGATTCTTCCTTGAGCTCTCTAATTTTGAAAACGGAACACTTACTATATTTTGTATTCTTCAAGTTTTGATTGTTTTATGGGATAATTATTGGTTGTTGATATCATTATTCATCAGCCGTTGTTATTTTTCTCAGTTTATATTGTTGTGTGCAATTTTTGGTAAGTGGGAATTCTGTCGATTGGTTGTTGTTGTTTGTCGTTGTTCTCGATCATCTCTAAGTCTGAATTCCTTCCTTTGGGTTAGGTTAGTTTATTAATTGAAGGTGTAACACATTTCTTTTTCACATCTGGACGTTGGAGAATTAGGGTCTTTATGAAGATTGTCTTCGCCTTTGTGGGATTTCGACCCTAAATTCTCATTTGAAGTTATAACATTTAGTTGACTTCATGCCTTACGTTTTCGTAGTGTTATAATTTTCGCCGATTTATTCGGATTTTTACAACTCCAATGTGTTGAAAGCTGCCCTAAGGAGTAGAGAATTCTCACTCTCTCTAGGAGATCCAATCCTCGATCCAGATTTCCAGAGATTTTCGAGGCGAAAAACCCTATTTCAACAGGGTCCTTTCACGAGGGTATTTTTCTTCACGAGGTTATAACAATATACGTTCAATTGTAACCGAAATTGAACTAAAAGGCTAACAGACCCCAGCCTAAGTAATCGGACGGTTACTCGAGTCATCGAACAAGTTAACCACAACCAGAAGCCAGGACTAATCTGGTTAATTGTGTGTACTACTACTACCTGGAACATTTTGGTATCGTACTAGTTTTAGTTATCCTACTTATTATTATTGTTTATTTACATTCGGTCCCTATTTGTACACCCGGTGATCACCTAGGTATTTCAGGGTATAATTCATTGCTTGCCCCTAGTGTGGTGAATGAATTATAAAATAGGTAACTTAACTAGACGTAACCTGTTGAATTAATGTCAACTTACTGGTAGTTCTGGTTACGTAAGTGTAAAATAACCGCTCCAATTTATTATTCATTAATTTATTGTTTTTTTTGTTTTGTTTTTCTCTTCAATTTACATTAACAACTTTTCTATTTATACCTTTTTTTTTTTATTATTATTCATTTGGGTCATTGAGTCTCAATGACATGTTTGTATTTAAATTTAACTGTTCATGACTATAGTTATTGCATTTCTGTATTTGTTAGTTAACGCTTCATGACTATAGTATCGCATTTCTGTATTTGTTGGTTGACATTTCATGACAAGGTCATTTTATTAATTACTACTTACATTTGCTTGTCATTTTGTTAATTACTTATTGCTTGCATTTACTTGATTATTATTTTTTTTTTTTTCTTAAATTCAAATTATTGTTCATTGTGGACTGCGACCATTTGGTGATTAAACGACTGTAGCACTTGCTATCTTGACTTTTATTTGGTTTTATGCACACAGCCTGGTTTTGCTAATATTTTTATTTTTTTTATTAATTATTATTTGGATTGTAAGGACCTGAAGCCAGATACCATCCTGGAGAGTCCGACTCATCTGTTCAGAGTCGGTGGCGCCCAAAACTAAAACCCACCCCTACTCTCCGAATTATTTAGTTCTGAGCTAGGGCTTAATTTGCACGCACTTCGACCTTCAGTCTTACAATCTCAAGTTCTTCATTCAATTATTTTTATTTTTATTTTCATTATTTTTATTTTACTTTTTTTTATTTTTTTTTATTCTCGACTTTAATTTTTTTTAAATTTATTTTTCTAAATTTATTTTTTTTTTTTTTTTTTTTATGAACTTTTCTTAATCAGCGAAAAAGCGTGGCAGCATCTTTGATTTTATTGGCTCCGTTTCTATTTTCCTTGGTTTCGTCTTTTTCTTCAGTTTTGTTTCTTTTATCTTTCATTGCGTCTTTGATTGCTTTGGCTTCGTCTCTATTTTAGACAAAAGATCAACACCTCCTACTGTTAAGGTACCAATATCAATGAGAAAATAATATGGCCGAACTCTGGTTGTAGTAATCCCAAAGTCGGCCTGTAATAAAATCGTTTAAGTTAAAGGCGGCCGACTATCGGATTTTGGTGAAAATATTGTATATATTTAGATTTTAATAAATTACCAAAAGTAGTCTTTAATAAAATAGCTAATATGGTCTAATTTCGCGAAATCAAAAATAATCCTATAGTCGACCGGGTGGCCGACTATATAGGAGGCCGGATTTTTGCGTACCCTATGGTCGGCCACTTGAAAATAAAGGATGTTCATATTATTTTTTCATGTTTTTAGGCTGAAATGGTTAGTAAATTTACTCTTAAATTCCATGCAATCGCAAACTTGGATGTAAAAAAGTTTAATAAGCCGGAAATTGCTATTTTCTACAACCTCCCTAACAAGCAAAATCGTTTAAATTTGCTTACCTCTATGAACACGACGTGCACCACAATTTTCACCTGTCATTGTAAAAAAAGGGTGTTGCCAGACTGTGATAAAATTCTATGGATTAGGTAGAATACACATTAAACGAATTTTTAAATGTGTAGGTTTTTGATTTTATGGACGGAATCAACTAATATTTATATAAAATTGCAACAACGGCCGACTACCGGGTGGGGGCCGACTATAGGCGCATCTACCCTACATCATATAAAAAAATCAGACATTTTGACCGAAACCGATTTTTTGTGTATTTAGTGCGTCGTACTTTCTGGCCTTCAATTTAGCAAATGAATTTTAGCGATAAAATGTATAAGTGACGAGATCATGGAATAAAACTGGAATCCACTTCCAAATTGCTGAACTTTGGGAAGCCACTGTAGCGTAACGATTACAAATATAAAGAAAATGCATCAAGATCTTATTTGTAGAGCATAATATGGTGGTCTTCAATTTCGCATAAATTTCCTTAATCGCTGAAGAGTGGTTGCGACAACTTCCATGAGGGGCAGGGGTAG
Organism: Ceutorhynchus assimilis; assembly: GCA_917834065.1. Taxonomy (NCBI): domain Eukaryota; kingdom Metazoa; phylum Arthropoda; class Insecta; order Coleoptera; family Curculionidae; genus Ceutorhynchus; species Ceutorhynchus assimilis. The sequence continues at coordinate 9,269,099 of OU892284.1, read as the reverse complement.
TTTCCAGAGGAATGTTGCAATAGGTAGATATATTTTTGGAAAGCTTATTTAGTGCGCTACCGACCTATGTGAAACGAAAACCGTATAGTGGGGTTGTACTAGAATAGTATATTGAGTATTTAGGTGGAAAAGTGACACATTCTCGACCGACGGTGTAAGTTGACGGGCGAGGCGTAGCCGAGGCCGGCAAACACCGAAGGCCGAGAATGTGCTTTTCCACCGAAATACACATACTATTTTTTCTGCGATCGGTTAAATACCTGTTAAATGTTTGTCTTTTAGTTCCAATTATTCAGCAATACGAGAATCACTTTCCCGGCCTAGGCCGGAAAAGTGTTTCCCGTATTGTTATTCATTGATTCCTTAGCAACTATTGAAACATAATTGAAATACCAGAATATTGAGTTTTGCGACCTGTCAACCGGTCAAAAATGCTGACATTTCTTGTCAATCGCAGAAAAAAATGATATTGGTGTCTATGCATGTATGTCGAAGGTGTGCTCAAAAAATTATTTGAACCATTTACATGGACGGCATTCTGTGCGAGAAAATGAAAAAAAAATGCATTTTTTTTTTCAAATTTTATTTTTTTTTGGGGTGGTTCCAGGTAGAAAATAGGCGCCGGCTTTCTGAAATCTGTATGGGTGCTTAGCCAAATGCGGCATAAAATAACTGAAGGTTTTTTTTTTGTACCATTCTCAAAAATGATTTTAAGCTTTCGAACCCATAAATTACCCAAAAATCTACAGAAAGAGTTCCTTTGTTAAATTATTTAATTATTATCTTATTATTCCCAGAAATACAAAGTGCATGTGAGTAGATAGTCAAAGGGGATTCAAGCATAAAAATCCGACCATAACCTCAATCTTTCATTCTTGACACGATGGTGGATGCGCCGCCGTTGCCGCATCGTCAGCGCCATCTTGTCAAACGTCATGGCGCCATCTAGCGTACATAGTGTGAAGTTCGTAATACAGGATGCTGTAGTTGGGGCCCGCAGGGCTCCGCCCCCCAAAAGGGGGCCCGCAGGGCTGCGCCCCCCGAAAAGGGGCTCCCCGGATTTTAATATGGGTACCAGAAAAAGGGGTGGGGGGAAACGTTTTCCCGCCATCTTGTCAACCGTCATCTGTCAAACGTCACCTGTCAAACGTCACCTGTCAAACGTCATCTGTCAAACGTCATCTGTCAAACGTCATCTGTCAAACGTCATCTGTCAAACGTCATCTGTCACCTGTGATGACGTCATACCGGGTTATTGCGGTGAATTCTTGCAATTGATCGACAGGAATGGTTCGGGGAATTACAGGTTCCTGTGATATGGAGTGTGCGTGGAAGGGATTGTTCCGAGTCGTTTCGAAATCGCTACGTATATGTAATTATGGTTCGGGGAATTACAGGTTCCTGTAATATGGAGTTTGCGTGGAAGGGATTGTTCCGAGTCGTTTCGAAATCGCTACGTATATTTAATTATGGTTCGGGTTCTGTGATGACGTCATAGCGACCTGGGTCACGTCCGTGGCGCCATTTAGAGTACATGTGTCAAGTTTGATGTGTCTTATAACAGGATGCTGTGGTGGTGACGTAACTATGAGGGTCCAGCAGCTAGCTTCATGTTGTACCTGGTAGAGGGTGTTCGAACTTAAGGATGATACACACCTACAGTATTGCTCATTGACATCGTGTGTTACCATTTACGACGCCATAACTAAGTCATCAGCTGTTTAAACAACCTACGTCAAGGCGAGAAATAACATGCTGCTTACGTCACAACTGGTGATTTAACGTTGGGGAGAGAGTGGATTTGTTCCACACAGGCCTTATGAGGATAGGCTATCCTGTAGTATTAGTGTGTATTATCCTTGGTTGGAACCAACGTTTGATGGGAAAGGGGCCTCGTTTTTTTATTAAAAACATACATTTTTTAAGACAACGAGTTCAAAAAGCGAATATTTTCCATCAATAAACTGCTTAATAATATGATCCAATCATTTTGGTGGAACGTCTTGGGAGCAACACTGCGTTACCGTCAAATTTAACGAGTATTTCAAATCCATAGCTAAAAATATACCACATCAATTGTATCGATTACCTAAGTATAAGGGATATTTACTTACTAGGTTAAAATAATAATTTCTGTGCAATAGTTTTATGATCTACCTTAATTTGTATAGTTTATTGGTTCCAGTAAAGATTTGCAATTATTTTGAGGTCTGTATCGTAGAAAATATTGGGTACACTCACTTTCTACGAGGACTTATAATTTTCTCAGCGTTTTTGATCCTTTGTTATAAAAAGACAGGCCTTGTTGATTGATTTCAAATCCATATCTAAAATATTCCATAATTGTATCGATATCAGTAGGTATATAATATATTCACTTACTTGGTTAAAATGATAATTGTTGTGCAATAATTTTATTGTTGTTGACGAGTCTCAAACAAGACTGAAAGAGCTTAATTATTATAAAATCCGATTCAAACCTCGAATTAACAACATAACATACAAAAAACGCTGTCAAAATATTGGGAATTTCACTTTCTATGAGGCTTCAGGTCTTGTAATTTTCTCAGTCGTGTTTTCAATCCTTTGCTAGGAAAAGACAGGTCTTGTTGTTGATTGATATTAGTATATAAGATATTTACTTACTTGGTTAAAATCAAATTAATTGTTGTGCAATAATTTTATATTTTTCACTGGTGACGAGTTTGAGCAAACTGAAAGAAGCTTGTTATTATAAAATCCGATTTAAACTTCGAAGTATCACATACAAAAAACACCGCTAAATGCAAACGCTTAATCGGCAGTTTTTTTATCTGAATTATATCAGGACCGTTCGCAGAAATCGCCCGAGAAAAACAACAACACATTTTAAAGATAATTTTTTAGTTTAAGGCGTAATTATTAAGTTAGATATTAATGTGTCCATTTTTATTTTAAAAAAGGTGACAAATTCAATCAATTTATCAAAATTTAAAAGAATAGATTTAAATTAGCATCGTTGACATTTTATGAGCCAATAACCCTATGCAATACAAAATTTCAGTGGATACATTGTTACCTGTAAAAGATGAGGATTCAATTTTTTTTTTCTTTGTACAAAAAACGCAGCATCCAGTACCAGTACTTTGAGCCTGGATTTTCAAAGTTTAGTTTCTTGTGCGATAAGTGTCGGTTTCGAAAAACTGTAAGTACTATTTTTAAATATCTAAGTGATGTAGGATAAATCATGCCCTGAGACATATTTTGAATTAACACAAACCTCGATTATTGAATTATTTTTATTTTCCTTAACACATAATCATATTGTTTGTTTTTTAAAAATACAGACAACCCTGAGTACCTACCTATTTCTTAATTTAATTCCAATAGTTTTTTACGCAGCAACTTGAATTTACTTTTATACTTACATTTGCACAAAACTCAAATTTCTTTTTCTAAAATTTAGGTAGGTTCTTTAACCAATTTAAACTGGTTTTATTTTTTCATTTACTTTAAAACAAACCTCCATAAACAGCGAATTTTTAATTTTGTGCACAAAATCGTTCACCAGGAAGGAGATAACCTGAAAGATCATGAGGATTGCTAAACATCTTCCAAGATCTGTAACCAATGTGGTGGAATTTTTGAAGCAGAGGGGGCTATCCAACACCACCAAAACACCCAGCTCCAAGAGAGCCTCCAAACGAAAGGCTGGAGATCCCGCCGCCCCCATGATGAAGCAAGCTAGACTTTTGCTGGTAAGTTGACATTAATCGAATTTTTTAAATCTAATTCAATTATTTTCAGGACTTTCAATATCAGCCACATGCCGGTGGTGTGAGAATTGCGACTTGGAGAATCCGATAAATCAATGAGTTGGTCATCTTCGGTGTCTCTAGCACCGAGCCAACACCTGTTGAAGCAGGAGGAAGACGTTAGTCTTGTCAAAACATCTTTCAAGAACCGAATTGAAACATAGCGGCTTTCATCAAAGCAGGACCCTATCAGCGTGAAGCACGTTTTGAAATTAGCTGTGGCATACCTATTCAGTATTAGGACGGACGGAGGACTGAATGATTTTATGACACAATTACCAGGATAGCAGAAAATGCGTATGCGAAAAAATAATTTAGAGCAAACAGTTAAATAGCGCAAGGATATGAGAAAACTAACTTCGCACATTCTTGAGCAACAGACCCACCGAATTCAGCAAACATGCGTACACGTACACGAGAAGAAGGGGTTTTAGAACTGGTTTTTCCTTAAACAAATCATGGTAACTATGGAATAACATAATAGAGGACTAAAATATGACACAACCACTTTCAAGTTGAAACTGGAAGTAGCCTATAAGGGGCCCAAATAGCCTCAGTAAAGTGCTAGAAAGATACCGGTTGCCACTACCACCCCCTGCTCATAACTAAATTTGGTCATTTGGGTTTTCAGGCATCCTGAACAAAAAGTTCACAGAATTCCAGGAAAAAGAAAGCGGTGTGTATCATTTCAATTGCAGTGTTATATACTAAACAATGTCTCTTACAGGCTGGACGCTCCAACAACTTTAAGCTCTAAATATAAGTATCAATAGGATCATAACCCTCTAAAAGCCTATTCATATCTGCCAGTACCAGGATAACCTGTAACGTCATGGGAGTTGCCGAACATCTGCAATCAATGTGGTGGAATTTTTAATTCATTTCATCCACAAATAACATGGGTTGAGGAAAAAAGTATGCGGAAATTTGGGATCTATTTCTATTTAAATACTCAATATCTATTGAAAAAAAAAATATATTCAAGGGTGACGATAAAGACGTATTTCATTTTTATGATTATGAATATTGCTACAATTTAGATGGTAGTCGCACTCACAGTCCTGTTAACCATATTGGCAATGATTGTTGAGAATAAAAATAAGCTTTAGTATAAACTATGTTTTATTCTCCTGAGAATGACAGAGATGAAGCCAACATTGATCTCTGTATACCACCAACTCACAGTCAAATAGCGCCAGCACACACTTAACATAATATCATACAACTTTTATTTATGTTCCAAAATTGTATCAAGATTATTTTCATTTCAATAATTTTTGAAAAGAAACTTCTTAAACGGCTTTCTGCTATTTGGACGACAATGGAGAGTGGTTTGAAAAACGTGTCACGGGCAAATTTCGTTACTCGAGAGACAAGAAAGATGTAACGTAAAGGAACAGAGAAAGACAGCTATTGATTGACACAAACCAACGATTATAAGCGTCGAGAAGAGTGCCCATTATTGACAAGCGCCGATATTGACGCAAACCAAGGATTATAAGCGTAAGGAGGATTGCCTATTATTGACAAGCGTTATTGGAAAAATAAAATCATTTCTGGCGAATTTCGAGGTTTTCCGGATATCTCTGGACAGCACTCGGAATTTTTGAAATATCAAAGCAGCATAATAATGAGCACAAAGTTGCACTATACTTTTTTCTGATTCAACAGACATCGGGTCTCTTTCCGTAGGATTCCAATACAGGATTCGGATAGGATTCAAAATAGCTAGTATTCGAATGATACCCAAGTCTCCCAAAGTACCAAGTGTTATCACAGGAGTCTATTCAAAACATGCCACATTAGTAACAATTATCAAACTTCAAAATTGTATAACAGGAGACTTTCTCATTGAAATGAAGCATTACGTTGATAGACTTGATACTGTTTACAATGCCAATCCCCATTAAGTATACATGCCCCAGATGTAAGGGTGAAACTGATATACCTAATCGATTTTGTTTGCCTTGCGAATTTTCACAATTTGTTGAACAAAAAAGGATACCATCTCATTATTTTGCAAAACCCGAACGTAGAACCTAAATTATGAAGTTGTAAGTTTTCTACTAAATAAATTTTTTGTTATTATATTTTTCTGCTTTTTATTTATGACCTCTAGACTAGGTTAGGCTATAATAATTTAAACAAAATTCAACGATAGCATTGTGCTCAATATTAGGATAGGCCATCGAATACTATATTGTTAAGCTTTTTTAAGTCGACACTTTCCGTATGGGGAGCAAAAGAAGGAAGGATACGTTAAAAAACAGGTGTGAGATCAGGTGACCATTGACGTACAATCGTAGGGAGTCACATCAACTCATATTGGAGTATCAGCTAGGGGATTCTTATCTTGTCACAAGTCGCTATGGCTCGCTAGCTGTCATTCGATACCTATTTCGATATCGGATGGAGAGTGATTCATATGTATTATTGTCGAATTTCGTATCGACATCAAATAGACGGTGGTATGAAAAACGAGAGAAAAATCGACCTTCAAATTTGAATGATAGATGATAGATTATGTTTATTATTTTATAATTTATTTTTCGCTTCAATTCAAACTATTTTTACTTCCAAAGATTCCTTTCGCGTTGAAAATAATTTCAATTTTTAATTATTATGTTGCAACGAAATCTTAAGACAGCACCGTCAACAGCAAAACCTTCACTTTAGACGCACGACTCGTAGGGTAGGAGAAACTTAAATTTACATTTTTCTTCTCGTCTCTCAACTCCACACTCCCGTCTTCCTTATGTGAGAATGACCGCGTTCACCAGCACTCAACATGTTGAGTGATTAGTCAGCGGCTTTGTTGAAAAAGATGAAATATAACGAAGGATTACATACACAAACGACAAACATAAAACATAAACACAACACATGACACCACAACTTGTCACTTCAAAATAAAAAAGGATAGCCAATTATTCGAACAAAGATCAGCAAATCGAAAAGCCGAAACGGGACCTCTTACTTACGTCAGAGAGTCGATCCGAACTAGCATAAGAATCAGCAATTCGACATCGAATTGGTCTTAAGAATTCCGCAGGATAATAAATGATGGACTGTATACACATGCGATTTAATTCATTTCACCTACTTATCAATAACTGATAGACTGTGCCTGACTCATCCATATAATATTATAGGTCCTGCAAAATATTAATGAAACCGAACAAACACACCGCATACATAAAACGTCCATTTTATGTCATATTCACGTTCATACGTCCATATGACCTATTCACTGATCTCGAAAATAAATGGATAAACAAAGAACGCTACTAATGCTGCTAATTCACGAGGTCAAAATCTAAACAAAAACAACTGACTGGGACAGCTGTGAGCATGCGCAGTAGATACATGTATTGTGCGTACACAAAATCTGGCCAATGAAAATGAAGGAATTTCGAAACTTAGAACAGTTATTCGAAAGATAAGACACTGCGCAGGCGTAAGGCTGTTCCGTTGCACAACTGTTCGTAGAATATTGACCCCAAACTTTCGCACAAATTATGCAAATCAAGCCGTATGAATTGTTTATCCATTTATTTTTTAGATCAGTGGACCTATTCAGAACGTACATAAGACGTACATTTTAGTAAAAAAATTCATATTACGTACATTTACATCCACCATTTTGGTTTTATGTTAAAGTGTAAAATACAAACAGGTCACTGTTTATTTATTTAATTCCTCGTGTCTAAGTTTAACTTTGTTTGAATCTCTGTTAATCCTAGTAATTCAAATCATTGGCTTAGAAAATCGTGTGTTTATTTTAGTGGCAGGCAGACATAATAATTAAAAATTGATAAAAAAATTTCTTGCCTCGACTGGAATATAAACCCAGGACCCCTGAATTTCCAGTGCAACGCTCTAACCAACTAAGCTACCAGGAGCTGTTTCATTTCTACCTTTTCGAATGTCGATCAAATCTGGAACGCGAAATAAATGAAAAATAGTATAGAAGGACTAACCACACAGCGTTTTTATGCCTAGGGAGTTTATCGATACCGTGGGAAAAATCTAGATCGACGATGCATTTGATCTGAAATTTCGGGGTTTGACCCGAAGCAAACCCAAATTTTTGGGGAGTTTCCCGGAATTCGACCGCAGCTCCTTATCTCATGCTATCATCCTCAAAACACAGTTATCGTCCCGCCATCGAGCGTCATCTTCGTCGTCGTCTCGTCATCGATCGATTGCAAAAAGTCTAGCCGGCGAATCGAGTCCTCAGACCATCACACCAAAATCCAGCACTGTAGACAAGGCACTAGATCCTTGAGTAATTATTGATAAAAAATGTTTGTAAGTAAAGTCTATACCAAGTCACTTGGACTAGCATAAAAACTAACTAAATCCCGGCATCCATCAGCTTTTTCTTTGTCAAACATGGGCGGCGTAATTTCAAAAAACAGTACTAAAATTAATAATCAATAGACAGTATGTCAATCAATCATGATCGGCAATGGCCAATCAGATCTATTGAGTCCACGTTTACTGGTATCGAACGTGTACATGGAGGATGAAGCCAATCAGATAATATACCTATCCATTCTTACTTGTCTGGCTTCCAACGGGTACGAGGATCAATCAGTATAAATTTTGCTATATTTTTCAATATGTGATGCAGTATATTGACCATACGTTTATTTTAGGCTTGGTCCAAGTAACTTCGTATAGACTATAAAACGTTCTAACTATACAGGTCCAGAGACAATTATAAGTGTGTAGACAGTTATACAGGTCCAGAGGCAGGTCCGATACAGCTTTTCGAGACAGATCTGTCTACACAGACTGCTTTTCGAGACAGCTTTTCGAGACAGGTCTGTCTACATAGACTCCTTTTCGAGACAGGTCTGTCTACACAGACAGCTTTTCGAGACAGGTCTGTCTACACAGGCAGCTTTTCGAGACAGATCTGTCTACATAGACAGCTTTTCGAGACAGGTCTGTCTACACAGGCAGCTTTTCGAGACAGGTCTGTCTACACAGATAGCTTTTCGAGACAGGTTAGTAGTAACGGGGGCACCTGAGCCTGAGAAATTTTTCGATACCGTGGAAAAATCTCTAAATCGGCGGCGCCTTTGATCTGAAACAGCTATACAGGTCTAGAGATAGGGTTGTATACACCTATACAGGGCTAGAGACAGGCCTGTATACAGCACTGGTAAGCAAGGGTTAGTTTGGGTTAGTTATAGGTTAGCATAGGACCCCCCACGTCGTTGGGTCAGTTACGAATCTTCCCTAACTGACCCAACGACGTGGGGGGTCCTATGCTAACCTATAACTAACCCAAACTAACCCTTGCTTACCAGTGCTGTATACAGGCCTGTCTCTAGCCCTGTATAGGTGTATACAACCCTATCTCTAGACCTGTATAGCTGTTTCAGATCAAAGGCGCCGCCGATTTAGAGATTTTTCCACGGTATCGAAAAATTTCTCAGGCTCAGGTGCCCCCGTTACTACTAACCTGTCTCGAAAAGCTATCTGTGTAGACAGACCTGTCTCGAAAAGCTGCCTGTGTAGACAGACCTGTCTCGAAAAGCTGTCTGTGTAGACAGATCTGTCTCGAAAAGCTGCCTGTGTAGACAGACCTGTCTCGAAAAGCTGTCTGTGTAGACAGACCTGTCTCGAAAAGGAGTCTATGTAGACAGACCTGTCTCGAAAAGCTGTCTCGAAAAGCAGTCTGTGTAGACAGATCTGTCTCGAAAAGCTGTATCGGACCTGCCTCTGGACCTGTATAACTGTCTACACACTTATAATTGTCTCTGGACCTGTATAGTTAGAACGTTTTATAGTCTATACGAAGTTACTTGGACCAAGCCTAAAATAAACGTATGGTCAATATACTGCATCACATATTGAAAAATATAGCAAAATTTATACTGATTGATCCTCGTACCCGTTGGAAGCCAGACAAGTAAGAATGGATAGGTATATTATCTGATTGGCTTCATCCTCCATGTACACGTTCGATACCAGTAAACGTGGACTCAATAGATCTGATTGGCCATTGCCGATCATGATTGATTGACATACTGTCTATTGATTATTAATTTTAGTACTGTTTTTTGAAATTACGCCGCCCATGTTTGACAAAGAAAAAGCTGATGGATGCCGGGATTTAGTTAGTTTTTATGCTAGTCCAAGTGACTTGGTATAGACTTTACTTACAAACATTTTTTATCAATAATTACTCAAGGATCTAGTGCCTTGTCTACAGTGCTGGATTTTGGTGTGATGGTCTGAGGACTCGATTCGCCGGCTAGACTTTTTGCAATCGATCGATGACGAGACGACGACGAAGATGACGCTCGATGGCGGGACGATAACTGTGTTTTGAGGATGATAGCATGAGATAAGGAGCTGCGGTCGAATTCCGGGAAACTCCCCAAAAATTTGGGTTTGCTTCGGGTCAAACCCCGAAATTTCAGATCAAATGCATCGTCGATCTAGATTTTTCCCACGGTATCGATAAACTCCCTAGGCATAAAAACGCTGTGTGGTTAGTCCTTCTATACTATTTTTCATTTATTTCGCGTTCCAGATTTGATCGACATTCGAAAAGGTAGAAATGAAACAGCTCCTGGTAGCTTAGTTGGTTAGAGCGTTGCACTGGAAATTCAGGGGTCCTGGGTTTATATTCCAGTCGAGGCAAGAAATTTTTTTATCAATTTTTAATTATTATGTCTGCCTGCCACTAAAATAAACACACGATTTTCTAAGCCAATGATTTGAATTACTAGGATTAACAGAGATTCAAACAAAGTTAAACTTAGACACGAGGAATTAAATAAATAAACAGTGACCTGTTTGTATTTTACACTTTAACATAAAACCAAAATGGTGGATGTAAATGTACGTAATATGAATTTTTTTACTAAAATGTACGTCTTATGTACGTTCTGAATAGGTCCACTGATCTAAAAAATAAATGGATAAACAATTCATACGGCTTGATTTGCATAATTTGTGCGAAAGTTTGGGGTCAATATTCTACGAACAGTTGTGCAACGGAACAGCCTTACGCCTGCGCAGTGTCTTATCTTTCGAATAACTGTTCTAAGTTTCGAAATTCCTTCATTTTCATTGGCCAGATTTTGTGTACGCACAATACATGTATCTACTGCGCATGCTCACAGCTGTCCCAGTCAGTTGTTTTTGTTTAGATTTTGACCTCGTGAATTAGCAGCATTAGTAGCGTTCTTTGTTTATCCATTTATTTTCGAGATCAGTGAATAGGTCATATGGACGTATGAACGTGAATATGACATAAAATGGACGTTTTATGTATGCGGTGTGTTTGTTCGGTTTCATTAATATTTTGCAGGACCTATAATATTATATGGATGAGTCAGGCACAGTCTATCAGTTATTGATAAGTAGGTGAAATGAATTAAATCGCATGTGTATACAGTCCATCATTTATTATCCTGCGGAATTCTTAAGACCAATTCGATGTCGAATTGCTGATTCTTATGCTAGTTCGGATCGACTCTCTGACGTAAGTAAGAGGTCCCGTTTCGGCTTTTCGATTTGCTGATCTTTGTTCGAATAATTGGCTATCCTTTTTTATTTTGAAGTGACAAGTTGTGGTGTCATGTGTTGTGTTTATGTTTTATGTTTGTCGTTTGTGTATGTAATCCTTCGTTATATTTCATCTTTTTCAACAAAGCCGCTGACTAATCACTCAACATGTTGAGTGCTGGTGAACGCGGTCATTCTCACATAAGGAAGACGGGAGTGTGGAGTTGAGAGACGAGAAGAAAAATGTAAATTTAAGTTTCTCCTACCCTACGAGTCGTGCGTCTAAAGTGAAGGTTTTGCTGTTGACGGTGCTGTCTTAAGATTTCGTTGCAACATAATAATTAAAAATTGAAATTATTTTCAACGCGAAAGGAATCTTTGGAAGTAAAAATAGTTTGAATTGAAGCGAAAAATAAATTATAAAATAATAAACATAATCTATCATCTATCATTCAAATTTGAAGGTCGATTTTTCTCTCGTTTTTCATACCACCGTCTATTTGATGTCGATACGAAATTCGACAATAATACATATGAATCACTCTCCATCCGATATCGAAATAGGTATCGAATGACAGCTAGCGAGCCATAGCGACTTGTGACAAGATAAGAATCCCCTAGCTGATACTCCAATATGAGTTGATGTGACTCCCTACGATTGTACGTCAATGGTCACCTGATCTCACACCTGTTTTTTAACGTATCCTTCCTTCTTTTGCTCCCCATACGGAAAGTGTCGACTTAAAAAAGCTTAACAATATAGTATTCGATGGCCTATCCTAATATTGAGCACAATGCTATCGTTGAATTTTGTTTAAATTATTATAGCCTAACCTAGTCTAGAGGTCATAAATAAAAAGCAGAAAAATATAATAACAAAAAATTTATTTAGTAGAAAACTTACAACTTCATAATTTAGGTTCTACGTTCGGGTTTTGCAAAATAATGAGATGGTATCCTTTTTTGTTCAACAAATTGTGAAAATTCGCAAGGCAAACAAAATCGATTAGGTATATCAGTTTCACCCTTACATCTGGGGCATGTATACTTAATGGGGATTGGCATTGTAAACAGTATCAAGTCTATCAACGTAATGCTTCATTTCAATGAGAAAGTCTCCTGTTATACAATTTTGAAGTTTGATAATTGTTACTAATGTGGCATGTTTTGAATAGACTCCTGTGATAACACTTGGTACTTTGGGAGACTTGGGTATCATTCGAATACTAGCTATTTTGAATCCTATCCGAATCCTGTATTGGAATCCTACGGAAAGAGACCCGATGTCTGTTGAATCAGAAAAAAGTATAGTGCAACTTTGTGCTCATTATTATGCTGCTTTGATATTTCAAAAATTCCGAGTGCTGTCCAGAGATATCCGGAAAACCTCGAAATTCGCCAGAAATGATTTTATTTTTCCAATAACGCTTGTCAATAATAGGCAATCCTCCTTACGCTTATAATCCTTGGTTTGCGTCAATATCGGCGCTTGTCAATAATGGGCACTCTTCTCGACGCTTATAATCGTTGGTTTGTGTCAATCAATAGCTGTCTTTCTCTGTTCCTTTACGTTACATCTTTCTTGTCTCTCGAGTAACGAAATTTGCCCGTGACACGTTTTTCAAACCACTCTCCATTGTCGTCCAAATAGCAGAAAGCCGTTTAAGAAGTTTCTTTTCAAAAATTATTGAAATGAAAATAATCTTGATACAATTTTGGAACATAAATAAAAGTTGTATGATATTATGTTAAGTGTGTGCTGGCGCTATTTGACTGTGAGTTGGTGGTATACAGAGATCAATGTTGGCTTCATCTCTGTCATTCTCAGGAGAATAAAACATAGTTTATACTAAAGCTTATTTTTATTCTCAACAATCATTGCCAATATGGTTAACAGGACTGTGAGTGCGACTACCATCTAAATTGTAGCAATATTCATAATCATAAAAATGAAATACGTCTTTATCGTCACCCTTGAATATATTTTTTTTTTCAATAGATATTGAGTATTTAAATAGAAATAGATCCCAAATTTCCGCATACTTTTTTCCTCAACCCATGTTATTTGTGGATGAAATGAATTAAAAATTCCACCACATTGATTGCAGATGTTCGGCAACTCCCATGACGTTACAGGTTATCCTGGTACTGGCAGATATGAATAGGCTTTTAGAGGGTTATGATCCTATTGATACTTATATTTAGAGCTTAAAGTTGTTGGAGCGTCCAGCCTGTAAGAGACATTGTTTAGTATATAACACTGCAATTGAAATGATACACACCGCTTTCTTTTTCCTGGAATTCTGTGAACTTTTTGTTCAGGATGCCTGAAAACCCAAATGACCAAATTTAGTTATGAGCAGGGGGTGGTAGTGGCAACCGGTATCTTTCTAGCACTTTACTGAGGCTATTTGGGCCCCTTATAGGCTACTTCCAGTTTCAACTTGAAAGTGGTTGTGTCATATTTTAGTCCTCTATTATGTTATTCCATAGTTACCATGATTTGTTTAAGGAAAAACCAGTTCTAAAACCCCTTCTTCTCGTGTACGTGTACGCATGTTTGCTGAATTCGGTGGGTCTGTTGCTCAAGAATGTGCGAAGTTAGTTTTCTCATATCCTTGCGCTATTTAACTGTTTGCTCTAAATTATTTTTTCGCATACGCATTTTCTGCTATCCTGGTAATTGTGTCATAAAATCATTCAGTCCTCCGTCCGTCCTAATACTGAATAGGTATGCCACAGCTAATTTCAAAACGTGCTTCACGCTGATAGGGTCCTGCTTTGATGAAAGCCGCTATGTTTCAATTCGGTTCTTGAAAGATGTTTTGACAAGACTTAACCAGTTTAAATTGGTTAAAGAACCTACCTAAATTTTAGAAAAAGAAATTTGAGTTTTGTGCAAATGTAAGTGTAAAAGTAAATTCAAGTTGCTCCGAAAAAAACTATTGGAATTAAATTAAGAAATAGGTACTCAGGGTTGTCTGTATTTTTAAAAAACAAACAATATGTTTATGTGTTAAGGAAAATAAAAATAATTCAATAATCGAGGTTTGTGTTAATTTAAAATATGTCTCAGGGCATGATTTATCCTACATCACTTAGATATTTAAAAATAGTACTTACAGTTTTTCGAAACCGACACTTATCGCACAAGAAACTAAACTTTGAAAATCCAGGTTCAAAGTACTGGTACTGGATGCTGCGTTTTTTGTACAAAGAATAAAAATTGAATCCTCATCTTTTACAGGTAACAATGTATCCACTGAAATTTTGTATTGCATAGGGTTATTGGCTAATAAAATGTCAACGATGCTAATTTAAATCTATTCTTTTAAATTTTGATAAATCGATTGAATTTGTCACCTTTTTTAAAATAAAAATGGACATATCAAATATCTAACTTAATAATTACGCCTTAAACTAAAAAATTATCTTTAAAATGTGTTGTTGTTTTTCTCGGGCGATTTCTGCGAACGGTCCTGATATAATTCAGATAAAAAAACTGCCGAATAAGCGTTTACATTTGACGGTGCTTTTGTATGTGATATCAAAGTTTAAATCGGATTTTATAATAACAAGCTTCTTTCAGTTTGCTCAAACTCGTCACCAGTGAAAAATATAAAATTATTGCACAACAATTATCATTTTAACCAAGTAAGTAAATATCTTATATACTAATATCAATCAACAACAAGACCTGTTTTTTTATAGCAAAGGATTAAAAACACTGAGAAAATTACAAGACCTGAAGCCTGATATAGAGTGAAATTCCCAATATTTTGGCAGCGTTTTTTGTATGTGATTACTTCAAAGTTTAAATCGGATTTTATAATAACTAAGCTCTTTTAGTCTTGTTTGAAACTCGGTGAACTATAAAATTATTGCACAACAATTATCATTTTAACCAAGTAAGTAAATATCTTATATACTTACTAATATCGATACAATTATGAATATTTTAGATATGGATTTGAAATCAATCAACAAGACCTGTCTTTTTATAACAAAGGATCAAAAACGCTGAGAAAATTATAAGTCCTCGTAGAAAGTGAGAGTACCCAATATTTTCTACGATACAGACCTCAAAATAATTGCAAATCTTTACTGGAACCAGTAAACTATACAAATTAAGGTACATCAACAGATGTCAAGCGAAGTTCGAATTAAAAGGGGTGCCCACAGTGTTGTATTCTTTCTCGTCACAGTGAGGATTATAAAATTATTGAGCAACAATTATTATTTTAACCTAGTAAGTAAATATCTTATATACTTAGGTAATCGATACAATTGTGGCATATTTTTAGCTATGGATTTGAAATACACGTTGAATTTGACGACAACGCAGTGTTTCTCCCAAGACGTACCACCAAAATGATTAGATCATTAAGCAGTTTATTGATGGAAAATATTCGCTTTTTGAAATCGTTGTCTTGAAAAATGTATGTTTTCAATAAAAAAAACGAGGCCCCTTCCCCATCAAATGTTGGTTCCAACCAAGGATAATACACACTACTACTACAGGATAGCCTATCCTCATAAGGCCTGTGTGGAACAAATCCACTCTCTCCCCAACGTTAAATCACCAGTTGTGACGTAAGCAGCATGTTATTTCTCGCCTTGACGTAGGTTGTTTAAACAGCTGATGGCTTAGTTATGGCGTCGTAAATGGTAACACACGAGGTCAATAAGCAATCCTGTAGGTGTGTTTCATCCTTGAGTTCGAACACCCTCTACCAGGTACAACATGAAGCTAGCTGCTGGACCCTCATAGTTACGTCACCACCACATCACCTGTTATAAGACACATCAAACTTGACACATGTACTCTAAATGGCGCCACGGACGTGACCCAGGTCGCTATGACGTCATCACAGAACCCGAACCATGAATCGAACTTTGCACTATGTACTCTAAATGGCGCCACGGACCCGCACTGACGTAACCCACGTGACCCAGGTCGCTATGACGTCATCACAGAACCATGAAACGAACTTCGCACTATGTACTCTAAATGGCGCCACGAACGTGACCCAGGTCGCTATGACTCCATCACAGAACCCGAACCCTGAATCAAACTTTGCACTATGTACTCTAAATGACTCCACGGACGTGACCCAGGTCGCAATGACGTCATCACAGAACCCGAACCCTGAATCAAACTTTGCACTATGTACTCTAAATGACTCCACGGACGTGACCCAGGTCGCTATGACGTCATCACAGAACCAGGAACGACTCAAAACTCCCGCTATGACGTCATGACGTTTGACAGATGACGTTTGACAGGTGACGTTTGACAGATGACGTTTGACAGGTGACGGTTGACAAGATGGCGGGAAAACATTTCCCCCCCACCCCTTTTTCTGGTACCCATATTAAAATCCGGGGCCCCCTTTTTGGGGGGCGCAGCCCTACGGGCCCCCTTTTTGGGGGGCGGAGCCCTACGGGTCCCAACTACAGCATCCTGTATTACGAACTTCACACTATGTACGCTAGATGGCGCCATGATGTTTGACAAGATGGCGCCGACGATGCATCCACCTTCGTGTCAACGGCGGCGCATCCACCACGTGTCAAGAATGAAAGATTGAGGTTATGGTCGGATTTTTATGCTTGAATCCCTGTTGCTGTACTACTCATGTGCGGAACAGAACAGCGCACTCATCGTCGCCATTGACGCCATTAAACAGCCACTCGACTCGTTGTTTGGACCTCTTGGATCAGACACAAGGATACACACAGGATACCAGGATTGCTCAACGGTGTTCCAATTAACCCGATCACTAACTGATGTAGATTGTCTTTTTTCAATAGCGTTTATTGAAGAAAGATGAAAAACAAAAAGCTGATGGTGATCGGGTTAATCGGGATCGGGCCGACGCGCGGGAACCGCGGCAGCCCGCGGGACCATATGAGAGTAGAGAGTTGCAAAATGTTGCGATTCCGCCTATAGGGGTATATCGCAATGCAAATAAATTTGGCAGGCACATGCTTAGTAATAATAGTAATAAAAACAATAATATCTTAGATATTATTGTCCTTGTGGTGCCGATAAAACTAATTTTTAAATAATAGCTTTTGTCGATTTTTTTATTACCCTAACTAGGGAAATTATACATTTGAAATTTTTCGTATGGGTGCTCCGCACCCATGATATATTCAGTATGGGAGCCTAAACCATAAGGCGTTCGACCAATCAAATTAAGGGAATCCTGTTATACATCAACATTTATTTTGCAGGTTATGAGATAAGTTGTTTTTGTTTGTTCGTTCCGTTGAATCCGTTGTGTTTATTTGATTGCAAATTTTGATTTTTTCACTGTGAATCAAGCACTTGAGGTTTCGTTAGTTTAATTGTTTTCATAACAAAAACATAAATATTATTCAATATAATCATGTCAAAGTCAAAAACCACGTGACTTGCAGCGACGTATTTTGATTGGCCGCGCATAGCACAGCTCCATAAGTTTTTCATTTTTATGGAAAATCTTATGCAAAAGCAATATGGCTGCTCCTATTCGGCTTGTGATTGGTCGAATTCCTTATGAGCCTATGCTATGCAATTATGCAGGTTTGTCTGGGATGGCCTTTATTTTAATAATTTCACTATGTCTCCCTCCTATAAAACAATTTTGTGCTGAAATTTGGATTATGCCAGAACAATGCTAATTAATAAACGCTAATAAATTGAAAACATGAAGATATTAGGTATAGGCAAAGTATACATAGTCTGAAAGCTAGTTTTATCTTTATATATTTTACAGGATGTTCCATTAAAAAAAAAATCCTCTGTGTATTTATTCATGAAGTTCAGGGTGCCAACATTATTTTGTTTTTCATAGTGCTGATTTATTTCGCGTTTGAAGTTTTTCGGTTGTCACCCTGAACTACATGAATAAATACACGGAAAAATACACAGATGTAACACGGGCATAAGTCTAGAAGTTGTATCAGGGAGGGAATAGTTTTAAAGAAGTTTCACTTCTTAACACGTGTATGATGATTTTAATAAAGTTGGGAAAATTAGGAATGTCACCCCCCCCTCAGACGCCTTCGCTACGTCCCTGTATAGGGAAGTATTAAGAAAAGTAGCTCATAATTATATACCAAATTCGAAAATTTAAAAATATACAGGATCTTCTTTTGAAAATAGCGATGTTGCCATCGGCTTAGAGTAGAAGCGGGAACACAGCATGGTCAAAAATATTTTTAAAGTGTAGATCATGTTCGTTTATCCAGGTTGCCAATTTTCTAAAATGATCCGCTTTTTAGTTCTCTAGTATGATTAAACATTGTTTTTTTTTTTAAATTTATAATAATGCTATCGCGAGGGTTCGTACGCTAGCTATAAAAAGTGGTGCGCTAGGTGTCCTTATTCTGCGCCAGCATTTTGAGCAAGAAAAATTAACTGCCCCCCCGATCTCATCTCCTGCTATTAACACAGGGGTTGGTGCGCGAGCTCTTAAAAGTTGTGCGCTAGGTGTCCTTTTTCTGCGCTACCATTTTGAGACAAAAATAAATAACTGGGGGGGCTAGCGTTAATCTCAATGACATACTAAAAGGTTTGGCCGGCCGTCCCCTAATAACAAACACAGACGCGCTTGCGGCCAACATTAGAGGAAGAGATCCGAGAGAGAGATAAACAGGGCCGATCCTAGGGTTTCGGCCGCCCGCGTGCAAAGCGCAATTTCGCCGCCCCATAGAGATAGCCCTTCGTACGTAGGATGCGCCGGTGGTGGTAGCCCGCCGCAGGCGCCGCCAGAGGCAGAAATTTTTTTTGGGTGCCACGCCCAGAAGCGTTCATTTCGAGCTACAAAATGAAAGTTTTTGGGCATTTCGAGTTAAAAAAAAACTTGTTTAGAACACATTTGTTTTCTATGAGTTGTTTGAATGCTGGTGAGTGGTGATCAATAATGACAAATACCTACTATCCTAAAACTAAGTAGGGCCTGGGCTTGGGCCTGGGTACGAAAGTAAAAAATAAGGCCCAGTGAAAAATCAAGACACCCCAGTCCCAAGTCGTGATACTTACCTACATAACATACCCACCACTTGGAAGTCTTTGGTACCAGAAAAGTTGGTAACATTGTTAGCGGCAGTATTCACCTAGTTCTGTTGGATGGTTAGTAATTATTCTTGCAGAATTAGGTGAATTGGGAACAAAAATAAACATTTTGGAAAAACAAGGCAAAAGTATTCAGAAAATATGAAAAAATTTACGATCCAATGATGGATGTGTAGAGTTAAAACATTATGCGTGAGCCTACACACTGACTGTGCACTAAACTTTTCTATTTAAGCTATCGGGAGATCGGAGTTTATTTTAATTTTTCAGGCGTTTTTTAAAGTTCAGCTTATTTCTTTATTAGAATTAGTTTTATTTTGAGAAATTCGTGAAAAGTTTTTCTTGAATCTTGAATGACTGACAGAACTATAGGCGGCCTGCGGCCGCCCCTAATTTTGGCCGCCCGCGTGCGGCGCACGCGCTGCACACCTGCTAGGATCGGCCCTGGAGATAAAGCTACTAAGGGCAAACGATGCATTATTGTAATGGGAGTTTACTTTTTATGCTTACATGAAATTAAATCCAAAACAAAAGTAGACCTTGAAAGACACTAAGAGGTGTCATTTTAATATAAAGCATCGAACAAATAAATTAATAGGCAGTTGTGGCCATTGGAATCACGTGATTTTATAATGGCCGTTCAGGTCAAATATTGCGATGAGAAGCATTTTATTAGCATTAAAATCTTTATTTCCAACATTACAAATATCTTAAAACTACCTTAGCCTACTATAATCATATGTCTTAATTCTATAGTACTGACAAGGGCACCAGGCGATGTTGTGGCCAGAATTTAGAACGATGTATAAAAGGGGTAGTAGTGGCAATCAGTCAGTTTTGGCGCTTTACTGGGGCACGCAGTGATGCTCCTTATAGACCTATTCACAGTTTCGACTTTAATTCGTGTTTTAGTATTTTAGTGTCCAGGCGATGAGAAGCTGGTGACGTTCATAAGGAGAGCATTTGTGTTCTGGGGTCGTATTTTCGAATGTTTTCGTATACGAAATTTCATACAATTTCGAATACTCTCCATTTAATTTACATTGCTGTCAGTCAAATAAATGAGAGGAGTGTCATAAAAATAAATGACGTGACCGTCATTTTCATTTTAACTGTGACATGACATTGTCAGAAAAATTGGCTTACATCCCTATAGTCCGACAAATACCATTTTAAAGTCACGTGATTTTGGTGGCAAAAAACGTATGTCCATTGATTATGTCGTTGATATCACCTACAAAAAGTTACTGGTGGTTAATAACTATTGAATTTTAAGATATGTTCCCACTAGCATTTTACAAACGCGTTTCTGAAGTAATATTAACCAATCAGATGGGAATTTTAATACTTGCAATTGTTGCGAGACTCACTTTTGACGCATCTGCTGCCCGTTGTAATTCATTCTGAACTTGAATTATGTGCTCGTTTTCTATTTGCTTCTTTTCGAGATGGAAAAAGGTTAATATAGTCGAAATTATTAGCTGTGTTTGTTCGTTGTATCATTTTCGAAAATAACTTTGACAAACTAATTGATGACAGTGACGGATTCTATTTCAGGTAAGAATTTTATGAACAATAATTAGACACCAATTTTTTTGTCAATTCTACTATCACCGCTGTTTGAGATGTATTCAACAAGGATAGAGAAAAATCACGTGACTTTAAAATGGTATTTCTTAGACTATACATACGCTGCGATCTTCAAATGTACCACATGGTTTGATAATAAACTTGTTGCATGTCCGGTAGAGGCGCTAACAATTGATTTGCGTACGCGTTGTTGATTGTATCTTCAAGGTATCTTTAGGCAATCTCAATCACGCAATGAACTATCACGTGATTTTTTAATGGCCGTTCAGGTCAAATATTGCGGTGACAAGCTGGTGACGTTCATAAGGAGAGCATTTGTGCACATTTGTGTTCAGGGGTCGTATTTTCGAAACCATGCGAATTCTTTCGCATGCGATCTAATTCGAATGAAAAAATTCGTGTACGAACTAAAATGCGTATTTTTGAGGACCCTTCGAAAATGATATCGTATACGAGTATCATTTGTGTTGGCAACGTCGTAAATTCGAGTATTGGGTAATGGCCATTTCGACCGATACAAAAACGAAGAGGTATTTTTTGAAATTTGGCTTTTTAAAAATACCATAACACTCCCTACTTTTGCTGTTAACCTATAGACTATCCAAGATGCTGTCAAACTTAAATGAAAATGTCTGTCAAGGTGTAGGTGTTATCAAATGGTGTTATGAGTTTTAAATCTTATTGTGAATTATTTACGTTGTTATATTTAAAACTGTTGTATTTATGTTAAAAATAGTGTATGTGAACAGTAGTTCGTGTTCCTCCTGGGGCGCGTTCAGATTGAAGAGTCTGGGCGACGTCCAGTGCAGAGCGTACCCGATAGAGAGTGCACTCCGAGTGTGCCTGGCGATTCGCCCAATCTGAACGGCCAAAACGCATTCTCTCCTCATAACATCACTATTTATGGGATGCTTTGATTTTGATTTTGTTGCCTTTTCAAAATTCACTGTGTTCGTGATTCTAACATTTTTGTAAAATAAGAAAAAAGAAAATTCAAAGATAATCAACTCCTATTTTATTTTATTTTGATTTTTTTGGTAGAACTTATCACATATAAAATAATACCTCTTAACCCCTAATTCTTATTTTAATTTATTTCCTATTTTATTTTATTTGTTGGATAAACTCGCCATAATTCCCAACAATAATATTTACAATATTTGCCTTTATTATTGGTTAGAACATAAACATAACACAAACGCGCATGCGGGGCAAATTTTATCTTACTATTTTATGGGATGCAAAAGTGTGCGTCGGGGTGTCGTCAGGTAAAAATCTACTGACAATCTGAACGGCTGGGTAAATTTTACCCAAAGCAATCTGAACGGTCAGAGCGCGCTCGGGCGACAACCGACGTTCAATCTGAACGCATCCCTGCCGGCCATATTTTGCTTGTCAAAGTTACGTGTTTTGGATAGGTATTCTTTTTTGTATTTTGTGGCTGTTTATTGAGTTTATCCATTGAGTTTATCAAGTATTATTTAGTCTATTCTGTTGGTATGAATCTTGTTGAAATAAATTTTGTGCACCTAATCGTTGGGATTTCCTTGAACGTCCTTGTTTTTTATAACGTTAACTAACAATCATGGTTTTTGGAGGGTTTGTGTCTGCTGAACAAAAGAAAGATTTGATTAGCTTCATGGAGGAGCATCTAGAACTAAAAATTAGGAAAATTCAGCTTTCAGGAGCCAAAGAAAATTAGAAGCATTTGCGCAAAGTAAGCACGTCAACCAAAGTTCTTCGAGGGCATCAATAATATTTCTTTCGATTAAATAATCCAAGCCAGCCCTTCCAAAAACTGTCTTTTAATGAAGCAGGACAATTTAATCCGCAAATTATTTGAAAACGAACGAAAAGTCAAAAAAAGAACGAACATCAAACACAATTTTCAATTTGCACAACGTATTTAGGTAGGTACATAAACAACAAATAACAAATATAACGTATATAAACAAAATAATTAGCAAAATTCTAAACAATGCGCAGAATCAAGTAAAATCACGTTAAATCGCATGCGAAATGTGATATTCGACTGGTGGAGACCCACTCGAGTAAACGTACACGAACTAAATCGTGTACGGACCGTTCGAAAGTGATTCGAAAATACGGAACCTCAATTTTCATGCGAATTTTGCCTTATTTCGTATACGAACGGCATTCGAATGGTTTCGAAAATACGACCCCTGGCCCCCAATTCTTGAATTATCTCGCATACGAAAATTGATATGAATTCGAATGTTTCCTATTCAATTTACGTTGCTGTCATTCGAATTCGAATAAACTTACGTATGCGAGAATTTTCAAGAATTGACCCGCTGGTGGGGTCGTATTTTCGAAACCATGCGAATTCTTTCGCATGCGATCTAATTCGAATGAAAAAAGTCGTGTACGAACTAAAATGCGTATTTTTGAAGGCCCTTCGAAAATGATATCGTATACGAGTATAATTTGCGTTGGCAACGTCGCAAATTCGAGTATTTGGTAATAGCCATTTCGACCGATACAAAAACGAAGAGGTATTTTTTGACATTTGGCTTTTTAAAAATACCATAACACTCCCTACTTTTGCTGTTAACCTATAGACTATCCAAGATGCTATCAAACTTAAATGAAAATGTCTGCCAAGAGGCACACAACAACTCTTTGTTTAGGTGTTATCAAATGGTGTTATGAGTTGCTAATTGTGAATTATCTACGTTGTTATATTTAAAACTGTTGCATTTATGTTAGAAATAGCGTATTTAAATAGTGTGAATAGTAGTTCGTGTTCCTTCTGCCGGCCGTATTTTGCTTGTCAAAGTTACGTGTTTTGGATAGGCTAATTCTTTTTTGTATTTTGTGGCTGTTTATTGAGTTTATCCATTGAGTTTATCAAGTATTATTTAGTCTATTCTGTTGGTATAGATCTTGAAATAAATTTTGTGCACCTAATCGTTGGGATTTCCTTGAACGTCCTTGTTTTTTATAACGTTAACTAACAATCATGGTTTGTGGAGGGTTTGTGTCTGCTGAACAAAAGAAAGATTTGATTAGCTTTATGGAGGAACATCCAAAACTAAAAATCAGGAAAATTCAGCTTTCAGGAGATAAAAAAAAATAGAAACATTGGAGCAAAGTAAGCACATCAACCAAAATTCTTCGAGGGCATCAATAACATTTCTTTCAATTAAATAATCCGATCCAGCCATTCAAAAAGCTGTCTTTTAATAAAGCAGGATAATTTAATCCGCAAATTATTTGGAAACGAATGGAAAGTCAAAAGGAGAACGAACATCGAACACAATTTTCAATTTGCACAACATATTTAGGTAGGTACATAAACAACAAATATAACGTATATAAACAAAATAATTAGCACTTCAAAATTCCAAACAATGCGCAGAATCAAGTAAAATCGTATGCGAAATGTGACATTCGACTGGTAGAGACCCACTCGAGTAAACGTACACGAACCAAATCGTGTACGGACCGTTCGAAAGTGATTCGAAAATACGGAACCTCAATTTTCATGCGAATTTCGCCTTATTTCGTATACGAACGGCATTCGAATGGTTTCGAAAATACGACCCCTGAGGTAAAACAAATCATTTATTTACATTCGTGTAGATTAGGCCGGTTATGTTTTACGCGGTTTTCACAGCTTTTTTACAAGTTTTGGTGTTAGAGTGGAGTGTTTGTGTGGAGTGTTTGTGTTCCAATCTATGTGGTGGTTTATCCAAAAGTTTGCTAGGTTTTCCTATACTGGATTAAATTCAGGTTTTTTCCAACAAATATCAAAACCAAATGTCTCAAGAACAAATATATAAAGCCTGTTTTTTTTTAAAGATAATTCCCCAAGTCAAAAATTTAGTAACTGTTGGCAATACAAGCTTTTTCTATATAAAAAATTTGAAAGCATTGACAATTTTACATTGTATTGCCAACATAATGTCATTTTGACTTTAATCTTTTAAAAAAAAAACAAACTTTAAGTATATTACTCTATATTCAATCTATTTTTCTGTCAGATCTTCTGTTTTAAGAATATTAATCAATTTTTCTCTTCTTTCTTGAGCTAACAAATCAAACCTCCCATTGTCATTTAAAATTGATGGAAACCTATAGAAGGATATTGTATCCCCTGCGCTATACTGCCACAATTAACAACCAAACAAACTCTAGGCATGTCCAAGAAACTTCTGGAGCACACAAAAGGTATTTATTTTAAAAAATCTAACTAAAAACTTAAAAAACAATGTAAATTATATCTTTGTTTTACCATTGGTTTTACCCAATGAACTATAAACTACACGTACCTGGAATGGCAACAACCGTTGTCGTATATGGCATTTATATGGCATTTGTCATCTCTCTTGGTGCGTCCAAAGAAAGCTATATAGTGGGGGATCCCTTTCTCTCTCTATTTCATTGCTGTTAGGTTTGGTATATATTCCTACCATCAAATTTAATATTTTTTAGACAAGGAAAGATTTTCATAAGTGACCGATAAGGTAAATAGAGATAGGAATCCCCTTCATTCTCCATCTCAATTTGCCGCATTCAAGAGACAGGCCGGGCCTCAAGGCGACTGTCAATAGTGTCAAACTGTCAGATCGTGTACTTGCCCTATTAGGCAATCTACTGACCTGTCAAAAACGAAATTCAATATGGAAGTTCGGGTCAAGCATTGGGTCAAGCACCAAAATGTGACAGAATCAATGACATACAGAATAAACAACAGTTTATTCTGTATGTCATTGATTCTGTCACATTTTGGACAGACGTCCAGATTTGAATTATCGGATTTTGTGGAGCGGCTCGAAACACACACAGCGTTACCGCGCCTGGCGGATCAACTAATTCAAAAACGCATAATCTCGCTGTTGCCAGTTGTTTGCGTACACTCACACCGTACGCAATGGCATCTTCTGGTGACGAAGATTTTTGTTGGATTTTCTTAGAATATTCCTCTGAGGGCATATCCCAAATCGCTTGCCTTACGTGAATTTCATAAATTAGCCTCTCAACATTCAAATTTTCCAAAATTTTATTCTCAGTGGCAACACTGATGTTCACGATAATCAAAAAACCGTACTTAAACCGCTCGACGTGTGTTTCCTTCCATAAGCGAACAGGGAATAATGTGCCGATCGTGTGCCGACTAGAGTCGTAAAACCGCGCGCGGCACATGATAGCCAGTAGGGTACGCTCGGCCACCGCGCGGCAGCCGCCTTCGACGCGACATGGTCTGGTTCATACAATATAGAAGTGTAATAAACGAGACGCCGCTTTGGTGAACGAGTCGGCGGCCGACTCGGCAAAAACCGCTCCGTGTGTTTTAGGCCTAAGAGGTGCGTTCAAAAAGTTTGTGCCAATTCCAATAACCACGACTTTACTTTGTTCAACACTGATGTTCATATGCTCATTTTTATTGAGAGTTTTTAAGATATTTTGCTCAAAACTGAAGATTTTAGCGTTCAATGTTGCGAAAACGCTTTGGAATTTTTGACGTCATTGTTTGCCCTTAGTAGCTCCATCCTTATCTTCCCTCTCATTCGGGAGTCAATGTAGAGCAAATTGGGCTGATCCAAATCTTTTAGTATGTCATTGGTTAATCTCCCCCACCCCCTCCCCCCCCCACGATCGCATCCCCTGCTATTTCCACGGGGTTTGGTGCGCTAGTTTTTAAAAGTGGTGCTCTAGCCCGCGCTTCATATCCTCTATCTGCGCTAGCTCTTTGAGCAAAAAAATTAAACTGGGGAGTCGTCAAATATAGATTATGGATATGGGGATAACTCAAAATTGAAATAGCCTTCAGATTCTGTATTACTTGGCTTCAATAAAAGCATTCTTCGGAAAAGTGTCTCTAAATCCACGACTACAACATTATCCTCACCCAGGTTTATTTTAGAAAATACACTTTTCAAAGGCAATACTTTCATATACAGTGTGTCCACTTAGTGCGATATCGGACGATATCTACTTACAGGGTGATGCAAGAAAAAAAAGTTAAATTATAAAGTTGTTTGATACTCTAATATGCATTAGTTAAAAATATTTTTAAATATACAGGGTGCTCCTTTATGGGGTATGCGACAGAACTTCGTTATTTTAAATGGAACACCCTGTATGTGATTGCATATTTGGATTCTACGTAAAATTCTGAGCAGATTTCATATGATATACCCTTTACCTAAGTTCAACTGTTTTGGGAATATTGACAGTTGAAAACTTACTTTTTGCAACTTTGACAGGCTGCAAAACCGAAACGGGTAATTTTAGACGAAAACCGATTTTACATTCCTATCTTAGATTTTTATGAACTATCATTTGACACCAACTTTGAATTTAATCCATGATTAAAAATTACAGTTGAATTTAATCTCCGGTTAAATTCAAAGTTGGTGTCAAATGATAGTTTATGAAAATCTGAGATAGGAATGTAAAATTGGTTTTCGTCTAAAATTAACCGTTTAGGTTTTACAGCCTGTCAAAGTTGCAAAAAGTCAATTTTCAACTGTCAATATTTTCAAAACAGTTGAACTTAGGTATAGGGTATATTACATGGAATCTGCTCAGAATTTCACGTAGAATCCAAATATGCGATCACATACAGGGTGTTCTATTTAAAATAACAAAGTTCTGTCGCATACCGTATAAACGGAGCACTCTGTATATTCAAAAATATTTTAAACTAATGCATATTAGAATACCAAACAACTTTGTAATTTAATTTTTTTTTCTTGCATCACCCTGTAAGGAGATATCGTCCGATATCGCACTAAGTGGACACCCTGTAATTTTTTGAATTTTATCTGATCCACTGTTCCTTTCATCACGTCAGGAATAAGAGCAATCCCATTTTCTTGTGCTTTGTAGCAATTAATTTCTGCGGTTGCAATTACTCCAGTACTTGATGAAACCAAGTTATCTAATTGTAAGAATGGAGGATGATTTTCTAGCCATTCTAGTAAAACTTTCATATCTTTCTCATCTTTTTGAATGCGCGAATTACCAGCATCTTTATGCTGATGCGATGTTCCGTCCATCTTGAAGTTGCAAAAGTTTTCTAACCGTTCAGCGAGGACTATTTGCAGGGGGATAGTTGTTATCCATCGTGCAGTAGTAGCAGGACTGATTCCACGACCATGCGTTTGGCCTCCTCTTGAATTAATGTTTCTCATGTAGGTTTGCTCAATTGTCATGTTAGACCAAATACCCGAGTAGAACTTGTTGGACCTTCGTATGGTAAAATATCCCATGTTGGTATATAGATGATAATTATGGGTATTTAATTTTGCGGATATTTCATGCGTATCTTGAAGATACGGGTCAGAACATTTAGCATAGTTGAAGTGTCCGACAGTTATAAAAAATTGAATCTTTTTTTGTGAAAAATCCAAATGTAGTTTTCAATCACCACATTTCTCAGCAAAAATGAATTGAAATAAAATAGAAACCATTTCGAAAAAATTGAACATACAGCTTTGCTATTGGACCGTTCTCCTTTAAACCTCCCATTTTTTTATTGAATTTTTGTTGAAAGAAGTCAATTTTACCATCTGTAAGATCGTTTTCAGTAACATTTTCGAGTAGGCATAAATCATTCAATATTTGTTGTTCTTCATCAGAAAATTGTAAATCTTCCAAAATAAGCAAAGCAAGGGCAAGACGGATTAACGAATGGCAGCGTATTGCTCGAGCATAAGCCTTTCCAGATAACATTTTTTCAACCGATCCTTGAGCATAAATAAGACTACATATATCTTCGAGACCACCACCAGCCATAATATATCCAATACAACCAAGAAATGACATAGCTAGATGAAAACCTCTGAGTTTGACAACCACGTTTCTCATATTTGAAGCGTTACTGCACAAAGTAACAATGACTCTTGCTTTGATGTATAATGGTAAATTGAAAGTCACAATAAAAAAATCTTGACCTGACTCGTTCGATTTGCTGACGGCCATTTTCAAAGAAGTATAAATTATGTCATAGTCGCTCGGATTTCCATCAATAATGGGTAGATAAATGATTTGTGAAACATCAAATATCTAATTCTTGGTAAATGATTCATAATAACCATTCCATCCTAATAGTTATTTATGTGTCAAAGGTACTAAGTAGAGGTAGACGAACTGTGATTTCACTTCCCAAAACGATTCCCGAAGAGAAAAAATTTGATGGGATTTCTTCAGATCATGGCCCTATTAGAAACCCTAATAACAAAATATTCATCTTAAAATATGTTGCCATCCATAATTCTCACTTATACAAATAGCAAAGATCCAGCAGGGATCATTGGACAGTCAAACTCCACCATATTATAAAGTGGTACAAAACTTAAAAAATATCTAAGGTTTGAAAAATGCTAGGACTCATCAATTGTTAGAAACAGGATGTGAATCTTACGACCTACCACTAGGTAGGTCGTGATACACATCAAATATTCCAACCATTTTTTAGAACTATTTATGGAACAATAAAAGTCTGTATGTATATATATTTTTAGGCACCACCCTCAAAAAAATGATGGAACACGATCTGCAAAAAAATCTGGAAGAATACGAAATAATCTCAACGTGTGCCACCAAAGAACAACAACTACTCGACAACCTAAACGTGTTGAAAGCCAAATGGGACGATATCCATTTCGTCATAGATAAAAACAAAGACAACATCTGGATTTTGATTCAATTAGAAGAGGTTCAAACAATCGTCGACGAACACATGATCAAAATCCTAACAATGCGCAGTTCGGTGTTTGTAAAACCTTACGAAACAGAAGTTTCAGGTTTTTACGACACAATTCTGAAAATCCTGTCAGTGTTAAACGATTGGAACATTTTACAAAACGCATATTTGAAATTATTTCCAATATTTGCCATTGAAGATGTTATTCATCACGTCCCTAACGAGCAAAAACACTTCAAAAATTGCGACTTGGTTTTTCTAAAATATACAAGATTTATAAAAGAAAACTCTAAAGTCATCGATTTGGTCTCTAAAACTGATATTGTGGAAGATTTAAAGCAATCGCTTAGTATTCTGGAAATAGTGCAAAAAGGTGTGGACGCTTATTTGGAAATTACCAGACTTAGATGTCCAAGACTGTATTTGATTTCTAATGAGGAGCTCATCAATCTTACGGCTAGTAATAGTGACTTTTCCGATGAAAGGATTTTCGTTAGGATTTTTCCTGGAATTAAACGAGTGAAGTTTATTAACAAACACATTACATCAATTTTTAGTGCATCCAATGAAGAAGTCGTATTGAAAAATCCCATTAATTTATCTCTCCATAAAAATGTGGATGAGATTGTGTCAAAATTGCAAGAAGAAATGTTATTTATTATGAAATATAGAACAGCCGATTGTTATAAAGTTTTCAAAAAAACTTCAATGAAAAATTTATTGAAGAAATACCCTCAACAAAGCTTACAAATAATGGCCCGTGTATTCTGGACAGATCAAGTTGAAAATGCCCTAAAACTATCCCACAATATCAGATTATTAATTTGCAAAAGCAAATTGGAAGCAAGTATTGAAGAAAAAATTGATATTATTAATAGAAATCAGATATCTAACTTGGAACGTATAGTTATAAAAAATCTGTTACTTACTGATTTAAATAATCAATATTTGTTAAGTTCTTTTGTTAAAGATGGATTGGTTATCGATGATAATCACTTCGAGTGGCAAGTGCAACTTAGGTACTATTTTGAAAAATCCTTATGCTCAATTAAAATATTGAATCACAGTTTAGATTATAGTTACGAATACTTGGGCAATACGGACCAACTCGTCTTAACACCATTAACCGACAGATGCATTATCACTTTATTAAATGCATATTTTTTCAATTTTTACGGTCTACTTACAGGAGATGGACAAACTGGAAAAAGTGTTACATTGAAATATCTAGCAGACGCTTTGGGGAAATTGTTTTCTTCTTTTAGTTGCATTTCTGAGTTCACTTCCTCAGCTTTATTGCAATTACTTAAAGGCACTTTTTTGTGTGGTTCTTGGATGTGCCTACAAAATATCGATCAGCTTCAAGTGGAAGTGCTTTCAGTGATTTCGCAAGAGTTGCTACAAATAATTGACTGCAAGAAAAATCGATCTAAAGAGATATTTTTTGAAGGTATTAAATTGCCTTTTGATCAAACTTGTTTCATTTTTGTGCAACTTTCCAGTGAAGCTGCTAGGAGGGTTAAATTCCCAGAAAATTTTAAGTCAATGTTTAGAAGTTTTACTTTATGTCAGCCCGATTTGGAAGTGATTATTCAAAGTTTATTAGCTTGTCAGGGAATTGAGAACTATAAGAGTTTTTCTAAAATAATTCAAGAGTGTTGCACACTTTTAGAAGATATTTTAGGCTTTCAAAAACATTATGTTTTTAAATTAAGAGAAATTAAGCAGGTTTTGAGGTTTTTCGAGAAAAATAAGAGTTCAGATAAGCATTTCTTGACGATACTTTGTAATAGTTTTCGTAATGCTTTATTGCCAAGACTTTTGGATAAGGATTATAAAATTTTTGAAGACACACTTTCTGATGTTTTTCAAGCATACTATGAACCAACAACTCATTTAGAAAATAAGGATATTGAACAAACACTGGCAAATCTAAACTTAAATCGCAATCTCTACATGGATAATAAATTTATTAATAAACTCATGGATGTTTATAATACAATGAATTTCAATACTGGACGCAATGTTATCCTTTTAGGTGACACTTACACTGGCAAGACAACCATTTTGAAACTATGCGCTCAGTTATTTGAACCTCTCAACATAAAATTGCACATTATAAATCCAAAATGCATCACTCATAGGAATTTAATTGGTGAAACATCAACGAACAAAAACGTAAGATGGTCTGATGGAATTTTGCTTAAAATTCTCATAGAAGCAGGAAATGATGAGAATAATTTGAATAAATATTGGATATTGTTTGATGGCTACGTAGATGAAATATGGACCAAAGATTTTTTGAGCGTCTTGGAAAGTGGAAAGCTATTTTTAGAATCATTGGAAACGATAATGTTTGGAGAACGGACAACTTTGATATTTGAAACGGCAGATTTGGATCATTCAAGTCCAGCAATGGTAAGATTTTTTTTTTTTGGTTTGTAACTACTTGAAATAACAATTTAGCTATTCTACAGGGTTTAAATTTTTGGGAAGGCAAATTGAAAAACGCTTTGAGATTTTTTTTTTTTGGAACCTCCTAGCTACTTTTTTGGATATGAAATGGTACGTTCTGTAGCACCACCTCCGTGAACCGTGATAACAGGGTATTGCCATGAAAGGGTGTAACCCCTTTTGTTAATGAATTAATTAGGGGTCTATAATATGCTCAGTTAGCTCAGCGAAAAAAATATTAGGTGTGGGTTGATAGTTCATTCAGTACAGAATGGCGAGGGCGCCACTGAATTTAATTTTTTTTTATAAAACTGCACAAAATATGGAAGTGTGAAAATTCAGAAACACACCTAGAAAATAATTAGCTAACGATAATTAATAATCCTGAAAAAAAAATAATAATGCACACAACTCAACTGTCGACCTATAAAACAATTAATTAAAATTTCAAATCAAAACAGTGTTTAATTCACAGTTAGTAAACAATCCAGTATCGGTCTATTCCAAAATGTAAGAACAACTACTGTTGGTAAGACACAGTACACTTAATCAAAAAATAAAAGAATAATAATAATAATGATAATATTAGCATAACAACAAATTGTACCTTAATATACTTGCCTCATAAATTCAATAACATTAGTTACCAATACTATCAATTTGAGAGGAAAATATAAAGATTTACGTTTCCGGAAAGCTAATAACAAAAATTGAACGATTAAAAAAATTCGATCAATGAATATGGTGAATCTCTGCAAAAAAATAGATTTAAAAAAACAAGTTGTACCTGTAAAAAAAATCAAAGGTTGGATTACATGCCAAATGGTCGACTCAAAGGAAATCCTCCGCTATATAGGTTATAAGAGCCCTGGTTTAGGGATGCGCAAAATTTTGAAAACATCGATGTTGACATCAAATGATACATCGAATATGCACAATCGATGTTGTAAAAACATCGGCTTGAAAATATCGATGTTTCTAAACATCGATGTTTTTGAAAATATGGCAAGAAAAAATTGAACTGTTAATAAATAGAATATCATTTTCACTTAACCTACTTTATGTATTTTTAATATAATATACATACACGTAATAAATATGCGATTTTTAATGAAGAAAAAGTACATTTGAAAGCAAACAATAGCAAGAACTAAGCACTAGGGAGTAAATCTAGTTAGATACTTGACTTATAAGTCATATGAATACGAGTAACAATCATATTTGAATCACAATTATTATCCATGAACAGCAATTTTGACTATTTTGTTCCTTTTCCATATAATTCTTGTGTTGTGTCAAAATTTGTCCTGCATTTGAAAATAGTCTCCCATATGGAACAAGTATGGAACCGAAACTGCTACCTGCTACAACGCTCAAGTATTTTGAAGCTATCTTTGATAGTCGCAGACTCGGTCGCAGATATACACTCTTTATTTCTTGTTCTTCCCAATGTCCAACAAATAGATTTTCATCAAATTTTGCTAAGGGACTGAAAGTACTGGTGTAGTATTTAGAAGAAAACATCGAAAGAACATCGCAAAAAAAATATCGATATTCTCTAAAAATATCGAATAAAAAAACATCGATATAAACATCGAACATCGAAATAGGAAAATCGATGTTTTTGAAACATCGATACATCGTGCGCATCCCTACCCTGGTTAAAAATTGATCAATTTTCGACGGCAAACTATTATCTAAGAATTCAAATTCAGAACACATTATTCTCCAACCTTGACCCTTATTCAGATTACTTATTTATAAAATTAATAATATTTAGGGCAACATTAGAAGTTATGCTAACATAATAAAATTAATAATAAAGAACCAATTTTTCCTTCGCCATGGTGTCAAGAATAAATTTGTAAATTTATAAAAAATTATCATAGCTTTGTTAATAGACTGTAAAAATAGTAAAAATGATTTTATAAAAAAAAGAAAGAAAGTTAAGAGTTATTATTGAAACTTATACAAGCCTCCATCCCAATATAAGGCATATCTGGAAACCATCCATTCTCGTCTCTCGATATCTGGACGAAAGGGGCCACACATGGAACTAGTGGATTCCAGCCCAGATTCCGGGCAGAAAAGGGACTATAATCGGCGTCAAAGATGCAGCACACGTATTGTCCTTTGGGGTCTTGATTCTAGTAGGGTAGGAAGCCCTTCAAAGGCTCAATATCAAGATCCACGGAAATGGTGTTGATTTAAAAATGGGGCCTTTTTTTGGAATGGACTTGTTGGGTAAAGTCAGCCGTTTGAAAGACCCTAAGTAATAATGCATTCCGTGGAAAGCCATTACTTATAAAACTTGAAAGAACTTACCACGTTTTTGAGTGGGAATTCAAACTTGAATAAAATCGTAATCACGAGACTTTTTGATCCGAATTTTTCTTAAATCGACAGATTATTGCCACACGCAACTTTAATTCGTTAAATAGGGCAACGCCCAAAGGCCGGTAAGATATTTTTTTTGATCAGCACTTTCAGTCAACCGCACTGTTCAACGAGACAATTTCAAAGGGACGAGAATCAATTTCCCACGGGCCAGGTAAGCACAAATACCGCGTTTCCTCTCGAGATAGCTAACGGAAATTGTTGGTACTAACCGGGATTTAAATTTAAAAGAAAATTGCGCCCTCTAGTGTAATAATTTAATAATTGCTATATTAATAAATAGCGGGAACCCTTTAATTTTAAATGTTATTCAACATTTAAAAGGATTAAAGGTTAAATTTGAAAGAAAAAAGGACAAGTAACTTTGAACGTTACACTGCCCTCCTTCAAAAAAAGAAAAAAAATATACGAAGTGTATATTTTTGTTTTGTGATAAACTTAAAAACTAGATAAGGTAGAAATAGATAGAAAAGATAGACAGAAGGAAGAAAAGGAAAGTTGAAAGCGGTTGTCAAGTATTTTAGGCTGATAACTAACGTGTATCACTCGTCCTTATGGGAATCATTATTGAAAGGTCGCAATTGAAATAAAAGAAAGTCATAATAAGTAAAAAGTCATAATAGGTAAAGTCTGTGTTATTAAAAAGATAAAAGTCAAAATGACATTATATTGGCAATACAATAATGTAAAATTGTCAATGCTTTCAGATTTTTTATGTAGAGAGGCTTATGTTGCCAACATAGTTACTAAATTTTTGACTTGGGGAATTATCTTTAAAAAAAAACAGACTTTAAAAAGTTATAATTGGTTATGGTAATAAAAAAAACTTGACGGAACTTTCAACTTTGTTTACCATTATTTTGCCATAAACATAAAGAAGAGAAACGATACAAAACAACTACACAGGGAAAGACCCCATTCAGTGAAAAGATGAAACGCCAATTTATACCTCGACGATAATTCATTCTGGGCAGAGTTCCCGGAGAGGAAGTAAGAGAGACCTTTCATCCCTTGTATATGAATGGGGATCAGCCGCCATATACAAGTTATCCGTAAAAAGGCTCAATCAAGAAAGGATAGAAAAGAAATCAGTGTGTGGACGAACACACCTAGGAATGTGATTATCCCAAGAATGGCTCTTTCCATTGAAATCACCGTTATTCCTCAAGGAACTATCCAACTCTAACTCCTCCCACCAAGCCTGTGTCAATAAGGTGGTGGCAGCAGCCTGTCCAATTGATTCACACAGTAACCTCACCCCGGAGCAAAGTGAGTAGTCAAATCGATAATCAAAATTGATTAATGGATAATTAATCCAAAATTTTGGGTTTTGGTTGTTCTTCAGCAAAGACAAAGTCGTCACTGAAGAAAAGTAATTCGGCCCGCAACTATTCCCTAGTACAAACATATTGTAACCAATTGTTTAATTAAACAATATTATTGTTTGTATTAGGCCATTGTTTCAAGCCACAGCGGTAACGGCCTTGGTAATAGCAAAATAAAGGTAAGATAAGAAAGAGAGATATAGAGAAACATAGAGACAGAGAAAAGTAATCAATAAAGATACACGGTAAAAATTCCCAGGAGACCTCATGTCGATAATGGCTGATATTAAAAGCTGACTCAAGAAGTTCTATTGGCAGATATTAAAGAGGTAATATAAACGGTATTAACGATATTATTGGTATTAAGTTATTCGATAGAAAATATAATTGAGAAATAAGATAAAACAATTAGCAAACTACCTGACAAAAAAATGAACCCTAAGGTTATGAAATTGATAGATGAACTGAGTCCCAGAAACTTATTAAAATTGGTACGATATTTTGAAAAACAAAAACTCACTCCACAGATAAATCTGAGTTAGAGCCAAGGTACTTTTTTAAGTCTTTTATATGCCAGTTACCTAAATTTTTACCTGTAGAATCGGCCAAAGAATAGACTAAAGGAGAAATACGCTTTTTGACTGTACACAAGATGTATTTGGGAGCAAGCTTTGCGGAAAACTTTTTAGAAGCATCGGAAAGAACTTTGTTGCGTCACCAGACCTTATCACCTACGTTAAAGACAGCGTCTCGTCTTCTCAAATTAGAGGTATGGGTTATTCTTTGGTAAGCGGTATGTAGTTTTTTCCCAACTTCAGTAAATATGTCAGATAAATTTCTGATATTCTTAGTATAATTATCAGGGATTCCTGGAGAAATTTCGAGGTCTTCAGAAGAAATAACATCACCATAATAACGTCCAGAAAGGGGTATATGACGAGCAAAGTTAAGGAAAGCAGGGGTGTATCCGGTAATCTCATGACTCGCAGTGTTCAAAGCATGTTGAAGTTTTGGTAGTTCTTTGTCCCAATCCTTGTGATGATCTTTTATGTAGCAACGAATTCCAGTTCCAATTGTTCGATTTGACGCTCAACGAAATTAACTTGAGGAGAATAAAAGGAAGTATACCATACTTTTTGAACTTGATACGTATTTGCTAAGTCTTTAAAAGTATTAGCCACAAGATTGGAAACATTATCACAGATGATATATTGTGGAGCTCCAAATTTAAGCAACACCTCGTTTTCCAGAAATTTAACAATATTTGGTGAGCCAGTCACAGACGACGAGGAGGTAAAAATTGTTTTTGGGTGATCTCGGACCCATTAAATCTACGGCAATGATTTGCCAAAGAAACTGAACGGATTTTGTATTCCCTATTAATCCTGATGGAGGAAGATTAGATACCTTCTGACACAGACATGACAAGTTCTTACAAAAGATAGGATATGCGGCGGTAGGAGGATTGTGACAATCTTGGATAGTCTGTTTCTGAAGATATTTAGGGACTACTATTTTCCACTCTCTAGTGTTGGATTTGACAGGGACAGAAGACTTAAGAAAATTAATTTGTAAATAATACCGTTTTGAACTTTAAAGTGAGGAAAATGATCGGGAGATTGAATAATTTTTTCTCTAAAGGAGACATACCAATGGTCAAGATTTTCGGGAACTATATCGATAAGGGCAACCTCTGGAAGACACTCTGGGATACGAGATAAGGCATCAGGCACAATATTGTTTCTACCTTTACGGTGAACCAAATCAAAAGTATGAGCCCAACGTGCAAGTTTTCTTGTGAGATTTTTAAGATTATTAAGCCATAACAATGCTCGACAATCAGTGACAACCGTAAACTTAACCCCTTCAATGTAACCTCTAAAACGATCGATATTAAATAAGACAGCCAGACATTCCTTCTGAGTTGCACTCATGTTTCGTTCCGCTTTAGTGGGAGACCTACTAGCATATGCTATTACTCTTTCGACACCACCAATGATTTGGATGAGGACACCTCCCAATCCAACATCACTGGCATCACTCTGAATAGTAAAGAGTAAAGAAAAGTCAGGTTGACTCAAGACAGGTGCGGAAACGAGAGCCTGTTTGACTTGAAGAAAAGCCTTCTCGGCATGAGGAATCCATTGTATAGGTTGATTCTTCTTTTTACCTTTTAAGAGATCGCGAATGGGAGCCATTAAGGAAGAATAGTCCTTCAATAATCTTCAATACCAACCACATAAACCGGAAAATCTTTTTAATTGAGTGGTATTGGTTGGTCAGGGATAGTTAATCATAACGGAATTTTTTTCAGGATCTGTTCGCAAACCATCTGATCCGACAATATACCCGAGAAACTTGAGAGATGTTTTGAAGAACTCACATTTATCGACATTTATTGTTAAATTAGCATCTTTTAAGATGTCTTTAACTTCAGAAAGTAACTTAACATGTGGAAGAAATTATTACAATGTCGTCAAGGTAACAAAAGATATTGGGCTCATAACGAGGACCAAATAAACTGTCCACAAGTCTCTGTTGAACTTGGGCACTATTGCACAAACCGAAAGGAAGAGAAGTGAATTGAAATAATCCACGACCCATGATAGAAAAAGCTGTTTTCTCTCGAGAATCTTCATCAAGAGGAATTTGCCAGAAAGCTTTACGGAGA
The DNA here is from genome assembly GCA_917834065.1 of Ceutorhynchus assimilis. Taxonomy (NCBI): domain Eukaryota; kingdom Metazoa; phylum Arthropoda; class Insecta; order Coleoptera; family Curculionidae; genus Ceutorhynchus; species Ceutorhynchus assimilis. Next base: position 9,230,593 of record OU892284.1, on the reverse strand, counting down.
TCTACAGAAGATATAAAGCTTGCACCACGCAACATGCTGAGAATTCGGTCTATATTAGGTAAAGGATAGCTATCATGTTACGTTTGCTCATTCAAGAATCGATCATCAAAACAAAATCTCATTTCACCATTGGTTTTTTTCACGAGAAGAACAGGAGAAGAATATGGGCTTTTCGAAGGTTCAACGACACCTAATTTAAGCATATCGTCAAGCTCTTGATTTAAAATTTTCAACATGTATGGTGACATGGGATACTGCTTTCTCTTATAAGGTTTGGCGTCACCAGTATCAATTTTCATGGAAATTTTATTTGTTCTGCCAATTTGAGTGTCGCTAGATATTTCACGAAAAGAATCCAAAACTGAATGACCAAGGGTACGCTGGTTATCTGACAAATCATCTAAGGTAAAAAGTGAGGTAAAATCATAATTATAATTTTGAAAATCAAAGGTAGAAGTATTTTGGGAAAACCGGGTATTTTTACTGAAATCCACTATTAATGAAAATTGTCTGGCAAAATCGCTACCAAAAATAAAACTGTGTACCAGGGATGGTACCACTAAAGCTTTTAAGACTTGACAAGTATCATTAGGGTAAATAGGTAAATCAATAATACCGCTAACTTTCTGTTGTGTGCCATCAGCTACAGCTACAGACTTAATGGAAGAAGGATTTATGACGATATCGGGATTTTTGAGAAACTTTAGAAATCGTTGCGCCACTATCAAATAATCCTACAACTTCAAAATCAAATATATTAACCTTTATATAAGGTCGATTGTCGAGAGTTCGGGGCACAAAGACAGGAGCTAGTTCAGCGGTATGGGAAAAGGTACCTATCGAAAAAGATACAAGATAGTTCTCACCAGAATTTAGTTTTTTGGATTGCAAGTAGGACACGTTTTCACGGTTACATCTGCTAAACCACAACGAAAACAATATTTCTTTCTCTGGCGACGACTATCAAAGTAAAAATGACGAGAGCGTGGCGGGAGTTAAAATGAGAATTGTTCTGAGTGGTAGTTTGAGAATTTCGAGCTGAAGGCTGAGAATTATTTCTGGAAGGTTGTGAGTTACGGGAAAAACTAGGACTTTGAGAACTACTCGGAACTGCAGAGTTCTGAGGATTATTTCTAGCGAAATGACTATTTGCAAAAACCTGATTACTAAGGAATTGTTTATGCTTCACTAAATTGGCTTCCTCCAACTTTTTAACTAGAATAATGAGTTCATTAACGGAATTTATTTCTGAAGAACCAAAACAGAGAAGTATTGTATATCTTAGTTGGTTCGACAGGTGGACGTGATAGATGAGAAAAGAGACTCTCCATTTGAGATGCGAAAATAGAAATGGTTTCAAATTTTCTCTGCTTTCTGGTTTTAATTTGTTCCCATATTTCATCGTCACAATTTGGAGGAAGGAATCCAATTTAATTCTATGGGTCAATTCGTCCCAGGTACTGACTGAAGTTTTGACATTTCTAAACCACATAAGGCCATCACCAGAAAATAATAAAGTGGCAGACTTGAAAAGTTGTTCTTCTGTAACCTCATACGCGGCAGCAAGCTCAGGCACTCTCTCAAGAAAATCATATACTCTTCTGGAATCTCCAGTGAACTTTAAGTTCCATGCGGGAATGAAATTTTTGTTATTAGAACAAGATAAGGTAGCGGGAAACACAGAAACATTTGCTTGGGGAGCCAAGGTAGAGTTAGCGAGAGCGGGTGGAGCTTGAGTGCTCTGAAATTGATTCACTCTTTCATGAGTGTCAACATCGAGAGGAAGACAACGGACATATGCTTCATGTTTAGATTTCTCAACATCGTCTCTAGTGTCATCCTCAGGGATGATTATCCTTTGGATTCGTGACAAAGCATGTGCGAGACGGGCTTTGATTCTGAGAAATAGTGTATCAGAAGGATTGCCTTCAAAGTCAGCAACCAAGGTAGTGACGCTGTCAATTGTGGAATCAATTTCTTGACACTCGGTGGGGAACTCAAAGATAAATTTATAGACACCAACATTTGTATTAAAGGCGCTTTAAAAGTCTTATTTTCTCACGACGGACGTCCACAGTTATCAAGGACTCCACTAAACTTCAGCTCATAATCAATTTCGGACACAAGTAAATGCCGGGGGCTAAGAATCTGCCATATTTGATTACTTTTACTAATTGAAGGTATAGGAAAATAGGTTACTGTCAAAATTAATTAATTCGAAATCACCCAAGTAATAGCGGTACACCCAAAGTCAAGTTATAGTTGAGTTATGCCAGGAGAAAAGATGAAAGATAATACCAAACTGTACAATATTTAATTGATGTTATTATTTAGGATGTTTAGAGGCCCCTTAAGTTGGGCGCTAATTTATGTAACCCCTTTTGTTGATGAATTAACCAGAAGCCCATAATATGCTCGGTTTGCTCAGCAAAAAAAAATTAGGTGTGGGTCAATAGTTTAATAAGTACAGTATGGCAAGGGCGCCACTGAATTTTAAAAAAAATTAATAAAATTGCATAAAATATGGAAGTGTGAAAATTCAAAAATACACCTACAAAATAATTAGCAACCGATAACTGGTAATCCTAAAAAAAAGACAAATAATGCACACAACTCAACTCTCGACCTATATGGGGGTCTTGATTCTAGTAGGGTAGAAAGCCCTTCAAAGGCTCAATGTCCAAGCTCCACGGAAATGGTGTTGATTTGAAGATGTGGCCTTTTTGGAATGGACTTGTTGGGAAAATCGGCCGTCCGAAAGATCCCAAAAAGGGGCGAGAATCGATTTCATACGGGCCAGGTAAGTACGGATACAGCGCTTCCTCTCCAGATAGTCACGGAAATTGTTGGTACTAACCGGTGTGTCAAATTTAAATGAAAATTGCGCCCTCTAGTGTAATAATTTAATAATTGCTATATAATAAATATCGGGAACCCTGTTTTTTTTTAAATGCTATCCAACATTAAAAAGGGTTGTATAAAGTTAAATTTGAAAGAAAAAAGGACAAATAACTTTAAACGTTACAGAACCAAACACATATAAATTTCAGAAACAGGGACAGTTTTTGATAGAAACGTCAAATTGCACGTTACTTTCTTGAGAGTGCACAGCCGGTTTTTTCTCAAAAAAATGACGAGCTTGGGTACTAGTATTTTATTCTTGCATAAAAATACAATAAAGATGATTTTATTTATTTTTATTTCATCAGATATAAATTCAATTCAAGAAGTTGCCCTAACACCTTGGTATTTTTTTCCAGATTTCTCGTTGTACAACAATCTACTTTCCTCGTCGACTCCTGAACGACACTTCGCTAATCGAAACCTGGCTGAACACCTGCAAATCTGACTGGCTAATCGACCATAAATCCCAAATTGAAGCCTTACTTAAATGGTTGGTCCCGCCATGTTTGGAAGAAATCGAGCATTTACCAAAGTATTGCGATATTGACGATAATAGCCTCACAAAAAACGCTATGACCTATTTCCAGTTGATTCTGGACGATGCTTGTTCGAAAATTAACAGAAAAGACGAAGACCCGAAAAACATGGTCTCGTGGATACACGCCACATTAATTCAAGCAGGTATTTGCGCATTTCCCAGTGTTTTAACTCATCAATCTCGTCAAAAATTTGACGAATTTTATAAACAACTTTGGAAGGGACAAATTCACCCTTATCCAAACTGTTTGGAAAGACTTGAAGTTAGTATACCGACTGAAGGCTTTTTATTTGACTATTGTTATCTTTATAAGCAAAGAGGTACTTGGAAGCAGTGGTCGGATTTACTTAAAAACGAAAAACTAATTGAAAATCAATATTTAAGTAGTTGCATCGTACCAACAGTAGACACTATGAGGTGTAACTTTTTATTAGACTTGCATATTAAATATAAAAAGCAATTTTTAATAAATGGCCCTAAAGGTACAGGCAAATCTATAGCTCTCAGAGATTGCTACATCAATAGATTACCAGACAGGGAATTTGAAAAAGGCCTTATAACAATCAACAGACATTTAACTGGTAATAGCTTACAAAAATTATTACTGTCAAAATTGAGTAAAGGCAGATCAGGGGATTATTCTGCAACCTCGAACAAGCGCTTCATATGTTTTATAGATGATCTTCAATATGCTGCTAAAGATCGAAATAACATTTCAAGCGTCATCGAGCTTATTCGTCAACATTTAGACCATAATTTGTGGTATGATTTGAAAACATTAACAAACATTTCTCTAGAAAAAATAAATTTTGTCGCCTCAGTGGGTTTTGCAGGCGACAAACCCCCGCCAAAAAGATTCATGCGACATTTCACCGTACTAGGAGTAAACGAGTTTTCACATGAGAGCATCACAAAAATTTACTCCCAAAACTTAATGCAGCTATGGAAAAAGTCTGGATTTCCTAGTGACATGATAACGGTGGTTAATCAAATTGTAAACGCTTCGTTACAGACTTATTTACATGTCCTGCAAAATATGAAAGCCACTTTGAATAAGAGCCATTATGTGTTTGATATTTTCAGCTTATCCAAAGTGATTCACGGTTGTTCTTTTTTGAAAAAGGAAACTTACGACAGCAACAAGAAGATTTACATTAAATTGTGGGTGCACGAGATTTTCAGAATTTATTCTGATAGATTGTTTATAGAAGATATTAGGAATTTGACTATGTATTTGAAAGAGGCTATTGTGGAACATTTTTCTCCGGAAGAATTGAGTGATATTTTTCCTAACTACGATGATCCAATGCCATTTTCTAAAGTTTTCTTTGGCACTTTTCCCGATAAGGATTTAGATATAAGCCATAGACATTATGATGAAATTAACTTTCAACATTTAAAAGACTTGTGCTTGCAAAATCTGCAAGACTTCAATGGAAAATATCGTTTTAAGCTTGACTTAATATTTTTCAATTATTCACTTGAAAAATTAGCAAGAATATGTCGTATATTATCAATACCTAATGAAAACGCTTTATTACTTGGCGTTACTGGATGTGGTAGGCAATCTCTAGTTAAATTTGCTAGTTTTTTTTATAAGCATGATTATTTCCAGGCAGTTATTACTAGAGATTATAATATGAAAAGTTGGGCTAGTGATTTTAAGCATGTCTTGAAGCTTTGTGGTGGACTGAATACAAAATGCACTTTTTTTGTGTCTGAGGATCAGTTGATAAACGAGAACTTTTTTGAAATAATTGATCATTACATTAGAGATGGTGAAGCTACTGATTTATATGACATAGACGAAAAACAGGATGTTTTAGAGCTATCCAGACTTGCCGCGCAAGGAGGCAATAGAAATCTCGACATAAGTACTCACAAGGTATTTCTCTATTTCAACAAAAAATGTCGCGAAAATTTCCATCTATTTCTATCGCTAAACTCTACTACAGATAATTTGAGAAGAAGAATTTTAAAGTATCCTGCCTTAGTTTCAAGGCTAACTATAATTTTTTGGAAAGACTGGCCCGATGATGCGTTGCAAAGCGTTGCCAAATACTGGATGAAAAGTTTGGATTTAGATGCAGACATCAAAGAGAAAACTATCTCAGCTGCAATTTATTTCCACAGAATATCACAAACTGTAAAATCAATATCAGTAACACCAAAGTCCTATATTCATTTGAACAAACTGTTCGTTGACTTGGTCTCCAAAAAACAAAACTCCCTAACAATTAAAATGAAAAGATTCCAACAAGGTTTGTCCAAGCTCTCATACGCAGCCACTCAAATATCTAACATGCAAAAAGCCTTAGCCGAATATCAGCCTTTATTAGAAGAAATGACCAAAAATGCCATTGAAATGACTGAACAAATAGCCTTGGAAACTATTCAGGTTGAAAAAGCTTCAGCTCTAGTTAGAAAAGATGAAAAAATTGCTAGTGAGCAAGCGGTTGTAGCGCAAGTTTTAAAATCTGAATGCGAAGCTGAACTGGCTCAAGCAATACCTATTTTAGAAGACGCCATCTCGGCTCTAAATACCCTTAAACCCTCTGACATAACTTTAGTCAAGTCAATGAAAAATCCTCCGGATGCAATAAAACTTGTCATGGCTTCAGTTTGTGTCATAAAAGATGTTAAGCCTGACCGAATTCCTGATCCTAGTACTGGAAGAAAAACTATCGATTACTGGGGTCCTTCAAAGAGAATCTTAGGTGACATGAACTTTTTGCAAACCCTCAAAGACTTTGACAAGGACCACATCAAACCAGAAATAATGGTTAAAATAAGAAAAGAATATTTACCACACAAAGACTTCAAACCGCATGTAGTTGCAAAAGCTTCTAGCGCAGCTGAGGGACTTTGCAAATGGATTATAGCAATGGACATGTACGATAGAGTTGCTAAGGAAGTGGCCCCCAAAAAGGAAAAATTGAATAAGGCTGAAAGAGAGTATGCAGAAACTATGTTGATTTTGAACGAAAAAAAAGAAGAGGTTGTTAGAATTGAAGTTAAACTAGCTCAGCTTAAGGCCCTTTTAACTGAAGCTACAAAGAAGCAACTAAAACTGCAAGTTGAAGTTGATTTGTGTAATAAAAAGTTAAACAGTGCGCAAAAATTGATTGGAAGTTTAAGTGGAGAGAGGCAAAGATGGACCGAAGCCTCAGAAAATTTACAAAAACATTATGATGTATTAGCAGGTGATGTTTTAGTTTCCAGTGCCTTTGTAGCATATTTGCCATCATTAAATAATGCTGATAGAAATATTATATTAACGAAATGGAGAGATTATATTAAAGATAACAGTATACCGTGTACAGATAATTATGAGTTTGGTGCAGTTTTATCTGGTGAGGTTGAAATGGAACATTGGACCGAATTCAGTTTACCTTCGGATAGCTTTTTTATTGAAAATGGTATCATTTTCAATAACTCTAAATATTTTCGCTTATTATTGGATCCGCATGGAAAAGCTCTGGAATGGATAACGAACTTTGAAGATGGTAATAATATGATAATTACTAAATTTACTTTTGGGGATTGGTTACAAGACCTAAAATATTGTATTATTAATGGAAAACATATATTAATTAAAGATACTAAAGGATACATTCCGCCTTGTTTGAATTATTTAGTTTACGGACAAAGTTTTGTTAAGGAAAATGGAGATTTGTTTATTACAATTGATGGAGAGGATTTGAGAATGCACGAAAATTTTAAAATATACATTTTATGTTGTAAGCCAAATGTGTCTTATAGTGCTGAACAGAAAAGTAGGTTAACGTTGATTAATTTTTCATTGACTTCGAGCGCTCTGAAGGAAGATGTTTTGAGAATAGTGGTGGAAATTGAAAAACCAGAAATACGCAAATTATCCAAAGAGCTGGTGCAAAAAAATAAAGAAATTAAAGCTGAATTAAAGGAGCTCGAAGTGAAAATTTTAAATACTTTATGTGAAAGTCAGGCGGATATATTGGAAGACGAAGAAAGTATTCTTATATTGGATGAAACTAAAGAATTGACAAAAATTGCTTTGGAAAAAAAAGCGCAGACTATAAAGATTGCAGAAGCAATAGAAAGCTTCAAAGAGAAATACATCACAGTTGCAGAGCATGTGGCAGGTTTATTCTTTTGCATTGACAATCTTCAAAAATTACACCACCTCTACCAATTTTCACTGAAATGGTTCAAAAACACATATTTCATGTCCATCTTAAACGCGGGCAAATCAAGAGACTTAAAAATCCGCTGTCAAAATTTATGTGATACGTTCACCTATGATTTATATAAAAGCGTCAGCAAAGGGCTGTTTGAAAAGGATAAAACTTTATTCACTTTTTGGCTTGCCATTGAAATGGCTGCCAGCAAAAACTTGATAACGAAAGAAGAAATTATGATGTTTTTTAACGTGGATCAATTCAAAGTTGCTATCGATAAAAACAGTAAACCTGAATGGGTTTCAGACGAGCAGTGGGCAAATTTACACAAAATTGAACAATTAGATGTATTTAAGGGTATTTTGAAGCATTTTAGAGAAGATGCTAATTGGCAAATATACCTTGAAACTTCATATTCACAGATACCACATAAAATGTATAAAAATTTTGCCAAACTAATCTTGATTCAAGCACTTAAACCTAACGAACTATACGCAGAACTAATATATTTCATTAAGGAAATTTTAGGCCAAAAATTCTTGATGCCAATGTTCTTTAACATACAAGAAGTTTACAATGAATCTTATAGTTTATCTCCGGTACTGTTTATCTCAACTCCTGGATTAAATGTTTTGAATATTTTATACAATTTTGCAAACACTAAGCAAGTTTTACATAAATTTCACCATTTAAGTTTGGATAATTGTAATTTGGAACAAGGTGAAAAATTAATTATGCAAGGCAAAAAGGAAGGCTGTTGGATTTTGCTTCAAAATTGCCAGTATACTAAAGAGTGGTTGTATCGGTTGGAGCAGAATCTACAAAATATGGATTATGATAATACGAACGAAAATTTTAGGTTGTTTCTGACCATCGATGAAGTTCATGAAATTCCTTTGGAACTTTTACAGAATTCTATTAAGATAATTGATGAATCCCCTGGTAGTTTACGTGAGAGTTTATTGAAAATTTATGAAAAACCTCCTATAATGATTGATGATTTTTTTTATGGATGTCCTGGACAACAAGAAGTATTTTCGAAATTACTGTACAGTTTATGTCATTTTCATTTTCTCATTCAAAAACGTCAGAAGTTTTCAAACTGGAATATACAGTATAAATTTGATGATTCTAATCTCATGTTATCTTTGGAGTTTTTAAGAAAGATTGTTAATGAACAAAGTTGCCTCTTTGAAAAAATTTATTATCTTATTGGAGAGTGTAATTACAACAGCTACTTGCACAACGAATGCGAAAAATCCTTCATCATTGAAATGTTGAAAGATTGCATAAATCCTAAAATGTTTGAAAAATATTCGGGCTTATTCAACAACGTCAAACAATATGAGTTGCCAACAAAAAACGACAAAAGAGACTATTTGAATCATATTTATAATTTGCCAGAGCAAGAACCTCCAGAAGTTTTGTATTTAACTGAAAGTGAAATGTTGGAGTATAATATAAATAGAACTAAGAGTTTTTTGACTTTGGGCTCAAAATTTGTTGAAACTAAAGAGGGATGTGTGTTGAGTAAAAACGAGTTCAAAATTTTATGTATCATTGATGATTTGTTAAATATATTTCCTGAAACTGTTAAAAATAATGAATGTAATATTGAATTCATTCTTACAGAAATAAGGCTTTATAATAGCCTTTTGAGAACTATAAAAAAAAGTTTGCGAAATTTGAAAGCAGCTTTTGGAGGCGATTGCAGTTTTGATACAGACCTTATAGATATGACTTCATCTTTGTCGCAAAATCAAATTCCAAAAATTTGGTTAAAGTATTGCTTTCCAACTTTGACAAATTTATCAAAATTCTCCGAAAACGTGTGTTATAACGTAAGTTACTTTGAACGATTTTGTGAAAACCCTAAGCGATTTTTGTTGGGGGCATTTTTCTTCCCTAAAGCAATTTTACCCCATTTTAAGCTAAACTTTGCAAGACAATCCAACATATCAGTTTGCAATATAGAATTTCAATGTATTAGTAAAGTGGAGGATGAAGACTATATTTTATTTGATGGATTATTTATGTTTGGTGCAAGGTACGACGGAAATGAAATTGTGGAGCTATTACCAAAGACATTTTATAGAGCATTAAATGCAATAGCGATAAAATGTACTAACAATAAAATAAATGACGCTAATAGATTAAAATGTTGTATTTTTAAAACTCGAGCATTTTCTGGAAACCGATTATGTTTACCAGGTACAGGGAATTTAATAGCAGATATTGTATTGAAATGTTCCAAAAGTAAAAGTTTTTGGATCAAACGAGGAGTGAGTATTGTTTGTGAAGTTTAGTGTTCAACGATTTAAAGAATATTCTTGTATCAATTTACTCAGACTTTTGTACAAATTTATTGTGGAATAAACCAGAATATATATATGTATTAATATTGTTTCATTCTACTACTATAATATGTTTTTTTTTTTATACGCGCATTGGTTCATGTCTGTTTAAAGTAGCCATTTTATATTAAATTTATTGTTTTAAATATAGATGAATCAACAAACTGCTGACGAACTATTCGCTATGGGAAGCCCAGAAGTTTCTATGGGTAAGTCAGAGTGTCGTTTCTCGTAATGTTTGTCCCATGAACAAAGGGCATATTTATCAGACTAACCGTTAACCGGTAATCTTGGGAAATTTTGGGACGTATCAACAATCGAAAACTTGCAGATTCGAGTTTTCATTTGCCAATTACCAAAACCTATTGATTTGCTCATAGGTGTTGAAATCGGTCTATCTGGGGGCATTATATTTGTACTCCAAACAGCCTCGACCAGTTTTCGGTAAAAGATATCTTATATAGGAAAAAGCAAAGTGCTAATTTTCATCCATCCCCTTGGAAGCTGCTGTAGCAAAACGCCCCAAGTACTCTATGTAATAAGTTAGATAGTAAATGGCGAGCGGTACATTGATGGTGTTTATTTCCTTGGAGCTGCTACCTATAAAATTGTGGAAGGGTCTATTTGCAAAAGAGAGAAACAAACTATTGAGTTTTACTACATTATATTTTATTATACATAAAACCAAAAATTTTTAATCAGCAAAATATCTTCCAATTCTGGCAGTCTCATCTATTTCTATAAATTCAATTACTTCACATCCGTTCAAAAATGTCATTATTACGGACCACTGAAATATCCATACTACTAAAGAAACGCCCTATTCCTACTATTCCTAATAACTTATAAGTTAACTCATTTCAACAGTTCCGATTCATTCCTATTAAACTACCCTTCACCTATTTCTATAAATTCTTTAAAATTTCTAAATCCTTTACTGACTGCTTATGAAAAACCCAAAATAACTACCTATTCGTTTATTAATATAGGTATTACTAACTTATTCTTATAAAACCTTACAATAATTTCTACATGAAATGTAAAACCCTAATTCAAAAGTTCGGCGCTTAAGATCATCAATGTTTCTTTAACAACAAATTTCAAATAAACCTTTCCAATACGTCTAATGATTATCGTCAGCAATTTAAATTCATGAAGAACAACAGTTCTTAAACTAACCACTCCATTACATTGAATGATTACCGTCAACAATCTCAATTCATGCACAAGTTTCTTTTCGAAACATCCCATTTCATTTAATTAGAACAATTACTATTTTCGCAATCCTGGCTAACATACAAAATTATTTAAATTCTTATTAGTTCGTTACTATAGCCCTTAAACTTCAATTGGACAATCCAATTCAAAATTCTTTAATAATCCCTACTCAAATCGAGACTTATTATGTTATGTTAAGTGCATTATAAATTCCCTTCATATTTTTTTTTGCAAAATTAAATTAGAATGTCATTATATCTGAAGGCAATTAAATTATGCGATAATGTTCCATTGATATTTCACTTTATAGTCATTCATCTTTTATAAAGTCAAAAGTTTTACTAGTAAAAATCACTCAAGTTTTAGGCATTGAAAGTCATTTGTTCATTCACTTCTTATCATTCAGAATCATTGATAAAAGTCAGAAAATTATTAACCACTAAAGTACTTACATTTAACTTTTCACACGTACAATTACTTAATTAATTACTCAAAATTTTTAGCTAGCACGCACATAAATGTTGACGAATTTAATTGTTCTTTCTTTCAAAATGTTCCGCTACTTTTTCAAAGTCTGTTACCGAGGCAATATAAGAAACATTCCGCGAATATTTTCTCGGACTAACACATTAGGTACCTACTGTAGATTTTAACTCAAACTGGACTGGACTGCTAACAACTGGCAACTGCCTTCCACTTCTAAAACCCTCTGTATTTATATTAATCGATCCCCCCAAAATTTCTTTGTCCATCTTAATTAAGTGGATGATGCAATCTCCTTTGTTATTTGTTAAAAAATCGAATAATTATGTCGCAATATCCTGATTTATCGGGGTCAATACATTGGTTCAAGAATGTGAGGATAACACAAAGAAACCGATAGAACACGTGAGCCATAAATCATGGATTTTAATTATATTGGCATCGCTTAAGAAAAGTTCATTGATTGGATGTTAGGATGACATCAAACGGGAGGAAATAATGTAATTTCGAATGTATTTGGGGTCACGTTAATTTATTCCATTTTCAATTTATCGATACTGATTTGAAATACCGGAAATTCAGTTTTTGATTATTTGATTATATTCAATTTTTACAGTAAATACATTGTAATTTACGGGTCTATTTTGCGGATCATTACACAGCAGTAAGCCAGTAAATTGTCACGTTCCGGTTAACGGTACATTAATTTGGTAGGTGTTACACCTACCAATTTCAATTTGATAAGGACGATAAGCACTAAACTACAGGTACATTAATGTTGAATTCCAGTTCCAGCGATTTTGAAAAATCAAACAAATCCAAAGATCCCTTTATAACGGCGAGGATATAAGAACTTTGTGGAAATGGCGATCTATAACAGCTTGGTATTTTTGCCCTTTCAAAAATCAATGCATTCATCTTTTTTTGAAATCGATACGCTAGCAACAGCAACCTTCAGATATTGAACGCTAGGAAAACGATTCTCGAAAAATGAGGAACTGTCTGAAAATATTTTGCTATTTTATAAAGGAAATTTTTAATATACGTCATCAAATGAATATAGATCGCCTACGCCGCCGCATTATATTGCTAAATGTTATATTCAAAAAAAGAAATTTCTAATCCTACAATTTCAGCAAATCTTAAAGTCGTTTTTGCTGCTAGCATGCGTGATGGGTGTGTGTCACTTCAGGTAACACATCTCTAAAGATTTTCAAGCGGTTCGTTATTTGGTTCATATATTTTTTTTGTTCTGTCTTTTAGTCTTTCCGTAATTCACTGGTTTTGACAAAATCATCTTAATATCGCTTTTAGCAACAGTGGTTCCTGACTCAGGCTCTCCGGAAGGACTGGAAGGAGTTTTATCGAGAGGTGTTTGTAGGTTATTTTTTGAGGTTCCTGGCTCAGCAGTCGCAGTTATCAATGAACTTGTATCTGGCCTATCTGTTACTGAGCTTGGTACAAGATCGATCTCTGATAAAACTGACCTATATGTAAGGGAAAATTCCACATTTTTTTAAAGGCAGATGTAATATTGACTGGGGGTTAAAGCTTCTTTATTGAAAGCTTCTCCCACACAGGTAGCAACTTCATAAATCCACAATGGTTTTCCCGGGTTCTGCATTAACCACCCATCTAGAGCATCATTGTCTTCTTCACCTTCTAGCCTGTTTCCGTCCACTACTGGACATAGGCCTCTTCCATCGGTTCCTGTCTTGGACCGTCAGGATCCAGTTTTCTCCAGCAATCCTTTGAATGTCATCACGCCACCTTGTTTGCGGTCTTCCAATGTTTCTTTTCCAATCTTGTGGCCTCCATTCCCTGAGTATTTTGGTCCATTTGTTATTAGCTCTGGCTACATGACCTGCCCAGCGCTACTTCAACCTTGTCGCCCGTAACACCGCATCGTCGACTTTTGTTCCCTGTCGAATGTCTTTATTTCGCACCCGATCTCTGAGGCTAATACCAAGCATTGCTCTTTCCATGACGCGCTGACAAACTCTCAGCTTGTTAGCACTTGCATGTTATAGTGACTGTCTCGAAACCATAAGTCGCTACTGATAATATACATGTGTTGTAGATATTACGTTTCAGACTTATCGAGACGTCCAGGTTTTCAAGAATATATAACCCAGTTTTGAGAAAGCTGCCCATGTACAAGACTTGTTCGGCGACTTATTTCAGCAGTTTGATTGTCTTTGCCGAGCTTAATGATATGGCCGAGATAGTTATATTCGTTCACCACTTCGAGAGTCTGATATTCAATAGTCACGTCGACATTGTTTGTGCTCATTATTTTAGTTTTCCGGATATTCATTGTCAGTGCTTTGGATATTTGTTGTAGTTTCTTTATCATAATGGATAATTACTGATGATCATATCGTCGGCAAGTCTCAGGTGGTTCAAGTGTTTTCCGTCAATTGAGATACCCTTGTCCTGCCATGGTAACTTTTTAAATATGTCCGCTAGGGCCAGTATAAACAGCTTAGGGGAGATTGTGTCGCCCTGTCTGACTCTTCTATTTAATAATATTTTCTCAGTGGTCAGTTCATCGTCGATTTTTACTTGCATTGTGGCATTTTCATATGCATGAATTATTTATTATTCTGATGTATTTAGAATCGATCCTCGCATTATGCATAGCATCTAAAACTGCCCATGTCTCAACAGAATCAAACGCCTTGTGATAATCGATAAAAGCCAGATATAAAGGAATGTTGTATTCTGTACACTTCTCGATCAAGGTTCGTATACTCTGTATGTGATCAATCGTGCTGAAGCCTTTCCGAAAATCTGCTTGCTCAACTGGCTGGTAGAAATCAAACTTAGCATTTAGTCTATTTGTGAGTATTTTCGTCTGCAGCCTATATAAGATAGACAGCAAACTAATAGGGCGGTAATTCTCCAGGTTAGTGGCATCTCCCTTCTTAAATATAATAGTAACTTCGGCGTTTTGCCAGGCTTCGGGGATTTTTTCTTCTTCTAGAAATTTATTTAGTATAATGAGGATGGCTTTTTCCAATGTCTTGTCGAAACAAAAGACTTCTCATAATTGTGCTCGACTATGCTCAGTGGTTCATTAGCTTGGGGTGGTCCTTGGTGTTGGTGCAGTAAAGAGAGGGCGCCACTAGTTTGTATAAAATTATTTTGATTATCAATGAATAGCCAAATTAGATACTATTCAAATAATTAGCTATTATTTAAAAAGATAAATTCAAAAATCTGAAAAGGTAAAATAAATCCAATACCTATATGACATTCAACCCCTTCAATAAAAACACAAGCTTGGGAATTCTAAAAACAATAATTTATTGACCAGATAACGAACTTATTGTTTATTAACAATTTGTTGACCGGATGGCGAACTTGTTGTCCATTAACATTGAAACAAATAAATTGTTTAAAGATGATTATTGTTCAGTATCCAATTTTCATTAAAAAAAATTAAGCAGCTTACGGGAAGCCAAACTTAATTTAAATGGGTAGGTATATAAAAAAAAATTATATCTAAAAACAATTGACGTTTTCAATTAAAAGAGATGGACGATAAAGTATGAAAACATTCAGATTTCCGCCAACATTTGCTTGCTCGTCAATGTCAAGTGTATAGGGTGTTTAGCAATCCCCTGGTTTTTATTCTAATCGGTGACTCCACCGATGAGTTAGGTATCTTTGTTCAGTGAATGGAGAATGACAATGACCGACATAGAATGGTGAAATTTGAAATTGGAAAGAAAATGTGGGAAGCAAACAGCTTCCGCAAACTAAACTTGAACGTGGATATCTTTGTATACTTGATGGATCGTGGATTTCCCTTACTTTTGCGAGTATCAGTTCTGATTTTGTGTATCCAAATTTTGACAAATGTAGGATTTGATGAAAACTTATGGAAAGACACGTCCGCCGGTGAATAGGAATTATTTTCACGAAAAGGCATCACACTACACACAATCACCATTTTTAGGAAAAAACTTTGAAAAAACCGAGGAAATAATAGTTTCCAGTCTCACACGTATAAAACTCTTGTCAACAAACCATTGTCAATAGCTGTCAATCATTGTTTTCATACTTTTCATACTCTTTTGGCATCTGACAGTCTGACGCCAGACAGAGAGGCTTCTAAATTGAAAAGGTCAATTAGGCAATCTACTGACCTGTCAAAACGAAATTCAATATGGAAGTTCGGGTCAAGCATTGGGTCAAGCACTGTGTTGTTTATTCTGTATGTCATTGATTCTGTCACATTCTGGACAAACGTCAAGATTTGAATTATCGGATTTTGTGTTTTTTTGTGTGTTTAGGTATTGTGTTGATTGAAATGCCAGCGGTTTGCATCGTAATTGGGTGTGGAAATCGTGGTAACAGGGATAATGTGAAATTTTATTCAGTTCCTGCTATTTTAAATAATCGGCTGTTGATCTACAAAAATAATCTCAGAAGAAAAAAAAAAGGGAAATATTAAAATGTCATGGTTATTTAAAAAAAAAATAAACCAGAAGCTCTCCAGGGAACAATTGAAGCCCAACTTGCAGATATATTTGCGGTAGCTATAACTTATAATGTAGATGTGAAGCCATTTCTTACCCAACCAACATTTTCCTTAAATTTTAGGTAGGAACCAGGACTATTCAAAGAATTTTGACTGGACAATATACAATCAAAAAACCTTTAGGCGGACCGAAAAAGACAGATACTATTATGGACCAAATGTTTAATAGTTATTTACATTACAAGTGTGTTTATGAGCATGCTTACAATAACGAGTGTGAAGGATTAGAACGACGAAGTCGTAGACCGAGTCGTTCTAATCACACGAGTTTTGTAGTCATGTTTAAACGCGCGTGTGATGTACAACGTTTTATCTGCAAAGCAAAAAATAAGAATATTTTTCCAATTATTTTCGTTCATTAATAGTTGTCTACCTTCATTTTGCCTTTACAGGTTTACCTTTGACAGTTGTCAAACCACCAAAAATAGTTGTGTTAAGCCGGCTACACACGGTCCGGTAGGCCTGTCAGTTCGAACTGAATGAACAGTTCGCGTGAAGGCCGGTCGCCGGATGGACTGATGACCCTCCAAATGTTCAGTCGAATCTGAAATAATCTTCAGTCTCAGTCATCATGGCGTCTACTAACGACGACGTGTTATTAGCACTTTTTGGTTTAGTAGTATTAATTTTTGTGAGAACAGTAGCCTTCGTAAAAGAAAGATCGATTTCCCTCCATTTTTCTACTTATTTCAAATACGCCGCTTCTCCCTTGCCAAGTTCGTGAAAGTTTTTCGATTTGATTTGCCACAGGCACGACTCGCGAAAAATTCCTCCAAACACCTGTTTTCTATCTCGCACGACATGCTCACTGAACTATCTGAACTGATAGCCCGACGGTCTGACAGTCGACCGTGCCATACACATGTTCAGACTTGCCTTGATTACGTCAGGCCGGCCAGATGGACGAACATATTTTTGATTTTTCTCCGGCTGCCGGAACAGTCTTACTGCGAGATCGGCCGGAATATATACACGTTCAGACGACCGGTCTTCAGTCGGACTGTTCAGTTCGAACTGACAGGCCTGTCGGACCGTGTGTAGCCGGCTTTTTAGACTCATAACCTCGTCCATAACACCACTTGTTGTGTTATGAATTCATAACCTAGTCTATAACACCACTAGTTGTGTTATGAGTCTCATGACGTAACTCAAATACTAGAAAAATGGTTATGTAAAAACGTCATAACCAAACGCTTGTAGATAAAGGAGATTTACAACGACAAATTTGGAAATACAATTCTAAAAATCAATCTTTTACATTACAAACATTACTGATATACGCAAAAGAAAATTTGGAATTTAAGGGAGGGCAAATAAGTTTAAAAAATTTTTTAAAATCTATGGGATATAAATTTAAATTAGTAAATGGACGCAAAATTTTATGTGAGCAGAAGCATGTTCTTGCTGCCAAAATTACATTTTTGCGGAAATACCTCCAATATAAACATTCAAACGAGAATATCAGATTCGTGTATTTAGATGAAACTTGGATTTACCAAAACGGATTTCAAGTTCGTCTATGGATACACGAATCTGATATGAAAAGCAACCCATCCAAAATTAAGTCAGAGCAGAGGGGAAACGTTTTACTATTTTGCATGCGGGGACTAGTTCTATGAAAAGCAACCCATCCAAAATTAAGTCAGAGAGGAAACGTTTCACTATTTTGCATGCGGGGAGTAGTTCTGGGTTTTTAGATGGGTGAGATTTTTTTCTAGATTCAAGAAACAATGACAGAGACTACCATAATACCATGAACGCGGACATCTTCCAAAAATGGGTCGTTGATCAACTAATCCCTGCATTGAATTTATTTGAAGAGAAATGTGTAATAATCATGGACAACGCTCCATATCATTCAGAGCAGAAGGATAAACCACCTTCATTCTCTTCAAAGAAAGACAAAATGCAGGAATGGTTGATTAAACATAACTTCGACTTCGACACAAAAATGACCAAAAAACAACTATGGGACCTAACTCAACCATTTCAAAACAATACAAAATTGACGACATTTTGAAAAGCCACGGACACGAAGTTCTTAGATTACCTCCTTATCATTGCCAATATAATCCTATTGAAATGGCATGGGGGTTTTGTAAGAACTTCTATAATAAAACTATAACTTCGCAGCCACCATCCACGGATAGGGTTGCGAGGGTATGGCGTGAGGCTCTTTTAAAATGTACCTCAGACATGTGGACGAATTTTTGTAGACATTGTGACAGACTTATTTCAGAAAACTGGACAAAATACATGGGAGACTTACCTTTCAAAAATATGCCTCCTTCCATTATTTCTCTTGGAGAATCCGATTCCGAGTCGGATTCAGAAATGTTGTCTGAATCTGAGGAGGTATCTAATTCTTCAAGTGAAATGGTGGCAGCTGAATAAGACGGACTAAAAACGGATCTGAATTTGAACTATTACTTTGACAAAACTATAAGGGGAGGATGGATAGGATCGGGACACTGGGAGACAATGAACACGCTAATATTTCCCGCCGATATTTGGAAAGAGGGGACCAGGAAGAAGAAGAATATCGTGACGGAAAAATCTCAGAACATTGTTTGATAAAAGCTCGCCATAACTCTTCCATATTGTTGCGAATTAAGTGGACATCGCCATAATAATCGATGATCGCCGACATTCATAAGGGATAGGCACGTCCAGAAGAAGAAGAAATAAAAAAATAAAAATAGAAGAAATGCCGTTGGACCAAACCCGAAAAAAAAGTTACTGCAAAATAGATATTTTCCTAACAAGTGCGCAAAGTGTTACTTTTCCGCACGCAAACACAGTTATACGAACGACGCGAAGCGGAGTTTGGATAAGTGTTTGCCTGCGGAAAAGACACTTTGCGCACGTGTTAGGAACAAAATTTTTCCCACGAGCTTCATATGAGGTAGGTAACAACAGAAACGATAATTTGTTCAATTATTTTCAATTAACTTGAAACGAACCTATTCATTCATCAAAAAATTACATAACAAAAAAACAGAAAATTGAAATTCTCGTCAGAGCTGTTCATCTTAAGGCGTTCAAAAATTTGATGCGAAAGAAGTTTGTAGATTCTTGCATGTAAATGGAGAACACAAATCTGACGTTAAAGATAATTATATTCAGTGTTTGTATAGATGTTGGCTGATATAGAAACACAGGAGAAATTTGTCATCATGTGTCAAAGTCGACAGGTGCACTTATTGTTGCTTGACAATTATTTTTACTTTTCGGCACTCAGTGCGGATAAGGCCCGTATCCGCACTGAGTACGGAAAAGTATAACTTTGGGAACGGTAATGCGTGCGGAAAAGTACTACTTTGCGCACGCTCGTAGGAAATAGTATATTTCCTAACAAGTGCGCAAAGTAAGTCTTGTTCGCACGCTGACTGCAGTTGACCGAACGACGCGGAGCGGAGTTCGGGCAGCAGTCGAGTGCGAACAAGACACTTTGCGCAAGAGTCAGGAACAGTATTTTTTCTAAGAGCGAGAAAATTTATAAAAATAAAAAATGAGACAATAAACTTAAAAAAAAAAGAATCAAAACAAAATACCCATTCAAAAACAACCAAAATAGCTATTTTCCTAACAAGTGCGGAAAGTTCTTCCCGAAAGAGTTAGGAACTATATTTTTTCTACGAGCATACTAAAGCTGATGTTACGAGAAGTTTAATTTTAATAAAATGCGACTGTGCAGAAGGAAGAATTAAAAATGTATTGAAAGGTATTTATAAAAAAAAGGTAATAGTTATTTACCTAACAAATGCGGAAAGTGATACTTTATCGCACGCAACGGCAGTTAGCCGTTAATGGCGGTAAAGGCACTTTCCGCATGTGTTAGGTACAAAATTTTACCTATGAGCATCTACATCTCCAAAAAAAGGCATTGATAAAATTAATTAATGAATCAGATTAATTAATGATATTAGATAAGATTTAGAAATGATCAAAAATCCATTTTTTGAAAAAGAGAGGATTTTTGATTATAAATATCAAATTTTACTTTACCGCACACTATGCGGTAAAGTGCATTTTACCGAACACTTTGTGTTCTACTTTACCGCATACTATGATACTTTCCATTTGCAAATACGTGCGGTAAAGTGCACTTTACCGCACGCTCGTAGGTAAATGTATTAAAGGTAAAGGTAAAGGTGTATCAACAATACAAACAATTCCATGTCACAATGATTATTTTAAAGTCTTCCCGCACTGAGTGCGGGAAGAAATCTCTTCCCGCACTGGGGCGGGAAAAGAGTCTTCCCGCACAGCAAATCGTGCGGCAAGAGCCATTTCCCGCACGCTCGTAGAAAAACTAATTATTTCATTTGATTATTGTGAACGATATTGAGAGATTTTTCGGATGACCTTTGGGGTATCAGACTATTGCAGGCACTGGCGGTTCTATCTAAAATATGGTGTATTTCCTCGTTATCTTCTGCTGCAATGTTTCCCATTTTTTTGCGAGTATGTAGGCTTAGGCTCACGATGTAGTTAAAATAACGACCAAAGAAAAGATGATAAACTAATTTGTTTGACACTGACGTGACAGACCTATAAACACTAACGGCAAATGTCATGTAATCATAAGGCCTGTTTCCACAGAAATCACAAACCAGTCAGACCGAATTTCATTCGCTAAAAATAGTCAGAAAACTGGTTGTTGGCGATTTGAACCAATCAAAAACGCTCCGACTGGTTTGTGATTTCTGTGGAAACATACCTTTTACCGGTACGTGAATATTTTTACTGGTACTTTGTCAAAATTATATCTTGTCAGCACTAGTGCGCAAAATCAACTCTTGTCCGCACTAGTGCGCAAATTTAAATTTTGCATTATCAACTGCGTGTGCAAAGTACCTATTTTGCACACGCTCGTAGAAAAACATATTTATGCTATTGAGCTTACTGTTATGGTTACGTTTAATTAATAAATTGAATAATTTTACTATTTGAATTTACTCAAATATTTTACACATTCTGGCAACTCGGCTTTCTGTTTCATAACCCTTAAATTTGAAAAATATTTTCAAAAAGAAATGATGATACATTACATTTATTAGTTGTTTTTATTATCTACTTCTATTGGAGTCCACATTTCCCTTGGCATAAACAACTAATGTTGCAAGGAACATTTGCTTTGAGACATAGACATAACTTACACTTGCAGTTGGCTGTAATATCTAAGAAGCTTGGTTTTGCTTCTTTCAGTGTCATCCTTGGTATAAGAACATTGTTTTCAATGTAGTAGCCAAAAGCTGTAGGATTTGGAACTTGAGGCTGAATTTTACTAGCGCTTTTATAGATCGCGCATTGCAAAAACGCCCTTTTCACATACAGTGAAAATGCATCTTCTGTTGGAGGCAACGCTCTAAAATTAAATACCAACACATGATAGTTAATGATATTCTTCAGTGATCAAGAGGTTTTAAAGTTAATATATTTGGGTAGTTTTAAAAATAGAATTATAAAGACAAACATAGAAATGCATATTACTCACCTAATGTCAGTTTTGCAATTTGGAAATATATGCGCTCGTAATTCGTCCATATTTCCCATAAAATTTGATCGGCCATACAAATTTTTAAAAAATATTCTGCAACTTGTCCATAGAGTTTCCGATATTTGGTACCCATCAATACTTAAAGATCCAAAGTGAATCAGGTCTAAGCAAGTTTCGTTAGAAAGTGCAATTTTTAGAGCTTTTCTTTTGCCCTTTCGGAAAGGGAAACTCACCGAATCACACCCACTTAAGCAATAAACTACTAATAAAATCCCAGCTAGGTTTTTAGCATTCTTCTGATAGGTATTTGCTAGTGACTGAATTATCATATGACATGGTAAAGTCCGACAAATACCATTTTAAAGTCACGTGATATTGGTGGCAAAAAACGTATTTCCATTGATTATGTCGTTCATATAGGGTTGCCACCTTTTGATTTCCGAAAACCCGTACATAATCGAAGCTAACTTTTTTTTGTAGCATAATTTAAACTCATATCTGTAGAATGAATTTTTAGAAAAAAATTAAAAAAGGTATCTTCTCAATTTCAAACGCCACCCCTCGTAGTTACGGTCTATTTTAAAATGAAAAAAAAAACCAGAGACACTTGTAAGTGAACAGGGAGAACGACACAATACATACATAATTATTTATTTTATTAGGCAGAAAAGCACGATATTTAATGCCGCGACTAGTTTTTCATAGCCGAAAGCGAAGCGAGGAAACCAACCAAGGCATTAAATCTGATCTTTTGCCGTGTGAAACATATAGGTAGTACATTTCATTTTTTCTCCGAATTTGTTACACTTTCACGCATAATCTACTTTTTTATGTTTATCAATTGCGCTGATAACGTTTGTTGAATAGGAAGCAAGGAACATTTCTGCCTAGGCAGAAAAAGTCCATTTTTCTGTCGCTAACTGGAAACCGGAGACGTTTGTGATACACCCGTTATTCAAGAAGTAGGAACGTTCAGAAATTAGTTAGGTATATCCTAAGGCGTTCGGCAATCGCCTTTATAAATTTTATATTAAGTATTAATTATTATTGATTATATAGTTATCCAGATATTCCACGGACATTTTCATCATGCGTCCGGACACCGGACAAACCTTTGAAAACCCGGACAGTCCGGGTGAAAATCGGACAGGTGGCAACCCTACGTTCATATCACCTACAAAATGCTACTGGTGATTAATTACTATTGAATTTTAGGATATGTTCCCACTAACATTTTACAAACGCGTTTATGAAGTAGTATTGACCAATCAGAGGGCAATTTTATTACTTGCAATTGTTGCGAGACTCACTTTTGTCGTATCTGCTGTCTGTTGTAATACATTCTGAACTTAAAGTGGGTACCAGTTTTCTATTTGCTTCTTTTCGAGTTGGAAAAAGGTTAATATAGTCAAAATTATTAGCTGTGTTTGTTCATTGTATTATTTTCGAAAATAACTTTGACAAACTAATTGATGACAGTGACTGATTCTATTTCAGGTAAGAATATTATGAAGAATAATTAGACAGCAATTTTTTTGTCAATTTTACTATCACCGCTGTTTGAGATGTATTCAACAAGGATAGAGAAAAATCACGTGACTTTAAATGGTATTTGTTGGACTATACAAACTTCTTATTATTTTGCATCCATATTTCTTTCCTTTCTTTCTTTTCCTCATTACAAAATTTCTTTCCAAACTAACATCAAAAACAGATGGTGGATACCTATACCTGACCTGACTTGCCGCGGCCGCGGTGCCGGGATAGTTTTTCTATATTGGGGATCCGTTTTCCTGAAAACTAAGTAAGTTATCAAAAAAAAACACAAGGATAAAAAATAGTATATTGTGTATTTAGGTGGAAAAGTGATACATTCTCGGCTGACGGTGTAAGTTGACGGGCGAGGCGTAGCCGAGGCCGGCAAACACCGAAGGCCGAGAATGTGCTTTTCCACCGAAATACACAAACTATTTTTTCTGCGATCGGTTAAATACCTGTTAAATGTTTGTTCCAATTATTCAGCAATACGAGAATTACTTTCCCGGCCTAGGCCGGAAAAGTGTTTCCCATATTGTTATTCATTGATTCCTTAGCAACTATTGAAACATAATTGAAATACCAGAATATTGAGTTTTGCGACCTGTCAACCGGTCAAAAAGGCTGACATTTCTTGTCAATCGCAGAAAAACTTCTTTTGTTCTTTGACTACAACTTTGTCACTTACTATATAATATCCGTTCACAATCCGATGTCCACTGGTACCGGTAAAATTTATCACCTTTCAATGCTATTTGATAGGGAAAGGTGATAAATTTACCAGCACCTGTGGACATCGGATTGTGAACAGGATATACATCTATCTTCAAAAAGAGGAAAGTTTTCTCGATCGAGTGTTTCTTGCTGCAATTTTAACAATTTTCGTGTCACTAACTTTAAAAAAATATATTATGGTGACTCGTGATCTTTTTCTGCATTTCTGTTATATCCGTCATGATAACAAAGGTCTAAAATGAGTCTCCCAAAAATTTCAATTTAGTCGGACTAAATAGAGATACAGTGTGTTTAGTGAAAAGGACCCCGCACATTTCTTATGGAAGAGTATTATTAAAAAAGTTTTTAATTGATATCATGAAAACTGTTGGGTATTGAACATTAGCGCAATGATCACTTTTGTTAAGGACGACTCCCTATACACAATATCAAAAATTCAGCAAAATTCCACATAGATCACTTTTCCATAAGAAATGTGCGGGGGTCCTTTAGAAAAATCCATAAAATTGGATATTTTTTGTAAAATGCCGGTTTTGACCGGTTTCGCATTTCCAGATTAACTAGCGAACTCCAAAATCGGATCCGCCAGGTCAATTTACATAAGAAAACATTTTTTTTAGGTGGTTTTTCGCGATGTCTTATAGAGGGTCCTAAAAACGCATCGTAGAGGTCCCTCGTTCTCTGACTATTATAATATAAGCATTAAGCCCGCAAGTGTCATTTATTTTTCAGTCGAAGACCAAGCAGCTAGCTCTTTACTTCAAAAATCTATGTACCAACGCGAAGAAAAACTTTACGCCCAAGCTCGACACGTCGAGCAAATGCACAGGCCGCACCAGATAAAAACTCCCGCAGGAATGGAGCCGATAATTCAACAAACTTACAGCGAAAAATGGGTGGAAAGAGACGACGTGGCAGAACGGGTGGTGAAAAGCTTATCTGTGACTGATGTGGATGAAGGCTCCGGACGTGGCACAAGAATTACCATTAGCGAGCAACAATTGTAAGATAAAATTTGTTTTTTTTTTAACATGACAACATGATGGTGTTCTTTAGGGATCCAGATTATGGACTATCATCAGATGTAAGTTCAATTCCCTCTAGGAAAACATAAGCCTAGGAAAAAATATGTAAAAGGCCCTGTTTAACTAGCAATTTAAAACTTGCTGCAACAATTACTTAGAAACTCCTTGTCCTCCATAGAGCGAACTATAGAGTATAGAGTTATCCAAAGACAGCTAGGGTACAATAGTTTTAACTCTTTCAAAAGAAACTGTGTAGATTAATAATAACTGATTTCAGTAATTTTGTTCAAAAATCCTTAGCAGAGTGTATTTTCCCTAAACTATAGTTCTCGTTGTTTGGAAACAAAAGCGCTAGATCATTTTTCAAATTGTTTTATGCCTCTAGCGACAATTAAGAGTGCTGGAATTTAAACATTCACATTTTCCTAAAAATCACAATTTCTCATTAAACAGGGTAGAGATGTGATTTCATTAAAAGAAACTGTATCAGTAACTCCGTCCTATACAACCACGGTTAAGCGCGTCGTTCATGAAGTAACTTCGGTAAGAATTACTGTTGCGGGTTATTTCTAGTAAATCTTCAAATAATCGATGAATTTTAGCCAAAAATACAGATGGATCCAGCTGAATTATCCCAGTTGGTCGAAGAAGAGATCCTAGATATTGAAAATACTTTGAAAATTGTGCCTCCTGATTTAGTGTTACAAGAGGATCGATATGCTGTGAAGAGACGCTTACAGAAACTCAGATTAAATGCGGAATCAATAATGTTATTAGAAGAGGTAGGTATAGTATTATTGCACATTTATGCTTAATACAAATTTAAATGGTTCCTTCTAGTCTGTAGTAAATCCAACTCCAACAGCAGACGATGCCATGACAGAAACACCACCAGAAGCATTAGCAACTATAATGCATACAATCGAGAGTGGAGTTTCTCCAGACTGCGCTCCCGATCAAATGTTTCACAGCTTATTTGAAGAAAAAGCAACTGAACAATCTGTGATTTTGAGGTTTATTTTCTCCAAATCATGATAAAATATCCACTAGTTATCTTTGTAGTTCTGTTGGTCCCGGTCCATTGCAAGACGTGATAGTTCCTCAAGTTTTAAGCAAGGAAATTCACAAAGAGTCAATGACACCCAATCTTACTGGTCTTACTAATATTTATAAAAATGTTACCGATGCTAAAGATTGGCCCCCAGTGGATATTTTCGATTCTGTTATGGATGCAGCTGCTAAATCGCCCAACAAAGGTGAGAAGTGTATCTGAAGCTTGATCCTCTTGTCTCACGTGTCTGCTTTAGACATTGTTGTGTAGAAATTTTATTTTGACCTTTTTGTTCGAAAACTTAAAACCATTTTAATAAGTTATCGGGATGACTGAGATATCTGTTCTCATTCCTCACCGGCTAGTAAAGTGTTGCCTCAACATGTATAACTTCCTCAGTCGTAGCAACCAGGTTTTGGGACCGATAGCAGATGGTCTCCACATAATCCATAATCTAGTCCTACAAAAAAACATGTTGATCTTGGCATACAATAACTTAGCCTCCGTTAGCTACCCCGAAAATTTGTTCTTACCGTCTGTCTCTGTGAACAAAGTTTTTCCATTATCTTATGAATGCTCTGGTATTTTTTACTCTAGCTGCCCCACCGAAGGAAACATGCTAAATTCTATAAAAAAAAACTGGAATACTAGAACAATTGGAACAAGCAAGAACTTGGCGGTCAGGAATATCGTGTGCCAAAGCTTCTGAACGATGGAATTTGTTTTTCATATCTGCGCAAACTATGTATTTATATTATACTGAATAGTGGTGGGGAGCACAGTAAAATCAACACACATCCCTGCAGAACATATTCGTCAAATTTTGAGTACTGATGCTGGTGATATGTATCAGGTATTCAAAAAAAAAAACAATCAAAGATTGCTATGTTTTTTAAACGTATGTCTTAGCGATATTTTTCTTTAAGTTTGTCAATGAACTTTAATGTCAAAATGTCTGTCATGTCAAAAATCCTGACCAATAAAGAAACAATAATGCGACGTACGTTTTCGTAATCAAAGCAATCTTTGATTGTTTTTTTTTTTTTAAATTGAAAACCCGATATATTTCTAATAGTCCAAGAGCCGGCAATACTAACGGGTATGTGATCGTTGCAATGGATAATTTCTACATAAAACAATAGTTCATAGTAACCTTTAAACCAAATGGATGGGTTGCCTCGATTCTCATGGCCGTAAAGTTGTTTTATAAAAAGATTTTTCAAGAACCATAAGCGCAACAAATAAGAAGTACCTTGCGGTGTAGGGGGTTCGCATCATATGCGGCAAACACTTTATTAACACAATTTCATGTTTCTTTTTTTGTCTAAAGACCTACAGCTGTATGCAAAATCCTCTTCACAGAGTCCTCTTTTAACTTTGAAAGTGATTTTGAAGGCTGTCACTTTCAAAAATGTGTATTTAGCAAGCAAAATAACGCGTGCCCTCGACTTTCAATGAGGGTTGCCATCATGTCCGGCCATCAAAATCGAGGCCACCCTATATATTATTTGAGAAGACATATTAAAGAATATATCTACCAATTTTCAGCTATTGCAATAACTTTGTTCCTTCTGAATAAGAGGGGTAGTTTACGCCCAGCCATCAAAGGGTTGCGGCCATGAGAATCGAGGCCACCCATCCATTTAGTTTAAAGGTAACTATGAGCTATTCTTTTATGTGAAAATTATCCATTGCAACGATCACATACCCGTTAATATTGCCGGCTCTATAAGGGCATTCTGCAGTTTGTTTATGTTACCACCTGTCTAATCTTGGAAAGCAGCCAAAATTAACCATAAAACAATATGTATAAAGGATTTATTTTGAAATTAATAAAATGGACCAGTTTGGAATTATTGACCCGCAGTGACGCAACCATTTTGATACAAACAATTTAACATTATTGTTATTAATTAACTAGGAAGTTTGAAAATTGCGGCAATCTCGATCGACGCAATAATGCTTATACAAACAACTCCTGGTGGATCATGAGCACAAATTCATCGGGTTAACAAACTGCAGAATCATCACAGTTCCAAATTACGTATTATATTTAACAACAAGCCGCTATTTATAAATAGCGGCTCATTTCAATGAATAAATCAGTATGAAACCTCTTCTGGTGTATTACTCACATACCACAACATCCAAGCCTATATCCAGAGTGTGAGGCTGCACTCTATACACAACATCCTTCACAGTTGTCACCTCTAGCAGGGCACTGTGAATATACCTAGTGACAGCAAGGTAACCTTAGTCAAAAGGTCAAAAATTACTAAGAGGTTATCCCCATATCAAAAGGGAACCCTTATTCATGGTCCTTCGCGCAAAAAGTTGAATGGAAAAAAAGGATAACTCGCTCGAAAAAAGGGAGTTACAGTGAAATTAACTGCAAACGGTTCAATCAGCTACCGACAACAATAGCCCAATTAAGGACCCACCGACGGATCACGTGCACCAGCCACTGCCATCTGTCCTCAACTTCAAAAGAACTCCAACTTCATCTCCAATTCACAGCGAGCAGGCAAAGCGTCATCGTTAGTGGATCGAGTCAACCAATCGGTCAAGTGCATCAGTCACCGCCGTCCAAAAGCAAGTAAACTTCAACTCCAGCCTCAAGTCTCACCTGCAGCCTAAAATCTAAACTCTAACAAGCAGACAATCCGTCATCATCAGTAGAACAATACAACCGTTTTCACGAAACAAGTGCACCAGGTGACACCCCACAACAGAATGAACAGATAAAAAAGTTCGTAGAAAAAAAACAACTCGACGCAACTTCAGCGCAATCTCTACTATAGGCGAAGAAATGGACCGCCTTGCGGAACAGCAACATCAAGGGCGAGACATGCAACGTGTGCTGACAAATATGAAGAAAGATTCATCAAGCCGAAAAACAATCCAATACTTCGAGGGAAAAACCAAATCGGTAAAATCATTATGGACCACAATCCATGAGAACCACAAGAAGATTAACGAATTGAGTTGCCCCACCCACAATTACCACACCGCGAACTACAATGAACAACTCAAGAAGCTCTATACTGACATAGTGGACTACCTATAAGACGGTATAAAAGAAGTCGAAGCCCAAGCAAAATGAGATGACATCAAAACTAGCAGCTCTGCTTAACCAGATGGAAGAAGTCCTAAACGACAGTGTTGCAGAAATGGATGATCACACCCCAATTAACCGCCGTCAGCAGCTCCAATGCAAGGTAACCGAGAAATTCAAGCAGATTTCGGACCTATACCCACAACTCGAAATCCAATCGGTCCATATACCGTACAAGCCCGCATACACGGCACTTGAGAAACAACACGAGCAGATACTGCTACAGCTACAACCAAATAAGTCTACAAGCAATCATCCAGCCACACCGGCATCGCCACAAGTCATGCCATGCCTATACTGTCATTATCCAACAGCCAAGGTCAAACAACATATCGCTGCCTCAAGTGAAACTTGTGGAGGAGAAAGTAGAGTTCTGTATTTCATGCAAAATTTTATTTATAAATCAGTACAGAACTCTACTTTCTCCTCCACATTCCTCAACGTGCACACAGCTTCAAATTTCCAATTTCAAGTGAAGCTGCCAATGTTCGATGGATTTTATGAAGAATGGTCCACTTCCAGGGACATTTTCACGAAAATTGTTCATAAGAATGGTAACCTCACTGACATCGAAAAAATGTAATATCTGAAGACCCACGTAAGAGATGAAGCCAGTAGAGTCATTCAACATTTACAGATAAACAGTGACAACTACATTGCAAGCTGGAACATTTTCGAGAGAAGATACTACAACACAACGAGAGACTAATCATCAACAAGCTGATTGAGAAGATCTTGGAAGCACTATCAATCACTCACAAATTAGAGTAAAAGCTGAAGCAACTGCATGACACAATGATAGAATGTGTAGAAGCGCTCAACAACATAAAGATAGACATCAAATCGTGGGGACCACTAATCTCAAGACTAATATGCCGCAAATGGGATTTCGGAGACAAATCGATTATTCGAGCAATCCTTGCGAGACCCAAACAAAATGCATCAGCTAGACGACGTACTCAAGTTTCTGCAAACAAGATTTCAATCCATTGAAGCCTGCTTACAAGGTAAAAAAAAGTCCAGCGAACAAACCGACAGCACAACTGAAAGCTGCGGATACTGTCAGAAGTTTCAAGCATCAACTCCATCTGCAAGATTTGAAGTCTTCAAGGAAAAGAAGATCTGCATAAACTGCCTGAGACACCCAGCGCTCATAAGATGTAATTCAACCGTCGTATGTCACACCTGCAAGAAATTCCACCATACAACGCTACATGTAGACTTTAACAAACAGAGAAACCAGAACGGAGCCAGAAGCTTCCAACAACAGAAACGTCCAACCAAATCAACAACCCCGTAGAGACACGAGGCAGTTCTCAACCAATCACCTTGAGAGACACAACGAATTGGTCTTGTTGGCAACAGCAGTCATCAAAGTCCACAATAACCAAGGGATAGTTGAACATTTACGTGTGTTAATAGATCCAGGCTCTCAATCCACATTCATAACTGAAGAAGCTGTTTCATTACTATCCATACTACGTCAGCGCATAAGAGCCGACGTATCCGGACTTGAAAGCACAGAACCTCAAGTGGCAAAATGGATGGTAGAAATGAACGTCAAGCCAAGATTCCCGAGCAGTTTCTCAATGGAAATTCCATGTATTGTTTTACCCAAACTGACAAGAATGCTACCAAGTGAAGAAATCGCCGTAAACATCGACCAATGGAAAAACCATGTACTTGACTTGCTGACCCCACGTTCTACCGACCAGGGTCAATCGATATCATATTGGGGGCAAAAGAATATGGAGAAATAATTCGAACGGGCATTCGAAAAACAGAAGATGGACTACTTGGACAGCACATACCGAATTTGGGTAGATTCTGTCCGGAAACATTCATTCTAAGTTATCAGTCTAATAACGTGCATTGAGGAAGATCAGCAGTTATCGAAATTCTGGGAACTAGAAGAAGTAGCCCAAAGCAGGCCAACCACTGCGAAAACCATTATCAACTCAACACGAGCAGAAACAGCGACGGTACGTACACAGTCAAGATTCCATTTAACGATAAACTACAACAACTAGGGATCTCAAGATCACGTGCAGCCGCACGACTACTGCAGCTGGAGAACCGGTTTTCAAAAGATCCTTAACTTGAAAAAAAAAATACACTCAACTCATGGAAAAATACATGAAAATCAATCATATGAGAACATGCCCGCAACTAAACAGTATTCCTTCAAATGGAATCAGTCTTAATGATGCAATGTACTCAGGCCAAAAACTTCAGCAGAAATTGCCAGACATATTACTTCATTGGAGAACACATGAAATTGTATTGGCAGCAGATGTCGAGAAAATGTATCGGCAAATTGAGATTCACCCAGATGACCCAGACGACCAAAAATATCAAACAATTCTATGGAGATTCGGACCAAATGAAGCAATACAAGAATACACGCTAACGACAGTTACATATGGAACCACCTTAGCCCCTTACTTGGTCATTAGAACCTTACAGCAACTGGCAGAAGATGAGAAAGACAATTTTCCACTAGCATCTAAAGTTACTAAACAGGGTTTCTTTGTCGACGATCTGCTCTCCGGGACAGAAACGCTCGAAGAAGCCATCAATCTTCAGACAGTACCCATGTACAAAGAGGATTCATCTTACGCAAATGGTCCAGCAATCATATACCAATCCTCAAATTTCTCGATGAAGAACTGCGAGAACAATCCTTACAAGAAATTTCACCATATGATGATACCTTCAGATTCAAAACGCAAGTCAACATGGAACAGAAAGTTACTAAATGCATTATTGTTTCCGAAGTTGCGAAGCTATTCGATCCGTTAGGATGGTTAGCTCCAATAGTCATACTCATAAAGGCAGAGCTGTTAATCCAAGACCTATGGTTACAAAAGTTAAAATGGGATGACTCGATTCCGGCTAACATCCAGACAAAATGGAGGTCATTCCAGGATGAACTAAAGGCCGTGGAAGACATTTTGCGATGGACCAACCAAACGACTGTCAGAAGGAATTAAGCGGATGAAAGAGCGTACGGCGCTGTAATTTATCTCAAAGTTGACAGCAAGGAAGGACCATCCAGAATATCACTTCTCACAGTCAAATCTTAAGTTGCTCCCACCAGAACAAGAACTACTCTCCCAAGATTAGAGCTATGTTCAGCTGTTCTTCTTGCAAAACTCATGAAAAGAACCGTCACTGCATTATCAGTGGAGGAATTGATAAATATGCATGGACTGATTCAACGATAACAATATCATGGATGAAGGGAGACGTCACAAGATGGAAGACATTAGTGGCAAACCGAACTACAGAGATTAACTCCCTACTACCAGACAAAAGTTGGAATCATGTCAGAACTTCGGAGAGCCCAGCGGACGCTATCATGGTTGCAATAAAACTGAAACAGTTCAAAATGTGGTGGAATGGTCCAGATTGGCTAGCGTCAAAACCCACTATGGAAGTATTGTCACGAAAAATAGAAATACCTCCAGTTAGGGAAGAAGTTAAACATCATGCAACAATTATTACGGCAGAGGATACCAACCAGATGAAAATCACTAGCAGATTTTCGTCACTCACCAAGATGATTCGAATTCTAACGTACTGTCGTCGAATACTTAAAGAAAACTGGCACAGAAAAAGTCCACTACAGGTTAACGAACTCAACACTACTCTAGAATTAATAGTCAAACAGGAACAATGTTGTCATTTCAGAGAAGAAATAAAGTGACTTCAAGAAAATAATCCTGTCAACAGCAAAAGCAAAATCATCAACCTCAACCCAATATTAGACCACAAGGGTATGCTGAGAGTGGGCGGACGATTAGAAAAGTCACATCTACCATACGAAACCAAGCATCGGAAGATCATACCTTACAAAAGCCATCTCACCAAGCTCATAATTCTCGGCGCTCACAATCAAATTTTACATGGAGTAAACCAGCTCACACTGGCATATACAAGAAAACAGTTTTGCAAGCAAGAGTATTCCCATCTCATCCTTTCGAGCATGCAGGCATAGACTATGTCAGGTCACTGCAGATTCGGACAACTGAAGGAAGAGGACACAAGAAGTCGTAAGCGACATGTCATCCGACACTTTTTTGGCAGCCTTCCGACGCTTCATCTCATGAAGAGGACGCTGTGCACATCTCTATAGTGACAACGGCACCAATTTCGTCGGTGCTAGCAAAATCCTTCAAAAGGAAATAGTCACGACCATCCAGAACTCCAATGTTCAAGACGAGCTATCATCAGTGGAAACACAGTGGCATTTCATACCCCCAGGAGCACCACATTTTGGAGGGCTATGGGAGGCGGCAGTCAAATCTATGAAGTACCATCTGCGAAGAGTTGTTGGAAAGACCCGTTTGACATACGAGGAAATGACAACACTCATGCACCAGGTCGAAGGCTGCTTTGAATTCTCGACCACTGTATGCAATGACAAATGATCCGAGTGATCTAGATGTGCTAACTCCCGGTCACTTTCTAATTGGGAGATCTATAGTAGAACCTCCGGATCCAGTCTCCACAGCCATCACATCAGGTCTTACCGAGAAGATTGAAAGAGATTTCTGGAAAAAATGGACGTCCTACTACTTACATCAGCTACAAATGGCAAAATCAATAGATCAACCCACGAGTAGGAGATTTTGTGATTATTAAAGAGCAAGACATCAACCCTAGCAAATGGCCCCTTGGTAGAATAACGGAAATCCACCCATCACAAGACGATAACATGGTGCGAGTGGTCACTCTAAAAAAGGCAGAAGGAGGCCCTACAAAACGGCCCATACCTAAACTAATCCCTATTCCAACAGAGAAGGATGACTTAGAAGCAATGAGATTCCAGCCATCCCACTCAAAGAATTACAAGAAGACTTGGAGAATAGTAATTTCGGCACTGATATTTATGTTCGCCTTAAGAAATACTTCAGCCCAGAAATATGAGATACATTATTCTTCTCCAGGCTTCTATGTAGAGCACATTGGACACGCAAAGATAGATAAGGGAACCTTTAGAATGGAACTCCGATTCAACAAGTTTAGGATATTGAATGACACCATCAACATACATTCTTAAATTCAGCAAGTTTCGTCTCTTTAGAGTGGGCCAGAGAATTAGTATCTAACACGGAGTGTTCATCGCTAATTCAACACCTTCAAGACAAGGGAAACAGCAACACGTCAAGTGGATCAACAGAGGGATGCAGAATATGATCACTAATCGTCATAAGCGAGGACGTATGGGAAAATTACTCACATCAGTATTTGGAGTCAACGATCAAGTATACGCAGACATTGAAGAATTAGACAAAAATCAAAAGGAACTCATCAAGACCTCTAATCACCAAGCAAAGTTTAAGCTACATGCTCTGGCTACATTTAACCAGACAGATACGAATCAGCAATCAGCTAGAAAGATTCAGGAAGAAACTCAATGAAGGCATTAAAGCAAAAAATGACGTGCAGGGCTGGTACAGCCGAGTTGACGAAAACAAACTTAACATTAATTTATTGAGTGCATACCAACTCGTAGAAAATTACATAGATGAAGTCACTGATTATCATCAAAAACTTTTGGACATCCATTATCATCTATTTGAAGTCATATCTCCAACTCACGTTGAGGAAACCATATAGCGTCAGCCAACAAGAAACTTCTAACAAACATCCAGATAATCTCGTACCCAATCCTGCAGACCAAAGTTCAGCACAGCAAGGACTTCATCCACGTCTTTGGATACTTCATCATTACAGAAACTAACGAATTTTTGCTCATCAAGGCAACACCAATTCCAACAAAAATAAGAAAAGAAGCCTACTGGATACTCGATGTGCCAAACGAATTTATTGTATTAGACTACAATTCACAATTATACTATTCTTTGGCTGAGCTAAGAAATTGCATCAGCATCAGTCAAGATGCATTCATCTGCTCACGGACTAGGACTCGAAACATTGAAGCCACTCCCAACTGCATCATCGATGAACTCTATCAGCGATCGCAAAATACATCGTGCACACTGCGAAGGAAGACCTTGATATCTAGTATCATATGGAACCGTTTAA
Source organism: Ceutorhynchus assimilis (assembly GCA_917834065.1). Classification (NCBI taxonomy): domain Eukaryota; kingdom Metazoa; phylum Arthropoda; class Insecta; order Coleoptera; family Curculionidae; genus Ceutorhynchus; species Ceutorhynchus assimilis. The sequence continues at coordinate 9,195,368 of OU892284.1, read as the reverse complement.
ATACACCCAATGCTTGGATATTTATTAGCGCTGATCAACTTAAGGTCGCAACCATCTACGATGGCATTCGTGAAGATGTGACACTCAACAAAACAGGGATTTTGGTCATATCCCAGAGCTGCATCATCAAGACCAATAAAAACATTTTGACTCCAAAAAGAGCAGAATCAGTCATTGTTTTGGCATCCATGGCACAACCGGTCAACCCAAACACAACAGATGCTTCCGCTGTCAATATAGGGCAAGACATTCTAGAAGAACCAGTTCTAGAAGCCTCAGCGTCTCTAAATAAAATCCAAGATTATGGAAAAGTCAGATTTTCAACAGCAACTACAAGAAACCCATTGGGCTTCCATAGACCACCTAGCAGTATTCACCACTGTAAAATCGAGTATACTTATCATCATCACATTCTTAGCACTTTTGAGATATCTCGGGTATCGGAAACACAAGCCGAAACCAAAACGTCAAGAAGACCACTTCAACGGAATACCTTTGGAAACTCTCCGAAATTTCACCAGCAACCACGAAACTGACACCGATGCCAGCTGACCAACACTGCGGGCGGCCAGAATGTCTAATCTTCAAAAGCAGCCAAAATTAGCAATAAAACAATATAAAGAAAGGATTTATTTTAACAAAATGGACTGGTTTGGAATTATTGGTCCGCAGTGACGCAACCATTTTTATACAAACAATTTTACATCAACCTTATTATTAACTAGCAAGTTTGAAAATTGCAGCAATCTTGATAAACGCAATAATGCTTATAGAAACAACTCCTGGTGGATAAAGAGCACAAATTTATCGGGTTAACAAACTGCAGAATCATCACATAGTTCCAAATTACTCAAACCAAACTATAAACTTTATGTATAAATAGCGGCTCATTTCAATTAATAAATCAGTACAAAACCTCTTCTGGTGTATTACTTACATACCACAACACCCAAGCCTATATCCAGAGTGTGAGGCTGCACTCTATACACAACACCCTTTACATTTTTCACCTCTTGCAGGGCACTGTGAATATACCTAGTGACAGCAGGGTAACCTTAGTCAAAAGGGGCCTTATTGTCAAAAATTACTGAGGTCATCCCTATATCAAAAGGGAACCCTTATTCACCACCCAAATGCCCTTATTTCATATATTTTAAACAAAATTTGTATGTTAATGAGGAACCAATAAGCATATTCTTTTCTTAACATTTTAGAACGAAAAACGAGACCTTTTAAGGCTTTGGAAGACGAAGAAATGCCGTGGAATGATGAAGGTAGAAACCCTGTATCCTAAATCAGCTTAGAGTTCTCAAACCTACTAAATAAAATTTCTAGATCTTGAACCGTTAGTTAACATTGTCGGTGCTGAACCAGCTGTGGTTTTGGATCAAACTAAGATCGAGGACATAGAAAACTTGGAAAAAACGCTTGCCCAAGGGATCGAGTATTTTGTGGACGCTGATCCTGTTCAGTACATGTCGAGAGTTCAATTAAGAGGAACCCAACCTCCGCCGTGGTTTCCAGGATACATTTATGCTCTGCCCGAATTCCCCGATGTTGTTAAATTGGCACGGAACCCCGATGAAGTGTTTATTGCTGGCTGGCGTTCTTGTCAACCAAGAATTATACCCGAACATTCCTTTTCTATTTTGCGATAATTTTTGTGGTACCCTTCAATAAATACATAACGTTTGAGTAAGATTTTTTTTATTTAACAGATAAACAATTAACAGATATTTTTATTGTCATTTTGCTATGTTTAGGATACATTAGCTTAAATATTAAATTCATAAAAAAATAAATAAATGTTTGTGCAAAATAATAAACCACTACAAACTAACTACATTTGGATTGGAATGTCAACTGATATGTTAACCCCCAGATTCAATTAATTTAAGGTTTGTGGTATATTAGTTTCTGTCATGGAATGCGAAATTGTCCATTTGCTACATACCTATTTTTTTTCAAACTAACTGGGGCTTAAGTTAAATTAAAAATTATATTTATACCACACAACTGTTATTAGCTTTATTTATCAACCCTGAGAAACTGGCAGAATTTTTTTTAACCTATATCCATCAGTAAGGGCTTGAAAGGGAAGAGATTACAACCCTTTATTGTAGTATACTCTTTCTATTTGAGTTATGTCATGTTTTTTCTTCACTTCCTCCTAAAACATGAAAAGGAAAATACCAATTAGGCTCATTTCATGTGAAGCAATAATAACTAAATACTAATTTACAACCAGGAATAATTGTTACATTTATTGATGCTAATACATTATCATAAATTACAAGGGTTGATATGATTTTTCTTCGGGATTCTGGGACAGGATTATGATCGGATCGGTATATGAAGGTAACGATTGTAAAACACATATTTTGGTACTTTGCAGCGGAATTTTTCGTTCAAGTAACACTAGAAACTTTACTTTGAGTGAACAAATCACAAAGTTTAGTTTTTACCTGAAGTTCCTTCTCCAACTTTGAGAACGGCAAACTAGCTTTCTGCTTAAAGAAAGCGCAAGCTAATGGCGTAGCAAACGTTAGACAAAGACCCAACACTCCAAGGGATGTAGGTAACGCTAACCATGGATATCTGCAAAGGGTACCACGTTTTTCTAAATAGTCCATTACGACTGGAGTAATAACTACAAGAAAATACATGGGTATTTTTATGATCTATAATTACAAATATGGTTTTGCTTATTACCCATTCCAGGTAGAGCCATTGCAATTCTGCTCAGAATAACTTGTCCAATGCCTTGCTGGGCGGCCACTGTTGAGTAACCCAACTTATTACCATTGATATCGTAAATTGGAGTACCATGTTTCAATTCCCTGCGCAAAAGAATCAAGAATTTTATTAGTTATTGTGCTTATAAAACTGTTTCATACTTACTGTGCTCTCATCATAGGAATATTGATGCAATTAGCTGCAGCGACTGCTGCAAATGGTACCATACGTCCGACCAATGGCGGCATCTTCTGCGGCACAAAAATCATTCATTTTGGCTTAGTTCTCGAACCTCTAAGGAGATTTTGTTTTTTCAATTATAACTTTGTGATTTTTTGAACTCAATAACTTTAGAGGTGCCAACGTTTTTGCGTTTTGGATAGGAGCATTGTTTGTGCACCTTGAAGAGCAGAACACAATATTCTGCTACCAGATAGGTAGGTATTTTTTTGACGTTACGGCGTTTTTTAATGGAATAAATTATAAATTCCCTATACCGAAACCTGATTTATTTCGAAAAATCGCTCGAATCTTGTTGATTGTTCTTATTTTTTGATGCGCGAAATAATATAATATAATTTCATCGATGTTTTTTTTTTTATTCAACACCTGCTAGTTATAAGAGTCATTATTTGTTCCAATTTAGACAGGTAAACTATGAAATAACACACTAGTGTGTTATAAACCATAACTCACTAGTGGGTTATGGTTTATAACTCACTCTCTCATAAATTCAACGCAAAAGTCAGGAAATAAAAAAATATTAATCCTGCTTTTAAGAAGATTCATTTCCAAAAAAATAACTATAAGGTAAAGTCCGACAAATACCATTTAAAAGTCACGTGATATTGGTGGCAAAAAACGTATGTCCATTGATTATGTCGTTGATATCACCGACAAAAAGCTACTGGTAGTTAATTGGTAGGTGGTAGACGCTTTTTACTCATTGGGCGTCGACCGGTGAGATACCACCATGCCAGAATTGAGTAGCGCTAAGTGGTATCACCACGTTCCGCTACTACGCTGGCAGTCCGGTTCCAACAATGAGTAACAGATAGCATGATGGCGCCTCCAGGATCAAAATATTCCGTAGGTAAAATACCCGACCACTCGGATCTCCGGGCGTCGGGTGATCCTGTGGGTCCTTCATGCAAAGATATAACGAGAAGATCAAAACCTCAACTCAGAATTGATTTTAGCAATATAAGAGGAATAAGTACAAATATGAATTCAGTTCACCAACATCTTGAAGAACAAAAACCTGACATCCTTGTTCTCACTGAAACTAAAATCAGTTCTGCAACACCTATTGTGAACTATCTTTATCCCGGCTATGACCTACACCACCGATTTCGACATAATTTTGGGATCTGTGTGTACATTAAAAATGACCTTTCATGTCATCGAGAGGAGAAGCTAGAACCAGCGAACCTTGATATCATATGGCTAAAATTCACCTCAAAGTCATCGACCAAGTTTATCTGCTGCCTCTACCGACCGCCAAGTAACACCGATTACCAAAACTTTTTCGCGACATTATCCGAAAGCTGTGATAGTATACAGTCAAACTATCCACAGGCGGAAATTGTCTTTTTAGGCGATTTCAACGTCCACAATATACCCTGGCTGAAACACCACAACAAAACAGATAACGAAGGCAGAGAAGCAGAAGCTTTTGCCATAAGTTGTGGTCTAACGCAGCTTGTCGATGAACCTACCCGTATCTCAGAAAGGGGCGAATTTGCAGCGCTTTTAGACTTGTTCCTAACCACCAATCCTGACTCGTACACAATTCAAGTAGATGCTCCACTTGGTTCGTCAGATCATAAACTTATAATAACAAAGTGCGAAATGCTCATCCCACCAAGCCTACAACTACTTCCTCGTAAAATGTGGCACTATAAATCGGCAAAATGGAATGACCTAAAACAGTATTACCTGGATTTTCCATGGCAAGAGGTTTGCTTTAAAACAGCTGATCCCACTATTTGCTGTAATGAAATAACACAAGTAATCTTATCTGGAATGGACCCATATATCCCACATACAACTAAACGTAGAGCTAATGCAAAACCTTGGTTCAACAGCCAGTGTCAAACGGCTGTACAGAAAAAACACAGAGCATATAACCTTTGGAAACGACAACAAACCGCTCAAAACCACACAGAATTTATAGAAGCCAGAAATAGTTGCAAAATTACTATTGACTCCGCTAAAGAAACATACAATCAAAGAATAAAAAACAGGTTGCTGAATTGTCCAAGTAGTTCTAGGTCTTTTTGGTCTCTTGCAAAAGCTGTTGGATGTAACTTCACCAAGTCATCCATACCACCACTTACAGATAAAAATAATCACTTAGCCACAACATCAGAGGAAAAAGCCAATATGCTTGCCCAAATGTTTTCCTCCAACTCCAACCTAACAGTGCCAAACGGAAAAACTCCACCGTTCATTGAAAGGGTTTCCCATAGTATGCCAGAGGTACCCTTTTGTCACAGAGAAATACGAAAATCCCTAAAAAAGCTGGATACAAACAAAGCAATGGGTCCGGATGGCATTCCCGCAATAGTACTCAAAAATTGCGCCAACGAACTCACCCCAACTTTCGCAAAATTATTCAATTTGTCTTACAGGCAAGGAGTATATCCATCATCATGGAAGTCTGCCGCAGTACAACCCATTCCAAAGAAAGGAAAAAAGACAGATCCGTTAAACTATAGACCAATTGCTCTACTTCCGGTGATATCAAAAGTAATGGAAAGAGTTGTGAACAATCACCTAACCAAGTACTTGGAAAAGTACAAAATTATCAACGATAAGCAATACGGATTTCGAAAATATAGGTCAACTGGCGATTTACTTACATACGTCACTCACTTATGGCAAAAAGCGATTGAGTTGCGGGGTGAAACAAGAACAATTGCCTTAGATATATCTAAAGCATTCGACAAAGTTTGGCATGAAAATCTGCTCAACAAGCTCAAAGCAATGGGATTATCGCCGAAACTTTGCACTTGGTTTGAAAGTTACCTAAAGGACAGATCCATTTATGTTGCACTGGATGGCCAGAACTCCAACTCTTACCAAATAAATGCTGGTGTGCCACAGGGAGCAATCCTTTCGCCAACTCTTTTCCTGATTTACATAAATGACCTCATAGATAAAACAGTAAATCCACTTTATTGCTTTGCAGACGATGGCAATGTAGTCTCCTCACTCATACCACCCACAGGTCTTTCCGCACGTGAATTCCATCATCTTAGACTAACTCAAATATCGCAGATAAATAACGACCTGGAGATAATAGAGGACTGGGGTAACAAAAACCTTGTACAGTTCAACGCGCAGAAAACCCAAGCAGCTCTGTTTTCAAAAAAGACCAGCACCAGTGAGCCAAACATCATGCTATCTGGAAGTGCTGTCACATTACAGAGTCAGTTGAACATCTTGGGGGTTACTGCAGAGACCAACATGTCTTGGCACAGTCACGTGGCAGATATTGCTAAAAGGGCCTCCCAAAAGCTGGGGGTGCTATTTCGTACAAGACATCTGTACACACCAAGCCAATTGCTGACACTCTACAAAGCCCAGATTCGACCAACTATGGAGTACTGCTCACATATATGGAGTGCAGCACCCAAACATACCTTAATGCTTTTGAATACCATGCAAGAACGAGCTATCAAGCTGATCAATGACCCCGCACTTACTCGTAACTTGGATGGTCTCGAACATCGCAGATCTGTGGGCGATTTATCTCTCTTCTACAGGTACTATCACGGAAAATGCTCTGAAGAGTTGGCACGTATGATTCCACCGAGAGTAGCACCTACCAGGCGAACCCGTCAAACAGACGGTAACCATGAATTTACTGTCAAACTAGAGGCACCAAGAACCTCATTATATCAGAATTCATATCTCTGGAGAACAGCATCGCTGTGGAATAAACTCCTTGCGACGGTTTTCCCTGCAGGTTACAACCTGAACCGTTTCAAGACCAACATACACCGACATTTCCGCGCACTTGCCGCTTCTCGAGCGTGATAGGACATTTCCTTGCGAGTGCGCATATCCGTAAAAAAAAAAAAAAAAAAAAAAAAAAAAAAAAAAAAAAAAAAAATTATTCAATTTTAATATATGTTCCCACTAGCATTTTACAAACGCGTTTCTGAAGTAGTATTGAACAATCATAGGGCAATTTTAATACTTGCAATTGTTGCGAGACTCACTTTTGTCGCATCTGCTGTCTGTTGTAATACATTCTGAACTTAAACTGGGTACCCGTTTTCTATTTGCTTCTTTTCGAGTTGGAAAAACGTTAATATAGTCAAAATTATTAGCTGTGTTAGTTCGTTGTATTATTTTCGAAAATAACTTTGACAAATTAAATGATGACAGTGACGGATTCTATTTCAGGTAAGAATATTATGAACAATAATTAGACACCAATTTTTTTGTCAATTTTACTATCACCGTTGTTTGAGATGTATTTAACAAGGATAGAGAAAAATCACGTGACTTTAAAATGGTATTTGTTGGACTATAGGTACTTAATTTTTTCAGTTCTTGTATGCTGCTCGTGTGCTATGATTTCTGAGTTATTGGATAAAACCTTGTATGCTACTCATGTGTTATGTTTTCCAAGTCCCTCGAGAAATTATTATAAATATACATTTTTCTCGCGTGACTTATTATTACACTATCCGCATGTTGCTAAATTCACCAAAATGGTGCACCGCCACGGATGCGGTGATTAAAATTCACTAATGCCAATGCCAAACCACAGGTTGTCAAACCCTGTTTAATTTAACAACAGGGCTTGTTCTACCATATTCCACCACGGTGCCTACACCAGCTGAATTTAGCCACATGCGGAACACACTAGTACCATAAATAACTATTAAATGGCTGCACCTGTTTTTTATTTTAACGAAGTTGCATTCGGATTCCGGAATACTAATGGCCGTTTCCACCAACAATTTTAAGAGAGGTTTAACGATAAGTATAACTTAAAATGACATTTCTACATGTAAAAATGTCACTTTGACGAATACTTATCTTTAAGCCTCCCCTAAAATTGTCGGTGGAAACGGCCATGAGAGATGACTTGTCGAAACATGGAAATTGGAAGGAAAATACTTATTTGCAAGTTTTTATCACCTCTTGTAAAGGCGAGTTGTAGCGAAATTTACGAGTCGTTAGCTTTGACATAATTTATTTATCTATTTATTGATACGAAATAACCCCATTACCAGCAAAATTACAACAACAAAAAACAATTTGGTTAGGTATACATTATTAAACCTGCAGCAAGTTAGCGTTAATACTAAAAGAAAAAGAAGTAACAAAAAAAAAACTTAAGAAAAAACAAACCAAGCAGTGACACTTTGTTTCCGCTGTTTCCAAATTGTTTCGACACAAATCGGAAAACTGATGTCTAAATGGCAACTGTGTCCATTTATCAAATTGGTGACTGCTTTGCTTCGACACTTTTCAGACCAATTATGTCCAAAAAAAGTATGGGTCTAGGGCTAGGGTCTAATAGCCATTTCCACCAACTATTTTAGGGGAGCCTTAACGATAAGTATTACTTAAACTGACATTTCTCCATGTAAAAATGTCATTTTAGGGAAAATTTATCGCTAAGGCTCCCCTAAAATAGTTGGTGGAAACGGCCATAAGTAGCATTATTTAAGAAACATGTGCCTAATTTGCGTCGCTCCTGTGCCCTCTTGGAAACAGTAACACAATTTGGGCTCACTAAGGTCGACACTTTAATTGACTCGATGATTCCATGTATAGAATTTTTAATACCTATTTACAAGTACCAGTCGTTCTAGTGACTATACGTATGTCGATTCTTGAATGCACAAATAAAATTAGGTTAGGAATTTCCTATTTGTACATGAAATTGACGTATTAGCAATCGACGTTCGTTTTTGTTGGTAATTTTTTGTTTCATCTTATTCGTGATTGATAAATAAGGATTAAATTATTCTAAATGGGTATTAAAAATACTATACTTTACTAATCTGTTTCCGTTTTGTTACCAAATTGAGTCAAGTGGACGCAAATGTTCCCATTTAGCCGCATCTTGGATTCATGGTGTGTGATGTGTGAGGTGGGCGCATTGGGTTCCGAAGGGACACATTTAAACACACATGTTTTCTAGTTTGTGTCTAAATTGTTATGCCAAATGATTTGTTTGGGTTTAGTTTATTGATGTATAATTTTTCACTATTTTCTACATTTTAAGGTAGCCAATTCAAATACCGTCCTGCTTCCAGTTATTTGGGACAATGGTCGGGCGAACCCTTTGAATATAAAACTACAGGAAGGAGCGTTTTCTATCTGTTACTACAGACAACGAAGGGACGGAAACGGCCATTTTGAGCCTCCAAGTTTGGACTCATCATTTGTTTTGGTGGTTCCCTGTGTCCTCATTTAAGTGGATGTTTAATGGATTTTAGCGGTTTTAAGTGATGATAAGTACTGGAATTAGTGAGAAAAGAGTGAGTCATAATATTGACAATCATATTTAAATAAACATACGCCACTGCCGAACCGGAAATACTAGTCGGCCATATGCAACCTCCACATATTTTGGTCGCGCAGATTCGAACTTCCTGTAGTTTTATATTCAAAGGGCGAACCATATTGTTTTCAATTGTTTTGACGATTTTGAACGGCATTCTAAAGCAAGTGACACACTGGAGAAATAGGTTTAACTTGTTGCAAAGGAACTGGAAATTTGTTTCATTATCACACATAAATTCAAATGAGGCGGAGCACACTTGCGAAACAATTTCTGCTCTCCTCTTTCAGAAACGCCAGTGTGCTCCGCCTTATTTGACTGTATGTGTCGTGTGGTAATGAAACAAATTTCCAGTCTCTTGCAAGAAGTTTCAAGAAACGTATTTCTTTAGTGTGTCACCTGCCCAACACTCACATACAAAAAGAACAGTGAAACATTACAATGACAAACACCGAGACAAACACTGTAAAAACGAAGTGAATTACATGCCAAACTAGATTAGGGATGTGTTCGAAATTTCACCAATTGGGCACATTTCGGAACACTCAAGAAGGCACATATTGGGTACAGATGTGCCCGGTTACAAATTGTACCCATTTTGGGAAAAATTTAGTCTCAGGTGTCGGATAAGTTCCTACATTGCGCCTGTATGTCCATATAGAGTCATTTTGGCCAAATACTGGATTATAATTAGACACATGTGGCTAAAATGTGTCTATTGATTTTGTCTTTGTCGCTATAGAATATATTTGGCCAAATTACGGATACTTAACAGAAACTAGATTCCAATTGGACACATTGCATAAATTCGCCATATTTTTTTCGTTGAAATAGATCTGACGCTCTAGGAAAAAATGGCGTTTGTGAAATATTTTACATAATTTAACTTTCTGGTGAAATTTGATCCTAAAATTTTAAAAATGCAGTGTTATAAGTTACATAGAATGCATTTATGCGAATACTTTTAAACAGTTTTAATAAAAATATGGCAATTTCAATTTTTGTTTTTTATTAAAAAATATGAAAATATTAAAAATACCTACTTATTAATTTTGAGGCCCGTTCAATTTTTAGAAGTATTTTGCCTATATTCATCAATGAAATTTAGTTCCCAATGAAAATTAAGACAATAAATACCTCGATAAATACTCTTCAGTTTCAAAACAATATAATATATACAGAAATTAAAAAGACAATATGGATGTCATTATGCTCTTCCCTGCAAGTATCTTATACATATTTTCAGGTATAGGATTTTCACGATATATTTAGGATGACGTCACATTTAGTCAATTTCTGCTGCAAATCTGACAAAACTAAAAGTACTTCCTAATGCATTTGAAGTAGGGGAATTTTAGATGTTTCTGGTTGGCAACGGCGCACGATGTTGCATGATTTGAATGAACATTTTCAAATAAAAAAACTCGTGTCGATTCATTTCGTTACCTATTTTTAACTGTCAGTGGTATTGATAATTCATTATGATATTCTGGTAAATATTAAGAAAACAAATAGGCATTGACAACATTGTCATTCCTTGTTCTCTGACGTCATGCTAAATATAACGTAAAAAACCATCTAGTTTGCATCCAATTTGTTTCCAATTACAAATAGTTTGTGTCCATTTGGTTTTATTGTCGGTCCCAAAACCGTATTTTGGAAACAATTTGGAACAAATGGCAACCATTTGGTAACCAAAAATTAGAAACACTTTGGGCATAAAGCGGTCACACTACCGAACATATTTTGGAAGCATAGGACACATTTTGGGCAAATTTAAGCAACATATCGGGAAAGTTTTAGACCCAAATATGGGCAAACTATGGAAACTTTTTGGCACAACTTTCGTCACCATTTTCCACACTTAGTGGTTTTAAAGTCGACTCTGTGACTTCAAAATGTGTCCAAAATCATATTACTAGGTTGTGTCGACACAATGGCCAAAATGTGTCATTCTTTGTTACTTGGGAAGCTAAACTACTAAGAAAAATATACTTGAGAAAGAAATAAAATAAATTAACTATCAATCAACACAAACGAAATGAATTGTATCAGGTCTTCGAAAAAAAACCAATCATTACATTCAATAGTAATATAACAAGTGCAATGGAAATTATTGATAATTTTTGGGAAATTGGCCCGAATGCAAAAGAGCACGAGTGCACGTAGTGCACGAGTGCCTTTTTCAGTTAAAAACGCATGAGTGCCAATTTATCGAAAATTATAAATATATTTCCATTGCACGAGTTGTATTTAATGAGAGAATTTCATAAATCAAAAATTTGAATTTTTTGTCAAAAAATGTCAAAACACCACACTATGCAATAGGCTCCTTGCATTAAATTTTTTATTGCTGATTTTGATAGTCCATGAAAAATAAGTCAACACGTGTTTTTTCTTTTTCTTCTTAGTCAAAAATTGACGGAGATACAACACTATGAAATCTGCCTATGACGTCACTTATCTAATAAATAAGTGATGTTGCACATGCTCAGTATATCTATATATACAAAACTTGATATTTGAATAACTTCCGGAATAATCATAATTGGGCGAAATTAAAAAAAAAGTAACGATTTTTTTTCGATTTTCCACAGTTTGCAATAAACAATAATCAATTTAATTTTCCATGCAAGTACCCTATTATCTGATAATTTGCACTAGTGCAAATTATCGCGTTATTCCAGTCCGATTGGTTTAAATCAACAATCAAAACATGTCAGTTTAATGTTGGAATACCAGTTTTGACAGATGTATGAAATTCTCAAAAATAATTTGTTTGACACGCACCATTCTATCACACGATCTAAATCCTCTTGCAAATGTTCTGAATAGTTTTCCAAAATTTATTGCGTCTGCAAATAACAATCACCGGGAACCAAATCGATCTATAATAGGTATATGAAAAACTGCAGAAAATTTTTGAAAATTTGACAGTGTACTAATGTCAATGGAGTCTGGCCAAAATATTCTCAAGATGGTGGCATTTCCGCTTATACCGGAAGAAGACGTCAATTTGCTTATTTTAAATGAGACACCCTAGGTGCCAATTTTTGGAAATGTACGTTTATTTGCGTATGCTTAAAGATGCGCACGATATGAAACGTATACTTTTCTTTGTGCCAATGTTCTGTGGTGCCAATTTTTGGATGACATGCGCAAGTCGAAAGACGCCTGAGTGAGGCATTCACAACATTACGCAGGGTTGATCAGGCGACACTGCAAATTAGGCTCTCCAAACCACGTGCTTTTCCAATATGTTGAGAGTGGAAAATTTGACGTTTGTTTGTTTATCTTGAGTTTATTTGGAATATTTTCAATAGTAATATAACTAGTGCAATAGAAATTATTGATAATTTTTGGGAAATTTGCCCGAATGCATTTTTAGTTGAAAAAGAGCACGAGTGCACGTAGTGCACGAGTGCCTTTTTCAGTTAAAAACGCATGAGTGCAAATTTGTCGAAAATTATAAATATATTTCCATTGCACGAGTTGTATTTAATGAGAGAATTTCATAAATCAAAAATTTAAATTTTTTGTCAAAAAATGTCAAAACACTAGTTTTCCAACCAGTTAGTATGCAATTATCTGATAATTTGCACTAGTGCAAATTATCGCGTAATTACAATCCGATTGGTTCAAATCAACAATCAAAACATGTCAATTTATTGTTGGAATACCAGTTTTTACAGATGTATGAAATTCTCAAGCTAATTACAGTTTACTTTGTTATGATATACTTTTTGAGATGCAGAGTGAATATTTAAAGACTTAAATGCAGGAAAATCAGGATGTGGCCGAACGGTTAGTTTGAAAAAATGTTCAGTTGACATTTTAACCCACAGTTTTCACAAATTTCACATCAATGAGTAAATGAAGGCCTACAAAAGCTTAGATTCTCACAAGTATTTTGAGTCTGGCTTAATTTTAGATGTAGGAATTATGGTAGTGAAACATTTTTGTACTGAGGGAAAAAAATGGGTTGTGTAAACTGTCGACTTTTGACAAATTTTTACTTTATGAAAAAAATTTCGTAACACAAGAAGAAACAGAGTGCAAATGCATTAGAAAAATAGAAAAAATTGCTCTTGGAGCATGTGAAGAAGAAAACGTAACTAATTAGCGGTAAACAAACGCAAAGTTATACAATGAAGTTACATCCACAGTGCCGAATGCCGAACGGATGTAGGTAAGGTGCCAAACATTCGATCAAATAAAAAACAAGATCTTTTGTTAATCGACACAACTTAATAAATTGTTAATGCTTAAGCTCTATGAATGGATCTTGAGGGTTATGCTGGTTGCTTGGCCGTTTTTGCTCTGCAAGTTCCATATTTCGTATTGCGAGCATATTCATTAGTTTTTCCATTTTCAGTGGTTTATATTTATCACGACAAGAAACCACGAAGTTCACACACAAATACTGAACAAATAGACAGATGAAATAAAATAATAACGATCGGAGCGCATACGCAAAGATGCGAATACTCAGAAATGGGATCAGGGCCGTCTTAAGGCATGGGCCCGCTGGGCCCGGGCCCAGGGCCTCGGCGCCAAAGGGGCCTCATCGCTAAGTCCACGCCCAATTTAAAATAAAATTTATAGTAAAAAAATGAAAAAAAATATTGGCGGGTAGCGATAGAATGCAACTTAAATGTCACAATTTACTTTGACTTTGTTCAAAACCTCTATATACGATTTCTTTTCTTCGTCAATGCACCGTTGGGAAATGAATTCAAATTTGAGTTACGATCATAAAGTACTGAAAAGCGGTGGTCTTCACGTGAAGACGCAGTTACAGCTTTAAATTGTGGATACAAAAATCCAAATGAGCCTTGATACCTTAAGTGCCGGTACTTTTGCTCTTATTTGACAGCCGTTAAAAATAATCAGGGCTTTGAATGTACTCTAACCACATCATACTTATAGACCTTGGCCCATGCAAAACTTTGACAACACAACGTATCAAATTCGTTAATCGATAGCAAAAGTATTGGCCCTAAGAATGACAAATTGCAATCAGCAGATACACGTCTTACTGCAAAAACATTGAATAGCAAGATGGATGACTTAGAAACTACTTTCATAACTATTTTTTGGAATGATATTTTGACGGACTAACAGAGTAAATTTGTTCGTCCAAAAGGAAAACTGAAATTTGTCTACAACTGTAATAGTTATTTACCTAACAAATGCGGAAAGTGATACTTTACCGCACGCAACGGCAGTTGACCGAACGACAGGGAGCGGAGTTCGGTCAAGCCGTTAAGGGCGGTAAAAGCGCTTTCCGCATGTGTTAGGTACAAAATTTTACCTATGAGCATCTACATCTCTAAAAAAAAGGCATTGATAAAATTAATTATTGAATCAGATTAATTAATGAAATTAGATTAGATATAGAAATGATCAAAAATCCATATTCTGAAAAAAAAAGAGGATTTCTGATTAAAAATATCAAATTTTACTTTACCGCACACTATGCGGTAAAGGCACTTTCCGCATGCGTTAGGTACAACATTTTACCTATGAGCATCTACACATCTCCAAAAAAAGGCATTGATAAAATTAATTAATGAATCAAATTTATTAATGAAATTAGATTAGATTTAGAAATGATCAAAAATCCATATTCTGAAAAAGAAAGGATTTTTTATTATAATTTTATTATAAATATCAAATTCTACATAGTATGCGGTAAAGTAGACTTTGGTATTTATAATTGAAAAGCCTTTCTTTTTCAGAAAATGGATTTTTGATCACTTCTAAATCTAATCTTATTTCATTAATTGATATGATTTATTGTTTATTTTATTAATGCCTTGTTTTGGAGATGTAGATGTTCATAGGTAAAATTTTGTACCTAAACACATGCGGAAAGTGCCTTTACCGCCCTTAAAGGCTTGACCGATCAACTGCTGTTGCGTGCGGTAAAGTATCACTTTCCGCATTCGTTAGGTAAATAAGTATTAAATCATTAATGGCATATATAAGACGATTTTGATTTTTATGAATCAAAATCCAGAGAAAAATCTGTTTTAAAGGAGTGAGTACCGCAATATTAGGACACGAGTGAAAAGACAAAGTAACTTTCCTTGAAGGTAACTGTTAAAAAATATTTGAAAGAATCGGTTTTTTTGAAAAAATGTCTGACCATGTGAAATTGAAATTTCAAGAGAAGCGGTAAAACTGTCACAATTTTATGACAAAGAAACCGATGAATTAATTTTGGAATGTGACCATTTCAAATCCTATATCAGCATAGATATTGAAAAACTAAAAAAACAGGAAGTAGAAATGGGGAGGAAACATGAAATTGGTATGAGAATTTTTTTTATCCATGATTTGTTGAGTATTGAAAGCAAAATTTTACAAACCGTTGATTTTGAAGACATAATTCACGATTTTGCCTCTGTAAACTCTAGAAAACGACCTTTGTAATTTGTTATTTTCTTTCCACAATATATACATTACATTTTCACATTTCAAAAGTTTTTCTAACTTATTCATGTCGTATGCCCTAGAGCACCCCCCCCCCCTGTAGGTAAGGGGCCTCCTTTGACATATAGGCCCAGGGCCTCAAGAAGTCTTAAGACGTCCCTGAATGGGATAGCATAGTCTTAGCACATTAACGTAGACTTTTTATAGTTACGAATGGTCAAAAATTGACCCCCTGTATATGATTGCATATTGGGATTCTACGTGAAATTCTGAGCAGATTTCATGTGATATACATTGGATATACCCTATACCTAAGTTCAACTGTTTTGGAAATATTGACAGTTGAAAATTGACTTTTTGCAACTTTGACAGGCTGTGAAACCGAAACGGTTAATTTCAGAGGAAACCCGATTTTACATTCCTATCTTAGATTTTTATAAACTATCATTTGACACCAACTTTGAATTTAATCCAAGATTAAAAATTGCAGTTAAATTTAATCTCCGGGTAAATTCAAAGTTGGTGTCAAATGATAGTTTATGAAAATCTAAGATAGTGTAACAAAGTTACCTCAATTTTACATTCATACCGCGAATTATTCTAATTTATTTCCGAAATAATAAATAAATATTCAGTACAGTAATATTTAAACGTATAACCTTTCTAGCAAACGCTTCATTTTCATCGCTAAGGGACAAACACAAGCCCAAGTCGCATTCCAATGCAACAGAAAAACCGTCGGCGTCGTCACCGGGCGGCGATTCCCTATTGTACTACGACTATAAATAGGGCAAAAATTGCGAATATTAGGCAGTACCAGCCAACGCTTGAAACCCATCAAGTCACCAGCAGTACGACGAAGCCGATCCCGACGTGACCAGTTGCCAGAATTGTTAAATCTGGAAGCACCGATCAGCTCGAGGTAAGCCGTCTCCAGCCATAGCGGTAAGTTCAGTCCTCACTTTACACCGTCGCACACTTCGCACCAGTAGGTAAAATTAATAGACACTACAGGCTTTCCTGTAATAGAAATTTCGCCAGAGTACCTTGGACAGGCAATTTCTATTACACTTGAACTCTACCGGATCTTGCCCGAGTACCTTGAACGGGTGGTCCGTAAGAGGGATTTTTGCCTGAGTACCCTGAACAGGCAGTTCCCTCCGAAGGCTTGTGGTGTCACGCCGCGAAGTTACCCGACACTTAAACTTCCCTTGGCAATAGGGATTTCGCCTGAGTACCCTGAACGGGCAACCGCTATTGCCGCATATTACCCGAGTACCCCGAACGGGTAATCTATAAGAGAGTTTTTCGCCTGAGAACCCTGAACAGGCATTTCTCTCGGGAGTTTAAGTGTAAGCCGGGATTAAAATTTACTATCACGAGGACTGATACTTCCGTTATCCGAGATCCGTATGTTTCTTTGCTTGGGTTACCGGAGTTTTTACCATTGTTACCTGTTGCTAATTTTCACTTCTATTGCTCAACGGCATTACATTTCCGTTCCGACACCGCACCTGTATATAGAGTAATTAAATAACTCTGCATCTCACCGCCTATACCACCTGCTTTTTCACATCGCAATTCACTATTTGTGCGCTCTGTTATCACACCCTCTCTTGCATGTTTTCGCGTGCTCTCCATTTTGTTTTCTTTTAAGATTAATTATTAATAATACTTTTTTTTAATACACACAATACATCCATATAATTATATATCAATATTATTCTTTTCTCTCTTTCGTAATACAGAGGTTCTCATTTTGGATTCATCAACTGTTTTATTGCTTATCCTGACCCAACCCCTTTCAGTAATTTTTCAGGAAACAGTTAAGGGCTTTTCAGGTGTTTATACCAGGGACTCCGGCGAGTCTTGAGTAAGTATCGCTTGCGACCCCTGGATTACCGTTTCTCCTCTGTATCAAAGCTGCCTGGTGCACGTGGGCCCTCAACCACTTTAATCCTGAGGGTGGCGCCCGAGATATACCGCCGAATAAACCCTAACTGGGAAACCGCCCTGATTACACAACAATTAGCGCCTTACAATAGGAATGTGAAATAAGGTTTTCCTCTAAAATTAACCGTTTAGGTTTTACAGACTGTCAAAGTTGCAAAAAGTCAATTTTCAACTGTCAATATTTCCAAAACAGTTCAACTTAGGTATAGGGTATATTAAATGAAATCTACTCAGAATTTTACGTAGAGAATCCAAATATGCAATCATATACAGCGTTTCTCATTTGAAATAAGCAAGTTGACGTCTACTTTCAGTATAACCGGAAGTGCCATCATCTTGAAAATATTTTAGCCGGGTTGCCTTCATTGACATTAGTATAATGTACCGTCAAATTTTCAAAAATTTTCTGCATACAGTTTTTCATACAGTGTGTCCCGCTTAAGGACTGACCATCCTTCTAAAATTTTTATTTTTCAACCGATTTAATCCATTTTTTTTTTGTCTTGTAGCTACTCGAATTTGTCACTTATTAGGCTCATAATTTTATTTATACGGCTGCACTGGTTTACAGGGTGTCCACATTTATAGGCTCAAATTTCAACAAATACTATTAGGGATTTTTTAAGAAAAAATCTAATAGCAGATTCTTGTTTAGAATGGTCTAAAACCCTAATGTACGAATTTTTGTTCCAATAGAATACAGGGTGATCACAACAAATTTTCAAAATTCAATGAACCAAACCGGAAAAATTTCATATTTTGAAGCCTTGAGAACAAGAAAACTTGATACAACATAGTTTTAGAACATCCTTAACCAAAACTTGTAGTAAGCTTGTCTCAAAATATAAAATTTTTACGGTTTGATCCATTAAATTTTAAAAATTTGTTGTGATCACCCTGTATCCTATTGGAACAAAAATTCGTACATTAGGGTTTTAGACCATTCTAAATAAGAATCTGCTATCAGATTTTTTCTAAAAAAATCCCTAATAGTACTTATTGAAATTTGAGCCTTTAAATGTGGACACCCTGTAAACCAGTGCAGCCGTATAAATAAAATTATGAGCCTAATAAGTGCCAAATTCGAGTAGCTACAAGACAAAAAAAAATTAATTGAATCGGTTGAAAAATAAAAATTTTAGAAGGGTGGTCAGTCCTTAAGCGGGACACACTGTATACAGGGTGTATATTTAAGTGATACCATTATTGCTATATCCAAAACGGTAAGAGCTACAAGGTCGGTTAAATTAGAAAAAAGTTGCCTTTTTTTATGCCCATATAGGACTCGTTTACAGTGTTGTCAAATTCCTTTTAGTTTATGAAATACAGAATGATTTCTAAAAAACGCCCAAAAATATTTCATTAATTATAGACACAATTTAAATTTGAAAGTTTTATAATTTTTTTTTGCTCTATAACATGACATTTTCAAATTTTAAATCCAACGTTTCGTGATTGAGCCACCATCATCAACTCCATTTTCTCAAATACGGACCTGCATTTTTTGTGTCATTTTTAGAAACTGCCCTTTATTCCCCTTTTAAAAATGACATAAAAAATCCAGGTCCGCATTCAAAAAAATGTAGTTGATAATGATAGCTCGATCACGAAAGATAGGATTAAAAATTTGAAGACGCCATGTTGTAGAGCGTGAAAAATTATAAAACTTTCAAATTTAAATTGTGTCTCGTTGTCTCGAAAATCAATAGTTTTCAAAATAATTGATAAATTATTTCAGACGTTTCTTAGAAATCACCCTGTATTTCATAAACTAAAAGGAATTTGGCAACACTGTGAACAAGTCTTGAATAAGAATCAAAAAACGCAACTTTTTTCTAATTTAATCGACCTTGTAGCTCTTACCGTTTTAGATACAGCAATAGTGATATCACTTAAAATATACACCGTTTCCTGTATAGATCGATTTGGTTCCCGGTGGGACACCCTACACCCTGTATGAAAAACAATCAACAAATGTCATTAACAAGAATATTCAATAGCAGTATATAGCGAACAATGTTCACCTTCTAGTACTCTTGATGTAATTAATATAGATAATAGAGAAAAAACTGCCAATCTTAACCCTTTGGACACAGCCCGTCAAAGAACTCTCAAACCATAGAACAAGACCAAAATGGCAACTTCATGTTATATAGGTTCCAGTGGCGGATCCAGGATTTTCTTCAGGTGGTGGGGCGCAGGCTTAGAATTATCAACAATGATTTCTTGGAAATTTATTTTTACTTTACTTATACGTTAAAGAATGTAGATACAGGGTGATCCTATTTGGACACTTTTGATATGAAACGTCAATTTCTGAACCAGATACAAAAAAATTAACAGCTACCAGCTACTGACGCTCAAATTTCATGAAATTTTGATTGGTGCAAACATTGCATACCGCCTTTTGATACCCTCAACCGTTTTGGCGCTAAAGAATGTTTCTCGATTTTGAGCAATAAGGTGAAACCTCCCTAACTTTTTCAATTATGAAAATAATTGATTTCTGTATAAACTTTCTAGAGGTATTTTCCAAGCAGAATTCAATGACGTACTCAATTTTTTTAATTTGTCTTATTTTTTTTTTTTAAATAAAAAACGATAGGTATATATTAATAACTCATCGATAGCTCTATTATTGCTTATTTTAATGATACATTATATAAGGTTTAATAGTCTCTATCAGTTTTCTGACAGTTCTCTAGAAAAAAAATTTTTAGATGTTTATTCAATCAAAAAAATGAATGTGTTAGAAGGAGACCTATTTCATTTTCCTTATAAAGTCCTCTTCTCTTCTAACACATTGTTTCTTATAACAAAAACAGATTTTTTTTTTTTGCTGGAAAACTGTTGGAGATAAACCGAAGAAGAATCGACGAACGTTTTTGACGTCATTAGTTTGGTTCACTTTGGTTTCAGTCAATTTTTATATTTGTTAAAAAAGGAAGGCAAATGATGACGTAAGTACAAAACCTCGTGCAACCAACAGCAAGTGAGTCATAGGCCACATGATTCATTTAAAAGCTGATCAATTATGTCATTATATGCTATCATTATATGTCAGTATTGGATAGAATAAGTAAAAATACGATTGATGACTAGACAAATATCGCGCGACTGCTGTAGCAACTTTTACATTGGAATGGTTCACGATTTAAAAAAATATAATCACATAGTTACAAAATTTGAAATAGGTTATACTCTATACTCTGGTTATACCTTTCAGTTGTTTCGAAGGAGATACATTTAATTTAAACAGCCATGGAATTTCATAGCAACACTTAAATACGCAAGGTACCTACAATAAATTGTAGATATTTTAAGGGAACGGTAACGTAATTTCAAATAGGCTAGGGAGTAGCTGGAAAGTATTCCGAAGTTATTATTATTGTGGATATTCTGTGGAGTAGAATTAAAGTTTCCGACTTCGTGGACCCTGTGCTTACTTGGAGAGAAGTCGGAAGACCTAAAAATTTTCGAACTTTTTCAGTTTTTTGCTCATAACTTCTAAACCATATGCGTTTTTAGCGGAATACACATATTTATAAAGTTGAAGAAAATTAAATTTTCTTCAAATTTAACTGGTAAAATAGTTATTTGTTTTACTAGGCAGAAAAGTACAAGATTTAATGCCGCGGCTGGTGTTTCATAGCGGAGGCTAGGAAACCAGCCGAGGCATGAAATCTGCTTTTCTGCCATGTAAAACATATAATTTTTTCTCCGAATGTTCAAATTCACACATGGACATCTTTTTTATATTTATTTCATTCATTATTATTATCCAAATAATTAAATTATTTTGACAGTTGTCATTGTCACCATCAATTTCAAATACCAAATTGAATGAAAATGGTTGCGTTCCTAAGGACTCAACATGTTGAGTGCTTAGGAACGCGACCATTATTACCTAGAACGTTGTGACATTGTCACTTTAATGCCTAGGCAGTAAAAGTCCACTTTTACTGCCTAGGCAGTAGAAATACAACTTTTGATCCTGTCAAGTGTCATTAAAAGGCCGCTTTTACTGTCATTCGGAGAAAAAGTATTTTTTAACGAAATAGTAACCGAGATGGTTCAAAGACACAAAAAAATCTCAACTTGTCAAAAACTTCTTCCCGTCCGAACATAATTCAAACCAAGCATGGGATAAACATTTTTTATCCTCGTCTTTTTCACGTGCACTCACAATCTACCTACTGTGCCCCTGAATTATTTTTCTATTGTATCGTATTTTATTAATTGTTTCTGGAAAATAAACCTTTTTTGATTTTGATTTTGATTTTGAAGTCATCCGTGCTGAATTCGCCTATCTACTGACCATCCATCTTTTCTGGATACAGAAGAGCTTTTCCCAATAGGCACAGGAGCGCTATTGCTCCTGAAGTTGTGAACTGCCACTTAGCTCGAACTATTGGTATCACCTGTATGGAAAAAGGGAATTTTCAAGACATGAAATTGAAGTGGAAAGATGAGGTTTTCTCTCTAGCATCTGTTTCCTGTTCTATGTGAAAATTAAAAACAAAAAGTTCACAATAGACCCTCTCACTCTCTTTCAACGGATTCGCATAATAAAACAATCAGATGATGACCTTAGAAACTTGTTGAAATACGAGCTAGCCCCCTTCCCGATGTCTTTCTTCACAGAGGAAGGTATGCGCAAGGGCTCAAAGTCAATGTTGTATGCGGTAATCACTCCTATCCAAGAACCAGTAGACTTCGGCAGCAGTATAAATGCACAGTTATTGATGGTGGGTACCTGCTACATAAGGTTGTGTGGAGCAAATTAAGATATACGACATTTAAATTGGTGTGCCAAAATTACGTGGATTATATTTAAAGACACTTCGGGAGGAATGCTATAGTATTTTTCGATGGGTATGGCATAAGTTACCAAAGCACCAAAGCAGTAGAACGAAGTTATGGGGCAAAAACCTGCATTTCTGCGCTCATTTTGATAATCTGGGAAATTACTTGAACTTTTGAACCTCTATATCTCAGTAACGATTGGATCGAATACTTTTGGCCAGTGAAATTTAAAGGAAGTTTGAAGTTCTATAACTTTGTTGAGAAGTTAAGTTATAAGCAAAAAACTGGAAAAGTCCGATAATTTTGATGTTTTAGTTGCGGTTAACGCGGTAAATAATTCAGGTGCACAGTAGACATATATCGTCTGTGGGTGCACGTGAAAGAGATGAGGATAAAATATGTTTATCCCATGCTTGCTTTGAATTATGGTCGGCCGGAAGAAATTTTTGACAAGTTGAGAATTTTTCTGTATCTTTGAACCACTGCGTTAAATAATACGTTTGACTAGTGAAATTTGAAGGAAATTTTATATTCTTCAAATTTTTAACTAGGTGTTCGCTAAAACGCATGGTTTAGAAAATATAAGAAAAAAACTGAAAAAGATAGGTCTTTTATTTCTTCTTTTGACGGTTTGCTCCGTTATGCTCGAACCGGGAACCAAGCAGTGTAAGAATATTACAAATTGAAGCCCAAAGGCTCACAAAGAGGAAAATCTAAACCGAGCTCAAAAATGGTCAAATGAGGTAAGCTAAAGCATCAAAATCCTTTGGGTTCCGAAGAACAAAAAGAGATAAATACTCTGCAAATAAGCCCTATTACACTACATTTAATACCGACGCGGAAAAATTGAATATCTCAAATGCTATCGGAGAATGGGGTTGTGCATTCGACTATTGAATCTCAGAATAGAATAACAGCGAATGACTGAATGATTGAGAATAGAAAGAAATATCGGGAGACTTTGGGATAATCTACCTGCTAACGACTCAGGAAGAAATGAATTTCCTAGAGACGAACAAAAATTTTGCTCCTCACCTATTGGCCACAAATATCTCATCTTTGCGACTCGCAGATATGATGTACTCGTAAACAATGATGAGATCATAGGGAATTGACACATCAAATTTTGAGGTAGATCTTGGACTGTTAGCAGCTCAGAGGAATAGTCAGCGGTAACCAATAAAAAACAGGAACGGCCATTTAAAAATATACATATATCTATTTTTGAGACACCCTGAATATCAAAATTGACGCTCGTGTTTCTGCAATCTTTCGAAGAAAGTAATCTGATTAAGATATAGGTATATGGAATATTTCCATTTAGAACGCACGCACTACGCACTATATGAAGTTGAATGTACGTCGTGCATTTTCTAAATAGTAGCTATCACGTCTTCAAAAAACATAAATCAAAGATGGGTATGATTTTTCAAAGGTATATCTAAGTTATATTTTACTCTAATTTTTTAATGTCATGTTAAAAATCCTGACCAATAAAGAAACAATAATATGCAACGTACATTTTCGTAATCAATGCCCTCTTTGATTAAGTTTTTTTTTTTGAAGACCCGTTACATAATAAACCCTTTCTACGAATAAAGTTAATATATCATACTTACTCTAACTAAAGCATTAAGTCCAAGAGCCGTACCAACTGCACCGGTAGTAGCAAAAACATAAGAAGTTATTATTTGCCTATAAACAATTTAAATATCCAATCACTATTATTACCAAAATCGCAAATATGTAATCACTTACTTGTCTGTTTGTACTATATCCCCGCTTCTGTTGGTGTAATTCACCAAAGCGTTAAAACTTTGATTGAGCCATTGCCAAAAAACGACTGCAGGTGCCGATTTGTAAAAAGTTATCATTCCTCCAGTAATTAGCATGTTCATGGGTACCTAAAGCAACATTGTACAATTTCTGACCAATTAGAATGCACGTCTATTTACTTGCGCTGACATACGGCCAATCAGCGTCATTTTTTCTCCAGTATCTGGATGAAATGCTGAGTCGTATAGGCTTTTTGCGCGCCACAAATCGTCGTCGGTAGTTCCGCGAGGCAACATTTTTCCGCACCTGAAAAACATATTTCAAACAACCTTTTCAAGAAAATTAAAACTACTCACTTGTATCTTTGGATTAGACATTTGGCCTCGTCCAGTTCCTTGTTGGCCACAAACAAATTTAAAGGGTTCGTTGTAAGGAAAAAATGCTTGGCCCTTCCAGAGTAATATTCCTGGTCGTACCTGGGTTCGTCCAGGTTAATTTTCTGGGCGCAGGCAGATTCTGACACAGGAATCACTTCGCATTCGCTCATTTTTGGATATTGGTATTGCTGTAATTTAGAATCTGAAAATTTCAAAGACATTTTTGTTTGTAGAATAGCAGCTGATCAGGTAAAACAAAGTACTATAAAGAATAGAATTGAATCGATGTTATATAACGTTAATATAATCAAACATCAGACCTACGTAATCTTATTGTAAAATCAACATTTGCGAATAATCTAAAATCGAACAATAGTATCAAAAAAACATTTCCTATTTGTTTATGTTTATTTACCTTGGCCAGCATAACGCATATTATGCTGTTTTAAATTACTATTATTGTTTATTTCCACCTACCTACAAAACTAGTTTTTTTTTTGACATTTTTATAGTAAGATAGATGAGACGCCCGGATCAAGTCTTCTTGTAGACGAAATCATACCATATTAGTGGGAAAATTCCAAATTACTCAAATAATAGATTAATTTAATTTATATTTAACTTTTCTGACATTATCAACCCTGTACTCTGTACTCTGCACCCCTTTAAGATCTATTTATATTTTATTTACTAGTAATTTGTCAATTTGTAAGACTACAATAGTTATTTGTTTACTAGGCAGAAAAGCACAAGATTTAATGCCGCGGCTGGTGTTTCATTCTCTTTGACATACACGCTCCATAAAACTCCTTCAAATTGGGAGGCAAATAAAATTCTTAGAAATCAGGTGAGAAATGCAGTAGATAGTGCTTAAAAAAATTATATTTCCAACAATATTGGGATCAATAATCCTAAAAATAACTGGAAAGTCCTTAATGATCTCAAAATATACTGCAAACCTAAAAATACAATTCCTGCCACACTTGACGACGTGGAAAAAATTAACCGCTATTTTGTTGAGGCGGCTACTTCTGGAAGCCCGGACCCGGATAGGTACCTTACTACTTTCAAAACAAAAAAAGTAACGCGGAACCCTTTATGTTTTCCTTGATTAACATGAATGACATTGAAAAGGCACTAATTTCCATAAAATCTGATGCCATTGGCACTGACGGCATCGGAATCAAAATGCTCTGCTACTGTTGTCCCTATATATTTCCAGCTATTTTACACTTGGTCAATTGCTGTATTGAAACACATACGTTTCCTGACTTATGGAGAAGCTCATTTTAGTTCCCAATTCCAAAAGTGTTAAACCCAAGTGAACTTGAAGACTTTCGTCCTATAAGTATTCTATCAGCAATGTCAAAAATTCTTGAAAGAGTTCTAGACCTCCAAATACGTAGGTATGTTGAAACACATAACATACTACCATCCATACAATCAGGATTTCGCCGGGATCACAGCTGCTCAACTGCCCTTTTACATCCTGGAAGCTGCTGATCGTGGTGAACTTACTGTGCTCGTCTTGCTGGATTACTCCAAGTCATTTGACAGGCTTAACCATGAGTTACTTTTAGCTATTTTAAAATATTTTGGATTTGGCACTGAGGCTTGTCTTATGATCAGGAGTTATCTAGTAGGGCGGCAGCAGTCTGTAAAGTTGACCAGACAAGAGTCCAACAAAATAAACATTTTCAATGGGGTTCCACAAGGGTCAATTCTAAGTTTATTTTTCATTTTTGCCCGAACATATCTTAGACGCTAACAATAAAATTAATGAAAATCTCAGTCGTTTAATCAGTAGTGCTTCAGAAAAACATTGTTTGGGACTTAGGATTTTCACCTCACATAAGTAACTGCATAAGAAAAGCGTGGATGTGAAACTCAAAAAGGGCTATTATGTGACAGCTTGGTACTCTCTCAATTTATATTTTGCGATGTAGTATATGGTCGTTGCCTTTTAAAACAAGATGAGAGGCGGATCCAGCGTATCCTGAACTGCTGTGTTCGGTTAATCGGTGGTATTATAGACTGTGAGATAGGGGCTGTTTAGTGGAGTCATTTTTTTTTTGTCTGACATTTTGAGGGCTGAATGTGGCTAGTTAGCTGATGAGAATATGGGTGATTTTAATGCCTGCCTCCCGTTCGAAAATTTGCAGAAGAAAAAAATTGATTTACTGAAGATTTTTTTTTTAATGATCGCAAATTTTCTGGTTTTCAAATAAAAGATTGACATTGATAAATAATTCACCCATGAAAAATACCAGATGATTTTCAATAGCCGAAAAAGTGGGGATGGGTGTCAACTTTCTAGAGAAAAAAAAAGAACCTTCCGCGTTTACTTTTTGTCTGGCAATCGAGAGAATAAAAGGTTTTGTTGTGAAAATAAGGCTGAAAAATCGCCAGATGGTAATCACAGTTCGAAATCGAGCAAATCCGCAAAACATTCTATGGACATTTCGAGCGGGGAGCAGGTATTAAAACCTCTTATATTCTCATCAGTTAACTAGCTACATTCAGCCCTCAAAATGCCAGACAAAAAAAAAGACTCCACTAAACAGTCCCTATCTCAGAGGGTCTATTTATGACCTTTCATAACTTTGAGGGGTCGTATTTTCGAATATTCTCGCATACGAAATTTGATACGATTTCGAATGCTCCCCATTTAATTTACATTGCTGTCAGTAAAACTTCGTGTACGAAATGTACTCGAATGAATTCGGAAATACGACCCCAGATATACTGATAAAGCCGAAAAGGCTTTTTTTGGTTTAATTAGATGTTTTGGCTTTTGGGCTTTCATCTATGAGAATGAAAAAAGGTTAGCTTTTCAAAAATTAAAAACTTACACAAAAAGGAAATTCTGGCGCAGAAATCAATCAAAGGGTTTCCAATGAGGAAAATCACAAAGATAACAGAACTTATCAATCAAACATCAAACATGGTGAATATCTACTCTTCTGGGTTTTTAATTGTGACTGGTAAAGTTGGTTGGTATCTACCTATTGATTAATTTGTTTACATAAATTATGCGCTAAGAATCGCATATTATTATGAAAAAACAAGAAATTCAAGATTTAGCGATTTATTGTATTTCGGCTTAGGTAATAGTTACCTATCTATATAATTTAATCAAAAAGCTTGTAATATACTATTGTTTAACCTTTTAATATCGATTCTATGATTTGCGATAAATTTTTATTTTGAAATTTATCTAAAACTTAGAAGATGGATATGACATCTTATGATTTGCTCAATCGAAAACTGAAATCTTGATAAAGAAAGTTGAATTTAATTTTTAACATTAATTTTTCAACAGATTGTGTCCTTTAATGGCAAACTTTAAAGGTTTGGAGGTTTTGCATCAGTCGATCGTTTTTTGAATTTCGTTTTTAGAACACTTTTGCTTCTATTTACTTATTTCCTAAATCCATATCAAATGAAAAAGATTACAAGTGGACCAATTTTATTAATTTGATGTTGCCATCAGGATGCACGTTATCGCTTTTCAAGATAAAGTTATCTTAATACATAATTAGTTACAAAATACAGATGCAGATACATTATTACCCATTGGATGTTAATAGTATAACTTATAGTACTTTTTGTATAGGAAATAAAAGCGGTTTTATTGTACCTATAATAGAACCTATTTACAGACCTCGTATATAATTTTTTAGTTATCAATGAGAGATTAGTATCTTTATTGAAAAACTTAACAAAACCCCTAATAATGAAAATCGTTGTGTGGCATAAGTAGGTATGTCTTAAAAATTCCACTCACCTGAAATTTGATTTTTGTTCTTTGAGACTGGATATATTGGGCTATGGCAAATCGAAATGTTTTTCTTATGCAAACATCACTGTATGAAAGATGTCACTGGCTTATTTTTTTTTAAATAAATATTGCCACCAGATTTTGGCTGGTTTATTTACTGGTGCTGGTGTACAAAAAAGTATGAGATAAGCAGTGCTCAAGCCTCAAGTATCTTTATTTATCACTATGATCCTAATGAACTTTTATTTCAAATTACTTAATCTGTTTAGAAAATGATAAGCTGGAGTGCTCGGATTCTTTCTATTTCAATAAAATGCGCAGAATGTCGGAGAGAGTGCGCTTGCACTAAATTATTGATTTCCCCATTTGGAAAAAAAATGAGCTCCTCAAACTCGGCTTAAAAAATAAATAAATAAATAAATATCTGGCTCAAGTAATGATTTTGTTAATAGGCGATTAAACAAAAAAACAGCGAGAAGAAATGGGTACCTACCTAATAACTTCTAAATTAGAACTGACTTTTGTGGGAACAAGGGCAAGGGCAGCAAAATCAAAGTAGTAGGTATTCATTTGTCTCCTTTTCTTGGATCTTATTCAAGCTTCCAGATACAACATCGTTTGCCTGCCAGCATAGGATGGTAACCAAAGGCGTCGTCAATCGTCAAAAGCTCACAATAAACCTCAACTTCAATTGCAAAATCCCGAGAGCCATCAGGGCTTTCCTTGGCATGTGTTTAATAATTTTATTTAGAGACTGTCAGAGTGCCTGAGCCAGTTGCTTTCTTGAAATTACAAGAACCAGTCTTCTAATAATTATCATCTCGATTTCCTAAGCAGTGGTTCCGCGCGCGTGATGATAATAACGTAGTAGTCTTCCTGCTGTTCGATTAACAAGATTGTAGTCTTTGTCTCAGAGCTCATATACCTGCGTTGATTTCTTCTAATTTCCTTTTCCATCTTTTATTCCTGACTTCAGCGAGGGCGGAAATTCTGATAACTGATAACTGTCTTGTCTTTAAGTCTTCAAAGTTTGTTTGGAGAGTGAGAGCTTTGGGAATGAGTCATTCTCTTAATTTTGTCCTAATAATGACTTTCACAACCATCTTCAATGATTCCTATTTGGTAGTCCTCGACGACTGTTGTAAATCCGTCAGTCGTTCCGGTCAGATGACGATGACTCTCCTTGCTTCCGTGTACCTACCTACTTCGTTAGTCTATGTACCATCGTCACCAAAAGTATCTGGGACAAAAATAATGCATAATAATCTCCTGGACTAATTCTACCGTCATTCATTTCAATGCATTTAATTAGGCAATCCAACGAATCCAACGACTTGTCCAAATGGCGTCTGGTTGGCAAACAATAAACAAAAAACATATGTTTTTTTTTTTGGCAGGATTAAGCCTAGTACTCATTACAGCGAAATTCGCTCTTTTTTAACATTGCTTCGACAATTTGACGTTTTATGCGTGAATCAAACGTCAAATTGTCGAAGCAATGTCAAAAAAAGAGCGAACTTCGCGGTTATGAGTAAAGTGCGACAAGTGAGTGAACCTGTGTGGAAGGAATGCGGACATAACCCTCTTGATTGGCCCGAGATTAAATATACATATAGGTACGCGGGTCGTCGCGTCAGGGTAAACGCAATTTTCGCAATGCACCACGTCGGGGACCCGTCGCGTCGTATAGTATAGGTTTTCGTCTTTCCCTCTGCTACTTCATACGTTACCAAGGTTCACTCACTTGTCGCACTTTACTAGGCTTTATCAATTAGGCAATCTCAATCAAGTGATTTTATAATTAGGCATTCCAGGTTGACGTCATAACCGATCCGCCATTTTAGCTGAGGGGCAAACAAAAGCCAAACATAACCTGATTCAATGTTATTTTCAATGCAAACCGAGAATTTTTGAAGTATTATTTTGTGAAGATGCCTTCGTTTTGTGGCGTTTTTGGGTGCTCCAATAGAGCTGAAAGGGATAAAGTGAGGTTTTTTAGGATTCCAGCAGCATTTAAAGATCGAGGGGATCGCATAAACGATCTATCAAAAAAACAACGGAGTATGTGAATTAGATGCCTCAATAGGGGAGATTTACCTGTAACGTTGTTAAAAATGCTAGAATTTGTTCGAAACATTTTGTTAATGGTAAGTTTTACAAGTATATAGGTAACTTTTAATACCTTTCAGGTAGTCCAGCAGAATTTAAGGATACAAACAATCCGGATTGGGTCCCCAGTACAAATTTAGGATATACTACGATAATTGATAGAAGCAGAATGAACAAGCCAGTAAGCTAAGCTACATGCCAGATCTGTGCACCGATCAGAACAGTCAAAACGTTTGAGGAGTCATTCTACCACAAATTTATTTTGCTAAAGTTTATTTGTAAGGTTGTTGGTATCAAACTTTTTTATTTTTTAAACAATTTAGATTCTTAAGCATTATTTTTGTTAATAAATTGTTTGTTTACTATTGTTGAATTGAAATCTAAAGTGGCATGTCTGTAAATAAAGATTCATTCATTCATTCCATTCATTCACAAAAACTAAAAACAAACAATTTATTGAATAAATCAAAAAACGCAAAAATTCCAAAGCACAAACTTTGTTTGCCCCTCAGCTAATATGGCGGACCTGTCAAAAGTCACGTGACCTGGAATGCCTAATTAGGCATTCCAGGTTGACGTCATAACCGATCCGCCATTTTAGCTGAGGGACAGACACAAGCCAAACATAACCTGATTTAATGTTATTTTCAATGCAAACCGAGAATTTTTGAAGTATTATTTTGTGAAGATGTCTTCGTTTGGTGGCGTTTTTGGGTGCTCCAATAGAGCTGAAAGGGATAAAGTGAGGTTTTTTAGGATTCCAGCAGCATTTAAAGATCGAGGGGATCGCATAAACGAGCTATCAAAAAAACAACGGAGTATGTAAATTAGATGCCTCAAAAGGTGAGAAAAACAATTTAAAACGTATTGAACAAATCAAAAAACGCAAAAATTCCGAAGCACAAACTCAAAAAACACTGCAAACAATATGATCTATAGGCTTTGTTTGCCCCTCAGCTAATATGGCGGACCTGTCAAAAGTCACGTGACCTGGAATGCCTAATGGCCGTTCGGGTCAAATATTGTGGTGACAAGCCGGTGACGTTTTGAAGTTCATAAGGAGAGTATTTGTGTTCTGGCCCTTGCTGCTTTCGAAGTGAATTTTATGTGTTTCTACGTATTTTTCATTGGTTTTGGTCATTGTTGTTTTCATAGTGAATTTTATAGTCTTTAGTATTTCTACATATTTTTTAGTGTTCTGGCCCTTGTTGTTTTTAAAGTGAATTTTATAGTGTTTATAGTGTTTCTACGTATTTTTTAATTTATTAATAAATTCTGAGATGGAGAGACCTATCTCGCATAATTAGAAAAAGAGAGCTTAATTGTAATAAATACAAGTTAGAAAGCAATAAAAGATGACATGCGCGCGCAACTCGTAGGCTGCAGTGTAGCCACTGTAGCCAGATTGTATTGTTGCAGAACAAATGTAGACAATGCAAATCGAACATTATAACATTAAAGAAGTAATATAGTCTCAAGTGTTTTACAACGCCTTTAATCAGACAAAAGAAGAGCTTTAAAGTGGATGAACATCGCTTGGACTTTTATTTTGATAAATGTTTCATCCGGCAACATCGCTCAATGAAATTTCAAAGGAATATGTCAAGTATAATCTAACATAACCTTAAACGAAACTGCGGTGAGTTCAAGTAATATATTATAAAGTATCAGTTTGCTCTTTGTCAAATTACACGTTACAAAGAAAGAAGGAACGATTCATCCTGAGCTGTCCCCTGAATAAGAATATGACGCAAGCCTGTCACAAACCTGCTTCTCATTGGACGCTCACCTGCAGCCTACAAGCGACGCGCGCAGTCCAGGTAATAGGAGATCGGTCTATTTGACCCGAACTTCCATATTGAATTTCGTTTTTGACAGGTCAGTAGATTGCCTAAAGGCCGTATCAGACGTGCCGTTACCGATTACTATTAACGATTACGATTGGAAATTCGACCAATCAAAATGTAACTGCTTCTGGTTGCGATTGCCGTTGTATGTTTAGGTTGGAGTCTAAATTTTACGAGGCCGTTCTGAACCGTAGCCAATGAATGCGGTTGATGTGACATGTGTCTAAACGTCACTTTTTTAGTTTTGCAATTATCGTTTCTGGTGTTGCACCAAAACCGATTTTGGTTTGGATCTTTCTCTTTCCTCTTCTTCCAATATAATCATATAGCACAGCAACGCAGAAGAAACTTTCCAACGACGTTCGGCATTGTACTTTGAATATTTTAGCCGTGACATTTTGACGTTACAAACATTTCAAGCGACCAGTGTCCCTATTCTTGAAACAGGGGAGCAGCGTTCCCAGGAGAACGGGTGTTCTGTCTTTTTCAACAATATACAACTGATAATATAAGTAACAAAGACGGAACACTCGTTCTCCTGGGAACGCTGCTCCCCTGTTTCAAGAATAAGGACACAGTAATCGGTAACGGAACGGTGTCAAGTGTGATTGCAACCGTGACGGCAACGGCAATAGATAACGGAATCGGCAACGGCACGTCTGATACGGTTTTTATACACGGGGCGAGTACTCAAATCTGACACTTTCCTGACATCGTTGACACAACCTGTATTCTAACCTCATAAAAATTTCAAAATGCCGGCTGGTTGGCAAAAGTCACGTGGTTTGGATTCCCTTATGAGGAATTTGCAGATTTTTTTTTATTCTCTTATTACATTTTTCACATTGTAAAAAGTCAGTTACCACATAAATTTTTAATTTTCAACTAATAGTTTTTCTGTAAAAAAATATAGAAATTCAAAATAATTCCCTTCGCGCCAAAACGCACTCATAAATGAATGACGTCACAAGACGGTATCCGTCAAAACGAGTCTCTGTACTCCCTCTCTCTTACCCATTGTGTTTTGTCATTGGTTTATGCGACTATGTCGATCATTGTCATTTTCCATTCACTAAACAAAGATAGTGTTACGTTGATTTTGGAAATCAATTCTCTTCCAGTGAACTCACACCCTATACATTAAGAGAGAGAAGGATATAGTGTAGTAATGATAGTAACAAATATAATATAGGACTAAATAATAATTATCACAACAATAGTCAACAAAATCTTCAATGATATTGGATGAATTGGTCCTTGTAATGGATCCTGGATGTCTTTTCCTAAAATTGGATCTTTGGGAGGGAAGTAAGTAAATTAAGTTATGTCTTTTACGTAGACGTAAGACGTCTTAGAAGACCACTAATCTCGAATTTGACTTTGGCATTCATGGGGATACTTTGGGGCGTCCTAATGTTTTTAGAGATCTAGGCGTTGTTTTTGATAAGAAAATCTCTTTTGTTCAGCATGTTGCGCATCTTCTTGTGTCGGATGCGTTTAGGATTCTTGGCTATGTACCATCGTCACCAAAAGTAACTGGGACACCATCACATTAGCTCTTATCCTATTATATGAATTTTATTGTCAAATATTTGTCAAACTATAAATTTAAATGCATTGAAATGAATGACAGTAGAATTAGTCCAGGAGATTATTATGGATTATTTGTGTTCCAGATAGGTACTTTTGGTGACGATGGTACCTACTGCGCAATACAAGCAATTTTCAGAGTACTTATTGTTCCATTGCATAAATTATTTTCTGGGTTGCTTTTGTCTAAACTGGAGTACCTATACTTCAATCGCTTGGTGTCCTTATTGTTATCGAAGCACTCTTTTTACCACCCAATATAGGACGGGGGGAATACACTCACCAATTAATACCTACAATGTGCATCAAATACAGTATCAGCAATGCCTTTGATATTTTAACTTCTAATAGAAATGGCAAAAATAACTATTTTTATCTATAACAGGCTTAAATTGCTTAATTGCAGATAATGAGTGTATGTACAGGGTGGCCCAAATTCGAGCCTCATCATTGGGATCTCGGTAACCGTAAGAGATACGGGGTCGGTTAAATTACGGCAAAGTTGCGCAATTTTATGACCAATCGAATGCCGTTTTGAAACTAGAAAGATTCCGAATACTTCCGGAGATATTCGGAAAAAAACGAAATTTTGTAAAATCGTTTTTATTTTTTCCCGGGCTTATTTGAAAAGCAATTTTAAAAAAAATGTCACTTCATCATTGTCACTTTTTCCCCTTTAGAAGATGGTGCTACTAAATTTAAAATTTGACGTTTCGTCTTCAGGCGCCCATCCTCAACTCACGTTTTTTAAATACGGACCTAGATTTTTTATTTGCGATTTTGTCACCTTTGGGCATCCTAAAACCGATACTGTTTATAATTTTTCAATAACACAGAAAAAAGGCAGGTCCGTATTTAAAAAAAATTTCATAATTATCCGAAATCGGGACGTCTGGAAACTAGTGGAAACAGAGGCAACCCTAGCCCCCACCGCTAGGGACAGGGTTGCCTCTGTTGCCTGTAGGTGTGTGTAATAAGTAGGAGCAGCCAAAGTTTACGCGCTGCTCTGTGGAAGCTCCTGTGGGAGCTCAACTATTTGGCTCAGCTCCCCCAAGCCCCCACCTAGAACCGCCTTTGGTTATGTACTTGTGTACAGGGTCATCCAACAAGGACTGAACAGCGGCTTATTTCTGACCTTCCCTCTATTTCTGGAAAAATTCTCAAAATAATCAATTGGAATACTTTCTCTGTAGAATTAAAAAATGGTACCAAAAAATAGAAAACCAAAATGCTACGTCATGGATGAACTATTTTTTTTCATGGAACACCCTGTTTTTTGTATGATTTTTGGAAAGTGGCATTTTTTACATTTATTATGTTCGAAATATTTGATATTCCAATAGCTGTTTTTGTTTTATTTTACAATGTTTTATCCGTCTCTGTGGTATCCCCTATTCCTTTATTCCTATTGTAGGGCCTCTTGGTTCGTACTCTTTTTTGTACCCATAACATTCCTCAAAACTTTTGAAATTTCTGTCGTTATGTTCATAATTTCTTCCGGAGTTTTTTGTGTGCCCAGCCGTGCCTTTAAAATCGCTTGAATTACCGCCCTTTCGCTCGTCCAATGTTAGTAGGCTGCCTTCTAAGAAACATCCAAAAAACGATATTTTTTAGGAGTCGGACCAGCCACTCAGGGCTGCTGCTCTTTCATATTTGCCCAGAAAATTAATTTGGGAATCTAAACTTGGGTTGAAAGTCGATGGTTCCACGAATTTAGGGGTTGCGGGAGTTTTGGCTTCTAAAGAAGCGTCTTGAATTGTCGTGTTTGCCATTTTCCGGTTTCTTCCTGACTCCGGATTTATTAATATATCGGACTTCTGTGATTTGCTCTTCAACTCCTGGTCTGGAGTTGCATCGATTTTTTCGACCGATACGTTTGAGACTATCACTGTTGAGTCTCGTTGGGAAAAAGGTCTTTACTTTCTCTTGCTTATTACTGGATTAAACTTCTACGAATATTTTATGCTCGGAACTTTCACTCGGAGGGCTTCTGACTAATGTAAATGATGGGGTGAGAGTGCCAACTACCGTAGTTCGGTGTGTAGGGTTGAAATAAATTTTCTCGATGCTATCGCTTCTCTCCTGTTTTTCCGAATGCGATCTTGCTTTACTACGTGTCACTCTGTCGGCATCACTTCCACTCATTAGCAATTAATAAAAAGGTCTCTTCTCTCTCATGTATGGTAAGATCTTTTGAGACGATATGAGGTCCAAAAGAAAAAATGCAACCGCAAAAATGTTTATCAATCGGGGGAATTACATAGAAATGCAGCTCAAAAATATTTAAATTGCCCAAAACAAACAAAAAAAAAACAAAAAAATACTAACATTGTACTGGCACTTTTTGATTCACGTAACACCCAAAAAGAAAAATAAAAAGAAAAACTGTACAAAATAATCACACCAAATAGGAATATTTGGCGAAAGGGAAAGAACACGGCACCTCCACCACCTGCGGCGAGCAACCTTGGAGCAGGGGCTTCAGCCCCCCCAGCACAGATGGGCTAGAACCGCCTATGCGCATCTCTATGGTGACTACTCAAAATTAGAAAAATACCCCTTATAATAATATAAAATAATTTTTATATTTTTTTTTATGCCTAGTCCTGGTTCACTGTATCAAAGACACCGCACGCCGGAAAAAAAACTTGAAAAGTGTCGGCGATGCCGCTGGGCTTTATCGTATGCCGACAAAGCTCAGCCGCTCTTGTTGACAGTGTGAAATATCTCTTTAGAAGTGGACAAAAGTATAAAATTACACAGATAATTGAATAAAAATCGATTTCAAATTTGAATGTTTAATGAAGGAATGATATTCCCATTTAAATATTTATATTTGATTTATTTCAAGAGTTTAAAACGGAATTTTAAGGATTACCTACTGAATTTTGCCCATTTATTTAATGTATTAACTCCACTGTATTCTACAAGTAAATCAGCTAGAATTTCGGGGCAATGGCGTTCGTCATTTGAGATTTTATAGAAATATCTGGAGTATGTTTATTCTTTATTAACCAATTTGTTTTCATTTATCATGAAAATAATATTTAGACGCCTATGGATTCCCACGTGACTTCAAAGAGATCAACTGAGCCGCCTTTTTTATGAAGTTCCATTTAATAATGGTTAAACTATAACACTTTTTCGCGATTTGGGCCCCGTAATGGGAAAATATACAACTTTATAGGTTCCTGACCGAGTAGAGTCATCATTTTGTTAGTTGGAAGTAATAATTTCCGTTATTGCAAAATGCCCAGCACATCTTTCTTGGCAAATATTCAATTAGGCATTCCAACGACCTGTCAAAAGTGCGTTGTGGCAGAAGTTCATTATCCCGTATAGTATATGAGAGTATGTAATTTAAAGCTTTTTAAAGTGCATTTTGTGGTTGTTTTGTGAATGAACTCTGTTTATTTCTTTATTTTATTGACTTGATTAGTGTTTCTTCCAATTAAAAATGCCACAAACGGGTCTTGAAGTTGATTGTGGAAGTAGTTTCAACAAGGTAACAAGGATGATGTCAGGCTTTTTTCAAAGCCCTTTGTTTTAAAATTAAATTGTCCAATTAAAACGTGAAAATTTTTCACTACCACTGTTCCTGCATCTGAAATAAAGCCATTTTCGAAATATTCGTAAGAATCTAAGCTTTTGTAGGCCTTCATTTGTTCATTAATGTGAACTGTGGATCAAAATGTCATCTGGACATTTTTTTAAACTAATCGTTCGCCCAGATCCCGATTTTCCTGCATTCAAGTCTTTAAATATTCATTCTGCATCTCAAAAAGTATATTATAACAAAGTAAACTGTAATAAGCTTAAAAATATTCCAAATAAACTCAAGATAAACAAACAAACGTCAAATTTTTCACGGTCGCCATATTGAAAAATCACGTGGTTTGGAGAGCCTAATTAGATTTAAGGTTCATTATGCTGGCTTTCCACTAAACGGACTGTTGAGTTTGTGTTTTGTCTATGGTTTAAAACAAAAACAAAACTGAAACAAACCCAAAACTAGAGGTGGGTTGCGATTTCACGAACTGTGACTTTGTCACTGCTACTCGTCTGTCACAGTCACAGCCTGCTCCAGTCCCAGTCAAGTAGCAGTGACATTTTGTCACGGCCGCTTCAATCTCTCACCGATGCAGCGCGGACTAAACTCAAGTCAAAGTGATGCAAATAATGAAATATTGTTGTAAATCGCATCGCGGTGACGCCAAACAGAAACTGCTACTGCAGAGGGCAAACTGGAACACCTCTCTCGACCGTGACTGCAAACTGGGCGGACTGCGATTATGTAATGTAGCATTTATATATATATTACCAGCACGGCCAATCAAGGTTAAACTGCTCCAAAAAATCACTGCTATTTTTCACTGTGATACGACTGGAGCAGTCACGTCTTGTCACAGGTCCAGTAAAATCGCAGGTTGGCCCACCTCTACCCAAAACTCTAGTTTCCATCAAGCGGACTACGTAAAATTCGTATATAGACTATAAAACTGAAATCAAGTCGAAAATAAAAAACCAGACAAAACCAAACAACAACGTTTTTGAATGAAAAACTGAGTAAACAAACTCATAGAACAAACTCGAGTTTCAAAACACGTCAAAATCCTTTGATGTTCACCGCTTCCGAGCGGGACCCGAAAAACAAAGCTCCAACTGTCGCACGCTAGTCTTCAACATATTTGGGAAAAGTTTGAGTTTTGTTTTGTTGTCGAAACACGAGTTTGGGTTTTGTTTCTGTTTTGTCCGTTTGGTGGAAAACCGGCATAACTAGGGCAATTATGTCTGTAGTGACGCGGAAATAAACCACCAAGAAAACAATTAAAGGTTCGGATTATTCTAAACAACAAAAGACCTAGGATCCAACTACCGAAAATTAATCAAGAATAACAAGGACTTACCAAACAACCATACCAGGAGAGATCATCACTTAGACAGCACAACCAGAAACTTCAATTAAAAATGATCTGAACATCGATATCCAGAAATTATTGAAAGCCGATATTGACTAATACATTGGAATGTGACTAAAGCAAAAGTTCATGGACCTTTTTTTTAAGTGCTTTCAACAATTAACATTCCAAAGGAGCCGAAAAATTTCTAAAAGGGTCAATAAATCATGCTCGAGCGTATATGATGATACCCACTTAACAAACCAATCAGCGACGCCCTTGATAATTAATTAAAAGGGGACCAAATACACTAATTGATCGGATGATTCAACCACGAAAAATCGAGGTCAAAAACAATAAAGAAATTCAAGACAATGGAGGGACCAATGATATAAAAAGGAAACTTTGGCAGGAGAAAATCAGTGTTCAAGAAAACCAGTGTTCAAGAAAACCAGTGTTCGAGAAAGAGCTATAGTAAACGGGCAGAACTGCGGCGTGAAAGACCAGTGTCGGCTGAGTAATCAAGAAACAAGTAGTAATCGAGAATCGAGAGACCTGTGTCCAGAAAGTCAGAACCACTGGCGTAGCCAGGGGTGGGGGGGCAAGGGGGCATTTGCTCCCCCCCCCCCCAAGACCCTTAAATTTTATGAATATTTCTTCAAAATTAAGAAAAACAGTCCCAAAAATAGCGTAAAGAAACCTGAAAAAGGGGCGTGGCACCCAAAAATTTCGCGCCTGCGGTGGCGGTAGGGCCGCAAGAGACGTTTCCTGCAAATTTGCCCCCCCCCAAGACAAAATCCTGGCTACGCCACTGGTCAGAACTACGGCGTGAAAGAATTGTCGAATTAACCGAGAGAAGTAGCACGACGTGAAATAACAGCGCGAAAATATTCGAGTTTTTTGTTAAGTGTTCATAATTAAAGTAAATTCCTTCGACCAATAAGATTTCCATGTAATTAGGTGTGGCCAGCGGTAAATATATTATTGTTAAATGAAAGTAGAGTTTTTTTATGTTCAGCCAGAATTTTTGAAGGCAAGAGTGTGAATCGAGTCAAACTGTAAATAAAATTTTTACTTGGAATCATACAGAGCTGGGAGTAACGACAAAAAATAGTTACTTTACTTTAACGAGTTACTAAAAGTAACGCGTTACTTGGTA
This sequence comes from Ceutorhynchus assimilis, assembly GCA_917834065.1. Lineage (NCBI taxonomy): Eukaryota > Metazoa > Arthropoda > Insecta > Coleoptera > Curculionidae > Ceutorhynchus > Ceutorhynchus assimilis. Next base: position 9,155,363 of record OU892284.1, on the reverse strand, counting down.
ACTTCGTTACTTTTCAGATTGATTGATAAGTAACTGTAACGACGTTACTTTCCTGAAGTAACGCTGGAAGTAACGCGTTACTAGTTACTAAGAAAGTAACTCGTTCTCTTAATTTGTTTATCTTCTTTACAAATAATTGACGAGTGAGGAAAAGAAAAATAAGTAATCCAAAAACTTTGTATGTCAAAGAAAATGTGGGTAGTACAGAAAATTTGTTTTGAAACCTCAAAATAATCGTTTTTGGGCGTGCCACGCGCCGCCTCTGCTCTAAAGACACTTTATGCAGACACTGGGACGCTTCAAAGAGCAGGTTTGTCCAGAACCAAGTGCTCTATAAGGTCTGTTTCCACAGGAGTCTCCGACAGTTTGCAACCTGTCAGAAACAATCGCTCAGCTGAGTTAGAGATTGATCTTGGAACGACAGCATTGAAAACATGTATGGGCGATTCTTACTGACAGTTTGCAAACTGTCAGAGACTCCTGTGGGAACAGACCTTTAGTCGCTTAATCCTTAATCCGTTTGAATTTTGCAAGGATACTCTTCCACAGTCGGACTTACAAACTAAAAACATATTGGCATTTTGTATAGGTCTAATTTGATTGTTTGGATTGCTGTGTTGGTGAGTCAAATTAAAGAATAACGCAATTTTCGACGTAAATAGTTATTTTTGAAGTAACGCGTTACTTTAAAAGTAACGAACTACTTTTAAAGTAAAGAAGTTACTTTCAAAGTAAAGAAGTTACACTAACGCGTTACTTTCCAATAAATAACGAAAATAAAGTTATCATTATTCGAAAGTAACTGTAAATTTTAAGTAACGAATTATTTTTGAGCAAAAGTAACTGTGAAGTAACGCGTTACTTTTTTCAAGTAACGATCCCAGCTCTGGAATCATATAAATATTCCTTAACAGTTAACTGATGCTTATTAGAAATCTAACAAAGGACCCCGCACACTTCTTATGGGATTTTGGTTGAACGCGGAAATCAACCAAATTTTGGTATGTTGTATATTTCGACCTCCTGGGGAAAAGTTCTCATGGGTACAAACCGATCCTATGACTAGTTTCGGATATACGGGGGTTTTTCTAATACTACCTCAGGCAACCTAAAAATACTGAATTTTCATGCTTTTTGCGTTTATTTGTGCTAGGTAGCTTTAAAAAATGTTGATTAAGTTTAGACCTTTTACAGAAAGGTGCATGTTTTTAGTTAGGTGCCTATACAGTGTCATTACTTAAGTGTGCAACATATAGGATTTATTTATTAATTTTTTTTTTTTTTCAAATTCAGTGGCACCCTAGCCATTCTATTGAACTATTAACCCACCCCTAATAATTATTCGCTGAGCAAACTGAGCATATTATGGGCCTCTTGTTAATTCATTAACAAAAAGGGTTACACTATACAGTGTCATTACTTAAGTGTGCAACATATGGGATTTTTTTCTAGTAGTAGCACAATCAAAATACAAATAAGGCCGAAAGTTGGTGCATGTCTGATAATCATAGTAGGTGCACTTAGAATGGTTGCAAGTCAAACAGCATACAGGGTAGCTCAAAAAATATCAAAATTGTAGTAATATTTACTTGAATAAAATAAAACTTTTGCACTTTAAGGAGAGGTTTTTTAATATGGCTATTATCATTAGTAATGTTTTAACTTGTTAAAAAAAAATGCGTTATTTTAAAGTTGTGTTGAATTTCATTGCAACAAACATGAATTTTGTGATTCCATAAAAAATTAAAAATCTAAGTTAATTTTACAAATAGGCTTGAATTTGAAAGAAAATAAAAAAAATAGTAGGGGGCTATGTTTTGGTATTTAAGCATAACTTTTAATTCCAAACAACTTTTCTCTTTAACATTTTGCTGAATTTTCTAAAATAAGGGTATTTTACAGTACAACTTTGATATTGTTTGAGCTACCCTGTATGATGTTTGACTTGCAACCATTCTAAGTGCACCTAATATGATTATCAGACATGCACCAACTTTTGGCCTTGTTTGTATTTTAATTGTGCTATTACTAAAAAAAATCCCCATATCTTGCACACTTAAAAAATCACACTGTATATATGTGAATATACGAGGGTATTTTGAAAAGTACTTGTTTGGTGGGCCTTTGTGTGTTTTTAAAACAAACACAAATAGAAGTATGACAAACTATATACTGTATTTTCTCCCAAGATAGATTTTGACTTGACACTGTCAACTTTAAAACATAAACAACGCCGCTTATTGGTCGCAAGATGCCATTTGCGCCTCATGCATTGTAAAACTGATTACAACCTGCAGGGACACCTCATTTTCCGACCAATCAGGGCGAAGCGTTATTGTTTATGTTTCAAAGTTTTCAATGTCAAAATCCACCTTGACTTCTTAACAATAAGATTTTAATCCTCAAATTCTAACTCGTTTCGACGTTTTACAGCCAATCTACGGACTTCGGCATCTTTCAGTAATAAAACAGTGCGATTTACTCTTACTCTAGTCCTTCATTGCACACGTAGCACCTCACCTTTCCCGAATTGCTATTTTTACAAGAAAGGTGGCAAAAAAAAACAATTCGCTTTATTGACAGGGTCATTGTTTTGGTTTCCATGGTTACCAAGTGAAATGACATATTATGAAAAAACAATTTTCATTGCTTTTCTTTCCATGGCTGTTCAGATTTTTCAGACACATCACCAAATGTATGTATACCTAATAACTAAACACTTAAACCCTAGGCCAAGGGATCATGAGGCAAAAAGTTTTTAGCACAAGCGTAGCGAGAACTGAAATTCATTAAGATAGAAAATCACTTTTATCACAAAACGTAGGTACCTGAGTACCTACAAGTACACAAGTTTTCACACTTTTGAACATTTTTGGTCATTAACTCATTTAGCTTAGAATTAGCCATAGTTTTTGAGCGCCCCTGGTATATAAAGGAAGAGTTACGAACATCTACTAAACATTTTTAGTTAAGGAAAGATGAAATAAACAACTTTTAAAGCAATACATGCAAGTTATTTTGCTTTATGTACACTTTATATTGGTACTTAGGTTGCCTAAGGTAGTATTAGAAAACCCCCTGAATATCCGAAACTAGTCATAGGATTGGTTTGTACCCATGAGAACTTTTACTCAGCAGGTCGAAATATACAACATACCAAAATTTGGTTAAATTCCGCGTTCAACCAAAATCCCATAAGAAGTGTGCGGGGTCCTTTATTGTAAGATTATTTATTACCGACGCCTATTAATTAATAACAATCATTTATTTTAATAAAATAAACTTTACTTAAATTGACCACAATAATTCTGTGTTTTACTCTCTACCCGAGGTGGTGGATCACCGCAAATTGGACCCACTTTAAACTGTGTCTCCACTCAGAAACTAAAGTCACCGCTCGCCAATTTATCATCTTTCCAAGTTTCTGAATTTGGGGTCTCACATGTCTATGTTGCAGTTTCAATAATAGACTCAACTTTATTATTGTTAAATTATATTGAATAGATTCTACTTTAAACCGCTGACTTGAGCGTATCATTTTCCCAACAATGTCCCGATGATATCCTAAGTTATTACACCCCCATACTAAGATAACAGGAACATTTTCAATGTTAAAACGCCAAAGTACGTCAAGTATAATTTGAAGAAGGGTAGTGTTTATGCAAAATTCGCATTCCCTTTTTGACCCCCCTATCCCGCAGAGCCACCCATTTAAAAATCTTAAATGAGTATATTGGGTCACATGAAACATCGATTTATGGGTAACAGGTCTTCAAAAAAAAAAAAAATCAAAGATTGCTTTGATTACGAAAACGTACGTCGCATTATTGGTCAGGTTTTTTGATATGACATTTTGACAATAAAGTTCATTGACAAAATTAAAGAAAAATATTGCTAAGACCTACGTTCAAAAACCCATAGCAATCTTTGATTGTTTTTTTTTTTTTTTGAAGACCCGATATTCACATACCATGGAAGGGGAATAGTGCTTTTCCGTGACGCGGAGACAAGGGCATTCGTATCCAAGAGAAGAAAGGCATTATCCTCCGGAGGTATTCACATAATGGTTTTATTCTACTGCCTTTGACGATACCTCGATGGGCCACTAACAGGTGTTTTGCGGCTCGGTTGTAAAAGAAAATTTTGACACAACACGGGGGATGTTTATATAGTGTGTGCCAAGTGCAATTATTCTCACTGTACATAATAGTTATTTTCGGCCCTGTCAAAATCTTGGAGAAAGTTTATTTTCCAGATAATAAATAATTTAGAACAAAAGTTAGCGACTTCAAACCAACCTGGGTTGTATAAGTGATGAAGAACAGAAGACCTTTATGATAAAAATTCTATTTACAAATACCTAGTACTTGTGAATTTTACAATGGAAAAACTTTTAGTCAGTCCAAAATAATAAGGACAATTGTTATCATATAGGTACTACTTTAATTCACTACGTTTCGACGATATTTTTTCGTCTTCCTCAGGCATTGTATACAATTTGATTCAATACCTGAGGAAGACGAAAAACTGTTGTAGAAACGTAGCGAATGGATTAAAGTAATACATCATAACAGCCATTGATCTTATTTCCCACTAAGATCCTCTCTTAAAATTAAAAATTGTAAGGATATCAATCAAATTTAGAGTTTTATAAACAAAATAAGTTGCTGTTGCTGTTGCTAATTAATAGTTTTTTTTTTTTAATGGATTCGAAATAGGATAATGTATCAACCTCCAAATCTGCAAATCGACCAACAACCAGTGAAAATAACAGCACTCCAATGAACCTACAATAAAATTCACATATGTCAAGTTTGTAGACTATCTATTCTTATAATATAAAATTTTAAAAAAAATTGTTACTGAATAATAATTATAATAAATAACGAATTAAAAGAAAAAAAAATTACAATTCCTAGTGTAGAAATATTGAAATATATCTCTCCGTAAGCAATAACTACCTACCCAGAAAAATTAAATACCAAGAAAGCTACTCTTTTTAACACGCTTAATTAGCTTTAACACGCTTATATTAGCTTCACCTGTATGTATGTATGTATGTATGTATGTATGTATGTATGTATGTATGTATGTATGTATGTATGTATGTATGTATGTTTGTAAGTAACATTGAAAATGTTTATCGCACGGGCACATAGGGATGCGTGCGAACTTCTGGACCCTTGGGAAATGTATGAACAAGAACCTGGAACAAGCCAAGTGAGCTGGAACAAGTCTGGATAAATCTGGATAAAGCCTGGAAAAGTCTGCAAAATGTCTGGAAATCTCTGGAAACGTCTGAAAAGAGCCTGGAAATTTCTGGAAAGGGTCGGAAAAATTCTCCCAAAGGTCCCAAAAGACCTGGGGATCTTTTTCCAGAATCCGGATCAGCCTGTACAAGTCTGGATAAGGTCTGAATAAATCTGTATATTGTCTGTAAAAGTCTCGAAATCTCTGGAAACGTCTGGAAAAGACTTGGAAATTTCTGGAAAGGGTCGGAAAAATTCTGGAAAAGGTCCCAATAGACCTGGGGATCATTTTCTAGAATCCGGATCAGTCTGAAAAAGTCTGGATAAATCTGGATGAAGTCTGGAAAACTCTGGAAAGCTCTGGATAAGTCTGGATAATGTCTGGAAACGTCTGGAAAAGTCTGGAAACGTATGGAAAAGGCCTGGAAGCTTCTTGAAAGGGTCGGAAAAATTCTGGAAAAGGTCCCAAAAGATCTGGGGATCATTTTCTAGAATTTGGATCAGTCTGTACAAGTCTGGATAAGGGCTGGATAAATCTGGATGAAGTCTGTAAAACTCTGGATAAGTCTGGATATTGTCTGGAAGAGTCTGGAAATCTCTTGAAAGATCTGGAAAAGGCCTGGAAACTTCTTGAAAGGGTCGGAAAAATTCTGGAAAAGGTCCCAAAAGACTTAGGGATCATTTTCCAGAATCCGGATCAGTCTGTACAAGTCTGGATAAATCTGGATGAAGTCTGGAAGACTCTGGAAAGCTCTGAATAAGTCTGGATAATGTCTGCAAAAGTCTGGAAATCTCTGGGGCGAATTCAGGAATGACACACTCAGTGTGAGTATGATACCGGTGCGGTGCGACGCACTAGCCGTTGATAAAGATAAATGGTGCAAATATAAACAAAACACAAATAAGAATTAAAGTTTTTTTTTCAAAATAAAAAAATGAACAACAAAATAATACATCGAACTAAAAAGTTAAAAATAAATATAGTTTAAAAAAACTAAAAAACACGCTTTTATAGTAAATTGAACCAAAAAGTGAAAAATAATTTTTAATATAAACAGAAAATATTAATGAACAAAAAATATTAGAATTATTGTGAAAAAAGCGTGTGGTGCTCAATGTACGAGAAATGTGGAACAAAGCACCCCACGTTTTTTTCACAATAATTCTAATATTTTTTGTTCATTAATATTTTCTGTTTATATTAAAAATTATTTTTCACTTTTTAGTTCAATTTACTATAAAAGCGTGTTTTTTAGTTTTTTTAAACTATATTTATTACTCTTAACTCTCAGTAGGAATTTCCGGTTTGCTTCGAAATTTGGGTATAAGCTTGCAAAAAAATTAGCCTTAGAGAATCAAACAACTTTGAATTTTTATTTATTTTTTTCTTGCATCACCCTGTAAGAAGATATCGTCTGATATCGCACTAAGTGGACACCCTGTATAACTATTTTGACGGCATCGGGATACATTTTTGCCCCAAGTGTAAAATAATTATGTAATCAACATTCCAATTATTGTATTCCTGTCAATAAATTATATTTAATAATCAAACAAAACCATTTGTCGCCTCTTAATTAAATAGTCCAAGCTGCCCAGAACCTCTTCATTTCAGGTAAAATATTGAGAAGGGGAATCTTAGAAAGAAGGAATCGTCGAGAGGGTAAAAAGAAAGGGATGAGTGGTGAGCGGTGAGTCAAGCAGAGAGGAACAGGGTTGTTTTTTTATTGTTTGTGTGTGTACACGGATTTTGGTAAGCCCTTGGCTGATATTAATAATTATTGTTGATATATACTGTGTACAACCTGATATTTATGAATCATCATATATTGCACGCTGGTGTAGAAACTCATGGAAATGTACTATGAGTACATTTATTGCACGCTGGTGTAGAAACTCATGGAAATGTACTATGAGTACATTTATTGCACGCTGGTGTAGCAAGCCTCTATACGCTGGTATGGGCGCCATTCCTTCAGGTTGTGTCTTGTAAGATTGGGGGCCTTACTTGCGACTTGATTGACTCAAATAGGTATAGGGGTGTAGAGCAAACACCCCAATACCCAATTTGTTGGGATACTGATTGTTTAGCGGCAATTAAGTATCCGGGGAAGCCTTGACTTATTTCAGGGGGGCACTAGCTAGTCGTCGAAGAAAGAAGATACAAGTGAAGATTAATCCTGCTATTTTAATTATATTTTTAGCCAGGAATATTTAGTATTGGTATGCCAGAATGACCAAGAGGCAAGGGGCGGTAAAACCCCCCGGTGAGTAATTGCATTGTTATTAATTGATTATCAGATCAGTAATTCTTTCATTTTATTTCATATGGTTCCTGACAATATTTTCCGGCATTATCTTGACTGAGGAATGAATCTGCATTGCGAAAACCCACTAAAAAGTCCTCATTGAGAGCCCAAAAGGGTTAGTTTTACATTCAGAAGTGGGATTCAGCAATCGATTCATTCTGATGAAATTAAAATTGAGAGTGTAATTTTTCGCAAATACTTTTCCTTTAACATTAATAGTCGAAAGTAGTACCTACCTAAAAATGGTACTGATATCAGGGCCTGTTAGACAACCCCAAGTGCAACCGTACCCTTTTTGTTTGGGTTGGTTTCGTTAAAGTTATCTATTTACTTCCTATTACATTGCCCGTATACATTTCTAGAGACTTTGTTTCTAGGTACCTGACCACTGATACCTGAATTTATTGAAGGGTTCTTTTTGCGTAAAATTATCGAAAGTGCTACCAGTTAATTTTGTGTGGCCTCAGGTGCAATACCGCGGAGATAAAAATTAATTTTCCAAGTGATTATCTGTCTTTGCGTGAATTCGAGTTTTTGGAATTATCGTAAACTTTGATTTATCAACAATACTTATCAACTTGTGTGTGATTTGTGATAAAAAATTTGTGGCTGGATCAACATTGGAATAAAAGGATGGCCGGAAACGAGGGTCAAATTATTCATAAACGAAAGCGTATTCGTTCAATTTTATCGTCTTCAGATGAAGATGAACCCATGTCAAGTACCAGTACCCAATTCCATCCAATGCAAGTGAAATATCATGCTTAGCTGGCGTCGTGAAGGATCTGGTAAGAATTATGGAGATGAAAATTACTACAACTGATCGAATCATCGAAAAGAATGCAAACCCTTTGCAAAAAAATGTTGTACCCCCTTTCAATCCAGAAAATCGGCAACAATCTATCGACAAATGGTGCGAGAGAATCGACCAGTTAAAGAACCTCTATAATTGGAGTGAGGAAGCGACAGCTTATAATTCTATTACCAAGCTAACAGGACTTGCTAGTACCTGGTACCATAGCTTACCAACTATAGACTATACCTGGGAAGAGTGGAAGGTTGAGCTAAAGAAGGCTTTTCCACCGAGACGTGATTTTCATCAAGATTTACAACACATGATGCAGCGGACTAAACGCAGGGAAGAATCATATATTGTATATTACTATGAGAAAGTAGCATTGATGAATGTGCAAAATATTTGGTTCCGAAGCTTTCTCCTGCATTATTGGAGAAATACCAGTCACTACGGTACAAGCAGCTGCCAGAGCAAAAGATTACCCAACCTGTGAAGCTCTGCTAAACTTCCTGAAAACCTGTGACATTTCACGGCCAAGTGCCGCTTCAGCATGGTAGCAGCTGACCGAATGGAACTGCGGATACCGTCGGGAGGAGTCTTTGAAGATATTCTCAGTGAAAGTGGAGATGATGGAGTGTTCTTAACAAGCGATTCCAATTAGTGTTGCGAGGACGCAACAATTTTCAGGTTGGCCGAATGTAAAATAATTATGTAATCAACATTCCAATTATTGTATTCCTGTCAATAAATTATATTTAATAATCAAACAAAACCATTTGTCGCCTCTTAATTAAATAGTCCAAGCTGCCCAGAACCTCTTCATTTCAGGTAAAATATTGAGAAGGGGAATCTTAGAAAGAAGGAATCGTCGAGAGGGTAAAAAGAAAGGGATGAGTGGTGAGCGGTGAGTCAAGCAGAGAGGAACAGGGTTGTTTTTTTATTGTTTGTGTGTGTACACGGATTTTGGTAAGCCCTTGGCTGATATTAATAATTATTGTTGATATATACTGTGTACAACCTGATATTTATGAATCATCATATATTGCACGCTGGTGTAGAAACTCATGGAAATGTACTATGAGTACATTTATTGCACGCTGGTGTAGCAAGCCTCTATACGCTGGTATGGGCGCCATTCCTTCAGGTTGTGTCTTGTAAGATTGGGGGCCTTACTTGCGACTTGATTGACTCAAATAGGTATAGGGGTGTAGAGCAAACACCCCAATACCCAATTTGTTGGGATACTGATTGTTTAGCGGCAATTAAGTATCCGGGGAAGCCTTGACTTATTTCAGGGGGGCACTAGCTAGTCGTCGAAGAAAGAAGATACAAGTGAAGATTAATCCTGCTATTTTAATTATATTTTTAGCCAGGAATATTTAGTATTGATATGCCAGAATGACCAAGAGGCAAGGGGCGGTAAAACCCCCCGGTGAGTAATTGCATTGTTATTAATTGATTATCAGATCAGTAATTCTTTCATTTTATTTCATATGGTTCCTGACAATATTTTCCGGCATTATCTTGACTGAGGAATGAATCTGCATTGCGAAAACCCACTAAAAAGTCCTCATTGAGAGCCCAAAAGGGTTAGTTTTACACAAGCGTGTTTTTTAAACGACTTTCGGGAGCAAATTTGGGCGTGGCACCCCAAAAAAAATTTCGCCTCCAGCTAGGGTTGCCAGGTTTGAAAATTGAATTTGCAGGACATTTTTATTTTCTTAAAATAATATTTATAATACCCAAAAATAAGTTAAATAATTCCTAATAAGGTTCAAATTAAAACCGGTGTGAAGTTAGCAGCCAAAACTTGGCAGCCAATTTGACGAAAACGCCCGAACGACCAGTGGCGTAGCATTGTTTTTTAATTCAAAATAAATTCAATAAACCATACTTAGACATCGAGTCTAGCTATGAAATTGATAGGGTACTATTTTAATATCATCTCCAATTCCCATGCGAAATCCCATTAACTCAAACCCCGTCGGAATATAAAAAACTACCCTTAACAAGTAAAAATGCAAAAATATTGATATTTTCGTATTTTTTTTTTCAACTCGGACTTCGAATTTTGCCACGAAATTATTAGGGTACTCTCTCAGCACCATATCCAACCCCCATGCAAAATCCCATTAACTCAAACCCCGTCGAAATATGAAAAACTACCCTTAACAAGTAAAAATGCATACCGGTGTGAAGTTAGCAGCCAAAACTTGGCAGCCAATTTGACGGAAACGCCCGAACGACCAGTGGCGTAGCATTGTTTTTAATTCAAAATAAATTCAATAAACCATACTTAGACATCGAGCTATGAAATTGATAGGGTAGTATTTTAATATCATCTCCAATCCCCATGCGAAATCCCATTAACTCAAACCCCGTCGAAATATGAAAAACTACCCTTAAGTGAAAATACATTAATCTTGAGATTTTCGTATTTTTTCCAAATCGGACTTCGAGTCTTGCCATGAAATTAATAGGGTACTATTTCAGCACCATCTCCAACCCCCATGCAAAATCCCATTAACTCAAACCCCGTCGAAATATGGAAAACTACCCTTAACAAGTAAAAATGCATAAATATTGATATTTTCATATTTTTTCCAACTCGGACTTCGAGTCTTGCCATGAAATTAATAGGGTACTGTCTCAGTACCATATCCAACCCCCATGCAAAATCCCATTAACTCAAACCCCGTCGAAATATGAAAAACTACCCTTAAGTGAAAATACATTAATCTTGAGATTTTCGTATTTTTTCCAACTCGGACTTCGAGTCTTGCCATGAAATTAATAGGGTACTATTTCAGCACCATCTCCAACCCCCATGCAAAATCCCATTAACTCAAACCCCGTCGAAATATGAAAAACTACCTTTAACAAGTGAAAATGCATTAATCTTGAGATTTTCGAATTTTTTCCAACTCGGACTTCGAGTCTTGCCATGAAATTGATAGGGTACTATTTCAGCACCATCTCCAACCCACCCGCAAAATCTCATGAGCTCAAACCCCGTCGAAATATGAAAAACTACCCTTAACAAGTAAAAATGAATAAATATTGATATTTTCGTATTTTTTCCAACTCGGACTTCGAGTCTTGCCATGAAATTAATAGGGTACTGTCTCAGTACCATATCCAACCCCCAAGCAAAATCCCATTAACTCAAACCCCGTAGAAATATGAAAAACTACCCTTAACAAGTGAAAATACATTAATTTTGAGATTTTGGTATTTTTCCAACTCGGACTACGAGTCTTGCCATGAAATTAATAGGGTAGTCTCTCAGCACCATATTCAACCCCTATGCAAAATCCCATCAACTCAAACTCCGTCGAAATATGAAAAACTACCCTTAACAAGTGAAAAGGCATAAATACGAAAATCTCAATATTAATGCATTTTCACTTGTTAAGGGTAGTTTTTCATATTTCGACGGGGTTTGAGTTAATGGGATTTTGCATGGAGGTTGGAGATGGTGCTGAAATAGTACCCTATTAAACTCATGGCAAGACTCGAAGTCCGAGTTGGAAAAAATACGAAAATATTAATATTCATGCATTTTTACTTGTTAAGGGTAATTTTTCATATTTCGACGGCGTTTGAGTTCATGGGATTTTGCGGGTGGGTTGGAGATGGTGCTGAAATAGTACCCTATTAATTTCATGCCAAGACTCGAAGTCCGAGTTGGAAAAAATTCGAAAATCTCAAGATTAATGTATTTTCACTTGTTAAGGGTAGTTTTTCATATTTCGACGGGGTTTGAGTTAATGGGATTTCGCATGGGGATTGGAGATGATATTAAAATAGTACCCTATCAATTTCATGGCTAGACTCGATGTCCAAGTATGGTTGATTGAATTTATGTTGAATTAAAAAACAATGCTACGCCACTGGTCGTTCGGGCGTTTCCGTCAAATTGGCTGCCAAGTTTTGGCTGCTAACTTCACACCGGTCAAATTAAATACGATTTCGGTAGGTACTTACTTAGTTTCACATGTTTTCCTAATATTTATATTAAATTTATAATTTATCAAAAGTATTGTAGGCAACATTACATGACAAAACAAAAATAAACGAAAGCATATTATAACTTGTTTCAAATAATAAAAATAGTGTAACAGTCATAAGTTAGCTACAAAAATAACTAATAAACGTAACGTGAATTCAGTTTACAAACTCATCTAAAAAAAAGAAAATCACTTTTTAGAAAAAGTAAAATGATTGACATTGTCACGCCATGCCGCATACGCGTACGCCGCGTTCTTATTGGTGAATTGGTGGTGAATCCTAGCGCGGAGTACCGCGCCACCACTCACGTTGAATTATAAAATAGCTCAGCCGAAATAAAAGTTAAACAAAAATTTATATTCTTATTAATAGAATAAGGATTTTATGAAATGCAGGACATTTGGTGTCCAGGACATTTGGTGTCCTGCGGACAACTCCGGCAAGACGCAGGATGCAAGACCCTGAATCCAGGACATCCTGCGAAATCCAGGACGTCTGGCAACCCTACCTCCAGCGGTTCCGACACTTGCTAATTTTCCCGTCATCCATTATCCCCCCCAGAAAATCATGTACGGCCGCCACTAGTTGTAATTTTAAACCGCCCTAACTCGAAAACGGACCGTCCTAGAAAGATGCGGTCTAAAAATTTGTTCCAGATTTTTTTGCACTAAAACTTTCATTTTTGGGTCACATCCCCTCATGAAAGTTGTTTAGTAAATTTTTCGCCACATTTCTACCCATTTTCTACCTACATGAATTTTTTCTGTCAACTCTGGTTTGGTTGCCGTTGCCATCTAGATTCCAGACAAACTTTGTTTTTTTAAATAGAGAATAGAACACCCTGCATTTGATATACTATGAATATTTTGTATTCAGAGTATTGTATGTATTTATAAAAATATTCACAAAAGATAATTGACAGATGAGTGATGAGTGATGACTTTACGGATATCTGACAGATTATGCAATGGTCGCGTTCATCAATCAAAAGGATTTGATTGATCTGTTGAGTGGTTGAGTCAAGGATGATACAGTACGACACACTAGTATACATACAGGATTGCTTATCGGCGTGGTTTTTGGGCAAGCTTTTGGGAATCACGGTCATATGGTGCTGACCCGTTGCCGACATCATATCAACAGTTTCATTGGCTGTTTGCTCCAACGGTCGTAGGTTTAGAATAGGTATCTAATATACATTTATGACGAAAACTATATGATATTGAATAACATAATAGGCAAAAAAAAGATGCAAACGCAATCTGAAAAAGGTTTGTTTTAGAATGTTGATTAATGTACTAAAACCAAGTATGCAATAGTTGTATGTCTGTCACACCTAGGAGGAGCTCCGGAACAGCTCCGGGGCTTCACGCGCTTTTTCCTTTCGAAAAGTGTTTGTTGCACCACGCATTTCCCTGCAAATCGGGGGCTACTAAACACCGGAGCGAGTAGCTCGAGTGTTTCAAACTCTTGAAGGGAATACATCTAATGTAAAAATCAGCCTGTGGTGCAAATACCGAGCGGCTAACCTTGCGTTCGGTATTTTGCTCAAAGTGTAGAGCGAGCTGAGCGGAGCCGTAATCACGTGACCAGCGAGCGAACGGAGCAGTTGAACGCTGTATAAGAGTACCGGAAATTTTAATAAACGAACGCGAATGAGGCTGCACCGAGTACACTTTTTAAATAAACGAACGGTAAAGTCAAGCTCGGAGAACTCAGACCAAAATAACGAACGCACGATAAATATCCAAACACTCTCCGCGGCGTTGCCAGATTACATCCTACTAAAAGCGTCAATCCAAGCGGTAAATTTAAAAATACAGAGGAGTAGGTATTGAAACATTATTGGGATTCCTTTGTATATATAAAACATATATTGGTATAATATACAAATAGAAAATTAATATATGTTTATTAATATAAATATAAAACTCTTTTTTTTTTTGTTAAAACTATAGAAACCTATATGTCAAAAACTGGCTAGTACCCTAGTACTCATGTTGCCCGTAAAATTTTGACCTTAAAATTTATATTTAGAGACTGACTTTATGATGACAAATTTTTAATCATTTTTGTTTGAGCTCCCCCCTCACATGATTGTCACGAGCCGCCACTGCGTTTACGTTGTCAGTTGTGCGACGCGTACTCTCCTAACAAACCGTACCTTTAAGGTACACCGTACCTTTAAGGTACGGTTTGTTAGGATAGTACGCGACGCACAACTGACAACGTAAACGTCGTCATTGGTTCAGGTATGACGTACACCCGTCTTCTGACGTGAGAAAACGGGTGTACGTCATACCTATATGGTCATGGCTACATTTTTTTGGCAGATATGGCAATGTGTGCGCATTCCAGTTTTTAACTATAGTTCATTGATCCTAACAAACCGTACCTTTAGCGGTTTCCATTTGTCGAACAAGTGCAAAAAAATGTATCCTTATCCTTAGTTACATGCTTTTAGAAAAAGATGCGGATACCACCGGCGTATACAAGGGGGGGGGGGTAATGGGGGTAATTACCCCCCCCCCCCCCAAGATCATTATTGCGATGGACGAAAAATATATAGGTACCCTACATCTTACAAATCTTAGTTATTTATTATACAAGGGAAAAAAAGACTAGATTTTAGCGCGAGCGCTAAAATCTTACTTTATTCCCATGTATATTACACAATTTTTTTCTGTGACGGAAAAATCTCAATTTTTTCCATCTCTGCATTATTCCCTTTGAGAAAAAAATTTGACTGGTACCTGTTACTTTTTTCCCTCGAAAAAAAAAATTGACTGGAGCCTGTTACCTACTTTTTTACCGTGGGAAAAAAAATCACTTTTTTCCCATAATAGAAAAAGTGACACTTTTGCCCCTGTCAACAGGTACAAAAAGTCTACTTTTTTCCCGTCATAGAAAAAATCTATTTTTTACATTTTTATATGTCATACACTCTTTCTATATAGGGGTATGTTTGAAAATCACGGCCGGCGGCCGTTAATTAAACGGACGGTGGAGAGTGCCGGTGGCCGTCATTTATATATTTTATTTGCAATCATATATGTAATCTTGTTATTACTGACTTTTTAAAAATTTGGAAGTGACACTTTACTTGTGTCACTTCCCTTTTCGATTTTCCTCACCGATTTCCCTATTCGACTTCCCTCACCGATTTCCCTCACTCTAATTTATTTACCTTTGCTGGTTACAATGAAAACATGTCAGGTAAAAACGTCAAAGCAGTGAATGACACATTTTGGCATGTTTGTTTTATTTTTTTAATATTAAAAAAATTGATTGACGAATCATAATTAATGGTGTGCTTGCAAATAAAACAGTATACAAACCTCGGAGGGAAGTTTTCATTTCTGTCTCGAGATTATTAGTCAATCTCGACGCTTCGCGTCTCGATTGACTATATAAATCTCTCGACAGTAATGAAACACTTCCCTACTCGGTATGTAATATACTATTAACACCTTTCCTATTTCAATTTCGTTCATGTTATAGGCCCAGTTTCTCAATAGCAAGTCAACTCCGGGTTAAGCAAAACTCCAGGCCAAGGTAAATATTGCAACTGGAGCCCTGGGCACGTTTAACCTGGAGTTAAAACCAACCCGGAGGTGACTCACTATTGAGAAACCGGCCCATAGTAAAATAACAGTACAGTATAGTATGAAGAGAAAACTATTATACAGGGTGGCGCAAAATGAACGTTATGATTTGATTGTATTATAACTTTTTTATTAAAATTTTTAACTTCTCTTTCGTATTAGAATTTTGTAAAGAAGACTTGGGGAATTTAAAATGGAACAATACACGATACAACGAACAAAAATCATTAAATTTTACTTTGCGAATGGAATTATTGTTCTTACGCCGCGTGCATATCGTCGGTATTTTAATGTGCGTGTTGGACCCTCCGTGTCAACAATAAATCGTCTGGTTGCAAATTTGCAGCAACAAGGTTCAGTTAGGAACCTCCGTGGTGCCGGAAGACCACGTAATGAAATCCGTGTCATAACTCCTGAAATTTTGCAAAAAGATATGCAACATGTGTCGGAAAAAGCACGACTTTGCGAAGCAGAAAATGGCAGACACTTGCGAGATGTCATTTTTCACATTTGATTCAAAAATTCTCTCCATTTATAAACTGTGTTAAAAAAAAATATATTTTAACAATTCACTTAAAAATAAAAAAGTTATAAAGCATTCAAATCATAACGTTCATTTTGCGCCACCCTGTACAACAGTCAAACTTCTCCCATGTTGCCAAGTATTAGTATTGCCGATCTTAAGACTGACGTTGGATCCCATTCTTCTTCCACAACAGACTTGTGCTGTTTTCTAGTTTGCACTACAGTGGCTAAATAAACCTTTACATACAGTGGCGACAATAGAGGTCCCGCCGCCATCTTGTTCCCAACCTCTTGTTACTTTTAAATATTAATAGGTAGGGGTCTATATAGGATTTAAATGGACATCTATCATAACAAATTGAAATCGACGTATTTGATGACCAGTATTAGGTTCATCAAATACGTTGCTTTTCATGATTTATGATGGATGTTCACCTAAATCCCATATATTCATATTTGAAAGTAACAAGAGGTTGGGAACAAGATGGCGGCGTTTTCAATATAAATACATGGGATTTTAGAACCAATCAAAAATAAGACAGCAATTGTCGCCACTGTGGGTAATAGAGTCACTGTAGTTTGCACAGTGTCCACGCTGCCCACATGCCATTTATAGCGAATTCTGTTGGAAGGAATAGTGCGCACTGAGTATAGTTGTGTCTTTTTTTACTAGCTTGCGTAAGAAAGAGATAAAAATATTTTTTTTGCACTGGTACCACCTATAGAATTCGCTATAATTCAAACGTTTTTGGGGAATCCCAGAGTTCGGTTTTGTTATTCGTTGGTAGTACAGAAAAAATGTTTTGAAGGCTCAACATAAACGTTTTTGGGCGTGGCACCTGGTGGGATATTTTCGCCCCCGGCGGGCTGACCTGGGTTGAATACCCCCCCCCCCCAGACACATGGGCTGGATACGCCGGTGGCGGATACACTCAGTGCGCAGTGACTGATTGACAAATGGAATTCGCCAATCTCAGTTGCGCGAAATTCGCTCTTTTTTTCACATTGCTTCGAAAATTTGAACTTGAAGTTTTATGCCTCATTCTCACTTGTGCGAAATTCGCTCTTTTTTGACATTCCTTCGACAATTTTGGCCGTTTCCACCAACTATTTTAGGGGAGCCTTAACAATAAGAGCCTCTTTCCAGCTGACCATTTTGAGCACACAATCAAAGTTTACAGAATCAAGCTTTTGTGCGCGCAAAAGCTCAATTGAGCTAAAGCCGCTTTCCAGCTGTGTGCTTCAAGCACGGTGCAGCACAGTGTTCTGTGTTTGAAACGCAAAAGTTAGCAGCTCTCGAAGCCCAGTACGGCTGGAACAGAAACACGCGCTTGAAGCATTTGCGCGCGCAAAAGCTCGATTGAGTGCTCAAAAGCGTCAGTTGGAAATAAGCGACCTAAGTATTCCTTAAACTGACATTTCTCTATGTAAAAATGTCATTTTAGGGAATACTTATCGTTAGGGCTCCCCTAAAATAGTTGGTGGAAACGGCCATTAGACGTTTATTGATATACGCAAAACGACAATTTGTCGAAGCAATGTCAAAAAAAGAGCGAATTTCGTGTAAGTGAGGATTAAGCTTATGCATGTATCAAACGTTACGTCCGGTCCGAGCATAGAAAAGATGTTAGGAGCACTAATGTAAGGTGAGTTCGGCTTGGCAACTCTTTTGACTCCTTTGACCCTTTTCACTGCAAAATCGTTCGGGTCACGCCAGTGGGAGCAGATAGTGCAAGCTCCTCATCGTTCGGGTACAGCCAAGTAGGGTGGAAAGAGTTAACTCCACAAGCACCACCTCGAGAGCTGAAGCTCGAGGAGCAGGCATGCGCACTTCCTATATTTCCAAGAGGCGGTAAAATTTAGGTTTTCGATAATTCGCTCTCCTAACGATCCTAACCTGAAGAGCTCGAAGAAGATATTTTTTGATTAGGGTCTGGGTGCCTCCTGGGGCTCCTGATAGAAAAAATGGCTTCGCTCCCCAAAATATCCGCAATACATGTTACGGTTTGTGATGGGAATAATTTTGTTCTTATAATGAAAAAATGCTAATAAAAGAAAAAAGTAGTAAATATTTTCGTTTTTATGTTACTTTGAAAATTAGATTTTTTTATCTGGGAACAATTGTTTAATGATATTGTTTAATAATATATGGTGCGTACGATTTGTCTGAACCGGTTAGCGTTAGTGCGGTGCAGTTATGTTTTGGAACGCAACCATCTAAGCTACAGCGGAAAATGGAATGCTGAACGGTACGAATGGTGTAAAAAGTGCGACATTAATGACAGGTCAGGGTAAAAAGTGTCAGTAGTTAGTAGTTCGGACTTATCGTACCCACCAATAATAAAATGGAATGTTCTTGAACATCCTTGCGCAAACGCCCATGGCATTCGCGGGCGGCGGCTAACCTACTTGCTCCCTGCGATGCGTTCGGCTTAACCATTTTACTATTTTCACTCTGTGATCACGTGACAATGAAACTGCTCTTTATCCGCTCCAACTCCGTTTTGCCAAGCCGAACTCACCTGTAATATGGTTCTGCTGCTAAGATCTGCTTGACGCAAGAAAAGCACTTAACGCCCAAATGCACCGAAAAGCTCACTTTTCATGCATCCGTTTTTCGGTCAATAATCTGTTGATCAAGTATTCCTATTATGTCCAATATTTTGGCGTAAAAATATTGGACCAATGAGAATACTCCCGGATCAACGGACTGATGGAAAAACGGATGCATGAAAAGTAAGCTTAAAAGGACTTTATTTAATCCAGATTAGTTACTAAAACTAGATTGGGACTTTTTTTATATGCAAATTTTCGGACTAAGCGAGATTAAACTCCCAAGTTCATACTGTGCATACGAGTGTGAGTGAACACCCCCTTTAAGTTTTCTTGTCCTTGCTCCGAAGTCCGAGTACTCAAAGCAGTGCGGCTAAAAATCCCACTCGCTCTCGGTACAATCCACCGACATATACCCGGATAGGATACTGGAACGCAGCCAAGTGGAGATAACAGTCAAAATAAAATATGTCAACAAAGTCAAAAAGTAAATAAAGAAAAAGAGAAAAGAAAATGTACATTTCAAAAATGTTTATTTGAATGAAAAATATTAATAACGATTAAAATAAACAATTAAATCTGGTGCAATACAATAATAGTAATATCGGTAGTTTCCAACATCAAATATTTTAGTGCAGGAACCAAAGAAATAAATCTATGTAATGAGGATTTCACCCTTCGAATCTACTTAACTAAATCCCGAATAGAGAATAGCCAAAAACAACTCAATCTAAAAGTTCACCTAAAGATATTTTTATCATAGAAATGAACAAATCGAGAAAATACTAAAGTAACAAACGCAATGCTGGAAACATTTCAAATGTTCTTATTTCTTTTTAAATCCAAGTACAGGCGAAAATACACACAAATATTCCTGTTTACTGTTATTTTATATGTTAGTTTATTAATTCAAAGTGTTATGGGCAAGTGTTCGGACAATGGCCAGTGTGGGGACAATGGGGTCTGTAAAAATGAAACTTGTGTTTGCTACGAAGGATGGCAAGGACCTCAATGTCAGTTTTGTGGAGGCAAAGTTCGGTAAGTGACTGTTCTATACTTATTTATGTGTAAACAAAGTGCTCAAGTGCCCTACTTTACTATTCAAAATGGAATTTTATTGAGGTATCCCCAAGAGTGTCTTCAGAGACAAAAATGATTTTCCTCATTGGTCTAAACCTCGGTCTAAACCCAAACTACCACTTTAAATTCAAAACCCACCAAAGAACCCAGCTGTATGTTACATAACAAAAAATGAATCATTCATGAAGAAGTGAAAGATTATTGAAACAGTTGTGACCATGAATGAAAGAACTCTCTATTCTGTGTATGTTGCCATCTATTATGAATTTCAAGTACATTCATGGATACCTACCAAAGAATAAAGATATATCCGAGGATATATCTAATTTGCAATTAGGGTGGTATCTGCTCAACTAGATACTCCTATAGCAAGAATGGTCTATTTTTCTTTATGTGATTCACACATTGGATATGGTGTAGTATTTTGGGGTTTCTGTAACCATAAACTTTTTAGCAGCATATGTGTGTTGGAGTTTGTGTTGCAAAAAAGAGCTATTGGGTAGAAGTAGAGACCACTGTAGATCATCATTTATCAAGCACGGCATACTAACATTAATATGTTTCATAACAAATGTCTGTATGTTTGAGGTGGATTTATAATATTACCTTGCATTTTTTGGGACTTACACCTCAATTGAAATTAATACCAGAAGTTTCTTGATCTTGATACAAATTACTACAAGCTCTCTGATTAGAGCAATTTTACCTATCAGATTGTTTTTATAAAATAGAATACTTGAATCGAGTTTTTATAAACGAATCGAGTTTTATTATTTTAATAAAATAATACTTGATTAGGCTCGGTGGTATGAGTTCTGGATTTCTTGCTGACGTTTCGGTACCAAATCTGCTACCGCTACCGTTGTCAAAGCTTGGGGGATGGAAAACCTAAAAAATAAAAAAGGGGCTGAAAATTGTTTGTTTTTTTTTTTCAAACAAATTTACGAAAAAACCAAACAATTTTCTGCCCCCTTTTTTATTTTTTAGGTTTTCCCTCGGGTTTTCCATCCCCCAAGCTTTGACAACGGTAGCAGATTTGGTACCGAAATGTCAGCAAGAAATCCAGAACTCATACCACCGAACCTAATCAAATATTATTTTATTAAAATAATAAAACTCGATTCGTTTATAAAAACTCGATTCAAGTATTCTATTTGATAAAAATAATCTGATAGGTAAAATTGCTCTAATCAGAGAGCTTGTAGTAATTTGTATCAAGATCAAGAAACTTCTGGTATTAATTTCAATCTCGATTTCAATTGAGGTGTAAGTCCCAAAAAATGCAAGGTAATATAATATGTTTCATGTTTGTTTATCTTGGATACAGTTTCTCTGCTCCACAAAATAGTTATTTGTGCAACCAGTTGGGAAAAGCACGATTTTTCGTATCGAGCAGATTTCTGCGGAACGAGCGAAGCGAGTTCCACAAAAGAAAGCGAGTTACGGAAAATAGTGTTTCCCAACGTGTTTCACACAATATGTTTTCTAATTTTGTATAAGTATCATGATCTGATCCATTCAGATTCGAGTCAAAAACATGAAAAATGTCCCTTCTATTATTATTTCTAAATTGTCACGTAAGTTCAGAGATGTATCCTATTCCATTACCATGGAAGCCAGTATTCTTTATTGTCGAGTTTGGCGACTCAAACCAGTCATTGCTTCCGGCGATCATCCACTACCTACTCTGCTTGTAGATTCTGTGGATGATTTGCTGATAATTAAATAGCCTGCGGGTGAAAGTCTAATACAGCCGCTAAAGGCTATGTGAAAAATTTCATAACTATAAAAAACAGAAAATTCTCATCAACATCCTTGAAGAGACTTCCATGAAAAAAACATTCAATTTATTGATTTAATTGATGCTACACAGAAAACTATGTTGTCAATATCATCAATAATTGTTGAAATTGTGTTAGTATTAATATTTATAACTAATTGTTTATTTTTTTCATACATTGTCATATTAAAAGAAGCGCTTATTTGGTTTTCAGTGCGATCGATGTGGTAAAACAGTATGCAAAGCTTGCTCCGATATTTCTTCATCCGAGGTAAGGGCACTTATACGACAGAGTGGCAGAGTTATGATTTTTTGGTGTCCATCTTGCATCAAGGAAGCAAAAACCTTTGATTACGTTCAAAAATCTAGGGATCTTCTTAGTGATTTGATCAAAGACTCTCTTAGCGCCATTATTCAAAGTTCTTTAAAAGATCTGCAAAGTGCTGTGAGAGATGTTGTAGCCCAAAATAAAATATTGAAGGAATCTGTAGGCACACTAACGGAAAACCTTGCCCAGTTAGCTAACAACCAATTTGATAATAAATTACTGAAAAATCTAAATATTGGCATTGATGATAAAATTGATTTAGTCTCAGGAAATCCTGCGAACAACGTGACAACACAGCTTCAGCCACAATCAGCTGTTTTACTAAAGGTCGACGATACTGCGGCCAAGGCCAAGTCCCATGGACGGGCCCATAATCAGGGGACAGATAGCAAACTGAGTCAATCAGCTGGTAATGAGAGGTTAATGAATCAAAATGTAAACAAAACGCAAAAACAACCTCCGATAACTCCAAGTTTTGTGAGTAATGCCATTAATAATGCCTTTTATGCCAACCGGCACAAAGAACTTGTAGCTCAACTTACCTCAACGCATACCAATGAATCTGGCCAGTCTTTGCAAAATATAAACAAACCAAATCTGTTTATGGGCACTAATGTATCCAGTGAGATCAAGAGTGTACCTTATTCTACTAGGAAATGGCTTTACTTGGGCAGAATCTCAGCCGAGTCGTGTGATAAAGATATTCAGAAGTTTTTGTGCAACAAACTACAAACACCTGAAACTAATGTCATTGTTAAAGAGCTTAAAAATGATAATCGAATAAAATCCTTTAAAGTAGGTGTAAACAATCAATTTTACCAAACAGTAAATAGCTGCGATTTCTGGCCCATAGGAGTTGTCTTTAGGGATTTTAATTTTAATTTGCCGAGACAGCAGAGAGACAACAACATGCAGCAATCTTTGCCAAATTTTCAAAATCAGCCTCCAAAAAACTGAAAATTCATTGTTATTACCAAAATGTCAGGGGAGTGAAGACAAAGCTAAGGGATTTAGTGTGCAATGTTATGGTAGAAAATTATGACATTATTCTCTTAACTGAAACATTCCTTGATGAAAACATACTAACTAGCGAAATCGGACTCCAAGGAAACTACACAATTTATCGATGTGATAGATCATTGAAGACAAACTCTGAAAAATTTCAAGGTGGAGGAGTTATTATTGCTGTCAAAAAGGAATTGAAATGTAAGCTTTTACCCTCAAATACAGACTCTTTAGAACAGTTGTTTGTTATGCTTACTATCGGTGACAGCCACTTTCTGTTTGGTAATGTCTACATTCCCCCAAATTCATCATGTGAAATATATGAGCGATATTCTTCTTTTTTTCTGTATGTGTTGGATAACTGTCCTTGCGAAAGACTTGATATGTTTCTCTGTGGTGATTTTAATCGTCCTAAAGTTTCGTGGATCTGCGATGATGATCGTTGCCGACCAATTGGTGCTACTTCAGATGAAACAAATTGCTTGGCGGATTGCATGTCTTTCTGTAACTTGTCACAACTCAATCAAATTTCTAATCAGTACGGAAATTTTTTAGATCTAATTTTTAGTAATAGAACAGATGTAACTATTTTTCCATGTGCAAGTCCGCTGTTAAGTTTAGATAAACCGCATCCTGCATTAGAGTTTGAAATTGGGGCAGTAAATACAACTAAAAGCTTGTCCTATGATTATTGGTACTACAACTTTAAACAATGTAACTTCAGAGAATTTGAACTAACTTTCACAATGGCTGATTGGAATAATATTCTGTCTGATCATGATGTTGATGTCTGTGTGCGAATGTTTTATGAAGCATTGAACAATTCCATTCAGATGTCGACACCCTTAAACAGGCATAAGAATCCAAAATTTCCTAAATGGATGGATGACCATCTGAAAAGTCCTATTTTTAATAAAAAGGCCGCTCACAAAACTTACAAAATTTCATCATCATTGTTGGATTATCAAAAATTCTCCCAACTTCGCTCAGAATGTCGACGGTATGCCCCAATCAGTCATCAAAATTATCTTGATAGTATTGAGGAGAGATTGCAGGAAAGGGATGGATTCTGGAGTTACATAAACTCTAAGAAAGACACAAAAGGTTTTCCTTCTTCAATGATCTTTGGCGAACAAAAAAGTGATACGCCCCAGGGTATCTCAAATCTTTTCTGTAAACACTTCTCATCAGTATACACCTCCTATGACCACAAGGAGATGAATATATCTAGCGACCTCTCTGTCAATCTGGGTGATATCATTATAGAACCCATAGATGTTTACAACAAAATTTATCAACTCAAGAATGTAGGATGCGGTCCAGATGGTATTCCTGTGTGTCTTCTCAAGAACTGCATTTGTTTTTTTCTTTTGTTTTGTTTCAAATATTTAATAAATCACTATCAACTGGAACCTTCCCTGATGTTTGGAAATTGAGTTATGTAACTCCAATTTTCAAGAGTGGGGACAATTGTGATGTTAAGAATTACCGCCCTATCTCCAAAATCTCTATTTTTTCAAAGATTTTCGAAGCTATCATAACTGACAAAATTACACCTTTATTTAAGCATTTAATTACACCAGAACAACATGGCTTTATGAAGGGCAAGTCAACCACTTCAAATTTGTTGGAGTTTGAGCAGGTCCTGTTTGATGCCTTGGAGGGGGGGTATCAGGTGGATGTCATTTATACCGATTTCTCCAGGGCGTTCGACAGGGTTGATCATAGTATCCTCTCTAGGAAATTATTAGCCATGGGTTTTCATGGTAAATTTTTTGAATGGCTTATTAACTATCTTTCTTATAGGAAACAAAAAGTTAAAATCGAAAACTATCTGTCTGATTTTATTGAGGTTACGTCGGGAGTACCTCAGGGCGGACATTTGTCTCCTCTCTTGTTCAACTTATTTTTAAATGATGTCAAGCAAAACTTTGTAAATTGTAAATTTTTAAACTTTGCAGATGACAAGAAAATTTTTATTGTAGTTGGAAGTTTGCAGGATTGTGTTACGCTGCAAAACGAGCTAAATGGGTTTTTTGAGTGGTGCGAATTGAATAATCTTTCTCTTAATATCGATAAGTGTAAAGTAATGTCCTTTGGGCGTCTAAGGAATCCTTTCATTTTCAATTATTCTATCAACAATGTTGAACTGGAGAGAGTTTATGTTATTAGAGACCTGGGGGTTTATTTGGATGTGGAATTAAACTTTCATGAGCATATAGATAGGATTTCTAATAAAGCAATGAGGCTACTGGGATTTGTTTTTCGCAATTTGAAAGATTTCAATAATATTTTTACTTTGAGGAATGCATATTCTGCAATTGTTAGGCAAGTACTAGAATACTCCAGTCCAGTTTGGTCTCCTTTTTATGAAAATCAAAAGTATGCAATATAGCGAGTTCAAAGAAAATTTCTGAGACAACTTGCATTTAGATTGAATATCAATTATGACTCTATTGATTATGATGACATTTTATCCCTTTTAAACATGCAAACTTTACAGCAAAGAAGAGACCAGCAAGACTTATGTATCCTATACAAAATTATAAATAATATCATACAGTCACCAGATCTTTTGTCACTAATTGGTTTTCATGTACCTAGAAATTGTAATGTTAGAACAAATAGGCTATTTTATATCAAACATCATCGAACTAATTATGGCTTAAATTCTCCCATCTCAAGATTCTGTGGGTTGGCTAATAATATCATTGAAAGACTGAATATCGATTTTTTTAATGTAAGCCGGAATTCCTTTAAAAGAAAAATAAAACATGTTTAATTAAGATCCCTAATGCCAGTACTGCAGCAACTATTATTGTAGTATGTATTGGTATTATGTTCTTTTTTTCTCTCTTGTATAAGTCTGATTATATTATGTATATTACACTCTGTGAGTTGTACCTAAAAACCTGTGATATAGTGGTCTAAAGATAATCCTATTAACAAGTGTAATGTTCCTTGATTAGATTGTTATTGTTTTTTTTACTTGATTGTTTTACTAAATGTTTTTTTTATATATATATTATATTTATTATTATTGTAAACACTTTTAAATGACGTTGTCGTTAATAAAATATTTATTTATTTATTTATTATGTAACTAATTTGAATAAAATTAAACCTTCCCAATATGTCTGTACAAAGAATATAATAACAACAAAGTACTCCAAGTAGTTCAGCCCCAAAAGTATCACAGATTTTCTTTCTGTATTTTGTGCAACTAATCGTGAAATTTACTTTCCATCACCAGTTGCGAAAAATTTTACTTTTCGTAACTGGTGATGAAAAGTAAGGCATTTGATAACGTCAACGAGTTTTGAAAAGTGTCACTTTAAATGTCATAATTAGAAAAAATATCTTAACCAACTTGAGAGCGCATCAACACAGCACACATATGATATGTGATAAAACCAAAATATACGCCTTCCCATACCTAGGCTCACTATGACCAAAAGGTCAATAATTTATGAAAGTCTCAAGATGTATAACCACTTGAGTGTTGAGTGTAGACAATTGCCATATTTTTTCATTTCCACAGAAGGGTGAAAAGTATTTTGCTCGAAAGGGCATATTACAGCTTGGATGAATTTTTTAATGATGATTTTTGAATGTTGTGGTTTTGCCTCGGGTTATGTTTTTGTGATATTGTAAGCTTGATAGTCTCTAATTTTTTTTTGTTG
This sequence comes from Ceutorhynchus assimilis, assembly GCA_917834065.1. NCBI lineage: Eukaryota > Metazoa > Arthropoda > Insecta > Coleoptera > Curculionidae > Ceutorhynchus > Ceutorhynchus assimilis. The sequence goes on along the minus strand of OU892284.1, from coordinate 9,128,439 downwards.
CTTATTAGTTTTTTATAATTTTTTGTTTGTACTGCATTGTATTTAATATTTACTTAGGATATGTTTTTTAGCCAGTTCTTTTCTTTTCTGCCTTTTATTGTAGATTATTTGTCTTTCTTTTTATGAAATAGGAATAGGTGATATGTATTGATATTATTACGTAATTAGGTGTAACGAGATCGCTTTGTCGATAAATTCATGTAATTTCAGACAATAAAGAATAGGTAAAGTAAAGTACCTAAAGTAAATTATAGTAAAGTAAAATAAAGTACCTAACTACATCTACATGTACAGTGTGGTCATTTTATCTTGATAACATTCTAAACTATCATAATTTCTTTGTTTTTAAAGTTATTTAAATGAATAAAAAAACCTCGAAAAAAACATACTGTAGGGTTGGTTTCCAAGTTTCAGATAGGGTGGACAAAAAACAAAAGACTAATATATTTTGACAGTTGTGCGCACACATAGCATTTTTTTAAATGGAACACCAAGTAAATTTTTAGTTTGTTTGATAATATGTTTCATTCTGATTGCAATATATACAATATGTACAATGCAATTGAATACAAGTTACTTTCTATTTACATGCAGAAATGTTTTATTTATTCTAACTGAAAATATTGATTGCCTACACAGATTACCTGCAAAGGTAGGTAGGTAGCGAGGTAGGTAGGTATAGGCCTCGGTATAGGCAGATTCTTCCATAAGAATAAATACAACACATCTGCATTAAATTTAGAGTAAATTGTATTCAAGTGTATTGTATTGTATAGTATATAGGTACAGTGCGGCCGTAAAGTAAGGAATAAATTCAATAATCATTCTTCCAAGCAATTTTTTTAAAAATCCTAGAACACGACAATTTTATTTTTTGTCGAGCATTTTTTATAAAATAAAATTCTTATACAGGGTGGTCGCAGAAAAGCTGGACAGATACTAACTTAATTTTTTTAAATGGACACCCCTAATTTTTTTTACATTTTCGGATTTCTGATAAAATTCTAAGTGTTTTTCATGAAACATCTCCTATACCTATCTTCAACTTTTTCGGAAATATTGACAGCTTAAAATTGACTTTTTGCAACTTTGACAGGCTGTAAAACCTAAACGGTTAATTTTAGAGGACAACCGATTTTACATTCCTATCTTAGATTTTTATATACTATCATTTGACACCAACTTTGAATTTAATTTATGATTAAAATTTCCAGTTAAATTTAATCTCCGGTGTATCATACTGAGTAGATGAGTGATTAGCACCAAACAACAAACACTCGAACAAACATAAAAATAACATAATTTTAAATCTTTCCCTGTTAACGGAGCTGTTAACACAAAATACACCACACGTAATATCAAACCTATGCCTGTTTCTCAGCCTGTTTAATGGAACTTTAATCTCCAGGAAGATATCATTGTGGTAAAAAATGATAAAAAAGATCAAGCAGCAAAACATTCATTTTTCCTTTGATATAGGACATAGGTATACCTACATAATATATTTATAGTCAAGGAAAATAGTAATAACCTTGTCAAGAACGTCAGTAATAGCCTAGGTACCTAATCTGAAATGGGATCTGGAATAATTAAAACCCCGATTATTTTCCTCGTTCTTTTCCTTTCACCAATATTTTTATTGTTTATGCTAAAATTCTACCAAATTTGATTCTATTCTGAAATTAAGTAGAACGAGTAGAACCCCAGTTATCTGAGGTAATGTGGCAGGGATATAAAATACTCACAGTGTGCTGTATATTTATCATGGAAACTGCTTGCCGAGCTGCTTGCCTCGTGCACAAAAAACATTATAGTCTAAGAGTCAGCAACATGATGGTTGTTCGAACTTCCGCAAATCTAAAAAAAATTGCAAAATTACCCTTATCATATGAATATTGAATTGGATGGTCAGTCAAGCTAATTATGTTCCCTTTGGCATGAGGCCAATTAGAAAGTCATTAATTTTTTAGAAGAAACTGATTTTGGCAAGTTTCTGTTTTACATGAATTTATAGTTTATAGAATGTACAATACGAAATAGTGACGGACGTTTTCAGTGTTGCTAAAATGGCGAGTAAAATGGCGACTGATGGTCTTAAATCTAATTCAATTTTTGAAAATTAAACTTATTTTCGCGCGGGTTTTTTGGTTGTTAATTAGATAGAATTATTAGGATTCCAGATATAACACTGGCGGATGTTTTCGGCGTTGCTATGCTCATGATCAATGTCTTCGAAGTTTGCTGGAGAGTGCGCTCTCTCGGCCCATTTGTGTGCAGCTCGGTGTGCAGGTTACCATAAACTTATATGAGCATTATTGTTGCTAAAATTTGAATACAACAAGCATTCAAAGTAATTCAATATACCTAATTATATGTATAAATGAATGAACGTACTTGAAAAATGAAATTGATCTGATTCAAAAACTTTACGGTAGTCATCCGATAAAAAAATTTGTCATTCTCATCCAAAATGTCTTCATCCAAGTTCATCCCATAACAAATCTTTATTTTCAATTGCATCATCTTTATCATTGGGCGATGAAAAAGTATATGCTTATGCTTCAAGTATTTACAACAAAAATTTTTAAGTTTCTACTATAATAATGAAGCATTTACTACTCTCCGTAGCATATGCTACTATGTACTTTTTACATAGAAGAAGGTATTATGCTTTAGAAGTATCTAGAAGTTTAATGAGTATATACTCTAGTTCAAGTGAAGTTGGTGTATGAGCAACTTCGACTACCACAAATTAAGTGTTTTTTGTTGGCAGGTTTCATAAATGTACGTTGTAGAGAGAAGTAGCTATCTAAACAAAGCAGGACATACAATGATGATGTAAATTATTCTCCATAATTCGTACAATAATTGTCTCTTCAATTCATTCAGTATGATTTTTTTGTTTTTAGTTTTTTTATGTCAGCAATTTCTTCAACTTCAACTTTTGTTTCAATATTATGTTTCGCGTCTGTCGTCTAGTTTTTTCGCTTTTCGCTCTTGATTTTTGAGGTCATCCTTTTGTCAAAGAAAATTTGATACCTAATCGTCAAGGGTAACAAAACAAATTGTTCATTTTTTTGCAGGCCTAACTCCTTTTTGGCTTCGGAATCAGAAGAGTCATGCTTGTAACTTTCATGAAAGTATAGTAATAAAATTATAACCACTATGCACTAGAACAGGCCCTGATGGACGATGCCGCATGACAGTAGTTATTACTTCAAATAAGTAGGGTCCTTATTCTTGAAACTGGGGAGCAGCGTTTCCAGGAGAATGAGTATTCTGCCTTTCTCAATGATATGCAACTGATAATATAAGTAACAAAGACGGAACATTCGTTCTCCTGGGAACGCTGCTCCTTGGTTTCAAGAATAATGACCCAGCACGTAGGTATACTTACTCCTGTGTGCCATATAGTCTTCGTAGGTGCAGCAGATACTTCTATGTAAAAGCAAATGCTACAAAGTCGATACTTTTTGAAGTAGCAATGGCATTTACTTCTTTTCATGCATTCCCCCAATATCTTGATCAAGGTTCATGACATCATCGGCTTTTTCCTCTTCTACTTCACTGTCTTCAGATCTTTCTGTGAATTATCTATTGAACGACAACTTGGGGTAAACAGACAGTTACCCTTATATATGACTACCTTGATGGAATGCGGTAGTTGCTCTCCCCAGAAGCCATGTCTTATCATATTTGCTATCTTCGTCATTAAGGATCCAGAAACAAGAAGTGGGTTTTGAAGTAGTGGGATGCATCTGGACAGTGATGAAATAGGCTCTCAATAATTGCTGTAATAACTCGGAGTCACAGGGGAAAAAGATGAGGAATCGACCTTTTTATATGTTTTGTTTTGAAATGACTCAAACGGTTTTATCGCTTCTGCCAAAATTTCTTCGGCCCTGGTTTTACACTGTGTGCTGACTCTTTCAAACACATCAGTGCACACAATAAAATGATAAATGTGAGTGCGCGCACGCAAATGGGCTGGCAGAGCGCGATCTTCAGCAAACTTTGTCACGAGGATAACAACGCCGATCTTATATTTGCAATCCTCATAATTGTCTCTAATTATCAACGAAAAAAACACCCATGCGAAAATAAGTTTAATTGTCAAAAATTGAATTAGCTTTAAGACCATCAGTCACCATTTTAGCAACAATAAAAACGTCCATCGTTCACTATTTCCTATTGTAGATTCTATAAACTATAACTTCATGTAAAATAGAAACTTGCCAAAATCAGTTTATTTTTTCTGAAAAATTAATTACTTTTTAATTGCACACCAAAGGCAACATAATTAGCTTGACTGATCATCCAATTCAATATCCACATGATACCGGTAGGCTTTGCAACAACTTACATGTTGCTGGCTTTTAGACTATTATGATGAGTTAGAATATCCACCAACCTAAAATTCAGCTCCCTATACCCAAGACTGCATTGACGCAAAATTCACTTATTTATAAAAGTAGGCAAATTTTCAATCACCTGCCTGTTAACTTAAGGCAGGTAGGGTAGGTGGTTTCAAAAAGTTTAGACTAGAGCTCAAAGCATTTTCATATGGAAAAGCTTTTAAAGCCTACTATCATATTAATGAATTTTTCAATAAAAATTTTCATTTTGTTTGTTTTGTTTTGTTCTGACCGCAACCTTTATGATTTTTTATTTTCTACTTTACTATTATAGATCCATAATACCTAGGAAACGAAATACGTTAACACACCTATAACAACCTGATCCATAACGCCCGCTTTTGCGGGCGTTATGATCTATAACGCCCGCTTATAATACCTCAAGGTGTTTTTGTTGTTGTTGTTCTATTAATTTGCACTTTACCCTAGGCAGCCACTAAATGTCTGACCGAAAATAATTTTCGGTCTAGCCAGGATTCGAACCCGGTCTACCATCAATGTTTCCCATGTAGTCCAGCGCGTTAACCCACAGGACCACCACCGTTGCCTTGCCTTATGAGATGTTTATAGATATATTAATTTATTTCGTTTCTATGTACAGGTCGCAGGTACAGGTACAGGTCACAGGTACAGGTACATGTCAAAATACAAAACAATATTCTGTCACACAAGTTTAACTGATTTTAATAACAAATTGATGAAAAAACATTGTGTTGAGTAGAAAATAAAGCATTGTATGCACCACGGGGATTTCAAGATTATAATGCCCTTCAGGCGAAATATATCCCTCGGGCCATAGGCCCTCGGGCTAGTTTCGCCTTCGGGCATTATAATCTACATAATCCCCTTGGTACATAAATAGCTATTATGTCATACCAATATTGTGTTTTTATAGCTTAGATACCATCTATATAATTCATTACTTTATGCCCGTGCGGGCATAAAGTACACATTATGGCCCGCGCGGGCATAAAGACGCAAAACACATTTTTCAATTAACTTATTCTTTATTAACAAAATATAAATGTACGCTTATAAACATATTATTTTTGTCAAAAAATGATGATGTTTGCATACTGATGACAATTTGCGAAGTGACACTTTTTTCCCAGGTATTTATTATTTACAACCAACTGGTATGACATAAAAGTTTGTATGCACCACGGGTACTAATAGATATATATACCCTCGGGCGACTTACAAACCCACGGGCCAGAGGCCCTCGGCTTTGTAAGACTGTCGCCCTCAGGGCATAATCATCTACTTAGTACCCTTGATACATAAATAACTATTCTGTATTGGCTTCACCTTTTATTTTAAAGTAGTAATTTTACTTACCTGTATCGCTAAGGATATAGGTAATGCTTTGACATTTTTTTTTTTTATAACCCGATAATCATGGTCCTTGAGTTTGCCTTCTGCGTTCCATGCTGTTGACATAGTAATCACTATCCCAAAACTCCCAAAAGACTAGAAAGTGCCCTTTTTCCTGATTGTTTCTCAACTGAGGCTGTTGACCAACAGGAGAGGACTGCTTTTACTGGCAGTTACTTGGTCGACATTTCCTCATTAGTTTTCCAATATGTATTCAGGAAAAGGAAAATAATTTAGAAAATTGTTTAAAAGATCGAGATGTCATCTAATTAAATTGCTTAAAGATCATCCACTGATGGAGGAACACTCATAGATTTAGTAATAACGAACCTCGTAACGAACCAATCGTATAATGTGGTGTCAAAGGTATGTCACATACCTAGAATAGGGGACCATTACGTTATTGCCTTAGAAATATCAGTCTTCAAGACCTGCGAAACTCCACCAGTTTTCATACAAACTAGAGGCAAAAATATTGATTATGAACTGGTAAGATATCATTTGTCGAATATTAGCTGGGAAATTATGTATGGGATAATGGATGTAGACTTTAAGTGTGGGTTGTTTATCAATACTCTTACTAAAACACTAGACACAGTTGCCCCTCTGAAGACAATTAAAATTCAATCCCGTTATAAACCGTGGTGGAACCTAAGGGTGAAGAATGCTGGAGGATAAGAGATGAAAGTTACAAGCATTTTAAAGATAAGAAAACTGAAGAAAGTCATAGGGTCTATAAACAAAATTGAAATGCGGTTGTGAGGATTATAAGAGCAGAAAAAAGGTTATTTTTTGAGAACAAGGTTGATCAGTGTAAGAATGATCCTAAAAGTATGTGGGCAACATTGAGACAGGTTTTGCCTGAAAATAAGAAATCAGGAAAAATACGTAAAATTGAATTTAATGGTGAAATAGAAGAGGATGAATTAATATTACCTTCCAGATTAAATCGGTTTTATGTTCAAAGCGTCCATGATATTGTTTCAGGAATTGATACTAATAGTACCGATTCTGATACAGTCAATTTAGACAATGAATGTGTAGATACAAGCAGGAAAACAATATCTTTTTGTGATTTTCAACTGATCAACTTGGAAGATTTAAGCAGTATCGTATTTTCTTTAAAAAATAAGAGCAGTCCTGACGATGTTGATGTTGGCTTCTTCAAACACATGTATCCTGTAACAGAACTTCCACTCATAAATCTGATAAATTCTTCATTGGAGCAGGGTGTTTTCCCGGATTTATTAAAGCTTTCTACAGTTGTCCCTGTAGAGAAGAAACCTAACTCAATTGAAGCACAGAATTATCGCCCAATCAATACTCTTCCGATCCTTGAAATTTTTTTTGAAAGAGTTGTGTATAGTCAATTTGTTGAGTATCTGGAAAACTGTAATTTAATTACTGAACATCAATCGGGGTTCCGAAAAGGGCACAGTTGTGAGACGGCAATCCAGTTTGTTCTGGATGAATGGAAAAATAGTTTCGACAGCAATAAAAGCAAAATCGCAGTGTTTCTAGATCTCCAACGAGCTTTTGAGACAATAGAGAGAGGCAAACTACTTGAAAAACTTGATACTGGGGTGGTTTCGTAGTTACTTAACAGACAGAAGACAACTTGTGAAATTGAATGGAAAAATGTCTGAGCAAATTTCCAATGAGTTAGGAGTTCCGCAAGGGAGTGTGTTGGGCCCTATTTTGTTTGTGCTTTATGTGAACGATATGGTGAATGTAGTTAATGATGAGGATAATTTAGGGTTACATCTTTTCGCAAATGATACCTTGCTTTATGGATCTTCTGAAAACATTGAACATTTAGTTATTAAAATAAATACTGTTCTAGGGAAAATTGATCAGTATTGCAAGAGAAATCTTCTTAAGGTTAGCAAGAGTAAAACAAACTATATTGTAATTGCAAAGGAAAGCATAAAACAGTTATTTCTGGTAAACCAACATAACATCGTAATGCGTGACGAGGCTTTAGCTAGTGTCAAAAAAATTAAATATCTAGGTGTAGTTATAGACGACAAAATGTCATTTAAGGAGCAACTTTGCTATCTCAAAAGTAAGCTATGGAATTAGTCACCTTAGCAGATGTTCGCATAGTTTATCAAGATGGTCAAGATTAGTAGTTTTTAATGCATTGGTAATTACCACACTTTACATACTGTGCAACAATTTTGTATTTGTTGCAGCAAAATGAAATAAACCGCTTACAGGAAATGCAAAACCGGCTATGAGAATAATACTATCATGTGATAAGTAGGGGTGGGCAAAATAATCGATTAATAATCGATTAATCGATTAATCGATTAATCGATTAGTCGATTATTTTATTTTCAAATAATCGATAATCGATTAATCGATTATTTTCGATTAATCGATTATTTTCGATTAATCGATTATTTTCGATTAATCGATTATTTTCGATTAATCGATTATTTTCGATTAATCGATTATTTTCGATTAATCGATTATTTTCGATTAATCGATTATTTTCGATTATTCGATTATTTTCGATTAATCGATTATTTTCGATTAATCGATTATTTTCGATTAATCGATTATTTTCGATAATCGATTATTTTAGATTATTCGATTATTTTCGATTAATCGGTTATTTTCGATTGATCAATTATTTACGATTAATCTATTATTTTTGAGATAATTTTATGTTTTGTTTTTGTTTGCATATCTAAGGGCCGGTTTATTCACCTTCTGATAAACTGTTAGGTATGCAATTTCGCGGATAATAACGCAATCTGTAATCCCATTGGTCGGCCAGTTATTGGTCGGCCCTTGGTCGACCGAGACAATAATTATAGAAGGGTAAATTGATCTTGCTAATAGTTGTCAACCGATTAATCGATTATTTCCGATTAATCGATTATTTTCGATTAATCGAAAATAATCGATTATTTTTAATAATCGATAATCGATTATTTATTTTGATAATCGCCCAGCCCTAGTGATAAGTACACGTCCATTAAGACCATGCTTAGACAACTACAATGGCTCCCTGTGCAGGAATTTTTTCGGTACAACGTCTTAGTTTTCGTTTTCAAGAAATAAAAAGCTTGCTGGAAATTCTGTTTTTTTTAAAGGTCTGGATGATTTTAATAAGTTACCTAAGTAATAATATTAAAAATAGTTTATCTCTGAATGGTTTCAAGAAAAATTTAAAATTGTTTTTGCTTAGGGAAAATCGACGGGAAAATGATCTTGTTTCCTAAGTCAACATGGTCTTTGTGCATTTAACGAGACATCTTGATCAGGTTTTTGTTCATTTTGTCCATTCTGACTCTTGTCTTTGTCCATTTTAATAATTGTACAGTTGTATTTTGCAAGGATGTTTTCTCGGATGTTTTGATTGTTTTTGTGGTAAAACTGTGGAATTTGATTAAAATTTTGTAAACTAGCGTGTATTTGCTGAATAAAGGATTATTATTATTACTTCATTGTTGAGTTTGCTAGGTAACTGTGACATACTGGATGGTTGATCCTGTGATAACTTTTAAATTACTGTATTGTTTGTGATTATTAAGTTTAGCTCTGTTAGTTTATTTATTTTATGAATTATTTTACATTTTATTCATTAGTTACTTTTCAAGTTGTATATACAGGGTGAGTTACTAAGCGCGCGGTCGTCCATATTATTAGTACGGGATACGAGGCCTATTTCATCAAATCATTTTACACTGTCTTGCATTGTTATCATCAGTTAGATAACATGATGCTAAAACGCACTTGTGCAGGGAAATAGATGGGAGTGGGGGATTTCGCTGAAAAAAATATTTCAGAAAATGTTGTCATAAACAAGGAAAATATATAATTATACACCGTCTTGCATTTATTTATTGAGTTAATTTGTGCACAAATAAAATTGAATTAACACATGCAAGACGTTTTCATGGAGGTTTTGGAGTTGTAATATTAGATAGAAATTGTCAATTTTTCAGAGGGGTGAAATATCATTTTACACCACATCATGTTGATTTAGATTAAAGCTCGAATGTAGAATAGCCACTGGATACTGATGCAAGACGTCCTGTGGAGGGATAACGGGCTGCAAGACGGAGGTCAATGTATTGTCTTATGAAGGAGTGAGAAATCATTTTACACCGTCTTGCACTGGTACTAATGGGAAAAACAGAACACATTGATAACATTTAAAAAAATACAAGACGTTCTAAATAGAAAGAAAGGACTGCAAGACGGTGATGAAGTTGACTAATTTTGACGGGGGTCAATCCATCAGGTACAAAGGTGAATACTACTCCAAATTACAAATTACGCACATTAATTTTAAATATTTTTGCTCTTTACCACGTAGAATAATTCTATTTTGCAAAATTCTCTTAATATTATGTATATTTGAATATCTCTACGGACATCAAATAAGAAAAGGTTGAAAATTGTTCTCTTTCTGACGGCATATAATCATTTAAGTTTTTTTAGGGTGGATATGCCATAACACATAACGGATTGTAATTATTAGCTAAATTTGAGAAATTTGATTTTAAAGCAGCAAAAAAATGACAACAAATGATCTGTCTGGAATTGTAAACAGAAATTATAATTCCTGTATTCAGCAGACTCCCCTGTTGAGCTGCTATGTCAACTGTCCTTTTCTATCTGTATGATTTAGAAAAGAATGAACAGTGAATGGTTCAGTAAATAACTCAACAGTTCAGTTAAAAAAGAAAACGGATTTATTAACTTTTTTCCCCCAAAAAAACGTCTTGGACTTATGTATTACCATTTCTTAACATATATTCTTCCGGTGGACATAAGCATGAAGTGGTGTAAAATAATTTCTCACTTCCTCATGAGAAAACGCATTGACATCCGTCTTGCAGCTCGTTATCCCGCCACAGGACGTCTTGTATCAGTATCCAGTAGCTATTCTACATTCAAGCTCTAATCTAAATCAAAAATGGAGTGGTGTAAAATGATTTTTCACCCCTCTCAAAAATTGACAATTTCCATCTTATATTACAGACCCAAAACCCCCATGAAAACGTCTTGCATGTGTTAATCCAATTTTGTTTGTGTACAAATTAAGTCAATAAATAAATGCAAGACGGTGTTTAATTACATATTTTCCTTGTTTATGACGACATTTTCTGAAACATTTTTTTCAGTGAAATCCCCCACTCCCATCTATTTCCCTGCACAAGTGCGTTTCAGTACCATGTTATCTAACTGATGATAACAATGCAAGACGGTGTAAAATGATTTGATAAAATAGGCCTCGTATCCCGTACTATATCTCCTATAGGTACTAACGGAAATCGAAGAAAAAACTAAATACAAAACTTGTAGATAAACATGAGTACTACATTCCTAAATTATTTTCCAGTATACTGGGTGGCCCAATAACTAGTAGTGACATAAAGTTATGTTTTTTCAAATGACTCCCCCTGTATATTATGACTTCTCTGGATTCTGCGGAAAAATTCTAGACACATTTTATGTACAATGTCATATACCTATCTTCAACTGTTTCGGAAATATTGACAGTTGAAAATGGACTTTTTTGCATCTTTGACAGACTGTGAAACCTAAACGGTTAAATTTAGAGGAAAACGGATTTTACATTCCTATCTTAGATTTTCATAAGCTATCATTTGACACCAACTTTGAATTTAACCAAAGATTAATAATTTAGGCGAAATTTTTAATCATGGATTAAATTCAAGATTGGTGTCAAATGATAGTTTATGAAAAACTAAGATAGGAATGTAAAATCCGTTTTCTTGTGAAATTAACCGTTCAGGTTTTACAGTCTGTCAAAGATGCAAAAAAGTCAGTTTTCAACTGTCAATATTTCGGAAACAGTTGAAGATAGGTATATGGCATTGTACATGAAATATGTCTAGAATTTTCCGCAGAATCCAGAAATGTCATAATATACAGGGAGAGTCATTTAAAAAAACATTACTTTGTGTCACTACTAGTTATTGGGCCACTCTATATACTGGAAAATAATTTAGGAATGTAGTACTCATGTTTATCTACAAGTTTTGTATTTAGTTTTTTCGTCGATCTCGGTTAGTATAGGAGATATGGACCACCGCGCGCTGAGTAACGCACCCTGTATATATTTTGTACTACTGTAAACTAGCAATTTTTATGCTAAATAAAGGATTTAATAATAATAAAACAATTGTCACGTTTTTGCATTTATTCTTGTAAAAATAACAAACTATTACTAAACAGGTCGTTGTTTACAGTATGGGATCAAATATTGGCACAATCCACGACGGACCCGGAAATTACTCTCTATCTTCAAAGTGTAGTTGGCTCATTGATGCCCCGCATCAAACCATAACTCTGCATTTTGAAGAATTTGCCACTGAATGCGGATGGGATCATCTTTATGTGTTTGATGGAGACTCGGTTAATTCTCCATTGCTGGCTGTGTTCAGTGGGTTGATGTATAAAAATGATTATAGGTAACACAATTTTTTTTAAAAATTATTACAATAAGAATATTTACTTAGTTTGTCAAAAAATATGTTAATGATTAAACTTTTTTTTATAGTGTTAGAAGGATACCAGAAGTTACAGCAACCTCGGGAGCAGCATTGGTTCATTTTTTCAGTGACGATGCATATAATATGTCGGGGTTTAATATTACTTACAGGCTGAATGCTTGCCCTTCTGTGGTAAGAAAAGAGATTTGAGAAAACTCATTCGCAGCAACGTCACTTTCATTAAATCTTTTCTAGATTTCTGGGAAAAACTGCTCTGGGAACGGTGTTTGTATTGATGGTACTTGCACTTGTGATGGAGGCTGGGATGGTGGTGCTTGCCATTTGAGAAAATGTCCAGACGATTGTGGAGTTCAGGAGAATAGGGGAGTCTGTGAACCAGAGAGAGGGTAAAAATTGAATGTCTGACACATATTTATAAAAAAAAATGCTTTTGCATTGGTTCAAATTAAAATATAGAAACCCAATCTTTGAGCAAAATGTTTCATTTAGTTTTATTATGATGCTAAATGCCAATTTCAATGCTAATTTGAACCACACACAAAAGAATTTACAATGCTAATTTGTATCAACAACAAATTATTTTTCCTAGATGTCACTGTTTTGGTGAATATAAAGGAGATGACTGCAGCCAGGTAAGCAGCTTTCATTATAAATACCATACAAAAAGACTTAAACAGAATTGTTCTTTTAGCTCTCTAGTAGAGGTTATTGGGAAATAGTGAATATTCCAAGTTTTGTTCCAAATGGATCAGCCTCTCATTCTGCAGTAGTTTGGAAAGACTCCATGTACATTATTGCCGGTGAAAGATACGATGGTTATTATAGAGAATTAAATATTCCTTTAATGTATATTTATGATTTTAATGGTAAGAAGAAATCAGTTTTAATGCTCCAAAAATGTGATTATGAATTTATACAGGAAATGTTTGGGAAACTCCGCACATTAATGAAGGTCCGCTGATGCGCTATGGGCATTCGACAGTGTTGTATGGTGACAAAATATTTCTATATGGCGGTGTGGTTGGCAATAGGTAAGCAAAGATGATAAATGAAAATAAGTGAAATTAAAGTTGATTTTTTTTAGGGGTACTACCTCTGAGCTTTGGGCATACGATATAAGTGCAAAAATTTGGGAAAACATAACAGTCAAAGCTGATTCGTGTAACATCAGTTTCTTAATGTGCGGCCCTTTAAAATCTACCGGACACACTGCGACGATTGTAAATAACAATACAAATAAAAAAGCCGATAAAATGGTGATTATTTTTGGACATTCTCCGCAATTTGGGTATTTGAACACAGTTCAAGAGTATTATTTTGGTACCAGAGAATGGCATATAGTTAGTACAAATGGTAACATATTCTTTTGAACAATTGCATGTTATAAATATTGCTTAACTGTTTAGGTTATCCTGTGAAAGGTGGTTATGGCCATTCAGCAGCCTGGGATCCGCTAACAGGCAAAATATATGTGTTTGGCGGTGTAGTTTCTGAAAGTGAGTCAGCACAACATTTAAATAAAAATTTGTATTCCTTTGAGCCCAATGATAGGGTTTGGACTTTATTGGCTGATGCTCCTTCCGCAAGGTACCAAATCTCATCTACTGTCATACAAACACATTTATTGACATATATTTCATAGGTTTCTCCACACAGCAACTTTTATTTCTGGCGGTTTGATGCTGGTTTTTGGAGGAAATACACACAACGACACATCACATAGTTTTGGAGCTAAATGTTACAGTGCACAATTGCTCACCTATGACGTTCTGTGCGACTGTTGGACCGTTATGCCCATTAAAAAGGATTTACACGCTGATCTGGCTCGGTTTGGACATTCGGCTGTTATATTTGAAGATTCACTATATATTTATGGCGGGTTTGATGGGCAAATGCTCAACGACATGTTAAAAGTATGACTAGGGTATAATATTTGTATTTTATTAATTTTTTGTTTGTTTAGTTTACTCCTGGTGATTGCCAATATTTCAATAGTTCTAATAATTGCCTGAGTGCAAGGCCTGGTAGGAAATGCCTATGGGATATAAAAAATTTGAAGTGTCTTCCTGCAATGCGTGTTCCTAAGGAAGTGCTCAGGGAAGACAGCCCCTTTCTTAAATGCCCTGAGAAAAATAGGAGCAGCATTCAACAGGCGATTGTTGCTAATACTGAAAAATGTCATAGAATGGAAGTAAGGATTTTCCAGTAATGAAGCATTTATATTCTAATACAATACACATGTTTCAGGACTGTGTAAGTTGTGTTTATACTACTGCGGAATGCGTTTGGTGCAATGGAGTTTGTATGCACCATAAACGATGCCGGACAAATTCAACTGGTGCTAATTTCACTGAAACCGCCCTAGGTTTTTATGGAAGAAACGATTTGTGCCCCTCCGATCCTAAACCGATATGTCGTCAACTTCATACTTGTACTGCTTGCACATACCAACCATCTTGCAGGTAAAAGTTAGAATCATAATAGTTAAAATAATGCAGGGTTATGGAATTGGTTTTTTTTTTTTTTGATTTTGCTAGTTTTGAGAAAATAGCATTCGAGGCAGTAGTTGACAAATGAGAATTAAGCTGCTTTTTCTTCTATTTCGAAGGGTTTCAATTTGATAGCCTCTGCTCTTGCGTAGATGGCAAATCAACATCAAATATATTTTTTGAACAATCTTTAAATGTAAAAATAGGAACACATCGCTATATGTATGTATTGTGAGCTGCATCTCTAAAATATTCAATATTATTGATATTTGACGTCCATTTAAATAAAATGTTGTGTCGTATTACTCTTATTCAAACTTTGTTGTAATGTATCAATGTTGCCAATGAATCAAACCTTTCTAGATGGCGATTTGAACACGCCAAATGTGTAACTTTTCCTCACTTGAATGCTTCATTAGAGGCCAACGAGCCTACACAATGTCAAAAAGTGTGCACCGAATTTACCTCTTGCTTGAATTGCACGCAGGAGGAGTGTATATGGTGCCAAAACGAGGGAAGATGCGTCGATAAGGTAATTCTGACTAAGTTTTTTTGTAAATTTTGTTAATTCTTCAATTTTATCTAGAATGCATATACTTCAAGTTTTCCATATGGCCAGTGCAGAGAATGGACAACCATGAGCTCTAAATGTCGAACTAAAGGATCTGAAGAGAGTAGTTCTCAATGCAGGTATTTTGTTATAATTTTTTTCTTAAAGGAAAAAATCTTATTCACAACCTTTGTGGACCATTTTTATTACCAATAAATTAAGATTATTAAGTCAACGTTTCGGTACTGTGTTTTCTACCTGCCTCAAGTCTACGAAAAAAGAAGAAAAATTTGCTTGCTTTATACTACGACTAAGCTTAGCTTTCTTTAATAACTTGGAGAGAATTAATGTATCCATTAAAAAACGTAACAATATACATAGATCAATAGTAAAGACTGAATATTTAATATGATAATTCAGAAGTCTTTCTCCACAAATACTTTATTCATTTTAAACGTCCCTACATGTTTTGGGATTAGTAAATCCCATCATCAGGGGCAATAAATAAGCTCATATTAACAGGGTTAAAAAATTAGAGGAGTTTAGGTTTAACTTTAGATTAGAAAATCTAGAATCAGGACGCCAAATTTAATTTTGCATAGGAAAAAAATTACTTTGTCATATTAATTTAAAAGAAAAGGTAAAACTAGATTTAGGTTCCATGTAAATAGCTGTATTCAGTTTTAAATAAATTTCATTGAAAAACTTTTGTAGAATCTCAACAAAATGGCAGTATATAAGTTATAATTTAAACAATTTAGCAAGAAAAAGTTTTTTTCTTGAAAATCAGAATTATGTCCTTCCTCATGGTGCATACTTAAAGCGGTATTCTGGACTTTGGTTATGTTTGTTGTATGTCGTCATATTTATGTTGGTGAACACGCTTTTTTAAATGTTGAAACATAATTCCTATGAATCCTATGTATGTTTTAGATAGGTATTAGAATAGAAAAGAATAGAATAATATTTATTGCGTAATTTGTACAGTATATAATACAAAAACAATACACAAAAGGCAACATTCGCTGAGGCGTTCCTCCATGATGCCCTGTCTCTATAAACACTACACACACTATTAATACACAGATTCCAGTAATTGGCTTTTATAAATCTTTTTAAAAATCACTAATGCATTAATAATAAACAAATCATAGACATTTGAGTTAAGTAATTCCACAGACTGATTTCTCTCCAAAAGCATTGATGCAAACCAGCACAACTCAGTCCCCAGGACACCATAATGACCCAGCTTCCGCAGCAGTATTCCATGATTAACTGTATCGACAGCCTTTGAAAAATCACATCATCTCCCCAAAATCATAGTTACTGCATATATAATCAATCGCAGTAGCTGAGTGGTTCGTTATACGCGTTGGTTCATTTACGAACACTTTCAGGATGAAGGAGGTTAATAAAAGTATCAACGCTTTCGTGTCTTTTGAGTCAGGATTTTCGTAATCGATGATAAAGTCTCCTGCGAGAACGATTCTAGAGGAGAGCGAGAATTTGCGGAGAAGGACCTCAAGACCTTCCAAAAAAGTATCCGGATTACCAGAGGTGGGTCTATATACACAAACAACAAATACATCCAGTATCTTCACATAAACAAGGGAAAACTCGAAATGATTTCTAATTATTAAGTTGTTGAAAGACTCAATGCATACTATTTCGTACTGAACAAAAAAATCTTTATGAATAAGGATTGCCCTACCCCTGTAGCCTCCATCTCTGCAATATTGAGACATTATTTTTTTAATCGGGAATGTAACACAATTCTTCACTTGTTAACCAATGCTCAGTAAGAAGGACAAATGCAGGCATGTTGTTATTTTCAATTAAAATGAATAGTTCGTCTGATTTATTTAGAATTGACTGTATATTAAGCAGAAAGAAAGTAAGTTTTACGTCTTTTTTATTTAACTTTTTAATTTTTTTAGTATTTCCTTTCATCTTTTCTTTGATAGGAGGTGCGACCAGGTGCGTTGTTATTTAGTATAAAAAAGTTGAACTATCGCTACCTTCCCCATTACTCTTTACTTTAAAAATATAGATGTCGACTTGCTGATGAGCTAATTTCTGTTTTGCACTATGTTTTAAAGTTATAGATTTATTATAATTAAAATAATTGGACGTTAAGAACGAGTTTAAATTTAAAAATAACTTGTTAGCACCCCCTAGTTTTTCAAATATCGAAATATTTACTATTTACCTCGTTTATAAATTTGTTCAGAATAACTCTTTTGCTCCATAGTGGAATTGATAAGAAAATTAAATTTGTATCCAAACCGATGCCCTCCAGCTGTTCAAAAATCTTGGGGTCGATCTGGCTTCCTCGTCGTGCATTTTGTAAACCACCTGACACAATTACAAAGTCATTCTTGGTAAAGTTTTTCGCCAATAGATCGATATCTTGTACAATTTCCTCCATGGTTGCATTGTGCTTCACAAAGGTCAGCACATTGTAATACTTGTCTTGATAGATTTTCAGGAACTTATAAAGGTTTGTGATCGTACTATCACCCAGAATAAGAACTTGGTGATGAGACTCGTTGTGAGGATTGTTTCTATGGTTCCAGTGTAAATCCGCACCTGTAGCTGTAATTTTGGTATGTTGGGGACGGTGATACTCAAATTCGAGCCTTTATCAGTTTTTTGACCTCCACTATATATGAGTTTCTTTCTTGTTCTAGAACATCGGCCATAGTTCTCAAAGTTCTGTTGTTTTCAATCATATCATTTAGTTTTATTTGTTGAGTCTTGAGCCAACTTTTGCATTTTAAGACCTTCGCCTCAGTTTCCCTGTTTGCCTCCTTCAAGTGTTTAATTTGTTCTTCCATTTCCGATATTTGGTCAATGTCGACAGCTAGAATGTCAGTTTGAGCAAGAGATTCATAGGTCAAGGTGTCTGTTTGTGCGAAATCATCATCTTTCGAAAATCCCGTGCATTTTACAGATTCAGTTTCCATTGTGGGACTCTTTTTTGACTCTTCTATTCTACCCCTCAATTCCTCATTAAGAATTTTGCACTATCTGTATTTGGCTTGATATTGTTTCAATAGCTTGTTCTCTTCTAGCAAAGCTTTAATCAACCATCCAAGGACCTTTTTTTTTTCAGTTATACATGTAAACCTCATACTTTGTGAATGGCTTGCTTACGTCAAGTCCGACAACTTTTTCCTCTACGACTTTTCTCGGAAATGGCACGTATGCGCGCCAGAAAACATAACATCGTCAGATCGACATTTTGGGGGTATCGGACTCTCCCAATTTGCCATTATTTTTGTCGGCTAAGTTGATTTCCATGATTTAGACATAAAAAACAAACATTATTCGTAAGATTAGATTTACATGTATCAAGAAACATAACCTCGTCAGATCGACATTTTGGGGGTGTCGGACTTCCCCAATTAGCCCTTATTTTTGTCGGCCAAGTTGATTTTCGTGATTTAGACATAAAAATCAAACATTATTCGTAAAATTAGATTTACATGTATCAGGAAACATAGTTACCTCAGATCGACATGTTTGCAAGTCACCTGCGCGCCTACGTGCCATTTCCGAGAAAAATCGTAGGGGAAAAAGTTGTCGGACTTGATGTAAGCAAGCCACTCACAAAGTATGGAATTTACATGTATAACTGAAAAAAAAGGTCCTTGGATGGTTGATTACTTCGTTTCTCTCTGTATTGGATTTAAAGCATTGCACACTTGTAGCACAAAAATAGCGAACTTTCCTACTGAGCAACTCCAAAAATCTCACTTCTGAGGTAGGTACTCCATTTCTCGCAGTTTTTGCAAGTGACGATCTTACAGTTATCACACGTACATCCAAAAATATCGGTGTTGTTTTTTGATGGTTCCCTAAATACGCAGTTTTGCCCACACTTTGCGCAATTTCCATCCATTATAATATATAAATCAGATTGATGACTATGTATCAAAAATCTCTCATCAAGATGCTCCCAAGAGAACAATATTCAATGAACAGTTGTTTGTATTCATAAAGATTTGGAAACGGAAAGTAGCTATGATGAAGTGACATTTTTTTTTAATATCACCCAGTGTGGAATATGATAATAATCATGTTATTGTTTTGAAAGTTTAAAAAAAACACAACAAACGAGGACCAGAAAATCGCCCGCAAAGAATTAAAAAGTTTTTTGAATACAAAGAAAACTAAAGAGGTGATTTATGGAGTGGAAAACTTAAGCGACCACAGCATGAAAATTTATTGCAAGACATCAGAAGCAAAGGATCAAATCAAGACTGAAATAAGTATTAGTGATAAATTATCTTATGATATTGGCTCTTTTGATCAAATAAATCCAAGAATTAAGATAGTGGGAATAAGAATGGAAATGTCTAACAACGAACTTCTGGACTGTCTCCAGGAAGAAAATGATTAAATTCATAGTGCTGATAATCTAAAGGTAGTCGCCTTTAAGAAGATGCAACGACGTTATATGGCTATTATCGAGTGCGATCCAGATATTTACAAGATAGTCATGGATAAAGCGGCAGTTAGTGTCGATTATGACATTTGTTCTGTATTTGAATATATTAGCTTAACCCGGTGTTTTAGGTGCCTTGGATACCAGCACATAGCAAAAAATTGCACTAAACAAGCATCGAGGTGTCTTACATGTGGCCGTGAAAATCATACTTCCCAGGAGTGCCAGTTTAAGCAAGATCCTATTTGTCCCAACTGTCAGGAAAGTAATGATAAATATAATACAAATTATGAATCCGGTCATACTGCATTCAACAGAGAGTGTCCAGTATATCAAATCAAAGTAAGTCATGAAAAAAATAAAAATTGTAACTCATATGGTAAATAGGGGTTCAACGTTAAAAAATGTTCAGATAGTGCATCAGAAATCATAACCTTAAATGCTGCAGGGCTATTAACTAATATAAATGAAATAAAAAATATGGTTAGCAAAGTAAATCCGCTGATTATATGTTTGACTGAGACTCACATAACTAATGCAGTGTTTGATTTGGATTTAATTATTCCTCAATATACAATGATTAGAGTAAATTCTGAAAGTAAACATACTGGTGGTCTAGTGATTTATTTAAAGAGGTTTGTTAAATATGAGATAGTATCAACAGAAATCATTCAATATAACCTCTGGTTTATTCATCTGAAAATAAGTATTAGGAAAAGTAAGTTTGATTTGATATCTCTGTACCACTCACCAAATAGTAGCCATATTGTATTTTTGGATTTTTTCAGTCATTGGTTGAACAATTGTAAATTTTCTAGGGACATTATAATCACAGGTGACTTTAATTTGGATTGGGCAAAAGTAGAAAACTTTCATTATGCAAATAAATTATATAATATTGTAAAACAACATGGTATGAATCAAATAATGAATATGTACACTAGAATAACCCCAGAGAGTAAGTCAATTCTGGATTTGGTTATAACAAATAATAGTAAGTTTAGGGCAAAAATTTTGGAAGAATTCAAAATCACTGATCACGAAACAATTGCTGTGAGTATTAATTCGGAAAATAATTTAACAATGGTTTCTGGCACTAGGGACATTAGAAGTAGGTTAGATGTAGATAAATGTACTATATATCTTATTAACTGTAATTGGGAATATGGAGGCTGTGATGTGAATGTGATTTCAACTAATTTTTTCTATAATCTAAAAAATAGCCTTAATTTAGCAGCGCCCATGAGAATATCCTCTATGAGGAAAGGCTTAGACGTACCCTGGTTCAATTCTAGAGTTCAGGAGGCTCAAAAAAATAAGGTTCATAGCAATAATAGGTTCAGGATTTTAAATACACCAGACTCATGGAATCAATACAAGAATAATAGAAATGATTTTAACTATATTCTAAGAGAGGAAGAGAGGCTGTATTATGAAGAAAGGATTGATTGTGTAAAGGGCGATTCAAGGAAAATGTGGAAAACACTTAAGTCTATAATAAATCAAAGAGCAGATGATAATATTACGGAATTGAAAATGAGCCCTTAGAAATAGTGCATCTGTTGAATGATTTTTATTTAGATAGTATTCAGGAATTAGTTACCTCAATAGTCACTCCGTTATTATTTCAGGCGACAGTGGATATTTCTAACAGTTGCACTTCAAATTATTCCTTCTCTTTTTTTGAACAAATTAATTTACCTTTTTTGAAAAAGATAGTGTTTCAACAGAAAAATAAGGCAAGCTCTGATGAAATTGATTTTTCTTTCTTAAAATCTATATTTCATGTTGTGGGATATCCTTTACTCAATCTGGTCAATTCAGTGTTCAGAATGGGGAAAATGCCAGAGGATCTTAAGTGTTCAGTTATAAAACCTATTCCGAAAGCACAGAGCCCGAAAGAGCCAGAGCATTATTATAATAATAAGAATAATAATAATATTTATTATCTCCAGAAAAATTACATTCCAAACAGTTAACTAAGATAAATGTGGGAAATAATAGGCGATATTTGCAGCATCCCACGCAAGCATGAGTGCTGTTGAGGCCCCAAAAAATTGCTTAAAATAAAATATAAAGAAAGGCTTATCTAAGATCTATGAATATGAAAATCAAGTAACGCACTTGATACTTAAACTGTAAGACAAAGAAAGAGAAGAAGGAGGTGGAAAAATAGAGAAAAGAAGGAAAGAAAAGAAAAAGAAAAAGAAAAAGAAAAAGAAAAAGAAAAAAAAGATAGGAATTTCATGATGTACCCAATTATTTATGTGCAGGAAATTAAGGGCGATTTATCTAGAGCAGGAAATATAATATATTATATTTTAAATTAGTTTTAATTTCATTCTTTTTTTAAAAACACCAACAGATGTAGAAAAATCAATTATTTCATATTTGTTAATGAGTGAGGCAATTGTATAGCTGAATGACTTTTTGAAGAATTCTTTATTGTGAGACGGTATTGTCAAAAGCTGTTTCCTGCGAATGTTTAAATTATGAATCTCAGTTCGATATTTGATTTTATTGTGTAGGTATGGTGGAGTTTTAAATTTTATTAATTTATAAAAGAAGCATAGTGAGTGCAGACTACGCCTGTTAAACATACTTAACCAGCCCAATTCATTCAGTTTGTGTGAAACTCGGTCTCTTCGTCTTATTCCACACGCAAACCTAATGCAAGAGTTCTGAACCTTTTGGACTCTCCTAACATCTATCGAATCCAAAAAAGGCCCGTATAGGTGATCGCAAAAATTAAAATGCGAGAGAATTAAAGAGTCGCAAAGCAAAGTTTTAGTTCTTTGACAAAGATAGTGTCTATGAGAGTATAAACCCCTCAAAACTGAATATGCTCTTTTTAAGCAAAGTGTTATGTGTTCTTTAAATTTGAGTTTGCTATCCATGACAAGTCCCAAGTTTTTAGCCGAATTTTTAAATGATATCGTGTCTTGTCCTAGATTTAGTTCAATATTGCCTAAAAGATCATTTCTAATATTTTCATTACCAAACAGGAGAGCTACCGATTTGTTAGGATTTATTTTAAGCAAATGTTTATTTGATTCATCAAGCAACGATTTCAGATCTTCATTGATCAGCTTATTGGCTGCAGCTACTTCTGAAGGTTTGAAAGATAAATAGATTTGCGTATCGTCTGCGTATAAGTGGTATTGACAAAATTTTAATGATTTTATAAAGTTAGAGGTGAATATACTATACAGAAGAGGACCCAAAATACTACCCTGAGGCACTCCCGCAAAGACATTAAGAGATTCCGAATATTGTCCGTCAAGAGTAACTCTTTGAGATCTCTTTGAAAGGAATGAGGACACAAGTAGAAACGCCGACTTACTAAAGCCTACGTATTTTAAAATCGGCAGAAGAATTTCATGGTGAAGCATATCAAATGCTTTTGTATAGTCTAATAAAATGAGCACACTAGCATTGCTGTTGTCCTGCGCCCGCACTATATCATCAGTTAAATCAGACAAAGCTGTTGAACAGCTATAGCCCGCTCTAAAGCCAGATTGTTTGCTGGGTATTATGTTATTGTTGTTGAGGAATGTATTTATCTGAAGTTCCATAACTTTTTCTAGGACTTTTGAGAGAGTGGGTAAAATAGAAATTGATCGTAAATGACCAAACTCGGTAGAATTTTTAATTTTGGGGAGAGGAATTACATTGGCGGACTTCCAAGATTGGGGAAAGTGTGATTCACTTAGGCAGCAATTTATAATGTGTGTTATAATTGGAATTATAAATGGACAACACAAAGTATTCAGCGTTATATTGAGATTATCCGATCCTAGAGCTTTAGATTTGAGTTTAAGGAGAATTTTGGAAATCAAATATTCGCTAACTGGCTGAAAAAAAAAAGTTTCATTGACCAATAAATTATTTTTATAAAAGTTTATGAGTTCTTGGTTAGGTATATCATTGCTATTTGTTATTTGCGTAAAATACTTATTAAGTTGGTCTAAATTTGTCAGATTACTTGGTATGGTGTTACTTTTTTTATTTGTTATGATATTAAGTTTTTTAAGTTCGTTCCATTTTTCCTTTGTGCTGCAAGTTTGAAGTTTAAAATTTAGGTAAGCTTTTTTTTCAGATCTAATAGCCGATGTTGTGTAATTTCTCAATTGCTTATAATAATTCCAGTGTTCTTGGTTTTTAGTCCTTCGAAAACGGTTTAAAGCTTGATTTCTGAGTTTTTTCATGTATTTTATGTTGTCAGTTATCCATGGACAGTAGGGTCTTTTTTTTCCTCTGTAAACTTTTGAGGGTGCATGAATATCGAAAATGTGCAATATAGTGTCAGTTAAATATAATACCTTTTGATCTATAGATTCTATCTCATATAAAATATTCCAATCAGCACTTTCCAAATCTGCCTGAAATCTGATTAAGTTAATTTGATTTAAAGGTCGATATGTATAAACGATTTTTTCAGGCTCTAACATCAAAAACTGGAGACAGCAATATACAAGAAGATGATCGGATATGCCAACATCAATTACTCCTACATCCTGAATATTATCCGAGTTGTAACAAATCAAGTCGATTAGTGTTTCACTTATATTCGAAATCCTAGTTCGGTCAGAAATTAACTGATTTAAACCAAATGTTTCTAAAATATTATTAAGTTGACTTACATATCCGGAATCAATGTCTAGCATGTTTATGTTAAAGTCTCCAAAACATATAATTTTATCTGAGTTTGCAAAGAAATTTATTAAAATATCCTCAAAATAGGTAAGAAACTCTACACGGCTACCCTGAGGGGGTCTATAGAGATTTCCCACAACAATAATTCATTATTGTACTTCAGTTTAACCCACACATGCTCAACAAACTCTCTACACTCACTTAGAACTAAAGAATAATCTAAATCATTTCTTATGTAAAGACTGACGCCTCCACCGCGCCCTAAACGATCGCGTCTTACAAAATTATAGTTTTCAACAGAAACATCCTGATCAGATATATTAGGATTCAACCAACTTTCAGAGATTCCAATTAAACTGTATTTATTAGTAGTGATTTGATCTTTAAATAGATCAAAGTTGTTGAGTAATGATCTAACATTAAGATGTGCAAAGCTTAACATTTATACCTTAGAGATGAAGACGTAGAAGAGTGAGGACTGAAAAAGTAGTAAGAAAGGAGGGGTGAGATTTAAGCAGGAGAAAAAAAGAAAGGAAAAAAAAAGTTTTCTTCGATTTCAGAGAAAAAAAAAATAAAAAATAGAGAGAACAAGTATCGTCACTTCGAAACGGTACTGCATTTAAATAGGAGTCAAAATAATTTCAATTACCAGATATTACATTATTACTTAAAGCTATATTTTACTTTTACTGAGAGTAACTTAATTATGGTTTCTATCTCTATGAATAATTATTCAAAAAAGGAATTACAATAAAAAATCCAAGCAGAATGACTGTTAATATTCTATGCTGTTTATTAAGTGTTGTTTACAAAACAAAAATGGAATTCAATTCAATTCGGAACTTTTGCTTTTTCAACATTGCAGATGTCACAGCGAAATATTTATATTATTGAATTTCAAATGCAATAAAAAAAAAACGCAGAACGAGGAAAGTGCATCAGTAGTAGAGCTAGAAAAAAAATAAAAAAAATAAGAACTCATGAGAAAAAGAGGCTATAAATAAATAAATGCTTTAAACCAGGCTATGAGAGAAGATAATGAAATAAATGGACAGTTGTTATAAATATTGTTGAGAGTACCTTTATTAAATGATTGTTAAGAAGTCATCCTCGCTGTGGGGACTGGGAAATCAGGCAACGCCGCCGCGGCCGGTCGAGAACTAGGAACCTGTGAAGACAGGGTGGATTTATTAGTTAAGATTTGACTTTATGATTGTATGTAGTTGTGTTAATGAGATTATTCAGATTTGTGTTAAATATATTGTTACTTGTGTTACTGTGTTATTATTGGTTCAGATACAATAACGGAGAGCACCACAAGTGGCGACGAGGTAAATACTAATAATAATTAATTATTACTATACCTATTTTCCATTGATAAGACTAAGACGCTAACAAAGAAAAAGAAATATATGTCTCTTGGTACTATAAAATCGATATAGACATATTTAAATGCATGTAGGTATTATAACAATAGTAACAACCATTTCCTAATTTCCCAAATTTGTGCAAACTGGCTAAATAAAGAATAAAAGGGAAAAGTTCCTCCCCATCAAATTTGCTTTGTTATTTGATCGCTAGAGCCGCTAGAGCGGTACCTGCATCCTCAAAACAAGGCGAAGGCGAAGGGCAAGGGTTGTTATTCAGGTAACTTCCCAGTGCCAGTCGATGCGCTGTTGCCTATGTGTCCAAAAAAAAAAAAACTGCACGTTGGAAAAACAAATATTTTTACTGATAGTTCGGTTTGCACTTAACAATATGTAATTAATTAGTTTTATAAATATGAGATGTCTGTATGTGCATATGTATGTATGTAAATGAATGTCTTTTGGAATAAATATTTTTATTTTAGCTACAGAGCGGATTAAATTCTGCTGTGAGGCAAACTGTGCCTATAGTCCTTGTACCTAGTCAAAGTGTCGAGTGGATTAAATTCTACTAGAGAGGGACGGATTAAATTCTGTCATACTTTTGTTGAGTGGATTAAATTCTACTATAGAAGGACGGATTAAATTCTGTCATAACACATCTAGAGTGCAAGGTAAAAAAAAAAACTGAAAAATATAAAAAAAAAAATAAATAAATTGATTTTAGGGTAGAAATATAACCTAAAAGGAACGGATTAAATTCTGTTAGAGCAAAACGTACCTGGGTGGATTAAATTCTACCAAAATAAGGTAAAAAAAAAAAAAAAAAAAAAAAAAAAAAAATTTAAAAAAAAAAATTAAAAAAAAAAAATCACGAAGAAATTGATTTTAGGGTAGAAATATAACCTAAAATGGATCAATCGTCAATCAAGCATTTTGCCTGCGATTCCATCGACAAGGCGCTTCTCTCCATCGAATGGAGGAAGTGGCTACGCTCAGTAAAACTCTATCTTGATGCCGAAGAGGTCACGAATGGAGTTAAGAAGAAAAACAAGCTGTTGCATCTCGGCGGACCTCAATTACAGGAAGTCGCTTTTGGGCTACCAGGGGCAGTCGTGGACTATGACCCCGAGGTAAATAATGACGTATTCAAAATCCTAGTTGATTCCCTTGATAACCATTTTTCCCCTCAACAAAACTCTTGTTTCGAAAGACATGTTTTTCGAAGCATGAAGCCTGAAGATGGAGAGAGTCTAAACAAATTTTTAATTCGATGCCGAGCTCAAGCAAATAAATGCTCATTTGGGAAGAATGAGGAAGATGCTCGTGAGATCAATGTTAAAGATAAGCTCATAGACATGTGGGCCCCTGTTGAACTAAAGAGGAAGCTCTTGGAAAAGGAGTTACCGTTGAACGAAGTAATTGACCAGTGCCAGATATATGAACAGACCAAAAATCAGAGCTCCGCAATGCAGGAGAAGAAACAACCAGAAGTCCCTCAATTTCAACTCAATAGAATTGAACAATCCAGAAAACGAACGCATGGGGAAACAAAGAAGGCGTGGGACTCGGACTGTTCGCGATGTGCTGGTGACCACAACCCTTGGGATGTGAAGAAGTGTCCAGCAATTAATGTACTATGTCACAAATGTAACCGTAAGGGACATTTCTCCAGGAAATGCAGAACTGGGAAAAACTCCCGTTTTACACCACAAGGGTCGCTAAATCGTAGACGGTTTGACTCAACAAAAGCAAGAAAAGTGAACTTCATAGACGAAACAAATGAAGAAGCTGCTCCCTCTACTAGTGACATGGGAAATTATGAATGCTTTGAAGTTGTGAACTCGGCTGAACTGAATTCAAAAAAGAGAGACGACATAATAACGGTTTCCATCGGAGGGACATCGATTGACATGCTAATAGATTCAGGAGCAGCATGTAATATAATCACTGGTCAAGACTGGAATACGCTAGTAAAAAAGAATGCCACCATGCTGGATATTCAACAAGATGTTACAAGCACCATCAAACCATATGCTTCGACTACACCCCTCAGTATTAAACTCAAGTTTAGTGCACCAATTCGCATAAGAAACGGCTGTGAACATCTTGAATCCTTTTTGGTAGTAGAGGATGGAACCACATCTCTATTGGGAAAACAAACAGCAATGTATTTGGGAGTACTCAAATTAGGATTGGGGGCTGGGGTAAATCAAATTGAGACCACCACACCTTTTCCGAAAATCCCCAACATAAAAGTGAGACTATCCATTGACATCAACATAAAACCTGTACAACAACCAATGAGAAGAATTCCCATTGCAGTGGAATCCAAAGTGGAACAGAAGTTAGATGAAGCCCTTGCTAAAGATATTATTGAAAGAGTAACTGAACCGAGTTCATGGATTTCTCCAATGGTAATAGTGTTTAAGCCAGATAATGACATACGAATCTGTATCGACATGAGGAGAGCTAATGAGGCCATTTTACGGGAAAAATTTCCATTGCCGACATTTGACAATTTTATGACCAAATTGAAAGGAGCACGATACTTCTCACGCCTAGACATGGCAAGTGCATACCATCAGCTTGAATTGGAGGAAGAAAGTCGACCAATAACCACTTTCATAACGCATAAAGGATTATTTCGATACAAACGTTTAATGTTCGGTATCAATTCAGCCCCAGAGATTTTCCAGCGGATATTTCAAGGTATACTCTCCCCATGTGCAAACTGCTTAAATTATATTGACGATATTATTGTATTCGGCCAAACTGAGGAACAACACGATATGTTTTTAAATAAAGTATTGGAGGTTTTAAAAACCCATAATGTACTCCTAAATGACAAGAAATGCCATTTTAAGGTATGCCAGATAGACTTTCTGGGACACGTATTGACGTTATCAGGTATTCTACCAGATCCTAACAAAATGAAAGTGATCAGGGATTTTCGTGCACCGGCAAACAAAGAAGAAGTCAGGAGTTTTCTGGGACTGGTAACCTATTTGGGGAAATTTATTCCCAAATTAGGGGAGTTGACGGAACCTCTCAGATTAATCTTGAAGGAATCAAAGTTCAGGTGGGGACAATGTGAGCAAGAAAACTTTGAAAAACTGAAATCAGCATTGGAGAAACTACCCACCTTAGCATACTTTAACCTGCACAGACGCACACAGTTGATTGCGGATGCCAGCCCAATAGCGCTAGGAGTTGTTCTCCTCCAGTACGATGAAAGCGAACAACCACATGTCATTTCTTTTGCAAGTAAGAGTTTATCTACGGTAGAACGGCGATACTCGCAAACAGAGAAGGAAAGCCTGGCTTTGGTTTGGGCGGTTGAAAGGTTCTATTTTTACCTGGCTGGAATAGATTTTGAGTTAATCACAGACCACAAGCCGCTAGAGGCCATATTTAGGCCCACCTCAAAGCCTCCAGCAAGAATAGAACGATGGTTATTGCGATTACAAGCCTTCAGATTCAAAGTCAAGTACAAATCTGGTAAATCCAACATCGCTGATCCCTTTTCAAGACTGTGTAAACTAGAAGCAGACAAAACTTTCGATGAACCAAATGAGTACCATGTACAAATGATCATAAATGAAGCCATTCCTAAGGCTCTTTCCATCTCCAAAGTTATTTCTGAGAGTAAAACAGACGTCCAAATAGTAGATGCAATCGATAAGATATCAGAAAATACTTGGTCACCAAATGATCAAAATCCATTCTACCCGTTCCGCTTGGAACTAACCCACATGGGTCCTGTGCTTCTTAGGGGAAATAAAATAGTAATACCCACAAACCTCCGATGTCACACGCTACAACTAGCACATGAAGGCCATCCTGGGGAGACGGTGATGAAGCGTCGCCTACGTTCCAAGGTATGGTGGCCACAAATAGACAAAGAAACCGAGAAACATGTAAAAACCTGTATGGAGTGCCTTCTAGTATCACAACCCAACAAACCCCCACCAATGGCGAGGAAAAGGCTACCACCGGGACCCTGGAAGGATATAGCACTCGACTACATGTCCGGCGAACCAAATCAAGACTACCTACTAGTTATTATCGATTACTATTCTCGTTATGTCGAAGCAGTGTTTACCAGAAATACCAATTCCGCAACAGTGATTAGAGCTTTGGAAGAAATCTTCTGCCGGTTGGGACTTCCACAAACCTTGAAGGTAGACAATGCTACGAACTTCAATAGTCAGGAATTTAAAAATTATTGCTTAACAAATGGAATTGACCTGGTTAACTCGGCTCCATACTGGCCTCAAGCCAATGGTGAGGTAGAAAACATAAATAAATCGTTGAAAAAACGACTTCAAATAGCTTACCAGAAAAGCGATAAAAACTATAAGCAGGAAATACAGAAATATTTAATGTGACACCTCATGGGACAACCGGAAAATCTCCTTCAGAGTTGATCATGAATCGAAGGATTCGAGATAAAATACCAAGTATTGAAGACATAGCGATTGAAACACTGGACGAAGAGGTATATGATAGAGACTTAGCAAGCAAGGAAATGGGAAAAAGAAAGGAAGACAATAGAAGAGGAGCTACACCTAGAGAAATAGAACCTGGGAATAAAGTTGTCGTGAAGAACATCATATACCAAAATAAGTTAACACCAAATTTCGATTCTACAGTATATGATGTTTTACACAGAAATGGAAACGAGTTAACACTTCATGGAAATGGTAAAATCATAAGACGCAATATTGCTCATGTAAAGAAAATACCGGAGAGTCAAGCTCCATTGGTTACCACACCCCAAACCGTTTCCCCATATCCTCACACACTACCTCCAAATCCTTCCCAGCCTCAACCACCATCAGAAGATAACGAAGATGAAGACCCCAACGCAAGTCCCCAAGTAGAACCTCTCAAGCTCGTGAAAAGAGGAGGGATGTGGGGACTGGGAAATCAGGCAACGCCGCCGCGGCCGGTCGAGAACTAGGAACCTGTGAAGACAGGGTGGATTTATTAGTTAAGATTTGACTTTATGATTGTATGTAGTTGTGTTAATGAGATTATTCAGATTTGTGTTAAATATATTGTTACTTGTGTTACTGTGTTATTATTGGTTCAGATACAATAACGGAGAGCACCACACTCGCCCTATCAATATGCTTCCGGCAGTAGAAAAATTAATTGAGCTGGTTGTCTATGAACAGTTTTTAGAATATTGTACAGAACATAAAATAATAAATAAATATCAATCTGGTTTTAGAAAATTTCATTCATGTGAGTCTGTTATACAGTTATTATTGCATACATGGAAGCATATGAAGGATGATGGTGAGACTGTTGGGATTGTGTTTTTGGACTTAAGGAGGGCGTTTGAAACAGTTTGTAGAGAGAGGCTCTTATTGAAGTTGAGGAGAATTGGAATTGGTGGAATGGTTTTATCATTTTTTGAATCTTATTTATCAAATAGATATCAAATAGTAAAGTGTAACAATGTTTGCTCTGAAAAACGTAAAACTGTGTATGGCGTCCCTCAAGGAAGTGTGCTTGGACCGCTGCTTTTTGCTTTGTACATTAATGACATAACATCTTTGTCAGATTCACCGGTTCCATCATACTATACGGAAACACTAAAACTTACAAGTTCGATATACTTTCTTCATAAAACCGTTTAGTTCCTCTTTAAAATGTTCAATTAGATGCGGAAAACAATAAATATTCTTATGAATAAATAAATTTACTGAAATTCATACAGGAAAATATTTGTCATTTAATTTACGAAGATTATTGATTTTATGTTTTTTTTTTTGTTGAAAAGTTTCATCTTTTTCTTTACGAGACCCAGAAAAAAATTACTTTACTATTGATTCATTTTTTATTTATGTGTCATTATCGAAAAACAGAGCGATAGTGATATTAAACTGATAAGAATTTCTATTATTCATTGATCTGTGTCAAAGGTTGAGAAGAGGATCGTCTGTTATAATTTTTATTCTATTTATGCGGGAGAATCATTTGGTACAGATTGATGAATCAGTAATTTCTAAAAGAAAATATAACAGAGGTCGTTTGGTGAAAGAGTCGTGGATATTAAGAATTTATAATGCGACTGAAAAAAGGGAATATATTCAATATGTCAAAAATCGATCCGCTGCGATTCTTTTACCGATTATAAGAAAACATGTAAGGGTCGGTAGGGAAATATGGACAGATAATTGGCGCGCTTACTCTGGATTAGTAGACTATGGTGACGTCCACCGAACAGTAAACCATACCAAATATTTCAAAGATCCCATTACAGGGGTCTGTACCAACCAGGTGGAAGGGTATTGGTCTGGCTTGAAAAAATATGTCAGCGCTCTGGGTGTTATGCATTCAAAATATTTGCCACAATATATTGACCAATATAGGAATGTGGAAGCAGATATATGGCAAAAATGCCATTCAACGAATGTATAACTTAACATTGCAAATTGGACAAAAATATTAAATGGTTTTTTTATAGGATTATTTAGTTGATTAATGATATATTTTGTTCCCTTAAGGAAGTTTGCTTTGTTTAGTTTTAGTGGTTCTTAATTCAACTTTTCCATTTTTATATTATATGTATAGATACAAATGGTTAATGGAACTTATTAGTCAGTTTGAACTGAATTTTCTTGCAGAAAAATGAAAAAACCCGCATTTTTTTTTTCATAAAACTATTATTTGAGTTGTCTACTTTAATGTAAAAGCTTCAAAAATGTCAAATTCTTGTTTCCGGATAGTGTGATGGACCCGATTCACCAGTTCGCAGATGATACTGTTATATTTTTCAGTTCTGATTCGCACCAAATGCTTTCCAGAACCCTCAATAGGGAATTGAAGTCTGTTTATGCTTGGTTGTGTGTAAATAAATTGAAGCTTAACTTATCTAAGTCAAAATGTTTAATAGTTGGTAGAACAAAAACAGATAGGGAAATTTTTGTTAATAATTTTAGAATTCAAATGAATAACGAGAATATTGAATATGGGGACAAAATAAAATATCTTGGTTTTATTTTAAATAATCAATTAAGTTTAAATGATCATTTTGAATATATAATTGGTAAAATTGGTAAAAAGATTGGTTTTTTGTGTCGTTTGAGGTACAAACTATCAGTGCATACAAAGAGGTTAATATTTAATAGTATAATAAAGCCACATTTTGATTACTGTGGATCCTTGCTTTTTTTTGGAAATAAGACTGATGTGGATAAATTACAAGTGCTTCAGAATAGAGCAATGAGAGCAATTTTAAATCGCGATCATTATGAACCAATTAAAAATATGTTAACTTCTTTAAATTGTCTTGACGTTAATTGTAGTTTCAAATATCAACTTTTGCTTTTCATTTATAAGATAGAACATGCACTGCAGCCTCCATATTTACAAGATCTCTTACAAAGAAATAATGAAATTCATAGTTATCATAGAAGAAATCAGTACAATTTTCATCCATGTACAATAAAACATTATTCAACCTCCTTTGGTTTATTTGATATGGGTTTGTCATTGTATAACTTGCTGCCTAACAGTTGAAAACTGGGTCCTTAAATAAAACAAAAAAAGCATTAAAAGAATATATTATGAATGAATCAAAATAAAGTTCCTTGTGTTGGTTGTTATTTGTGATAACACAGAGCCTATACCTATTTAGATTTTAGATTTAGTTTTAAGTAATTTTTTGTAACAAATTGTTGTATTAATGGGTTTTCCAAATAAACGATTTATTATTATTATTATTATTTAAATAAAGTCGAGAAAAAATAAAAACAATTTTGCAAAATTTCGGTTTTATCCGGATATCTCCGGAAGTATTCGGAATATTCTAAATATCAAAACGGAATTTTGTTAAGCATCAAATTATGCAAGTTTGCCCTAATTTAACCAACCTCATATCTCTCACCGTTTCCGAGATCCCAATGATGTGGCTCGAATTTGAAACACCCTGTACAGAAAATTTTACTTCGTATCCCTGAGGAAGGTAGAAACCACACCACGGAAACGTTGGCCTAATAATGTAAAGTTTGGAAATAAAAATTGTCCTCGAAGCTCGTGAACTGGACATGAAACACCTGCAGATTATAATAATTTCCAATGAATCTAAATTTTTATTGATTTTTTCAGTTTTTACAAAACTTGTCCAAAGTGCAGAGATGATCCTGCGTGTGGTTGGTGCGACGATGGTTCAAAGACAGGGCTGGGAATTTGTATGCCTGGAGGATATGCTGGTAACATTTTTTTTTTGTTGAAAGAATAATTTCAGGTTTGTCGATAGCATAATCTTCATGAAAACGAGTGTGAAGAGATAGACATATTTTATTCTCGTGATTGAAGTTAGCTTTGACTTCTAGCCTTTAATAAGGGATGTATGCAATTCACACCAGAACAATTTTTAACTTTTTTAAATTAACCTCCACTGGAACTATAGGTTATTTAGGATTGCAGAGCATGCTCTTATTATCATAATAAATTACCATATAACTAATAAAATTAAATCTTAATATATGAAAGATATTTTTCCATAAAAAAGACTCGTAAGACGCTTCAGGTTCTTTTCTCGAGATTTTGAATGGGTTCATTTTTTAGCAGGCTTAACAAAATGTTCTAGAATACCCTCTTGAATTGGTTTCAAATTTGGTATAAAGGATTAAGGGTTGAAGATATAAAAAAAACTCGACAAAAGCAGGTTTTCATCCTTTTTATCGAGATTTTGAATCTGTTACCAGTACCATTATTTAACAGTGTTCTAGAATACCTACTCCCATAAATGGCTCTATAGAAGTCGAGGTCAGTACTTCCCGCACGTGTTTGATTCCATCTCAATTTTTGTTTTCATTACCCATACATTATTTTTTATTATGTTCTCTTACACTGCATCTAGTATTTGTCTTTTGTAAGATGGTTACTTTCTAGTTTTCTAAATAGAATGTATTTTTATTATGCATATCTATTTATCTTATTTTTCTTTTCTTTATTGTTTTACCCTTAATCTGGTATCTGGATATGGTTAAGAGTTAGATGTTAGCTACCAAAGCATTACAAGTGGTTGTTTAAAAAATAATAATTATCCACTTTCTTCTAGGTCCAACTTTACACATTCATTCATTGTCCCGCGATATTTGTCCTGTGGAACGTTGGCACTTCACCACGTGTCCCCTATGCCAATGCAACGGGCATGCTCATTGTAAAGGCAATTCTAGTTTATGTGATACATGCCAGGTAAAAAAGTGTTTATTAATTCTCACTATTACCTCCATAATATTTTTTTTATTTAGAATTTGACAACTGGCCAACATTGTGAGCAATGTAAAACTGGTTACTGGGGTAGTCCGGTGAACGGAGGTAAATGTCAGAAGTGTGAGTGCCGTGGTCATGCTGATGACTGCCATAGGGAATCTGGTAAATGTCATTGTAGAACTAAAGGTCTTATAGGAGATCAGTGCGAAAAATGTGATATAGCCAATCATTACAGACCGGATATTTGGAGCAACAGCTCATGTTATTGTAAGTGCTAAATTTAGCTGTTGGTTTACAGATAAATAACGACATTTTTTTCAGACGATTTAACAATCGATTATCAGTTTACGTTTAATTTATCAAAAAAAGAAGATAGACACTTTAGGCAGATAAATTTTAGAAATTCCCCTCAAAAAGCTGATATAGATGTAGATTTTTCTGTGATTTGTTCGGAATTAGCTAAAATGAATATTACTATTAGGAGATTTAGTAATGGCGAGGAGAAGCCTATTTTTTCCGTCCTAAATTGTACAACTTTTCGGTAAGAACTCAACAAACAAATGCACAGGAATTTTGGATATAATTTTTTTTATTGTAGGCATCGATTTGGTAAAGCCGATTATTCCTTTGGCTATGAAAATAATGTAACCCTCACCACATTCTATGTGTACGTTTACGATTTTCAGCCACCCTTATTGATTCAAATATCATTTTCTCAATACCCCAAACTAAATCTCCAGCAATTTTTCATCACATTTTCGTCGTGAGTACTTGGAAGCGGCATACATTTATTTTGTTCTATGGAAATTTATTTTAGGTGTTTTTTGCTGTTACTTCTAGTCGCCGCAGTTTTGTGGAAAATAAAGCAACGCTATGACATGTTCCGACGACGTCAAAGGCTATTTGTTGAAATGGAACAAATGGCCTCTAGACCATTTTCTCAAGTAAAACTTTATCAACCTTATAGAGTTGGATAAGTGTCAAATCTTGTGTTTCAGGTTTTAGTAGAGATGGATAGACAAAAATCTGTAGATATACCGGCGGATCTCTCTAAAAGAGATAGAAAGAAAAAAGACGCTCCAAGCCCTATAGCTCTAGAGCCCTGTGATGGTAGCAGAGCCGCCGTTTTGAGCCTATTAGTGAGATTACCAACAGGTAATGTTAATTTTATATTAATCCATTCGAAAAAAATATTATGTATCAAATTCTTAGGAGGTGATTCATATACCATCAAAGGCCAGTCTTCAGGTTTGTCCATAGCCAGTGCGCTAGTCACTTTAGGTAATCCGAGAAGGTTGAGCCTGGATCACATGAAAACTGAAACGAAACTCGGTAAAAATCGTAAAGGTCAGAGTCAGCATCCGGAAAATTGTATTTAATGTAAAATTATTGGTACCTATCCAGTACTAACTATACATATTATTCCAAACTTAATGGCTAAAAATTTATTTATGTGATCGCACTGATTCAATTTTTTTAGATTTCTGTTATTTATTGTAACTTTTTTTTTTAATTAAAAATAGATATTTAATGATATTATTTACTGAATTGTGTCTGGGTATTTTATTCTCCAAATACGCTAACAAAATGCTGCCTGTGCAATTCTTTAACTAGCTTAGTTCCCTTGACCGAAATTAATGAATGAAGATTACTCGCAAAATGCTGTCATATTTTTGAGACATTTAAGGCAATATTTTATGCTTTACTCAATATCTGGCTTCATTTGTGTCAGCATACAGCATAGCTTCATGAATGACTTGAGCAACATCATATCTTCGTATAGCTCTTGGAAAAATGCTTCAACCAGCATATTGGTTCACCTTAGATTCGGGAAATTTAAATTACTCTGTGAAAGTAAGTAATTATTGAGTATCCTCTATGGTATCTTTTCTCATCTCTGCCTACTCCAATTGAATTCTAGGGTGGGCATGTATCGATTTTTTCATATTTTATTAATTTGGTATAGGTACTAAATGTATAGTAGAGTATTTTATTAACACATTGATTAACACAAACCAAGAAAAAAATAACATAAAACCTTCTATAGTATAAAAATTGAAATAAAAAAACATTAATATTTAAAAAAAATATATATATTTATTATTATTTTTATATTTTCTTTGAACTCGATTCTGATGGGTTTTGCACAGATCCAGGTTATCAGGGACTTGCCAAGGCTTGATTGGTTGTTGAGAATGAGGTTGTTGAGAACCAAAAAAGTCTTCTTAATCTTTATATTACAAGGTGAAACAAGCACTTGGCTAATATAAAATACAATTTACATTTTACCAATACTATTGTCACGGCTCTGAGATGCGTGACTGAAATCTTGGGTACGTTTATTCAAAAATCAAAGTCCATCTAATACAATAATAATTTATTCCACGTTACTATACACTCTAACCCTAATTACTTCAATAATTAACTCAAACAACTTAACTCTTTACAACTCTTAGCAATAATCACTATCTAAATCATATCAAAGCCAATCTGAAACTTAAAAACTACTAACTAATACTGGGCTTTATATATCCGTAATCCATTCTTATAAAATCCAGAATAAACTTGATTATCTCTTTGCCCGAATAAGGCAGTCTTTTCTACAATTTTAGGCATGAATTTTGTATAAGCTGGCAAAAGCGCACCGTAATACGCCCATGATATTTCGTCAATCTGTCCAGATGTACAACTTTCATCTTACTTCTGGTGTTGCGCTCGAACTCGATAAACTTGATTATTCGGTAGGGTCCTTCCGATGCTGAAGACAATTTCGGCGACAGTCCTTGTTGGATTATACAGCCACACCATATCACCTTTTTGAAATCCGGCTGATTTGACTTTCAAGTCGTATCTGGTCTTCATTCGGTCACTGGCCAGTTGAATATGCTCCCGAGCAAAATCATGTATCTCCAGAAGTAGTGCCCTAACATCGTCGGCATAATCTCGGATTTCTTTTCGTTCTTCTTCAGGTATTCCAAAAATCAGATCGCAAGGTAACTTGGGCAGGGACTCTGTAATGGATAGAGATCGTTATCCTTATCGCTATGGCACTTGCTGTCTTCTTCTCTCTTGTCGAAATCAATACAGAGGAGACGTCAATAGAGATAGAGAAAATATCTCTATTCGTTACAAAGTCCCAGCCCTGAGTTCCTTTCCAAAAACGATTCTAAAGTTCATTTCTCAAAATGAGATAGTGAAAGTAAACAAACTTTGACAGGTGAGTCAAATTTTATTGGCTAGGAAAGGAATATACTCCGCCCTAGGCAGGACCGTCTTAGGTTGTTTTGTATTTCTCTTCTCTGAATATATTTCCGAACGAATTCTTCAGCGGAAACTGTTGAAGTTGATATTGTTTTAATCTAAATTGCTCACTAATTAACAATAATTCCCCAAACACTATTTAAATAATTGTAAAATACTAGGAAATACGACATTAAACTTATTGACTCATATGACAACCTGACAATAATAAATGTCATCAGTTGTAATTCTTGGATTTTTGGAGTCTTTCTCTGAATTTTTAAGCTCCGCCTGTTTGTTTACTGTTGTGTTGTTGGGACAGGTAAAATAAAATACAGGTTTTTACTACCATAAAAGTCTCCTTCTTTATTCATAAACATTTTAATATAAGGTTCGTTTCACCAGGGTTCATACTTGACCTTGAAACTAAAAAAAAAAAGGGTCGTAGATTAATTCATATGACACATTCAATTTTTTTGACAAATCCTGCGTTTTTATTCTCATCAAATTTTACCGATGGATCCACGATTCTATGTCGGTCATTGTCATTTTCCATTCACTAAACAAAGATAGCTAACTCATCGGTGAATTCACCGATGAGAATAAAAACGAGGGGAAATTAAAATGAATGACTTCTAGTTCAAGAACCGACGAACATTTTTGACGTCATCGATTTGTTTCAGTCAATTTTTATTTGTTGAACAAGGAAGGCAAATGCTGGTGGCAAGTACAAACCCTGGCGAAACAAACTTTATATCAATATGAAATCCCCGCCACTACCCAAATGTACAATACAGGTGGGATTCCATAAATAATATCTAATATCATGACACTACTATCTCGTTTCGTGGAATGAACTTTAGCTGGACTTTTACCTGTTGACTCGTGAACAGTTGCTCTGGAAGCCATTAAAAATAAAGGCAAGTGTTTGTTCCAATCTCGCTGGTTCTTTGCGACCACTTTTGTCAGGTGTTCCTCTATGGTCTTATTAAATCGTTCTACCATGCCATCAGATTGGGGATGTAAAGGTGCTGTCCTTGTCTTACGAATACCCATGATCTCACAAATTTTCTTAAGGATGGCAGATTCGAAGTTTCGTCCCTGATCTGAATGCAACTGTAGTGGCACACCATGACGACTGAAAACTCCGTCCACTAACACCTGGGCAATAGTGATGGCTTCTTGATTGGAAAAACGTTCCCAAATTTTGTCCAAAGTCTTGTTGACTCGAAAATGTGCCCCTGAAGTTCCGTCATGTATTTCTTTCAATACATCTTCTACTCGATCTTTTAGAATAACCAGTTTGCTTTTAGTAGATTTTCCATCGGCACTTTCCCAAATTCTTTTCAGTAAACCATTTTCTACGGTCAGAGACTTCCACTGAGCCCACAACGCCTCGTAAATCAAACTCTTGTTCGACACTTCCCTCCATTCTGACCTACATTCATCATTTTCTTTAAGATGTAGAAATTGACCGATGTCCTGGTCTGCTTCTTGATCTGCTCGCATTTGTTTGGTAGTCCATACGTCATCAACGATCAGACCCATTCTTCTCACAGCCGGACCAGTGTTTTTCTTATGTATATCGATTCCTTGACAATGCTTGCAGTCTTCTTTGCATGGCCGTCTAGACAGAGCGTCAGCATTTTCATGCTTTATATCTACAGGTTTCCAGGTCGATGTTTAATTTGAAAATCGTATTGCTGCAATTTCTCAATCCATCTGGCATCTAGCAAGCTGTCTTTCGGGAGTTTTCATTTCTAAAAGCCATTTTAGAGCTGCGTGATCTGTTCGAATTAGAAGCTTGCGTCCGTACAGATATACTTATGGAAATGGTCGACTGCTTTTACTATGGCAAACAACTCTCTTGTGGTGACACAATAATTTCGTTCTGGCTTTGATAAGGTTCTGTTGTAGTACTCTACGATATGCTCTTGTGAATTTTAAATTTGTCAAAGTACCGTTCCAATACTGGTGTTGCTTGCATCTGTGTCCAAAATCAACATGTCTTTCTGATCAGAATATGACAACACTCAGCTTGTACATACATCATGCTCTTTTTAATTTTCTAAAATGCGAAATCGCATTCTTGATTCCAATTGATTGTTGATTTTTCTTCCGGTAATCGATGAAGCGGAGCAGCTATATTAGCAAATCCTTCCACAAATCTTTGATTATAAGAACATAATCCTAGAAAACTCCTTAGGTCATGTTTGTCGCGTGGTTTTGGCCAATCCCTGACAGCATCTATCTTTCCTTCCATAACTTGTATACCATCTTCAGATACCACGTGACCTAAGAATTCCACTTTCTTTTGGAATAGAAAACATTTATTTGGATTGAGTTTTAAGTTGGTATTCCGGAAGCGGTCAAAAACTTCTTTCAGGTTATTATTGAGATGTACTTGGAATGAATTTCCCATGATCATGACATCATCTAAATATACCAGACGAGTTCTCCATATAAGGCCTCGCAAAACTAGATGCATCAGTCGCTCAAACCTAGCGGGAGCATTACACAATCCGAAAGGCATTACGTTAAACTGGTATAACCCGCTGAAGGCAGTTTTCTCTTTGTCATCTTTGTGTGTTGCCACTTGCCAGTTGCCAGTATCCACTTTTGAGATCCAGGGTGGAAAACCATTTGGAGCCCGATAGAGTTGTAAATGTATCGCCTATCCTCGGGATTGTGATGCTGTCATTCTTGGTTATTTTTTTTGGTGGGGAAAGTCGTCTGATTGAACTCCGAGTGGCGCTGCAGCCGGAAGCCGGAGGCTTATTGTGCTAAATCTTCCTGTTTACTGCACCCATTCCAAAACTCTGGTTCCCTGCAGTAGGCGAAGTAGGTCTGTTGGATGTTTGCCGTATGTGTCTGGATCTAGTTCAAATCCTCCAAATATATTTTGTCTTCTGCGAGTTTGTGCATCGCATTCTGATATAATATGTTGGGCTGTTTCGGTCTCTGTCCTGCTTAGTTGTAGCAGTCTTTTTGCTCTTTTGCTGCATGTTTCACGTATGAAGATTTTCCCATGTGCATGCTTGGGTATTTGCTTCCAGTATTGAGAATATTTTGGTTTGATCCATTCCTTCAGCTCCTTTCTTACTGTGCTTTTGGGCACTCCGAGAGCTGGTTCGGGACCAAGGTATTCTGTGGATGACCCCCTGTATGCAAGTTCGTCAGCCTTTTCGTTGCCCGGGATATCTCTATGTCCTGGCACCCATATCAATGTGACGTTATTTTGGTCCGCCAATACTACGAGAGCCCGTGACACAAAAGCCTCAGTCATCTGTTAGAAGGCAGTTTTTTGGTGGAACGGTATGCCAAGTCCTCGGACATCTAAAAAACGTATTGGTTGGCAGGTTTCGGTGTGCAGAAGCTGAGGGGTGGAGGAATTTTCACTAGCCCAAAATAAGGCTTTCTGCCTTATGAGTCAGAAGCTTCTTTTTTGTTGTGAATGAATAATATGAACCTACTGAGGCCTGAACAGAAATGGTTGGCGGGCCTTCCCCCTCCCTTCACCATGCCCACCGCGTTTTAAGTGAGGTTCGCAAGGGAAGTTTTTACCCCACAAGTCAGAAGGAAGAAAAAAAGGGGAAATTATACATTTCTACCTCCTCGTTCGTTCTGCGCTGGGTTGGCAGCCGGTTGGCGCTCTATTGTTTATTTAAACATATATTTTTGCGAAATTGAAGTTGTTTTTCCCTCGTTATAGTTTAATAAATGTAAAAACCCCCACTATGTGGTTTTTACATGAATAAAAAAAACAAGTTCTTGGACGACTGCGATACTAAGTTACATCACGTCACGTGCATGAAAAAACCAAAAAATTTGAAATTATATAATGACGTTTCCGGTTGGTAGAACTAATGCAAAGAAACTGTATTTCTATCTGCTTCTTTAGCAGGCTGAGACAAAGAGATGAAAATAAACTCAGTGCGCATTAAACCTTGTCTGCAAAAAAAACCCACACCAGAATGGATCAAATTTGGCAT
The DNA here is from genome assembly GCA_917834065.1 of Ceutorhynchus assimilis. Lineage (NCBI taxonomy): Eukaryota > Metazoa > Arthropoda > Insecta > Coleoptera > Curculionidae > Ceutorhynchus > Ceutorhynchus assimilis. The sequence goes on along the minus strand of OU892284.1, from coordinate 9,086,169 downwards.
AAACCTCGGCATAAACATTCTTTGATCGATTATCTACAATCTACAATATCTATGAATACTTTGGTTTTTCGATATTTTGCGTTTTTCTCAAAATGGAAAATTTGGAAAATAGTAGTTATATGTGTATACCTATAGTGGCTATAGTTGTCTATTTTCAAGGTTTAAGTCGTTATGGATTATCTCTAAGAAATGCAGAGATTAAACAAAAAAATCGAAAAACTAAAGTACATATTGGTATCGTAGTCAAAGTATAGGTCTGTTTCTGCAGAAATCACAAACCAGTCATTGGTTGAAAACAATCAGAAAACTAGTTTCAACCAATGAAATTCACAATTCACTCTGACTGGTTTGTGATTTCTGCAGAAATAGACCGATGTCCGATTTGAACCAATTCTGATTTTTTTTTCTCCAATTTCCCATAATATTTTCTAGCTATGTAACCTGCGGATGAAATCGTATACCTATATCAGTTAATAAACGTGTCTATTTTTTTTTTTATTCATGTGAAAACCCCCATACAAGTCTTCATATTTGACTTATAGCCATAACCAGGGAAAAAACAACCTCAATTTCACAAAAACATTCTGTTTAAAAAAACAATAGAGCGCCAACCGGCTGCCAACCCAGCGCAGAACGGACGAGAAAGTGGAAATGTATAATTCCCACTTTTTTTCGTCCTTCTGACTTGTGGGGTAAAAACTTCCCTCGCAAACCTTACTTAAAACGCGGTGGGCATGGTGAAGGGAGGGGGAAGGCCCGCCAACCGTTTCTGTTCAGCCTCAGTATATTCATATTATTCATTCACAACAAAAAAAAAAGCTTCTGACTCATAAGGCAGAAAGCATTATTTTGGGGTAGTGGAAATTCATCCACCCCTCAGCTTCTGCACACCGAAACCCGCCAACCAATACGTTTTTCAGTTGGCCAAGGACTTGGTAAACCGGGCCACAAAAAAACTGCCTTCCAACAGATGACTGAGGCTTTTGTGTCACGGGCTCTTAGACTACAAGTTGTTGAGTTCTTCTCGGCATTCTATTACCAGTGCAGAGTTTGCTTTGGGGTTCTTCAATGCCCCAGTGCTGCCTGACTGTCTGTGAGTGAAGTGAGTCTCCTGTCTTTGCAGGCCTTCATATTGTTGATTCTTGCGAATTATAGTACATATTGCATATACTTCTGCCTGGAAAACAGATGTATGTGACCCTAGAGAGAAGAAGGTCTCACCTCTTCCTTCCTGACCGTAAATTCCTGCGCCTGTGCTATTCTCAGTCTTTGACCCGTCCGCGTACCAGGTTTGGCCTTTGAGATTGGAGAGTGCATGTTGGTTTTTCCATTCCCCCTTCTCACTAATTAGGACTTGGAACCTTGGAAGGATATGTCGGGTGAGTATTTGGGAAGTGTATAGTCAGTTATCATTGTCGAATACGTCAGATTTATGACTTCCCTTATTTGCGTGTGGCCTGATCTGACTGTTAATATTTGCTCAGGCTGTTTCGTTATCTATGCAGGCCCATCTTGGCTTCCGCCTGAATCACAATGTGTAGCGGAGGTAGGTCTAGTAGGACTTCAATAGCTGCTGTTGGTGTGCTTTTCATGCACCCTGTAATGCCCAGACAGGCAAGTCTTTGCACCCTGTCAAGTCTCATTCTGGCTCTGTCTTGTTGTGTCTTTGTCCACCATATCAAAGACGCATAGATTATTGCTGGCTTTACAACCGTTGTGCTTCATGTCCGGCCGCAGCCCCCAGGTTTTTCCGAAAGTTCTCCTGGCTAGTACCAGTTCTGACCTTTTAATGATTTCATCCAGATGTTTATTCCAAGTTAATTTTAAGTCTATGATTATCCCAAGATATTTAACTTCGTCCGACATCGTTACTGGGTTTCCCTGAAGGTAAAGAGGTCCAAGTCCCTCCATTTTCCTTCTTCTGGTAAAAGGGACAATTGTCGATTCAGTGGCACTAATTTTTAACCCTACAGTCTCTGTCCACCTAGAGACCATTATTAGAGCCTGCTGCATGCGGTCTCTAACTGTATGGTTGAATTTTCCCTGGGATATAATCAAGTCATCTGCATATCCCACTACTTGAAGATTGTTGCTCTTCAGTAGGTCTATCATGTCGTCCATCCCCAGATTACACAGCAGGGGTGATAACACTCCGCCTTGCGGACATCCTTTTGCAACCCGAGCCGTTACTGTTTTACCTAGGAGCAGGGCCCCCGCTACCATAGGCGCAAAGGCGTGCGGCGCACGCGGGCGGCATAGCCAAGGGGCGGCAAATCGCACCTGAAAAAAATTAAAAAAAAGAAAAATAATTTATAATTTATTTAATATTGAATAATTAATTTTTTTCCCAAAGTGTTTCAATTATTTTCTTTTTTATTCAAACAGGCACCTGATTCTCGGAACGCCCAGCGCTCGTGTGGGAAGAAGTGCCTTGTCCTTCTCAGTTCCATGTAAAATCTTATGAGTGACAAAGACTGAAAATTAATAGAACCCTGCCCTCAAGCGTATCGAGCAAGAATCAGCCTGCAGATCGCCTCTTAGCTCCGTACAGCTAATGAGCAAATTTTCCTGTTGGTTTCTGCAAAATTAGGCTATGGTCCGAATATAACCAAACGTTAACCAAAGGAACCGAATCGGTTGGCAGATGGTTACTGAAAATTCCGGTTACTTGAGAAACGCGAAAATGGAATAAAAAATAATTGACAGAATTTACAAATAAAACCAACAGAACCGACATCTGATAGCCGGTAACTATTTTGACGTTTGGTTAACCAGATTTCAGGAAACCAAGGTCCGAAAGTAACCACTTTTCCAGGAACCAGAATAATTTGATTACTTTCGGACCAAAAACCACAACCCTGGTTATATTCGGACCACAGCTTAACTCTGGACTATTATTATTTATGTAGGTAATAAAAAACATGACATCCCACGCAATTGACTCAAAGCCACTCCAAAAATGTTTGCGCTTTTTTAATCGCCAACCCTAACTAAAGGTTCCCACACAGTACGTTCTTTCTCGTCGGTTTTCACCGCCGCGGTGAAACAACGATCTAGGCCCTAGGCGACCAATTTCAGTATATTTGCATCTGCAAATATGGCTGACTTGCATATATTATGCTCTATTTGCAGGAACTAGCAAATTACAGAAAAAATCTGCAATTCCGTCATATTTATCAAAAAAAAGTGTTTGGGCGCTACTGTACTAAGTTTTCGACTTGCAAATGCATTCTGCTTCTGTTCTGTAATACGAAAAGTCAGACTTGTAGGTTCTGCATATTTTGTGTCTTGATGTTGCAGAGCTTCTGTAATCCCAGGCTAACACCGAAGTGTGTGGTAGAAAACCGTCGTGTCTTGTCGGTTTAAAATTCAGTCCGAGCTTAATTTTTGGCACGACGGTTTAATATTTCGTTTCAAAACCATTGTATGTGGGTCCAACTGTCAAAAAATCGCGTAGTATGTAGTATGTGGTGAAAACAGGCTGACGATGAAACATGACGTTGTTCATCGCGACTATGAAAACTGACGAGACAGAACGTAGTGTGTTGGGCCCTTAAGGGGCGCCAAAATATGAAATCGCACGCGGGCGGCTTCAGGTCTAGCGAGGGCCCTGCTTAGGAGCGTGGAGTGGATGACTCTACCTCTAAGCATGCAGTCTATCCATCTGCAGCATGTATCATCAATACCTCGTCGGCGTAGAGCTCTCATGATTGCCTCGAATGAAGTGTTGTCAAACGCTCCCTATTTGATATGGTACTAGAACAACCCAGAAGAAGAAAGAGACAAATAAATGCCCGGTGAGGAAACAAATGACGAGGTTCAACGTCTCTACTCCATCTGGAGATAATATCAGCAAGGACTACAAACCGAAGGAACGTATCTACAGGTCGTATGTTGTCATGCCTGGATTAAGGGGGAGGGGGGGACTAAAGAGGTAGGAGCCTCGGGTGCAATAGGTCCCCGCAGGGGCCCGACTTTTGAAAAAAACGCACGTTGAGGCTTATGCTGGTCAAGGGTCCGTGGGCAAAAAAAGAAATATTAAATGCACTAGTCTGTCGCGTCATGTTTCGCAAAATTTCAGCCGAACAATTAATTCAACCTATTTTTTAATTTTTAACAAAAAAGGAACCAATCCTTTCAAACACAGTGGCATGGCCGGTTGTAGCGACACCTAGCGGTTGTCCTCCTTGTCCTACTTCATTTTGCAAGCATGCATCAGATAATCCTGGTATTCTTTCGATCTGAACAAACTAATTGTGATCACATAAGTTTTGTTCATGTCAAAAAAACAGCTGGGGCCAATGAAATCGTTGTAAAACCGAATGAAAATTGTTTGAAAGAAACTTGAAATGACTTCGATATCAGTTTGTTCAGATCGAAAGAATACTCCTAATGTTACAGAACAGGGCTGGGACTCTGTATAACGGATAGGGATTGTTATCCCTATCGCTATGGCACTTGCTGTCTTCTTCTCTCTTTTCGGAATCGTTCCAACCCAGGTTTCTCTTCCGCTACCTGGAATACTCCTTTTTCAGAATTTTTAGTGACACACGAAAATATAGTTATTGTCCGAACAAGTGTTAGGATCAAGATTTTTTCTACAAGCACACACTTTACATATTTTTTTAAATTTCATTTTAAATAAAAATCTAAAAAAATTTCATGTATCATTAATATCGATACTAAAAGTACAGTTCGTTTCATTAACTTTGATAACATGCGGGAAAAAGATAGTTTCTAAATCAAAATGCGTGCGGGAAAGTGACGTTTCACGCATGCTTGTAGAAAATAGTTATTTTCCTAACAAGTGCGCAAAGTGTTAATTATCCGAACTCCGCTTCGCGTCGTTCGTATAACTGTGTTTGCGTTCGGAAAAGACACTTTGCGCACGTGTTAGGAACAACATTTTTCCTACGAGCTTCATATCAGGGGTGCGATTTTCGAAACTATTCGAGTACATTTCGTACACGAAATTTGACTGGCAGCAATGTAAATTAAATGGGGAGCAGTCAAATTTCGTATACGAAATGTACTCGAATGGTTTCGAAAATCGCACCCCAGGTAGGTAACAAGAAAAATTAAAAAAAAAAAAAAACGATAATTTGTTCAATTATTTTGAACTTGAAGCGAACCTATACATTTATCAAAAAATTACCTAACAAAAAAAAATAACAGAAAATTCTGGTCAGAGCTGTTCATCTTAAAGCGTTTAAATTTGATGATAAAGTTTGTAGATTCTTGCATATAAATAGAGAACAAAACTGACTGTGTCAAGGTTAATTTATATTTGGTGTTTGTATTGATGTTGGCTGATATAGGCCGCGTTCACCAGATACAAACGTTGGTAAACGGTTTGCAATTGTTCTGCTGAACGCTACGTTGAATTTGTGTTAAAACCAAACATGTTTTGCAAACGATCGCCATTTTTGCAAGCATAATTTCAGAGTGTTTATAATTTTCAACACTGTGTTTTGTGTGGTGACCTGTCATTTAGAAGGTGACGTTCTATCATTGAAAAGTTGAATCGTTCAGGGCTGCGTTCAGGAATGGCTACAACCAAGCCAAAATTGGCATTTTGCGTTCGAGTTCGGCTCCACCTACGTGGTTCGGCATTACCAGTGGAGGGGGAAAAGTAGGTTTTGGCATTAGCATTGCCATCTTTGAACGCACCCCAGGAGAACCAAGAGTTTACCCAACATATTCCGTTAGTATTTGTAAACTGTTTTAATCCGTTTTGGTTCTGGTGAACGTAGCCACAGAAACAGAGGAAAAATTTGTCATCATGTGTCAAAGTCGACAGGTGCACTTATTGTTGCTTGACAATTATTTTTACTTTTCGGCACTCAGTGCGGATAAGGCCTGTATCCGCACTGAGTGCGGAAAAGTGTAACTTTAAGCCCGGAAATGCGTGCGGAAAAGTACTACTTTGCGCACGCTCGTAGGAAATAGTATATTTGTGCGCAAAGTGAGTCTTGTTCGCACGCTGGTTGCAGTTGACCGAACGACGCGGAGCTGAGTTCGGGCAGCAGTCGAGTGCGAACAAGACACTTTGCGCAAGAGTCAGGAACAGTATTTTTTCTACGAGTGAGAAAATTCATAAAAATAAAAAATGAGACAATAAACTTAAAAAAAAAGATTCAAAACAAAATACCCATTCAAAAACAAACAATAGTATATTACATACCGAGTAGGGAAGTGTTTCATTACTGTCGAGAGATTTATATAGTCAATCGAGACGCGAAGCGTCGAGATTGACTATTAATCTCGAGACAGAAATGAAAATTTTCCTCCGAGGTTTGTATACTATTTTATTTGCAAGCACACCATTAATTATGATTAGTCAATCAATTTTTTTTTTATTGATACCCTATTTCACTTATTTAAAGTACTCCTCAGCGTGTTTAAATCCAACTTTCAAAAACGCGCGTGTTTTAAAGTTACCAATGACAACATCAACAACCAACAACCCGAGAAAGGTCTAAATGTCAACTTTTTAATTATTGATTTGTCAGGAGTAGGTTAGGTACTTGTAGATAACGTCAAATAAAATGTAACAAGTCTCAAGCACAAATTTGCATTTTACAATTATTAGTAATTCTTGATTTGAACGTATACCAATAAAAAAAAATAGTGTAAAGCATTCGTGGATAACTGGTCTTTAAAACACATGCTCTATTTCGAGCACTCGGCTGCGCCGTCGTGCTCGAAAAATCGCGCGTGTTTTAAAGACCTTAATATCCACTTATACTTTAATATACTATTTTAATAATAAAAAAATAAAACAAACATGCCAAAATGTGTCATTCACTGCTTTGACGTTTTTACCTGACATGTTCTCATTGTTGCCAGCAAAAGTAAATAAATTAGAGTGAGGGAAATCGGTGAGGGAAGTCGAATAGGGAAATCGGTGAGGGAAATCGAAGAGGGAAGTGACACAGGTAAAGTGTCACTTCCAAATTTTTAAAAAGTCAGTAATGACAAGATTACATATTAGGCAATTCAAACCACGTGACATTCAAGATGGCGTGGCGGCCACACATGGGCCAAAAAACACAAAAAAATATCTAGTTTCTGCCGGAATTGATAGTTCAGGTACTACCTAGTCAACAAATATTTTATTAAATAATGAAAATCAAAGTTGTAAGCAAAACTGTATGCAAAATAATTTAAAATACGCATAAAAACATATTCAAAACAAACTTGCTTGGCCGCCACGTCACACTGAATTTTCAGTGTTGCCAACAGTATTTTTTTAAATTCCGTCAACTTTGCTGTAGATTTCCGTCAAAAATCCGTTAAACCATTTTTTTTCCGTCAATAAAATCCGTCAGAATGAAACATGCGAAATGCGCTAAACAAATAAAATTTATTCAGTAGTGCCAACCAAATAATGCAGAGTTAACGACATTGACGGCAGTGCCATTTGATTTTAGGCGTTTTTAGAAACACTGATCCGTTTCACCCGATCACCAGAGGCATTTTCTTGCGTCTCAAATGTTTCATAACATTTTTCAAAACTGGTTTAAGTAATATGTCACCATGACGTCATAATTTCTCGGCGTGAGAAAATGGTTTGAAAATGTGGATTAGATTGCATTTCCAAACAATTTGAACCAATTTTGACGTGATGTCATGGGTTTGGGTTTATCGCGAGAATGTACAGGGTGCTGCAATTTGTAGTGTTTTAACAGGAAAAACACACTTCCCGACCAGATAGAGGAAAATTGACTTAGATGTCATGGGATCGATTTTCGAGAAACGTCGATTGTCAAAAACCGTATCGCGATATCTTCAATGGTACCATTAATACAGGGCGATTTTCGATTTTCCCCTATTATGAAAAATGGCTATAAGTTTTTTATTTATCAACTTTTTTTATTTCTGTAAAAACATTATGGAGACACTTTTTTGAGAACAATCCAGTGGCGGACTCGGTTTTTTTCTATATCGCTCCGATTCCGAGATATCGACCAAATTCCGATATTTTCAAATGAAGCACCCTATATATTAATAGCTTATTGGATAGCTCTGTTTTTGCTGATTTCAATGCTATAAAGTTCGATAGGTTTATCTCTAACAGTTTTCGAGAAAAAAAATTATAACTGTTTATGTCATAAGAAACAATGTGTTAGACAGAGACCTTCCTCATTCTCCTTCACATATAAAATCCTTTTCTAACACATTGGTCCTTACGACAAAAACTGATATAATTTTTTTTCTCGAAAACTGTTAGAGATAAACCTATCAAACTTTATATCATTGAAATCAGCAAAAACAGAGCTATCCAATGAGCGATTAATATATAGGGTGTTTTATTTGAAAATATCGGAATTTGGTCGATATCTCAAAATCGGAGCGATATAGAAAAAAACTGAATCCGCCACTGGATTGTGCTCAAAAAAGTGTCTCCATAATGTTTTTACAGAAATAAAAAAAATTGATAAATAAAAAACTTATAGCCATTTTTCATAATAGGGGAAAATCGAAAATCGCCCTGTATCAATGGTACCATTAAAGATATCGTGATACGGTTTTTGACAATTGACGTTTCTCAAAAATCGATCCCATGACGTCTAAGTCAATTTTCCTCTATTTGGTCTGCAAGTATGTTTTTTCTGTTGAAACACTCCAAATTGCAGCACCCTGTACTGTTTCAAAATAGTTTTGAACCAGTTTTAAAAAAGTGGACGCGAGAAAACGCCTCAGGTCTTTGTATTTTATCTTTTTTCAATGAACACCATTGAAAAAAGACAGATAATATCAACTGGTGATCGGGCTAGTCGGATCAACGTTTCCGTAAAGGCTTGTTTACAGGTCAAAAGTAGCTTGAATCGCTAAACAACCAGTTTATTACATAGAACATAATTTAGAATTTTTAAACGGAAACTTTGTTCCCGTTAAAAAATCCGTCATCCGTTGAAACTGTTTGTTTTCCGTTTCCCTCCACCAAAATCCGTTAGATATGACGGGAAATCCGCTAAGTTGGCAACGCTGTGAATTTTCCGTTTTGACAGATGGATTGAATTGCCTAATATGATTGCAAATAAAAACTAATTATTTTATTTGATTATTGTGAACGATATGGAGAGATTTTTCGGATGACCTTTGGGGTATCAGACTACTGCAGGCACTGGCGGCTCTATCTAAAATATGTTGTATTTCCTCGTTCTCTTCTGCTGCAATTTTTCCCATTTTTTTTGCGAGTATCTAGGCTTAGGCTCACGATGTAGTTAAAACTCAGTTAAAATAACGACCAAAGAAAAGATGATAAATTAATTTGTTTGACACTGACGTGACAGACTTATAAACACTGACGGCAAATGTCAAGCAATCATAAGGCCTGTTTCCACAGAAATCACAAACCAGTCAGACCGAATTTCATTCTATAAAAATAGTCAGAAAACTAGTTGTTGGCGATTTGAACCAATCAAAAACGCTCTGGGGCCTTATTCTGTATGGAACGAACCGTTCGATTCGGTAAAATTTCTTCGATTGTGACGTCATTTTCGGTTTGGTTTTCGCGCTACCAAACCGAAAATGACGTCACAATTGAAGAAATTCTACCGAATCGAACGGTTCGTTCCTTACAGAATAAGGCCCCAGACCTGGGGGCGGATTACGAACTCTCGATTCGAACCGAAACCGCCATGTTACACCGAAATTTTGATTTCGAACGCACTCCATGCGAATGCATTTCGACGAAAGTCACTCGACTGGTTGATGTCTGTCGAAAAGCTATCGAAACGAAATCGAGTCCAATATGTTGGATTTTTGGGGGCCAAGATTCGCTTGATTCTTTGTTTTGTTTTGACGTTTTGTTGTATTTTGAACAGAAAAATCGCTGAAAAAAATATCTTTTAAAATTAATGATGGCCTACTTAGGCAGGTCTTATTATCTTTTATGGATAAACAAACATCCTCTATTTGCTAGAGGTCAATTTGCAGGGCCCAACGGCAAAATTATTCAAAGGAAACTCTGGGAACAGCTTACTTCCGAACTCAAATCCTTGGGTTCTGGAACTTAAGGCGTTAGAAAAATGGCAAAAGGTACCTTAAGTACGAGCCTATTCAAGGTGTTAACAAATTGTAGATGGCATAATAGCTATATGTATATGTATTATGTACCAAGAAAATTATAATGGTGCTAATTACCGAGGCCGAAGGGAGAGCAAAGTTTCCATCTCGAGTATGTACAGGGTAATCTAAACTGCTGGAACTTCGATACGCATAATGAAATTTTTTTGCCTATTTTTGAAGTCAAATATCTCAGAAAGTATAAGAGATATTTGATTGCGGTTTGAAGTATATTGGGGCGCATTGTTTGGTGTTTAAGGTATATGGTATCGTGCTGATGAACAGACACGTTATCTTCAACATACAGGGTGGACAATAAAACAGTGCAAAGTTTGACAAATTTTGGGGCGTCGCCATTTCTTTTCAAACATACTCCTGCTTTTTTTCTGGGTTCAAGAAGAATCAGTAGTTCAATGGTAAAAAACAACTTGAAGGGTTTTTGAATAAATCTCGTAGTTTTGCAGAAATTTCAATTTAACTGAAAAATGACTTTCCTCATCCTGATTCTTTGTCTCAGTTATTCGAAACAATGTTCTTCATTATTGTTGGTTCGACGTTTTCATCTTTTCTTGTTTCAAAAAGATTTCATACAGGGTGGAAAAAAAAAGTAAGTTTTCAATACTCATTATTGGATGGTCCGTGAAGATAATTGCGCTTTTGAGTAACTATAGATAGTATACGTCCAAACACGTAACATGTACCAACTCAGATTAATAGGGGGCACAGTCCTCTTTGTCAATTGATATGGTACTCACCAACCTTTCTCTGCTTTATTAGGCTATTTTTCGCGAGGATAATCAAGTATAATCGATTATACTATGCTGTATTATATGATGTGTCAATTGTGTCATGCTCCCTAAGTCCCCCACCATCAAATTCTGGAATACTCGAGGATCAAGAACGCTTAATTTTTTCTGTGAGAATAGACCGAAAATCACTTTTTCTACATTTAAAGGTACAGTTTCTTAGGACAGTGCGCGACGCACAACTCACAACGTGAACGTCAGCAGAATCTATTCAGCACGATGTTGACACACTGCTGACGCTGTATGTCGCGCTCACCTGCGCAAAGTCAACAAACCGGTCTATATAACTTACACTCGGTTGATTTTACCAGACGTGCGTGGCGTTCGACAGAATGTGAGTTGTGCGTCGTGCAATGCCCTTATAAACCGTACCTTGAAATCGACGAAAAAATTAACTCACTAGCACAGCCTAAATCGGAAGCATTCCATAGCCCAACAAACACAACTTATCGGCGCTGTAATGTTGCTGTATCACGAACACAGCCCACATACACCACATAAATAGTTTTATCGATGCTGCGCAGCACTTGTATTGGGAATACTGTATTTTAGAAGTGCAGTATTTGATATGCAGCGGCTTTGCAGATTTTGTATTGGAAAAGCGATAGATTTTTTCGATCTCCCATGCGCATATTGATGCAACAACTGTTGTAAAATGTTAGTGCAGTTACTGTAAAGAAATGTGCCAATTTGCGCGAGCACAGTATTTTTTGCCGTAGAGTTGTGAGCGTAGCCATTTTGTTTTATTTTATTGTATTGTATTGTTTCACTGATGCAGGACAGCGTTTTTGATTTATAATTTATTGTTGTGGTGTTTTTCACGTGTCTTTTACCTGTGATTTGTATTACTACGTGTACAAGATGCATTATTTTCAACAAGAGGAAACAAGGTAGGTGAAAAATTGATACAAATAAACAAAAACAAAGGCCCCCGTATTATCATAACCTAAGTTTCTATCGTTTTTCTATTTGTCCCCGTTTTCCGTTTTCTATTTTTGTGATTTAAAAAATGGATTTACAAAAGAGAAATAATCTTTCAGGTAAATAGTCTTGGAATACTATGGGGCAGAAATACTGAAGAAGTATGTAGGAACATATTAGCCAGACTATTATCTAAAAATTCAACTCCTCAGCTGAACTGGACAGGGCGCCTTCAAAAAGCACAATTTTCAGAATATACCTATAATATCAACATCAATAAAGCAATTTAGGTAAGTTGATGCAAGGTAAAACGGTTTTTAAATTTTAACTCAATTTTGTCCTTATTTAGTCGATAAGAAAAAATAGAGCCAGTCAAAATGCGTCTCAATCAGAAGCTGAAAAAGCCACCAAAATATGGTTAACGAATAAGGAAGTTTTTTTGTTTAATGTCCCACTCCTCAATATATTCTATATACTTAAATTGTTTGTCATTTTTCAAAAATATCCTGTCTATATAAAATAAATTATGTCCATTAAATTTAGAGTGCCACAGGTAAATATACCTAAACGGTATATTGGCTGCACAGTTATTGCGAAACAAATATGTACGACGTCTGCAAGAGCGCTGCGTTATTGCTGTGTAAAAATTGCCTAATGAAGAGGCAGAGCTACTGCACAGTGGCTGTACTCAAATGCAGTAGCATGAACAGTGCAGCGCCAGATGCCGGCCGGTGGGACATATATGGTCCGGGCTGATGCAGCTGCTTCGTCTACATCGCTGTACAACAAGTACAGCACAGTATCACAGTTTTTGCGCAGCGGCTGACTTTCCGTGTTTGCTGGGAGAGGTCTGCGGGTGACGTCATTACTATAAGCTGCTGATAGTGACGTCACTCGCAGGCCCAAAATTGGACGGAGAGAGACTAAGGGAAGTATGACACAATTGACGCATCAAATAACTCAGACTAATCAGATTATGTTTGATTATCCTCGCGAAAAATTGCCTTTTGTATAACCATTCTAAGAGCAAAATATGATTATATTATGTTTCCTAGGTGAAAAAGCTATTCTGTTCTCGATACGCCAAGATATTTGGTGAATTATTAGCACGTACCATGTCATCAGGGGGACTATTTATACAGGGGTGGTAAAAAGGACCAGAACAGTTGAAGCTCTTCCAAGCCCGCTTCGAAAACCTGCATTTCTTTCCGGAGATACAAAAGTAAATGATTCAATGATATCGGCGCTGCTGTCAGATCTACCAGCTTCACCCTACATCATTGTCCAATTTTGTTTGTCCAGAAACCTCCAGATAATGAAATCTGGGAAAGCAGCATAAGTGGGCTTAAAGAGATTCAACTGTTCCGGTACTTTTTACCACCCCTGTATATAAGTAGCCCCCTTATGACATGGTACGTGCTAATAATTCACCAAATATCTCGACGTCTCGAGAACAGAATAGCTTTTCTACCTAGGAAACATAATTTAATCATATTTTGCTCTCAGAATGGTTATACAATAAAGCAAAAAAAAATTGGTGCCATATCAATTAACAAATAAAACTGTGCCCCCTATAAATCGCAGTTCATGTTACGTGTTACGACGCGTGCTATCTCTAGTTACTTTGAGGCCCAATTATCCACATACAATTATCTTTACGGACCTCCCAATAATGAGTTATAAAAACTTATTTTTTTTTACCCTGTATAAAATCTTCTCAAAACCAAAAAAGACGAAAACGTTGAACCCACAATAATCAAAAAAATTGTTTTGAGTAACTGAGACATAGAATCAGGGTGATAAAAGTCGTTTTTCAGTTGAACTGAAATTTTTGCGAAACTACGAGATTTATTCAAAAACCCTTCAAGTTGTTTTTTACCATTGAACTACTGATTCTTCTTGAACCCAGAAAAAAAGCAGGAGTATGTTTGAAAAGAAATGGCGACGCCCTAAAATTTGTCAAACTTTGCACTGTTTTATTGTCCACCCTGTATGTTGAAGATAACGTTTCTGTTCATCAGCACGATACCATATACCTTAAACACCAAACAATGCGCCCCAATATGCTTCAAACCGCAATCAAATATCTCTTATACTTTCTGAGATATTTGACTTCAAAAATAGGCAAAAAATTTTCATTATGCGTATGGAAGTTCCAGCAGTTTATTATAAATGTAACCCCCTGCTAACTTTTTCATTTGACGTTTTTGACAGAAGTGTCAAAACAAAAGTTTCAAGAAATTATCAAAAGTTCTTAACTAAGTCAGTTTTAGGCATACAGGGTGCGTCAAAAAAGTGCAGCAGCGTGAAGTTATATTTTTTTAAATGGAACACCCTATATATTGTGCGCCTATTTGTTAGTCCCCTTTAACCTGTTTTCAACGATATAGGGTTTGATATGTCTATTTTCAACAGTTATAGGGGAAAACATGAAAACCCCGTTTAAGGTTTCATATTGAAAAAAGGAAAATTATACCATTTAAGCTTTATAGAATTTTTTTATTATCAGTTTATTGTTCAAATTTCATTCATTAATATACAAGGTGAAATATTATAATAAATCCAGATGTCTAAGCTATTATTATTATTTAAAAAAAAATACCATGAGAGACCTACTAGGAAGGAATTTTCGCGTTTTTCCCTATAACTATTGGAGATAAACTGAGGTATAAACATATCAAACCCATATATCGTTGAAATCTGAGTCGATTAAAGGCGATTAACCATTCGGTTATATTGACAGATGAACAATGCATTTAATGTCATTTATAACCGATTGGTTGACAAATGACGTTTGCTTCATTGGTTATCTGTCAACTATGACCGACCGGTTAATCGCCTTTAATCGATGCAGGTTAAAGGGGACTAACAAATTACAGTGGCTAAATAAACCTTTACTTACAGTGGCGACAATGGAGGTCCCGCCGCCATCTTGTTCCCAATCTCTTGTTAGTTTTAAATATTAACCTAAATCCCATATATTCCTATTCAAAAGTAACAAGAGGTTGGGAACAAGATGGCGGAGTTTTCAATATAAATATATGGGATTTTAGAACTAATCAAAAATAAAACAGCAATTGTCGCCACTGTGGTAATAGAGTCACTGTATAACAAATAGGCGCACAATATACAGGGTACTCCATTTAAAAAAATATAACTTCACACTGCTGCATTTTTTTGACGCACCCTGTATGCCTAAAACTGACTTAGTTAAAAACTTTTGACAATTTCTTGAAACTTTTGTATTTGACACTTCTGTCAAAAACGTCAAATGAAAAAGTTAGCAGGGGGTTACATTTATAATATTGTTGCCCAGCTGATCTGAGTCTACGGAAGGAATTCGGATGTAAATGTGCTATGTTGCCACGTTTAATTATAAAAACGCGAAAATACTAGGCATGAAGTATAGTTAATTTGAAAATCCATTTTTTGATAACAAAATATTGATAACAATAATAAAACGCTAAATATTTTAACGTGGTTGTTAGACCTATCCTTATTTTAATCCTGATTTCTTCAGTTTGGTCTATTGTAAAAAATGAACATTTTCTAAAGATACCATCAGCTTTTGACAATTTGGCAGGATCGCCGTTGTCATGAGGAACCATACGGTTGTCAATGAGCCAACGTCACCCTATGTCTCGCTATTGGCCAGGCCTGACGTCATTTTATCCTCCCATCTTGGAATATCAATTTATATTGACATATCCAGTGGCGGAGATTTGGTCATTGCTGATTTTCGTGTACTAGTTGCAATACGATAACAGGTCCAAAAAATTCCGCACGCAGCTGGGTATTTTATGAATGAAATCAGCCATTTTTTTTTACAACTGCATTCCCCTTACCGTTGTCCCGTAGACACAGACTCGCTGGGCAGACATTAGATCACCTTGTACCATCTCGAGAGCGTCTGGGTCGAGGGATGGCAATAGGCCAAACCATGGCACTTGATGGCAATAGGCCAAACCATGGCACTTAAATCATGGATTTATAATTATTAGTCTCTAGCTTTATATGGATGGAGGTATATTAAAAATATGTAAATAAATAAAAATGGGAAAAAAAAATTCTTGGAAATAATTTCGCGGCACCAATATGTTTTTAGGTCATTGGTTTTTAGACATAGTCGGGCATAAAGTATGGCATGAAAAGAAAGAAACAAACTTAGCCTAGATGAAACAGGCGGAGACTAATGACGCTGGTTATGGCAAACATAATTAGTAACTTTTTCCTCTTATAAAATTTTTTAAACACTGAAATTGCGAAATTAATTTTTTCTACTACCGTGCGTAAAGTACTCACTTTACGCACTATTCAGAAGACGTGAAATTTCACTTCACGCACTAGTGCGTAAAGTAATTCACTTCACACACTAGTGCGTAAAGTAATGTCAATGACAGTTGTCGACACTGTCAATTTGGTATTTTTCTGGTAAATTACTTCACGCACTAGTGAAAATACTTCACGCACTAGTTCGTAAAGTATTTGTCTAAATCTATTTTTTTACACATATTTGATTGGTAGTAGAAAAAAATTTGTATGCAATACGTGCGTAAAGCACCTTTTTTCACGAATGTGAAGTTTGACGCACGAGCCGAAGGCGATTGCAACAATCACGTGAGTGAACACACTTGTTGCATAAATAACTATTTAAAGAACACAAATAACCACAACACAACAATAAAAAATTAGAATTAGTATTAAGTCAATGTCAAAATTGTCAAAATTTGATTAATTTGAGCGAAAGGCGTCACAAATCTCCGAACTTACTTGAACACAAAACGAAACTTGTACCTAATCATCACTGACGTTTCGAGCACAATCGATGCGTATTCACTTTCGTATCGAGTGTCCGTTTCGAGTCGTGTTTTCGCAATCCCCCCGCTGGTTTGTGATTTCTGTCGAAACAGACCTTTTAACGGTACGTGAATATTTTTACTGGTACTTTGTCAAAATTAAATCTTGTCAGTACTAGTGCGCAAAATCAACTCTTGTCCGCACTAGTGCGTAAAATTAAATTTTGCGCTACGAACTGCGTGTGCAAAGTACAGGGTGATCCAGTATAAAGTGAACACCCCCTACAATTCGGGTAAAAAATTTTTTTTTCAAAAAATCAAGATAGCCATTTGGTGTATTTTGTTTCTAGGTGTTTGAGAACGTTTTTCGAAATTTAATTAGATTTTTCGTTAAAGCGCTGTGACCAAAAAAGTAATTTTTTTAAATGGAATAACCTATTCCTATGTTCCGTTATTTCCGAATATTTCAGAACGCACTTAAGGAAAATGTACCATCGTCACCAAAAGTAACTGGGACAGCATCATATTAGCTCATGTACTATTATATGAATTTTAGTGTCAAATATTTGTCAAACTATAAATCAAATGCATTGAAATGAATGACGGTCGAATTAGTCCAGGAGATTATTATGAATTATTTTTGTCCCAGATACTTTTTGGTGACGATGGTACAATATTTCCTACCTGGAGGTTTTTGGGAATGCCCGATTCAATGGCGGTATTATCAATGTTGCCAAGTTCACCGTTTCCAACATTACTGA
Organism: Ceutorhynchus assimilis; assembly: GCA_917834065.1. Taxonomy (NCBI): domain Eukaryota; kingdom Metazoa; phylum Arthropoda; class Insecta; order Coleoptera; family Curculionidae; genus Ceutorhynchus; species Ceutorhynchus assimilis. Next base: position 9,068,811 of record OU892284.1, on the reverse strand, counting down.
GGCCTAAATTCACGAACGTGTAAGGCCCAAATTCACCAAAAATGCTGAAATCGCCGTTTTCCTAAACGTCGTTTATCGTAAACGACGTAAATTAAAACGTAGTTTTGATATGCGGTATTCACCGATATGTGTAATGCGTTTATCAGCTGCAGTTTAACAAAACGGCGTTTAAGTAAATGCACAGTTTGGCAACAGCGGAAAGAGCACGAAATAGAAGAAAAAAGACGAGAAAATTCAGGTTATGTCGTCAAGTTTCACTCAAAATTTTTGGTGTCATAGTTGGTGTTGTGACAAGTTAATTTGTAATTTTGTATTGTTGTTGTTAATGTTAATGTTATCAGAGTTTTACGCATTGGTGAATTCGGGCCTAAACCTTTGGTTTAGAATCTTAAACGCGGTTTCGGCTACAAATGGAATTCACCATTGACGTGACTTTAAAATGGTATTTGTCGGACTATACGCATTTTCCTATTGTGTTGTATTGTGTATATCGACCTTTTTTATAACCTCAACAATGACAAAAAGAGTCAAGTCAGTGTCATATTTAAACCAATCATACCATAAAAATTAGGCGATTTCGCCCCAGATTTTCATCTGCTGTTTGGTAGACGAATGGTTAACCAATTGGTACGTAAGTGACCTAGCTCAACAATCTCATCCGAATTCAGTGGATAGGGCGTTTGGTACATTTTGACTTTGACATGTTTATTTGGACATGAGAAGTGGCGTAGCTAGGCGTCGGCGACGTCGGCGACTGCCGACGGCCTCGCGCCCTAAGGAGCCTCGCAAAAAATATGTTATCGAACCTAAAAATTTGCACTTTTCGATTTTCCAAAATAAAACGTAGAGGACAAATAATCTTAATCCTATACGAAACTTCCAAATATCATACAATTCACTGAAAACTACCAATTCTACTGCAAATCAACCAGAACTCTCAAATCATATGGTTTTTATTTTTTCGGTAGATTGTCGGAAGGATTTGTTAGCGGAAAAATATTATAGTCCTCAGTACATCGACCTTTAAATTTTGTAACTCATGTACAGGGTGCTGCAATTTGGAGTGTTTTAACAGGAAAAACACACTTCCCGACCAGATAGAGGAAAATTGACAAAGATGTCATGGGATCGATTTTCGAGAAACGTCGATTGTCAAAAACCGTATCGCGATATCTTCAATGGTACCATTAATACAGGGCGATTCTCGATTTTCCCCTATTATGAAAAATGGCTATAAGTTTTTTATTTATCAATTTTTTTTATTTCTGTAAAAACATTATGGAGACACTTTTTTGAGCACAATCCAGTGGCAGACTCGGTTTTTTCTATATCGCTCCGATTCCGAGATATTGACCAAATTCCGATATTTTCAAATGAAACATCCTTTATATTAATAGCTCATTGAATAGCTCTGTTTTTGCTGATTGCAATGCCTTACGGACCACCTTGTCAAAAAAAGATTTGATTCCGCGCATTGGAAGATGGTGGCTGGAGATTCAAGAGTACACTTTCGAAATTGAGTACAGGGCTGGTAAAAAGATGACGCATGTTGACGCTCTAAGCAGAAACCCTGTAGCGGGCACTGATTTAGAAGTCGAAATTTTTCAAATAGACTTGACAGAAGCTGATTGGATTACCGCCGCACAATTGCAAGATGAACAAATTTGTAGGATTCGAAATATTCTGGCGAACAAAATAAATAATAGTGATACCAAGTTATACTTTGATCAGTACGAATTGAAGAGTAATAAATTATACAGGAAATTAGAAAATGGAGCCAAGGCATGGGTTGTTCCACGAGCAGCACGTATGCAAATTTGTCGTTTGTGTCATGATGATTCTGGACATCTTGGAATAGAGAAAGTGCTGCAAAGAATTCGAGAAAATTATTGGTTCGCAAAAATGAGGAAATTTGTTACGAAATATGTTAATGCATGCCTAAATTGTATGTATTACAAACAGACGACTACAAAACGAGAATGTAAATTGAATCCCATCGAAAAACATCCGATTCCGTTTCATACATTACACGTAGATCATGTTGGGCCATTTGTAACAAGTAAAAAGAAAAATAAGTATATTTTTGTGATTGTTGACGCATTTACTAAATTCACTGTAATCGAGCCAGTACATAATCAGAAAAGTAAGCACGTTATTAGGGTTTTAACCGACTGTATACCTTTTTGGAGTACCTACGAGAATTATAAGTGACAGAGGGACAGCTTTTACATCTCGAACTTTTAAAATATTTTGTTATACGTATGGGGTCAAACATATTTTGAATGCCGTTGCTACACCTAGAAGTAATGGCCATGCAATGTGAACGCTATAATAAATTCATTGTGAGTGCCTTGTCAACAACTGCTGCAGGAAAAGATGAAAGAGATTGGGATAAATACGTCAAGCAAGTGCAAAGTGCACTCAATACGAGCTTTAATAGGGGTATTAATGCGACTCCTATGAAGGCGCTTATTGGCTATAATTCAAAACATGCAGCAGAGGCGAGAGTTTTGAATGAAGTTCAAGATGAAATTAATAGGCTAGATCTGGAAGAGCTGAGATGTAAGATTTCAGATCACATAAAGGAAGACCAGAAACAACAAAAAGAACGCTATGATAAAACTCGACGAGACACTAAGTATGATGAGGATGACCTAGTAAGGGTATTAATAACGAGTATACCCAATACTGGAGCTAGTCATAAGCTCCTTCCCAAATACAAAGGCCCTTTTCGCATCACAAAAGTGTTATTCAATGACAGATACGAAGTTGAAGATTTACGAGAAGGGTTCAAACGTAAGAGAACTGTTATAGCCGCAGACCATCTTAAAAAATGGATAAGCATACAAAACGAAGAGGGTTAGTGACAAACCCATAAGCGAACGTCGCTTTTGTTTTGTTTTCTTTTGGCAAACGTTGCCGATAAGCGAACGTCGCTTGTGTTTTGTTTCCTTTTGGCAAACGTTGCCTATAAGCGAACGTCGCTTTTGTTTTGTTTTCTCTTGGCAAACGTTGCCGATAAGCGAACGTCGCTTGTGTTTTTTTTTTTTTTGGCAAGCGAACGTCGCTGATGCTATTTTTGGCAAACGTTGTCTATAGGTGAACGTCGCTTGAGTTTGTTTTTGGCAAACGTTGCCTATAAGCGAACGTCGCTTGTGTTTTTTATTATTTTCAGAAAATGACACCGATAAGCGATTGTCGCTTACACGCATATTCAAGACACTTTCTAAATCTATTTAACGATAATGTATTTTTTTTTGTGTGCTACCTTAAGGATTGAGACTAGTCTTGTAATGTTCAAGTTATGTTTAAATTTTAATGTCAGGTCTGAGGACAGACCAATGGTCAGGATGGCCGAGTGTAGAATATTTTCTAGTATGACGTCATTTTGTAAATTATACAAGACTAGACTCCTTAACAAAAAGGCCACTGTATTGTCGAACAGGTTCAAGAGTGGCATGGTGGCATTATTATTGTATAGAACGTTTTTTGTCAGTTTGTCAGTTTGTCATAAAATACAGACAGTTTGTCATATTACGGTGTATTTTTGATCCTAATTCTATAACTATTCTTACACTTCTATTTCTTGCTATTTCCGATGTTGTCAACTGTGCATTCACTTAAACGCCGTTTCGTTAAACTGCAGCTGAAAAACACATCACACATATCGGTGAATACCGCAGAACAAAACTGCGTTTTATTTTTGTCGTTTACGATAAACGACGTTTACGAAAACGGCGATTTCAGCGTTTTTGGTGAATTCGGGCCTGAAACTCCTAAATGCCAAACCTGCATTTGACTTGGTTTTTGAAACATGACAACACAGTTTTTTGTTGAAATGTATGGAAACGGTCTCGTATTTCAGAATAGGCTTTAGAAAAATGAGGAATATTTCCTACCTAGGCCTACCAGCCTGCCTATAAATCTTGAATACACATTATCGTCGGCATTTATCACATTTTTCTGAAACCTGTTCTGAAATACTAAATCGTTCCCATATACATTTCAACAAAAAACTGTGTTGTCATATTTCAAAAACCAAGTCAAATGGACGTTAGGCATTTAGATTTACTAAAAAGTAATGTTGGGACGCTGAATTAATTACAATAAAAATAAAGACGGACTTTCATTTAAAAAAATCAAGTCACATACGGCATCTTAGAAACCGTAAACTAGGCAACAATGCAAATACCACCATTGAATCGGGCATTCCCAAAAACTCCCAGGACGGCGATTCTCGAATCGTGTGATCCCTGTTCTCATAGGAAGAGTACGTGTGGTTTCTATTAAAATCTATTACGACGTATTCTCGAAATTACGGACCGTTCACTTCCTATGAAAGTTGAGAGAATTTTATTCTAAAATCTGTTTTTTTTTTTTAAAGATAAAAGTCAGAATGACATTATGTTGGCAATACAATGTAAAATTGTCAATGCATTCAAATTTTGTATGTAGGAAAGGCTTGTGTTGCCAACATAGTTACTAAATTTTTGACTTGGGGAATTATCTTTAAAAAAAACACAGACTTTACTACTTTTTTTGAAGAGAATGTCTGTTCTCGGGAGAACCAAACGTCAAACATGCTCTTTTTGTCAATTCTACAGTCATCAGTCCATGGTATTTTGTTGTTTGTTTTGCAAATCATTTATTATCAGTAATTGCCAATTGGGTACATTTGCATATTAGGCATTCCAACGACCTGTCAAAAAGTGCGTTGTGGCAGAAGTTCATTATTCCGTATATGAGAGTATGTAATTTAAAGCTTTTTAAAGTGCATTTTGTGGTTGTTTTGTGAATGAACACTGTTTATTTTTTTATTTATTGACTTCATTAGTGTTTCTTCCAATTAAAAATGCCACAAACGGGTCTTGAAGTTGATTGTGGAAGCAGTTTCAACAAGGTAACAAGGATGATGTCAGGCTTTTTTCATTGCCCTTTGTTTTAAAATTTTCCAATTAAAACGTGAAAATTTTCCACTACCACTGTTCCTGCATCTGAAATAAAGCCATTTTCGAAATATTCGTAAGAATCTAAGCTTTTGTAGGCCTTCATTTGCTCATTAATGTGAACTGTGAATTAAAATGTCATCTGGACATTTTTTTAAACTAACCGTTCGCCCAGATCCCGATTTTCCTGCATTCAAGTCTTTAAATATTCACTCTGCATCTCAAAAAGTATATTATAACAAAGTAAACTGTAATTAGCTTGAAAATATTCCAAATAAACTCAAGATAAACAAACAAACGTCAAATTTTCCACGGTCGCCATATTGAAAAATCACGTGGGTTGGAGAGCCTAATTACGAAAACGTGGGAAACCCATGGAAGCTGGGGTTATAGGAAGAATTCTTGTACTGAATGATCTACTAGATGCGGAAGCGCAAGAAGAAAGGCCTATAAGGAGAATTTACAGAAGAGAAAATCCCTTTGATTTAACGGATAATAAATTAATAAAACTATTTAGATTAAGCAAAGATCCTGCTCGAAATTTAATTAACTTATTGACACCTTTTATACGCGGGTTCCAACTAGAACTTCATCATTAAAAACTGTGGTAAAATCGGAGGTAAATTTTCCACTCTAGTTTCTCATTTTGCCTTACAAATTCAATGAGAATTTCTTTTTGAGTATGATTTATAAATGAACATCTTGATTTTTCCAAATTCATTTTCCACATAAACAAAACAACACGAAAATAAAAGTTGTAAACTGGGCTGATTTTCTTCTTTCTCCTGACATTCGTCCTTTTAACACACTAAAATTGTGGCTAATTCTACATATTACTGTTGGCAACAACGCATTATGATTTGACAAGTTTTCTCTCATTCTATCATAATCCCATACGTTCGAGAATACCAACTTTGGCACCACGAGAACGAGCGTGCGATGTGATCTCTCACTTCTCTTAGGGGAACGTTCATTTCTACCAAATTCGAGAATCGACTACCAGGTAGGAACTAAAGTGCGTTTTTTTTTTAAAGATAAAAGTCAAACTGACATTAGGTTGGTAATACAATGTAAAATTGTCAATGCTATCAAATTTTTCATGTAGAAAAGGCTTGTGTTGCCAACATAGTTACTAAATTTTTGACTTGGGGAATTATCTTTAAAAAAAAAACAGATTTTATTGTACATTTTTCCTAAGTGCGTTCTGAAATATTAAAGCCGTTTCCATACATAACGACAACCCTGTATAATATTTTAACCAACTGCTTGGTTTGGTGTCCCAAATATATCAGTTCCTGGAAAAGTGTCAACTTGTGGGACATGGTTTTCCTGGAAGCTGATAATTTATCTGTCACCAAAATAACCAATGTCGCAACCGCTTGTTACCAACTGGTGAGTGAAAGTCTATATACTACATAACATAATATAAAATGAATGACTTCTGGTTAAAGAATCGACGAAGTTTTTGACGTCATTGATTTGTTCCAGTCAATTTATATTTGTTAAAAAAGGAAGGCAAAAAGTATGAACCCTCTTGAAACAAAGTTTACCTATGGTGTATTTTTTCCCAAGATGCATTTTGACATTGAAAACTTTTAAAAATAAACAATACCGCTTGGCCCTGATAGGGTGAAAAATGAGGTGTCCCTGCAAGTTGGAATCAGTTTTGTTTTACAATGTATATCGTGCAAATGGCATCTTGCGACCGATAAGCGGCATTGTTTATGTTTCGAATTTGCCAATGTCAAAATCTATCTTGGGAAAAAATAGAGTTTAGGTACCTATTTTTTTATGCCTATAATACAACTAGGTACCAGATTCAACAAATGTTTATCAAAATTGTTTTTATTGAATGGGGTTTGGATTGGGTGGGCCACTTCACCATTTGCCCGGTGGGCCAAATGACCCCCAGTCCGACACTGATCACAGACTGCGTGCAAACAGCCCTGTAATTTGCGACCTCTCCTCTTGACCCACTTTTGAATATTGGTTTCAAAAATCTGAACTTCCACAAAACCGGGTAAGAACATGTCGACAATGAATAGTTGAAGAGGCATTTCTTCATAAAGAGCAAGGGAATTCCATCCGGCCCACATGACAACTTATCAGGTGAATTTTTTACTTGGTCAATAATGTCAGCACATGAAACAGAGTATCCAGAAACATGTGGTTGGTTTGCACCCACTTTGTACGTAATATTTCGCCATTCTTTGTCATTTAAACTTCTCTCCAAGTTTATGTTTTTCAATGTTTCATGTTCATTCATGTTTATAGTTCTCATTCCACATGTGTCGACTTTCCAAATTTAATTTAATTCACTATTTCTGGTATTTCATTGTTTCAAAAATCATGTATCATTTATGTTCACTGTACCTTCGTGACATAATAATTTTTCTTCCCATTCTTCTGCCTTGTACGTTTAGATGATTCAGTTCTTCCAAGAGCCATGCCTTTCTTCTTCTATTATTTCTTCAGTATTATTTTTACTTCCAACATATTGTCGATGCTCCTTTTTATTTTCCAATTGAATGCCTCTAATTTAGTAACAACTCTTTTTAATTGAAAATTTTGTCCCTATAGCTGCTATAACCTTTTTCTTCTCTAACTTCTTAATCTATATCCAGTTGTGCTGCCTCCAATTATAATACATGTCTCAATTTTTTTGTCTTGCTTCTGTTCATTAGGTATAAACGTTCACTCTTATGTTATATTCATTCATCAACATTGATGAAAACTCATCAGCCTGGCAAACACCTGTGATAAGGCCATACTTTCCGTGAGCAAGCACTTCGCTGCTTTTCATAAGAGAAAGCCTCCTCCTGACCCCCACTTGAGCAAACTTGCTCAATAGAGGGTTTGAAATATTGAAATATGTATATATTGAAGTATCTTACAGAGCTGATTGTTTGAAAACAGGTTTGAAAATTTTCATACTTCCAAAACAAAATTATCATCCCTCTTGCGTATATACTGTCTTGGTCGCCTGAGTGCCTCAGACTCCGTTCAGTGAATATTCAACTGTACACGTAAAATTATGGTAGAACAAGTAGTTGAGTTGAGAAGTCAAACAAAATCAATAAAAAAATACCCATTTTGCTTTTTAACTTTGTCTATAACAAGAACTAGACCTTTGACACTTCAATTATTGTATTTATCTAAATATTTTTCCGCTTTTGAATGATGCGTCGCAAATTTATGATTAATTCAACAACAATAGATAATTTTGGCTGACGAAATTTTAGGATAGGTGGCATCAGCCCTTATAAATGACCTGAATTTGCTTCACATCAAAATAAAATCGCTAATTTCATCACTTTATCCCCCATAGCCCAGCACGTGAACAAATTCTGACATTCACAATCCAGGGTCAGATTTATTTGTTCTCTTGCTTTGAATCCTTTAAAATTCAGTTTGTCTAGAAATCATGATAAGCTTTGACTTCTGCATCTTTGGAGCAGCCCGACATTCCCATGCAAATGTGTGTAAAATCACTTTTGTAACAAACTGGAAACAATAACTGTAAGATATATCAATAAGGACGTACCTAGTCAATTTTTTATATCTGGTGATTCCAATTTGCCTGAATTGGCTTTGTATTAGAAAACATAACCCACGAACGGGGACCTCTGTTTAAAGTGCAAAGAATCTTGGGTTTATGTTGAAAAATAAATTGCCGATATTAACGGATCCCGTCACTATTTGAAGAACAATTCTTCAAGCCCCACAATACCACATAACTAGCAAGTTTTCAAAATATAATTTTTTGTATCCCCTTAATGATACCAATTGTTCATTTTTATAAAGAACTTAACATCATAAAACAATAATGGATACAACCCAAATCCCGAATATCATTGATAAATTTAGAAAATGCATCAATATGATTTAACCAACAATTCAAGATCCTAAGTTTTAAAACTTCGAATCATTCACATGCTTTGGATTCACAAGTAAAAAAAATAGTTCTTATGCCCGTATTACATCTGTGTATTTTTCCGTGTATTTATTCATGTAGTTCATGGTGACAACCGAAAAACTTCAAACGCAACATAAATCAGCATTATTAAAAACAAAATAATGTTGGCACCCTGAACTACATGAATAAATACACGGAAAAATACACACATGTAATACGGGCATAACTTAAATAAATTATACATCAATATTGCTTACAAAACATCAAATTTCCTTGACATTTTAAAGCAGCGTTCCTATTTCACCTTCAATCTTTTGAGCGTTCTTCTTTGTTCTTTCGAATTGTTCCTACTTCGCCTTGAACTTCTTGTCGAATAGTCTGGAACAATCCGACAATATTGCTAACATCTTTTTATCTATATTCTTCTTGTTCCTATAGAATTTTCTGGTTTTGTTTTTCCTGTTTTTCTTTGCGCCATCTTCTTCTTCTCCGAAAATTTCTTATCAAACTTATCCCCAATTTGCGAATTTTCTAGTCATAAGGCAGCGTTGCAAGATTGAGCACAATTTTCCTAACTTGAGAGTTTTATTACAAATGTTAACTTATAAAGACATTTGAAATATCGTTGCGATAGATTGACCATCGAGCCATGAGTCAATGGCCACATTTCAACTATTGCATTGCATTGCAACTTCACTGGTATCTTGCACAGGTAAAGAAACTGAAAAACTTCAAATACAACAAAATAAATGTATGCGAATTTTGTTGAAATGTTGAACTTCTTAGGCTGGCGTAATATACAATAATGCATTGAAAAGGAAAACCTTCTTCTTCTTCTTCTTCTTCCAATGCGGATCCACTAATGGATATTTGTGATAACATTTTCCATTGTTTCTCTATTCCTTGCGGTTTGTACAATCGCGCACCTAGAAAATTTGTTTGGGGGGCCCTACATAGGTTGTGGCTTGTGACTGAAAATGTAAAAAAAAAAATATAAGGTGTCAGGGTGCCACGCCCAAAACTTGCCACATAAAAATACAGTTCTGGGATTTTTACAATACAGACCTGATTTTAGATTTTTTTCTTGGAAATCTAAGATACTTTGGAGAATGAATAATTTTTTTCATATATCCAGACGCCTTTAAGTTCAAAAATACCCAAATTTTATTGGAAAACAATCAAAGATAGTGGAGTTACATTGGCTTGAATTTTGAATTTTTTTTTTCTGGAAATTTGGGATGGAATGGAGGGAAGAATGAAATTTTTTTTAAAAATATCCAGAAGCTTTTTAGCTCTAACATACTAAAATTTGATAGGAAAAAAACCAAAGATAGCGAAGTTACGATTTTTTAATACCAGAGAGACAGTAATATTTTCACAATACAGATTATGGCCTGATTTTTGATTTTTTCCGAGGAAATATAGGAAGCTTTGGAAAATTAAGATTTTTTTTCAAATATCCAGAAGCCTTTCAGCTTCAACATGCTAAAATTTGATTGAGAAAAAACCAAAGATTTATTATTACAATTTTTTTAATTCCAAACAGACACTAAGTGATATTTTTACATACAGACTATGGCCTAATTTTAGATTTTTTTCAATACTTTGGAGAATGATTTTTTTTTTTAATATCAGAAGCCATTCAACTCCAACATACTAAAATTTGATTGGGAAAAAAAACAAAGATAGCGAAGTCAGGATTTTTTAATTTCAGAGAGACAATAAGTGATATTTTTACAATACAGGTTATGTCCTGATTTCAGATACAGATTATGGCCTGATTTTTGTTTTTTTTTTCGTAGAAATCTAGGAAACTTTGGAAAATGTATTTTTTTTAAATATCCAGAAGCCTTTCAGCTTTAATTTACTTAAATTTGATTGAGAAAAAAACCAAAGATAGCATCATAGCGGAGTATTTTTTAATTGCAAAGAAATACTAACTGATATTTTTACAATACAGACTATGGCCTGATTTTTTACTGTTTTCTTAGAAATCTGGGAAACTTTGGAGAATGAAGAATTTTTTAATATATCCAGAAGCCTTTTACCTTTAACATATCAAAATTTGATTGGGAAAAAACCAAAGATAGCAGAGCTACGATTTTTGAATCCCTAAGAAACACTTATAGTGATATTTTGACAATACAGATTATGGTCTGATTTTTGAATTTTTTCCAGGAACAGTCAGAAAATATGATTAGGGGAGGGTGACCTTACATAGGTTGTGGCTTTTGACTGAAAATCTGAAAAAAAATGAGTCGTCAGGGTACCTCGCCCTGAATTTGCCCCATTTTTTATACCTACGTAAAAATTAAGTTTTGCAGGAGCGGCCTGGGAGGGGCCCTGGCCCGATGCCCCCCCCCCTGGGTGCGCCACTGGGTGTGTATTAATGACTGCACATCATGTAGCCATGGGCGTCGTTACGAGGTTTCTCAGGGGGGGGCAGTATTATAATAAGACCATTTCCATTAGCGCCACAGGCAACCGCCGTAGGCTAAATTTTTTTGGGTGCCACGCCCCTTTTTGAGCATTTTAAGGTAGGTACTTAGTTGATATCGCGCGAATGATGGTATTTTTTTCCGCAACAAATTCACTGTCCGCATCATTTGTTCAGTGGCGACGCCAGGGGGGGCCAGAGGGGGCCGGGGCACTTCGCACTTTTTTGACATTACTTTGACAAATTGACGTTTTATGCGTGAATCAAACGTCAAATTGTCGAAGCAATGTGAAAAAACTGCGAAATTCGCAGTTATGAGTAATAGGCGTCTGTCGGTTAATTCGTTATTCGGTGAGCACAGGCCAAGAATCGTAAACTAACAGGAATTCTCATCCTCATAAGGCGTACGTTCGTCAATTCTCGAGTCGGCAGGGCCTGCGAGTGACTTCACTACTAATTAGCAGCATAACAGCTTATAATGATGACGTCACCCGCAGGCCTTGATGGGATGCTTGCGATTGAGGTTGTGCTTGTTTTTTCGTCAATTTTAAATGTAGAAAAAGTGATTATAACGATTACTGTGACTTGTGACTGTTTCAAACTCGGGTAATGCATTTTACGCCAAGTGTTGAGGTGTTCGGCTGGAATGGCAGACATTTTCAACTCAAGAAGCAGTCCTATTAGGTTGAGTGTTCTTGGGCACAGGCAACTGCGATGCTGCTTTCGGTTTCCTGGGATTACCTCAAACATAATAGTGTCGACAGGTACATTTTTTATTCCAAAGACGAAAAGCAGTAAAATAAAAACAAATGCCCCCCTAAATCGGTTCAGTGTTTTATAATACCGGCCCTAAGTCAAGTGAAATTCAATTCCGTTGAATTTAATGTAAATGTCAGCCAATTTTTCAAAGTAGGTACCTAACAAAATTTGAAAAAAATGGAAAAAACCAATACGAATACGAATACGAACTCTCTTTTACTGCTTTCTTGTTCAAAAGACTATTTCTAGGGGGGGGGGGGGCAAATCCCCCCCCCCCAAACGACGCCCATGCATGTAGCCCTGTCCACTGTCTGATATTTCGCAGCCAAGACATGTTCTTTCTTCCGAACCCTCTCCGGAATTCGATCTTGCGATACAGCCACATCTCGAAAGCCTCTAATTTGTTAATTGCAGTCACCTTTAATGTTCAACTTTCCATACCGTAAAGAACCACTGACCAAACGAAGCATTTAATGAATCTGAGTCTTAGGTTAATAGTAGGGGCGCATAGGGCATTTCCGTGGCAACTTTGTGATTAAAGCAAGCAACTTATGTAGTCCTCTCAAGAATGCTCTTCTCAATACGAAATGGATTCTTGCCACCCCGAAATCAGAATATTTCACCCCCCCACCCCTCTACAAAATGGGTATTGGCTTTAATTAAATTCAAAAAATAACATAATGTGATCAATAAATTATTATATTTCTACATCGTCGTTGTCGTCATCATCATCAGAGTCAGACCCGTTGAGTTTTGCACTGAGTTCTCTTGCATGCACAATACATACATATATTAAATTTAATATGGTGTCAGGTGCAATACATTCATCAGTTGACAAAACTGGCTTATAAGTCCCGTGATCCAATTGCAACCCATAGAAATCAGATTTCAAAACAATGGGTTTAGCTAAGTGAGCTTTTACCCAAATATGCAACTGTGATGTTGCCCGTTACAGAGCAGGATATAATCTGTGTTTTTTAGGCGTCAACTGCTCGTTTTTCAATTGTTGTTTTGCCATCTTAACCCAGCCAAGATTTTCAGTAGTTCATTTGAAGCATAAACAGAGTACATATACATTTTTCCAAAATTTTACGATGGACTCCAAATTGATGCTTACGTCGCCTAATATACCAAACTATTCAAAACGTCCTCGGGCACCTTATTAGGCCTATTCGGGTTTGGAAAAAGTACGGTTCTAGAACGGTCCAGAAGAATCGCACAGTTTATTATTGAAATTTGTGATAGTCGAGTCGTTGTTATTTTGTTGATCAATAAACTAGACGATTGTTTTGAACCGTTCTAGAACCGTCCTTTTTCCAAACCCGAATAGGCCTATTGAAAGCTTTCCAGAATGATCATAAATCGTGGTAATCACTCTTTTTTCGACTCCCCCGGTTGTATCACACTCATACAATGCATGGATTGTAAGTAAAGCATCTCTCTGAAGTTTCGTCAACTTTTCTGATATCTCAGCAATATATTGTTCGTTTTTTTTGTACCAGTTCCAGTTTTGAAATAAACACTTGGAATTAAATCTTTGTAGTATTTCAGTACCAAGAGAAAACTATCAGTGTCTAGTGAACAAATAGTTAATTATACATCAGTACTTTTAGAGGAATATTTTCTTGAGGTCTCTATTCGGTGAAGAGGTAATTCAGTATCTGCTTCCTCTGGATTGCTAGTATTACTATAGAGATTTTCTTCGCAACCACCTATAGGTTAGAAAAACAAGTGTCTTCCTATGCCACTACTAAGCGTTTTTTGTGAAGTGCTTTCGACTTTAAAACTTTTGAGACTGCTTTTTGATTTTCTATTCGAAATAGTTATTTACCTAACAAGTGCGTAAAGTTATACTTTTCCGGACGCAACGGCGTTTTCACGAACGGCTCGCAAGCGGAGTTCGTGTAAGCGCTGTTGCGTACGGAAAAGATACTTTACGCTCGTGTTAGCTAGCTTTTCAATTAGGTTTAATAACGCAATAAGCTTAATAACAGAAAACAGAATATGTATTATCAATTCTTTTTATTATAAGAAGTAGAGTTCATTATTTATGGTATAAAACTCATTAAAGATATCGATATTTGTCAATACAAAAGCTAATAGCTTTCTTGAAGAGAAAAAACGATGGAGGCATTTAGAGAAAATCTAAAATTTTGGAGAAGCATGTCAGGGAGAAAAATTGGCGCACGCCGTGTGATATTTTTTTTTTCACATACGCTGTGCGGAAAAGTGGTACTTTCCGCACGCAAATCGGTGCGTGAATCTTCGTTTTCCGCACGCTCATAGGAAAAAAATTATTGAAATACTCTATTTTAAGAATTATGACTTTAGGGGTGGCTGGGGGGTGAGAGTCATGTACCCCAGGCTGGCAAGAACCATTTTCACATGACAAAATACCCTCATAAAACCTTTAACTAGGCGCCGCACTTTAATCATAAAGTTGCCACGACCCCCTCATAAAGTGCCCTATGCTCCCTAACTACATCCCATTGGTAGCATTCAGTAATAGCATTAAAGACGGCGAAGAAACATTTTCCATCAACCTACTAACTATTATTCAGTTTATTCATCAATGACCTGGGCCTGGGCAATCTACTTTCCTCCAATTTTCTAATGTTCTCGAAGGATTTGAAGATATTTCGGGATCGGGAAGTATCATCAACTCATGATATTCTTCTCAAAATGATCTAAATATTGTATATGAGTGATGTAAGCTCAACGACATGTCACTTAATATCGACAAATGCAGCTTTATGCGCTTCACCCGCCTGAGAATTTATATTCCCGCGGAATATTCCATAAATAATCTTGCTCTTATTGAGGTGTTTATTGTTAAGGACCTTTGCGTTTACTTACACCAAACTTATGTTCGTAGAACACATCCAGTATATAATAGGTAGGGCTAATAGAATATTGGGTTTTATTGAAAGAATCAGCAAGGACTTTATGAACGTATTTGCTTTGAAGGTGTTGTATACGTCGCTGGTTTGATCCATTTTGAAATTTTCAAACATAGCTTGGTCATCATATTATCAGGTTCATATTAGACCGTCATATAGTGACAGATTTAGGTGCCCCATTTTCGCATACAAGCCGCGAAAAGGGTTGAAAAATACATCGATTTTGAATAGGATGGAGGGATTTTTACGGGTGGCTCCTGGGGATAACGTATGGAAAATCCGTAACACAGAAGAAAGGAGTCATATTTTCTCGCAAGCCGTGTTCACCAGAGGATTAATTGATAGAACCTGGTTTTGGAAAAATTAAGGAGTGGGTATTGCAGGAGCCTAACAGGTTGAAATAAAGGGGTAATCTTGTAAGGAAAATTGAGATTTTGGGCGATTTTTTCACAAAACCTCATTGGAAGGATGAACATTTTCAACGTAGGTAGCAAGAAACATATTATTGGGTTGAGTGACGCGAATGGAAAAGTATATTTTGGGGTAACAAAGTAAATTCGAATATTCCATATGTTATCCCCAGAAGCCACTCGTAAATTTCCCTTCGTTCTACTTAAAATCGATGTGCTTTTCAACCCTCTTCGAGGCTTGTATGCGGAAATGGGGCACCTAAAACTGTCACTATCTGACGGTCTATGGGTCTATACAACACAGACTTGAAAATGTTCAACCTAAATCTATAAAATATGCTAAATATAAACTTTTGCAATGGAATTGAATTTGACAATGATCAGATTATACAGGGTGTCCACTTAGTGCGATATCGGACGATATCTTCTTACAGGGTGATGCAAGAAAAAAAAATTAAATTACAAAGTTGTTTGATACTTCAATATGCATAAGTTAAAAATATGTATTTTTGAATATACAGGGTGCTTCGTTTATGGGGTATGCAGAACTTTGTTTTTTCAAATGGAATACCCTGTATGTGATTGCATATTTGGATTCTACGTAAAATTTTGACCAGATTCCAGTAATATACTCTATACTTAAGTTCAACTGTTTTGGAAATTATTGACAGTTGAAAATTGACTTTTTGCAACTTTGACAGGTTGTAAAACCTAAACGGTTAATTTTAGACGAAAACCGATTTTACATTCCTATCTTAGATTTTCATAAACATCATTTGACATCAACTTTGAATTTAACCGGAGATTAAATTTAACTGGAATTTTTATTCTTGGAGAAATTTTTTTCGGGTGCCACGCCCAAAAACATTTATTTTAAGCCTTCAAAAAAACATTTGGAAAATCTTTCACGGCAAAGAGGAGGCACTGCCCCCCCTGACGAGCCGCCACTGCTAGGTACTAGATAATTACTACGTTTTCATGGAGTTTTCAAATCGTTTTCAATCCAATCCTCTTCCCCGTTTCCATGCATAGCCAAAATTTGAATTGAAATCGAATTGCAAGCTTCTGAATTTGAATTTCGATACGATCCCAAAAAAAGGTGAAACGACCTTGAGACTGAAATTGATTCCAACACCTGTTTTCATGGCGTTTTCAACACCAAAACCGTATTCAAAACGATTTTAAAACTCCATAAAAACGTAGTAAATATTTAACAAAATTTATAAAAGTTGCATCATGGTTACTTTTTCCATAATATATTATATCAAATCAAGAGCATTCAGTAAATAGTTGAATACTTAGTCAAAAATTTAAAGTAACATCCAACATTCGGCAAAGTCGGCAGTATCAGTATCAAAGCTAGATATTATACAATAATATTTCTGTTTAGATTAGGGTGAAAAAAAAAAAAAAAAAGATACCTTGGATTCCTAAATAAAATGCATGCATTGCAGTATCTATTTTCTATGTAGACTAAGCTTATAAAATAATTATTGTTACATAAATAATAGAGTTTACAGAATCAATATTATATAATGTTAATTAATTTTTTTCGTTGTGTGGAAAAAAAGTTTTATCAGTGGGGTCTGCTTTGGCCGCCCCTATTTTTGGCCGTCCGTGTGCGGTGCACACTCTGCACACATGGTAGTGGCGGCCCTGTTGACCAAAGGCTGATTTTTGTTAATAGGACATCCTATATATTAATAGCTCATAGGATAGCTCTACTTTCGCTGATTTCAATGATATTTTTTTTTTCGAGTTTTCGAGGAAAAATCAGCAAAAGCAGAGCTATCCAATGAGCTAATATTGATGAATAAATAACTTATAGCTTTATAGCTATTTTTCAGAATTGGGAAAAATCGAAAATCTAGGAGTAAGGTTCCTAAAAGTTGATAGGTTGCTTGGTAATGGGTAACTTGTTGACGCATTTGGGATGGCTCATGGAGATTTGCATTATGCTGAGGCACCCCAGTCCCCAGATGACGTCCTAAAGTTATCAGGCAACCCACCTCCCTCAAACAAACTTGGTCTGGAAGTATGTTTTTCTTGTTAAAACACTCCAAATTGCAACACCCTGTACTTGTTCTACCGAAAATCAGGAAGATCTGCTAGTTAGTAAAATGGTACCAACTGACATATTTTGCGAGAATAATATCCAACTGAAAACGTTCTAATACAAAATCGGGAAAATAGTATAATATACACGCGTTGCAGAAGGCTATTGTGGCAGCTTGCAACTTGTATTTCAATATACTATTACAGCTACTTGTAAAACTGTTTAGGTATCTCAAGAAATTCAAGAATTTCTTGGTTTCTTGACAAGAAATCTTGATCTTGAAATAGGAAATCTTGACTTGTCTTGAAAATAGTTTCAGATTTTTTGACTTGAAATTTTCTTGAATTCAAGTCAAGATCAAGTCAAGAACAAGAAATTTCTTGAAATTCGTGAAACCCTATTTCTATGAACTATTGTTTTATGTAGAAATTATCCATTGCAACGATCACATACCTGTTAGTATTGCCGGCTCTTGGACTATAACGGATAGAGATCGTTATCGATATCGCTATGGCACTTG
The DNA here is from genome assembly GCA_917834065.1 of Ceutorhynchus assimilis. Taxonomy (NCBI): domain Eukaryota; kingdom Metazoa; phylum Arthropoda; class Insecta; order Coleoptera; family Curculionidae; genus Ceutorhynchus; species Ceutorhynchus assimilis. Next base: position 9,050,867 of record OU892284.1, on the reverse strand, counting down.
CTGTCTTCTTCTCTCTTTTCGAAATCAATAGAGATAGCGAAAATATCTCTATTCGTTACCGAATTTCAGCCCAGGGCCTTGATGCAGATACCAATTTGCCATTCTTGGTACTTATTGTACCTATAGTCGTGTCAATAGTACGCGAATGTAAACAAATTTTGTGAGACATTAGACTTTTTCAATGTGTCACATACGAGATTTAAAAATAAGGGTAGTTTTAAGTTATTAATCATCCTTGTAAACTGTAAATGTTGATACGTTAAAGAAGAAGAATAAATAAATAACTCTTTTCCACAGAATGTGCATGCATTTATCAGGAAATCTGTTGACGAGGATTGCCTGAAATTTAGGCTTGCTTCATTTCTCATGTCGCATTTCTCCTTTCAGAACAAGGAATGTGTTAACGCATTGTTGCTTTCGCACAAACAAAAACCTTCTGGATGGAGCGTATCTTCCACCCAAAGTTCTGTGGCATCGTTTTGGGACACATTTTGTTTCAAGCTTCCCAAGAAAATAACTATTCTTAGCCGTTAAAAGCAGTAAATTCCATCTGATTTCTAAACAAACAAAAATTACACCTATATACTGGCTGCTGTTTGTAGTTAAGCTGGATGAAGATGTTGATTGTCAATACAAAGTTTAATACAGATCCGTGCGTGCTCAACATTTGATGCTGTCAGAGGAGACGTCGATCTTTTAGTTCTGCTGACAGCATAAGCAATATTTCAAAGGAACAGTTACTCATACTCATACTTGTTATTCGTTTTTTTCCCAAAAAATATACCTAAGTTTCTATTGCCTGCTTCGCAAACGTGGGAGAAGAAAAACTGCTGATGGGCAAAAATTAATTTACGAAAAAAATTTAATTTTGTCGTGTTCGCTGAACTAACTGTTGCCAAGAGTTTAAGAAAATGCATTTTTTATCCAAGAAGACGCTTAGCCATTTACCTCTTCAAGGTGGAAAACTTGGATTTTTGATCAAAGTCCACACCTAAACAACATATTCCGAAATGGCTCCTACCTCAACTTTCACAAGCCGTTTGCGATTTTTTCCCCACTTACTGGCGTGATTCTGCAAATTACTATATATTTCAAAATCTCATCTCCAACACCTCCAAATTAAGTTTCACAAAAAATCCTTAATATAAATTCCTACACTTGAAATCACTGATCCATTAGGGTAATATTTTTGTTTATTCCAAATTCATGGCCTATTAAACTTAATTTTTTTTAAAAAACACACTCTTGTTTACGGAATTAGTAATTTACCAAAATACATTAATATTGCGTGCATTATCTTTCATTAGAGGATTTGTTTATAATAATATGCATCTTTTTGGGAGGTCACAAAAATTAATATTATCATTTACAGTCTGGCTATTCAGAGGAGTTCCCCACTCAACGTCTGTAGTATTTTACTTAAAAACTCAATTTGGAATATAAATAAGAATTTCAGTTCAATCAGAAGTCAGTCCATGCTAACATTTTATACAGCATTTATTCATAAAAAAAATATGGCGGGCTTTTTGAAAATGTGTTTTCTTGTTGTGTGTGCTCTCCAACTGTGTTCTGGTTTTCCTACAACAGCCGATGGAAGAAATTTTTACCAAGTTGGATTGCCTTTAGAATTTCCACAGGAAGTCAAAGATAACGACAAAGGATTGGTTAATTTTGAAATAATATTGGAGGAAAATGGAAAAAATGACATTTATGGACCATCCACCTTGGAAGTTGTGCCAGAGGATCGGAATGAAAAAAGGATTACAAATACTAAAACGAATTGTGTTGGCCCAGTTACCCTCATGGCGATGTGCTTCTAGAGTTTGAATCTAGGATTGAACAATTTTTATACAGTATTATTATTTTGGTAATTTGTTTTTTTTTACTTCGGAATACATTTAAGTATTTGATTTTTTTAAAATTTTTAACAAATTGCTATTTTTAATTTATTATTTAAAAACGTTGTTTCATTTTTTATGGTAAGCCTATAATTTTAATTAACAAAATATGTTTTTTTGTTGGTGTGAATTATTGTTTTCTAATATTAATATGTAGATTTTACTCAAACCAAATTTATGTTATTTATTGTATTTTGTAAAAGATTTTGTACCTATTTTAATAAAAGTGAATCAAAAAATCGTTGCGTACATAAAAAAACTCTTTCATGCAGATTAGGTTCTATATTATTTCTTCTAACTAATAATTAACATGTCGTTTATATGGATATTATTTGCATTTACTTAGTATAAATACGTTTCTTGCATCTAAAATAAGCATAAAATTCCAATAAAAAAACTGAAACCGATGCTGATACACCTCCAACTAGTACTACAGCCGCTGGATAACAATCTATAATTCCAACGCTAAAAAATGTGGAACTTTTCGAAGTGCATTGCGGTTTTCTGGTATATATTAAGTAATTTTCCCTTTGCTGCAGTCCACTCTCTTGTAGGAGACGAAATCTAAAAAAAAATTTAAATAGCAAAGGCTTTTATAATAATTCTATAAGCTTTAAACATATAAGGTTTCTTTTACCCTAAAGCTTTAAATTTACCCAATCTTCAGCAGTTCCTTGTAAGAAGAATTTTTTTGTATGGCAAACCAGGGGTCAACCACTTGTATGAAAGAAATTTCTTTTAAACCGCATTTTTCATCTTCACGAAAAGTTTCACCTGAAAAAAAAAGTGTCCCAACTAGGATGATTTGTTATTCAAATTTTTCATCGTACTTGGACTATGCCAAGAGAGCGCCAGTTTGGTACAATGATAATCTGCTAAGAACCTTCAAGTTAGATAACGATAGGAATGGGGTCTTTATACTACATGATACTACTAATAACGATAGGAATGGGCCGAATGGGGTCTTTATACTACTATAGTATTTTGTTATGGTATCTATTTTTTTCAATTGCATGAGATTTTGTAAGTCGTGAAGACCCAATAAACTTCATCCAAGCTAGGTCATAGAGTCCAAATAAGAAGGAGCTGATAACTTTCTTTATTTTTGTATGTATAGTACCAAAGCCCCCTACAGTAATAAGCCATGAAGTAAGAAATCTGGCAACATGTCGTGTGGGTCCTATGTTTTCGATTGAGGTTAGGTTTTGGATGTGTTTATTATATTTATTTTATTTATTTGTTATTATTATAGCGCCTTTGATTCATCTGTAATAGTTCAAAAGATCAATAATTGTGCCCTGTGCACTTTTTTATCAAAATTTTAACCGCTACCTTAATCATCTTTTGGTTTGTTTACTCAAATTGTTCCCACAGAGCGCCGACGAACACTTTGTTTTTGTCTTTAGTCAAGGTAAGAAATTCATCATTTTTATATCAAAATATTACATTATGCAAATTTTTTATTTATTATAACTGCCCCGATTATGCTGTGTTCGAGGTTACAAGTGAACTTTGCAAATTATGGTTACCAGCGATTCATAAAGAAAACTTCCAAATTACAAAGAGTTCAGTTGTGTGCTGTAAAGATTTTGATACTACAGAAATGCGAAGACTGGCATTACAAAAACAAAGAAGGAACTTGGTGTGAGCACCCTCTGATGCAACCTAAACTAATTAAGGGGGCAATTCCCAATTCCTCATAGGCTGAAAGTACCTGTTAGCCGGCCACCCCCTGTTGTCGGACACTTTACGACAAAATATCCAATAAATAGGAAAATATTATATCAAACCCTTTTTTAAAGTAATTCCTACTTTCAGACACTATTTCCCCATCAGTTTTTGTAATACCGCCCTCTTTATAGACAAAATTAAGAAAAATAATAATATGTCGGCTGTTTTTCCCAACACAGCCCTTTTGATCAAGTGGAAAAATTTGCTAGTGTGAAGCTAAGAAGGAAATAGTAAGTAAAAATGTTCCTACTCCATTTTTCGATACTTTCTTGATGTTTTTAAGTTATAAACATGTTAATTTACAATTATAACCATAAAAATTAAATGAAAATTAATATTTTGTTTATTTTATTAAATGTCCGAATAACCGGTCCTATAAATCAGCAGAATCCACTTCTCGGCCACTCTGTCCGACAATTGGTCCGGCACGTTGAAACTATATGTATCTTTTTCTAGCCTATTTGATTTTCAACTTAATTTTCCTTATCAGATACGTTAGACGACTGTATCGAGATTCTATGGACCAGTTTGCGGACACTATAAACCACAAAGGCGTCAAATTGTAGTATACCTGAAAAGATGTCCGAGAAAAGGTAGGTGTAAAGTTCTCGGACATTTTTACATTACTTATATGGGTATGGGGTTTGGGGTAGTGCTTTCTGCTTTCATTTTAATAAAAAAGCGTTACAAGTGTACAGAGAATAAATCTGATAAAAGTATTTATGAAATAGAAATTGAAGAAGCAATGGAAAAATCTCCTCTTAAAGATCAAAGCGATTCTCCTGGAACTGAGAAACCTGATAAAACAACAGACATAGGACTGGAGGCTCAAAAAAAAACTCCCATTAAACTGCCAAATGTTGCCGTTGTTGTAAGTCCTTTCAGTCGCCACCTCCAATTTCCGGAATCTATCAAATGAGAGCCAAGAAAACAAAAAAAAAGAGAAATTACAAGTGCAATCTCATCGAAGGCATGGAGATTATATTATGAAAGAAAGGAACAAAAAAAAGAAAAAAAAACTTGAAGCACAAAAAAAGAAAAAAAGAGGAAAAACTAGAGAAACAAATTACCAAAAAAAGTGCAAACAATGATGGAAGAAAAAAAAAATTGACTAAAAATTCCAAAATAAAATATTGGTTGTGGGAAGTGCCCAAACTGGTACCATTTAGCATGTACTAGTTTATGTGGACGAAAATACGTATTTCTCGGACACGCGTCCGACAACGGGTCCTTTTGTGTCCGAGAAATGTGATGATTGTCAGACAACAGGCAAAATGCATGTTTTTTGAATAAAAACATTTTTCTATAAAAATACAAAACCTTTTACCCTTTTTTGTTGCAGCAATCAATTTTATATACTATAAGGTATCATAAAACATTATTTAAATTTGATTCGCTCTATCCACTAATTTTCAATCACCATTTTATTCCAGAATTTGCCTTAAGTGGCCGACAACAGGTACCTATCTAACAAGACATTCAGTGACTAAACGAAAAGATCCCCAGAAGACAGAAGACAGGAACTACAGGAAATTTTGAAACAGGAAAATTGCAGAACTATTCAATTACCAATTTTGAAAATCTAGGCAAGAAAAATATTGAGTCCAAACTCCAAAATGTCTCTTAAATGAGTAGTTATAAGTATGTGTTGGTGTTTTATTTATCCAGTTCATTCTTTTTCCCAAACAAATTTCGAAACAAATTACAATATCATATTTTTGAAAAAATATAAAATCAAATCAATCATCTAACCTAAAAAAGCTGCTTTCAAAGGCAGACCGGCAGACCCACTCAAGAATACAAATGCGGTGTTGCCATTTTTACTTCATGGCTTATTACTGTAGGGGGCTTTGATAGTACCGAATGACAGGGTTTATTTTGAACCATTTAGCGCACAAATTGTTTCAATATTTCGTTTTTAGATTTCTTAAATTTTCTTATACATTTAGGCCCGGTTTATTCATCTTTGACGGGTTATCTTGCTGGTAACAACTATCTACAAGATAAAGGACATTGCACAAATCTTATGATTTTTCGGGGACTGGTCGATTTTTTTTTTAATTTGATATGTTGTAGTAGGTACTAACAAAAAAAAGTATTTTTCAACATTGCACCAAATCTCTAACTATATATGGTGACCCAATAAAGTGGGTCCGATTATGAAACAAGCCTTTTATTTGTCGATTTTAGCGCGTCCTGCAAGCTACATATCGGGATTTTTGTTTTCGATTTGGCAAATAAATAGTCTAGATGAGCCTAATATACTATACAGGGTGGCTAAGCTTGCCTATTTTTTCAGAAATCCTGTCCTATTCTTAGAAACAGTGTTACCAATAAAGTCGCGCTGGATTTTATTTGCCCGTAACTTTTTTAATTTTTGTCCGATTTAAAAAATGTGGTCTTAAAATAAAGCTTATATCACAGGGATGTCATGGAATCTGAAAAAATGAAAAATGTGATAAAATTCGAGATCGCGGAAAGTGATAAGGGTATAACTTTTTATTCGATTGTGGATTCTTACGAACAATAAACCGAGTATGAAAGTGAAAACAGGACCCAAAAGGGCAATGTTGAGAGTAATTACCTAATCACAATTCATCAGTTGTTACAATTCCTAAAAATTGGTGTGATATAATATCATACATATTCAGCGTGTGATATAATATCGCACAGGTATAATTAATTAAGGGCGTGGACATTTTTTAGGCACACCGTGTAGTTTATTCAAAGTCTTGGATCAAAAAATTAACGAGTTTATCATACTCCTAGTGGGTAAAAGCAAAGAATATTATAGTTAACTATAGAAAACCTACGCTTATGGGCGACGGCAGACCGCTAGAGGCGCTGCTCCGGTGTTATAAATTGAAATAAATTATATTCGCGCTAGCTTTTCGGCAAAAAAATTTTAACAGCGTTGCGCGATTCTCTCGGGCATTTAATATATTTTCTGTGATTTTACCTTGTAAGATGATAGACTAACTGCCGCGGCGGTTTTAGAATTTTTTACATCGACATATTAGATGATACCTAGTTGCTACGTCTAATTTGCTGTATAAATAGAAAATATATAAACTAAAACAAAATTATGCTCTGCGTGAGATAGGGAATGTTGAGTGGAGTCATTTTTGAAGTGAAAACTTCTTTAGAATCGTTGGGAGTGATTTGAGACTCGATGAAACGAAAAAGCGACCCGATGAAGCTAAACGAAAAAGCAACACTTTTTTAACACGCTTATATTAATACAAACACACAACACACAACAGGAACCTGGAACAAGCCAAGTGAGCTGGAACAAGTCTGGATAAATCTGGATGAAGTCTGGAAAAGTCTGGAAATCTCTGGAAACGTCTGGAAAGAGCCTGGAAATTTCTGGCAAGGGTCGGAAAAATTCTGCCAAAGGTCCCAAAAGACCTGGAGATCATTTTCCAGAATTCGGATCAGTTTGTACAAGTCTGGATAGGGTCTGGATAAATCTGGATAAAGTCTGTAAAACTCTGGAAAACTCTGGATAAGTCTGGTTATTGTCTGGAAAAATCTAGAAATTTCTGGAAACGTCTGGAAAAGACTTGGAAATTTTTGGAAAGGGTTGGAAAAAATCTGAAAAAGGTTCCAAAAGATCTGGGGATCATTTTCCAGAATCCGGATCAGTCTGAACAAGTCTGGAAAAAGTCTGGATTAATCTGGATAAAGTCTGGAAAACTCTGGAAAGCTCTGGAAACGTCTGAAAAGAGCCTGGAAATATCTGGAAAGGGTCGGAAAAATTCTGCCAAAGGTCCCAAAAGACCTGTGGATCATTTTCCAGAATCCCGATCAGTCTGTACAAGTCTGGATAAGGTCTGGATAAATCTTGATAAAGTCTGTAAAACTCTGGATAAGTCTGGAAAAATCTGGAAACGTCTGGAAAAGACTTGGAAATTTCTGGAAAGAGTTGGAAATATTCTGAAAAAGGTCCCAAAAAACCTGGGGATCATTTTCCAGAATCCGGATCAGTCTGAACAAGTCTGGATTAATCTGGATGATGTCTGGAAAACTCTGTAAAACTCTGGATAAGTCTGGATATTGTCTGGAAAAGTCTGGAAACGTTCCAGACTTGGAAATTTCTGAAAAGGGTTGGAAAAAATCTGAAAAAGGTCTCAAAAGACCTGGGGATCATTTTCCAGAATCCGGATCAGTCTGAACAAGTCTGGATTTATCGGGATGAAGTCTAGAAAACTCTGGAAACGTCTGCAAAATGCCTGGAAATTTCTTGGAAGGGTCGGAAAAATTCTGAAAAAGGTTCCAAAAGACCTGGGAATCATTTTCCAGAATCCGGATCAGTCTGTACAAGTCTGGATAAATCTGGATGAAATCTGGAAAACTCTGGAAAGCCCTGAATAAGTCTGAATAATGTCTGGAAAAGTCTGGAAATATCTGGGGCTAACACGCTTTTGATACATCGAACTAAAAAGTGAAAAATAATTTTTAATATAAACAGAAAATATTAATGAACAAAAAATATTAAAATTATTGTCAAAAAAGCGTGGGGTGCTCAATGTATGAGAAATGTGGAACCAAACACCCCAGCGTGTATTTTAGTTTTTTTAAACTATATTTATTTGCGTTCATCTTTCTCAAGTCTTTTGGAGGGGGGGACGCCACTGTCTATGTTAGTATGTGTGTAAAGCCTCATTTACACGGTGCAAGTAGCTTGAGCAAGTACTAACGCCAGTAACTAAATTATCTTTGTTTTCGTGCAAGTGGGTGTTTACGTGCATTTTACTGATTTTAAGTCGAATTTAGTGATTAGTGCACATTGAGGTGAAATGGCAGCAAGTACAGTTGTTCGAAAAGAAATTTAAAAATGCATTTTGAGTGTTTATGGAGAATTATCACACATTTTATTGAAAGAAATTGAAAATGGAAAACGTTGTTGGGTTCGACCATGGATATCTCGTAGAGAAACACATGGTGCATCTTCCACATTATTGGTTGAACTGGCTAAGGAAGATCCAAAAGAATATCGAAATTGTATGCGGATGACAAAAGAACAATTCAATAAGTTAACTTTTCGAAATAAAACCCATGATTAGCACACAAGATACTGTAATGAGACCTGCTATTCCAGTAAAAATTACATTGGAAATTACACTATCATATCTGGCAACAGGAAGCAGTTACAGACGACATTGCAAAGGCAACTAATAGGTGCAAGGTGCAACACAATACTCAAAATATTCAAATTCAAACTCCACTAATGTACTTCACTATAAGTTCATACCAAATAAACTTGTTGTTGTGACATCGATGACGCCATTTTTAAAATCGATATCGCCAACCGGGAAAATATTCGGCGGCGGATTGACTTAATTGGAATTTGAATTTCCCGCTGGCCATTCAGTTGGTAACACCATGTCAAAAAATGTAACGTTGCCAAATTAAATTCTTGACATTTTGATTGTATTTTGGCAGTTTACGAGTTTTTGGTTTGTGCTGTTAATTGTGACCTTGTTTTTTGAAATTAGCTTGTAGTGCGAAGTGTACAAGATGCCGAAGCAGCTTAACAGCCGTTGCAAAGAACTAATCGCATCCTTTTTACAATATTTCGAACGAGAACGCGATAATAATGGCCCTTAATGTCCCTTAAATGCTGTTAGGAAGGTGAGTTTATAAGACGTTGATGTCGTGTGACCAAATACGAATTTTTAATTTGAACTTTCTCTCATTTTTAGCGAGTAGCAGAGGCTTTGAACTTAAGTATGTCCACTGTCTGTGCTATTTCGAAGGCAGTAAAAAATAATGAAGATTTGGAATCGCCTTCTAAGAAACGATGCACTTCGAATAAGAGAGTCTGTGATGTTTCAAAGCTCGATAGCAGTGCTATACATAACACTATTTACGATATGTGTATAAAAAGTAAATCGTTTGAGACAAAGGTACATATAGATATCTATGAATCACCTTTTTTCTTCTTGTAGAACAACATGTAACATTATCCTGTATATGGGAGCAATTGAAAGACAAACAATTATTCGATGGCAGTAGCATGCCATTGAGTAGAATCTTAAAAGAAATAGGCTTCAAATGGAAAAAAGATGACCCAAGACGAGGGCTCATGGTACTTCCTGGGACTTTATTCTCGAAACAGGGGAGCAGCGTTCTCATGAGAACGAAGGCTCTGTCTTCGTCGTCCGTATTCATATTTCCATAACACTGACAATGACAAAGCAATCGTTCTCATGAGAACGCTGTTCCTCGGTTTCAAGAATAAAGTCTCTGATATTGTTGTTAAACGCATATCATTTTTAAGGTCTTATCTAAGACTGAAACAGGAGGCTTTGTACCAGTTTGTTTTCTTGAACGAGACTTGGATTTTTCGAAATGGTACTATTAACCGTGCGGGAAGACAACAACAAGCGAAGTGTTAAAACTACCAAAGTTGATGGTATAGGTAAATTTAAACATGAATACAGAGAGCAGTGTATTATATGTACAAAGAAATGCTTTTTCTAGATATATCATACCTACTTCATGCTGGCACTGAAAATGGATTCATTGAAGGTACATCGCTTGTATATTCATCGAAAACTCAACTTAACGACTATCATGAAGAAATTGATCAGCAAAACTTTTTATGTTGGTTCGAAAATCAGCTGTTGAAGAACTTGAGTGAACCATCTGTCATTGTTATAGACAATGCTCATATGGCATACGCTCTTCCACTTCAATAGCATACATCCTTTCACTTATCAATATTGATGAAGACTCTAGCGATTTCAGCGATTTCAGTGATCCAGAATAATTGAAAATCTTCTTGATGGATCAAATATTCATAATATTTAATAAGATATTTATAGTATTTAGAGTGGCTGTAAATAAAATAGGTACTGAGCGTTATTATTATATTTTATGTGATGATTGAAAATTGAGTTGTTATTAAATATCTATAAAACCAAGTTTTGAAGCAATGTTTATAATTTAAGTAATAAATGTTTGCATTATATTATAATACAATCCATTATTGTTTCTGAAAATATTTTGACCAAAGGAAAATATGGAAGAGACGGCAACGCTGTGCCGGCCGAGCTTGACAACCCGACTATAAGTTTATTTGGTATGAACTATAATCACTAAATACAAATCCTGTCTACACACGTCCAGCCCGCTAAAGTCAGTAAAATAAACGAGAGGGGGAAGCCACTTGCTCAAGTAAATAGAACCAGCTTCTATTCACTTGACTAATTACTTGACTAAAGCGTTTACTTGCTCAAGTACTAAATTAAGGTGTCTACACGATTCAAGTTACTAAATTTTAGTTACTGGCGTTAGTACTTGCTCAAGCTACTTGCACCGTGTAAATGAGGCTTAATGCATGCAGTTTGATGAAGGTTTCACTTCTACCGGGTGTGAATTGCACAGGATTTTTTTTTTGTCTGGCATTTTCAGGATGTGCATAAGCGCAACTAACTCCAAATACAAGGGGTACTGACGAAATGAGACGCGTAAAAAAAAATTAGTTTTACGAGGGTTTTGTACTTACGTCATTTGCCTTTTTGAAAAATAGCTTTTTAAATGTCTGAAATTTCAACCAAACATATCGGGTCTTCAAAAAAAAAGCCAATCAAAGATTGCTATGGTTTTTTAAACGTACGTCTTAGCAATATTTTTCTTTAATTTTGACAATGTCAGTCAATGAAATTTAATGTCAAAATGTCATGTCAAAAAGCCTGACCAATATACAAACAATAATGCGACGTACGTTTTCGTAACCAAAGCAATCTTTGATTGGTTTTTTTTTTGAAGACCCGATATGTATAGTTCGTTGCACGACACGAGGGTTTTTACTTACGTCATCGATGACGTCATAACAACTTAAAGAAAAGATTAAGTCATAGATTATTTCAAAGAGCACCTTCGGAATTATTGTTTTGTAATAAATTTTTTCTACGAGCGTGCGGAAAAGTGTACTTTTCCGCACGCATTTTAGGTCATTTAAGTATCACTTTTCCGCCTAGTGCTTTTCCGTTTTTTTCCGCACCGAGTGCGGAAAAATGATCACTTTTCCGCACTCCGTGCCGAAAAGTAGAATACCTGAAATTTTTAGGTATACAGGTACAGAGTGGTCCAAATTCGAGCGTCATCATTGGGATCTCGAAACCGTGAGAGATACAGGGTCGGTTAAGGTATGGCAAAGTTGCGCATTTTAATGCTCAACAAAATGCCGCTTTGATATTTAGGATATTTCGAATACTTCCGGAGATATCCAGAAAAAACCGGAATTTTGCAAAATGTTTATTTTTTCCTGACTTTATTTGAAGTGATACTTCAAAAAAAATATTACTTCATCTTAGCCACTTTTTCTCCCCTACAAGATGCTATCATCAAATTTAAAATATGATGTTTCGTCTTTGGACCACCATCATCAACTTTACTTTTCTAAATACGGACCCTCGTTTTTTATTTCAGATTTCAAGAGCTTCTGATATCCCAAAACCTATGACGAATCGCATTTATTCGAAAAATTTATATTATTGGCACTTTCCATAAAAACTAAATGTGTTAGAGAGAGACAGAGAAAAGAATTTTGGTAGGAAATTACTAAGAAGTAAAAAAAAAATATTTTTTTTTACTACCGTGCGTAAAGTACTCACTTTACGCGCTATTCAGAAGACGTAAAATTTCACTTCACGCACTAGTGCGTAAAGTAATGTCAATGACAGATGTCGACACTGTCAATTTGGCATTTTTCTGGTAAATCACTTCACGCACTAGTTCGTAAAATGAAAATTCTTTACGCACTAGCGCGTGAAGTATTTGACTAAATTTATTTTCGTACACATATTTGATTGGTAGTAGAAAAAATTTTGTATGCAATACTTGTGTAAAGCACCTTTTTTCACTCATGTGATTGTCGCACTCGCCTTCGGCTCGTGCGTCAAAATTCACATTCGTGAAAAAAGGTTCACTTTACACACTTGTTGCATAAATAACTATTTTCGGATAAATGCGATACGTCATAGGTTTTGGAACATCAGAAGCTCTCAAAATCAGAAATAAAAAATCCAGGGTTGTATTTAAAAAAAATAAGTTGATGATGGTGGCCAAAAGACGAAATGTCAGATTTTAAATTTGATGGTAGCATCTTGTAGGGGAGAAAAAGTGGCTATGATGAAGTGATATTTTTTTCGAAATATCACTTCAAATAAAGTCAGGAAAAAATAAAAACAATTTTGCAAAATTTCGAAATTTTTCTGGATATCTCCGGAAGTATTCGGAATATCCTGAATATCAAAGCGGCATTTTGTTGAGCATCAAAATGCGCAACTTTGCCATAATTTAACCGACCCTGTATCTCTTACGGTTTCCAAAATCCCAATGATGAGGCTCGAATTTGGGCCACCCTGTACTTACAGATTAACAGGATATACTACCAGGTACAGGTACAAAAAAGTGAAAAAAAATATCTTAAATTGATAAATATGTAGATGAAAATATTACCTTTCATCTCGTAGAAAAAATAGTGTTCCTAACTCGTGCGGAAAGTATCTTTTTCGCACTTGATTGCTTGCCGAATTTCGCTGCGCGTCGGTCGATAAACTGCAATCGCGTGCGGAAAAGTGGTACTTTCCGCACTAGTTAGGAAATATACTATTTTAACTTAGAATAGAGTTTATTCAGTTATCCGAAAATATACATGTATAAATACATTTCTCCTGGAGTGATTTTTCACTGGAAAATTTTGAAATTTTCTTCTAATGAGCTCCTCACTTTCCTCTTTCTCCTGTAAAAATTTCAAAATTTTCCCGTTGCCAGTTTTCCAGAAAAAAATTAAAATGTAAGAGGGTAAATTTTCTTCAATTTTGCCTTAATAAGTCAATTTTCTTTGAGTTTTTCCTGGAATGATTTTTTACTGGAAAATTTCGAAATTTCCCTGTAATAAGCTCCTCACTTTTCTCTTTTTCCTGGAAAATTTTCAAAATTTTCCCTTTGCCAGTTTTCAAGAAAAAAATTAAAATGTAACTGGGTAAATTTTCCTTAACTTTGCTTAAATAAGTCAATTTTCCAGAATTTTTCCTCGAGTGACTTTTCATTAGAAAATTTTAAAAATTTACTTTAATGAACTCGCTTTCCTCTTTTTTCTGGAAAATGTTCACAATTTTCCTTTTGCCAGTTTTCTCGAAAAAAACTAAAAAGAAAGAAAATGAATTTTACTTAAAAAAGTCAATTTTCCAGTATTTTTCCTGAAATGATTTTCCACTGGAAAATTTTGAAATTTTCCTATAATAAGCTCCTCATTTTCGTCTTTCTCCTGCAAAAATATCACAATTTCCACTCTGCCAATTTTCCAGAAAATAGTTGTAATATAAAAGAATGAATTTCGCTTAAAAAAGTCAGTTTTCCTAAATTTGTCCTGGAGTGTTTTTTCACTGGAAAATTTTGAAATTTTGTTATAATGAGATCCTCACTTTCCTCTTTTTTCTTAAAAAATTTCACAATTTTCCTTTTGCCAGTTTTCTAGAAAAAAACTAAAAAGAAAGAAAATGAATGTTACTTAAAAAAGGCAATTTTCCAGAATTTTTCCTGAAATGATTTTCCACTGGAAAATTTTGAAATCTTACTATAATAAGCTCCTCATTTTCGTCTTTCTCCTGCAAAAATATCACAGTTTTCACTCTGCCAATTTTCCAGAAAATAATTGTAATATAAAAGAATGAATTTCGCTTAAAAAAGTCAGTTTTCCTAAATTTGTCCTGGAGTGTTTTTTCACAGGAAAATTTTGAAATTTTGCTATAATAAGATCCTCACTTTCCTCTTTTTTCTGAAAAAAATTCACAATTTTCCTTTTGCCAGTTTTCTAGGAAATAAATGTAATTTAAGAAAATGAATTCTGCTTAAAAAAGTCAATTTTCCAGAATTTTTCCTGGGATGATTTTCCATTGGAAAAATTTGAAATTTTCCTATAATAAGCTCCTCACTTTCGTCTTTCACCTGAAAAAATTGCACAATTTTTACTTAGTCAGTTTTCCAGAAAAAAATTGAAAAACTTTGATATTTCTGTGAGAAACTCGAGTTCGAACTGCTATTATCGTCTAGCAATTTTTCAGCGATATTTTCAAGACAAAACCTTCCATTTTTTTCCCGCATATCGTGTTTTTTCACATCAGCGCGGTCACCGTTTTAAAGTTATTATTATACATATTTATATGGACATATGGCAACGCCGAGTAGCCATCAACTGGAACCACGTTGATTACGGCGAGCCTACCACTCCGATGGAGCCCGGCTTGAAAAGTCTGGCTCCATTTGGGGGTCAAAAAATATACATGGAATAGGTTTTCTATAAGTGTTAACTATAATATTCTTTGGTAAAAGGTAACACAATAACAACAATAAAAAAAAACTTCATAAATACACTATAATATTTTCACTTCCAAAATCGTGATAACCTATAGTTTGGCAAGTGGTAACTTGGTAGAGACCAAAGGGGGAAGAAAACTGGGGCGTAACCTAAAAATATCCACTGACACCTCAACTGACACCGCCTGATGACAGCCATGTCTTGCGGTTCAGTGGCACCGGAAACACCAAGGAAATAAATCAATAAAATTATTAGAAAAAAATTCTCTAGTTTCGCCAATAACCACGCTACTGCGTGCTGTCGTTCAGACTCTAACCAATAGAATCATGCCTCTGAATAATCACGCCTCTCCACATCCATCATTTCGCAATGTTGCTGGATTTTTTTCTATTTCGAAATACTACACATGCCCATACAGCAAAAAAAATATGTCACCAACTAATTTATCATTGTTTCCGTCAAGTTTGGCAAAGCAGCAAATTCTTTTGGAGTTCGCCGTTTGGCTAGCGGCTTGAATACACCTAAGTAACGTATTTGTTGAGTATTTCCCATTGTTTTCATGTCGAGCGTAGCCCAAGTAGGTACCAAGCAACGCCTAGAAATATGGGAGCACATTTCCAAAGCTCTAGCACCAACTTTGCATGTGCAGTATGTGCCCAATATTGGATCCCCTTCATCTGACACAAAGGGAAGCACAAATGATACAAAAAGAAAATATTTCGTTACTTGTGTGAACAGCGAAAATACACACCGCACAAAAATTATCGCATCACCAATGCTTTAAATATTTTGGCTACAGTTAATTAACCGTAAAACGGGGGATACTTTGTGACAGATTTGGGGGTTTTTCGAAATTCTCAAACATTTCTTTGCCACATAAAATTCTAAAAAAAAAATACATTATGTATATCCGTTCTTCTGCTACAAAATGGCAGTTCTAGAAAATTGAAAAAATAAATAAAATCGACTTTTTTTCAATTTGAAAGTTACACAATTTTACCCCGTGACGCGGGGTAACTTTGTGACAGTGCGTTTTTACAATGAAAACATAATGTAACCCCATCATTTTTAGTCTGAAACGATAGGAAATGTCAAAAAAACATTTGCTTGATAATTTTCTGATATTAAAAACATGGGTATACACTGTGTCCGTGAAGTAACGGATAAATTCATTATTTTGAAAACGGTAGAATTTTTGAAAAATCGCTCAGACACGTCAATTTTGTTTTTTTGTTTGAAATTTTTTGATATATTTTTTATTATACAGGGTGTCTCAAAAATAGGTCCGCTGCTATCAACTTTGTTTTTTCAAATGGATCACCCTATATATTATGACATTTATGGATTCTGTGGAAAATTATAGACATATTTCATATACAATGTTATATACTTATCTTCAACTGTTTCGGAAATATTGACAGTTGAAAATTGATTTTTTGCAACTTTGACAGGCTGTAAAACCTAAACGGTAAATTTTAGAGGAAAACCGATTTCACATTCCTATCTTAGATTTTCAAAATCGATCATTTGACACCAACTTTGAAGTTAATCCGTGATTAAAAATTCCGGTTAAATTTAATCTCCGGGTAAATTCAAAGTTGGTGTCAAATGATAGTTTATGAAAATCTAAGATAGGAATGTAAAATCGGTTTCCCTCTAAAATTACCCGTTCAGGTTTTACAGCCTGTCGAAGTTGCAAAAAAATCAATTTTCAACTGTCAATATTTCCGAAACAATTGAAGATAGGTATATGACATTGTACATGAAATATATCAAAAATTTCCCGCGGAATCCATAAATGTCATAATATACAGGTTGATCCATTGGAAAAAACGTAGCTGATAGCTGCGTAGCTATTTTTGAGATACCCTGTATAATGAAAAATATATCAAAAAATTTCAAACAAAAAAACAAAATTGACGTGTCTGAGCGATTTTTCAAAAATTCTACCGTTTTTAAAATAATGAATTTATCCGTTACTTTACGGACACATTGTATACTGATTTAGACATTTTAAACTTTTATTGTATATCATACGATTTAGTATTTAATTTATCACCCTCATATTTATCCAGAAATTGGGATGTGAACTCCACCCATAGGAAGTCGTCCACATTAGGACACATGTCGATCCTTTTAGCGTTGTTTTAGGTTGAGCATAAGTTTCTCCTATACTAATTACATGTCACAAAGTTGCCCCGGTAGGTTACTCTGTTTTGTTTATTGTTAAAAAAAAATCTGTCAAATTAATAATTCGTAAGCGTATATACGTAGATATCCCGACAAATATCCAAGAAATTAGAAATTCTGACGAATTTTTCTGAGGAGTGTTCAAATTCTGATGTACAGTAGAATGTTTGGGTGTTTCGAAAAAGTTGTAAAAACGAGATGCTGCCTTCGAATCAGGCTGCTAGTTACTAAGGGAGCGTACCAGCCAGCTTGCCGAGCGGTTTTGTAGTGAATGAGGTATGTGCTTCCACCAGCCGGTAGAAAAATTTGGCTTCGCGCGCGGAATTTGAAATGTTTGGTTAGTTTGAATTAAATTTCCCAATATCACAAAGTTTCCCCCTTGTCACAAAGTATCCCCGTTCTACGGTATTTAAGAAATTTCTTAAGTATTCCCTGAATGGGCATTCTTTAACTGAAAAACTCGAGTCATAAAACATGTCGTTTCTTCTGTTAGGTTCTTATTTACTTTTTTCGGGAAAAAGCGGATAGGCATACATTCCACTTTGCAATTATGCTGTTCATTTCTGTGTTTTCTGCTTTGATAGATGCGATAATTTTTGTGCGTGCACATTTTGGCCCTTATAAGACCTGGCTCAAATTCCTGAACTTGGAACAAAAATTCGTTGTTATCCTTGTAATTGGTTTATTGTATCCTGAAGGAATGCAGGAGATAACCTCACTCACTTACTCATCAGTAAGAATATAGGAAAACTAATATCATTTTCATGTAAATCGACCCAAGGCCCACCACCCCGTCCAAGTTGAAGGTTTTCTCTTTGAATCCTTTCATGAAGGGCATGTTCAACATTTTGCACCAGTTCCAACATTCTGTGTACTACACCATTTCATTAATTCATTACTTTCGTCCTGCATAAAATGAATTGGTTGACGGTATGCATGTATCAGCGCAAGATATCTTTGAAAAAATTTGAAAAGATATAACAACTTTGCATGGGAATTAAATTCCTGAAAAAAATATATGACGGTAGCGGTAGCGATATGTCCGCAGCGGTAAGCCGACATATTGCTACCACTACCACCATATCGCGCCGGTGTGGGGGATCATTTTATACTTCACTTGTGCGATATTAATATCACAAGCTGAATATGTGTAATTATCTCATATGATACTGATTTTTAGGAATTGTGACAACTGATGGATTGTGATTCGGTAAAATTATACATAGAATTTTTTTTTTAGATTTAATGACATCCCTGTGATATAAGCTTTATTTTAAGACCACTGTACAATCGTTCCCTTGATGTGAGAATTTTTGTAACTAGAAAAGGCGACAGAGAATGACTGATTACACTCTGAGCACCTAATTCTTCTTTATTGTCAAAGACTTGATAGGGTGCGTAGTAACACTTTGTGGTACCTAAGCAGTTGACTGTGGGTACGAAACGACTGATGGTTTAATACTAATTTATTTAAGGAACGGTAACACTATTTATATACAAATAAATGCAATATTTACAAAGGGAATAAACTAATGAATTAACTAAAGTGCTGACATATGTTTTACTGACCCACTGTTCTCTTGGTAATACAAAACAAGAATATTTGAGTTTCGCAAAAATTTTCGGATGGGTTCACTAGATCGATCAAAAATACAAGTACACTTACTTTCCCAGTCAAAATCTGAACGTATTCTTTGGCGCCCAAAATAATGTCATTCGGACCAGGCTTCTGAAGTGTAGGATCCGCCACAAGATGATTGTTCCACTGAGATATATTGACATCTAATGGCTTTCCAGGGAATGTCTGTGTGAGTTTAGGCAGCACAGGGAACACGATGTCCAACGAGAAATTGCTTGGAAATCTTGGGTGGATTGTTGTTTCTATCTGCCATTTTGTTGTTTGGGGGTCTATTGCCCCAAGACCTGATATCTCGACTCTGATCTTTTTTCTGGGTAGTGCAAGGAGGCATGCAGCTTCCTCTGTGGTAAAAGATTACTGGGACAGAGAATCTACTAGGACTCGTAAATTCCCGTAGTTTCGTAGAAATAAAGATTTTTATTTCCTACTGAACTATTATAACCATATAATACCTTGGTTACGATAGTCATAAACAGGGTCTTAACTCCCAAGGGAGTTAAGGATTTCATAACTCCCGCGTGGAAGTTAAGGATATCATAACTCCCAAGGGAGTTAAGGCTTTCCATAACTCCCGCTTTTACCTTGAATAGGTGAAACTGACAAAAAATAGAAATTTTGGTTTATGGTTTATTTCTTTATAAAAATGGACAAAATACAGTTAATTCAGTAGGAAATAAAATTATCTATGTACCACGGGAATTATCAGGTGTTAATCCCCACGGGCAATTGGCAAACTTTGCCCTGGAATATTAACACCCTCATAATTCCCTTGATACATAATAGTTATTTATGTATCAAGGGAATTATTTGGGTGTTAATACCCCAGGGCAACGTTTGTCTCCCGAGGGCCTCTGGCCCGAGGGACACCAATTGCCCGTGGGTATTAACACCTGATAATTCCTGTGGTACATAGATAACTTTATATCCTACTGAATTTACTGTATTCTGTCTATTTTTATAAAGGAATAAACCATAAATCAAAATTTTTATTTTTTTTCAAAGTTTTACCTATTCAAGGTAAAAGCGGGATTTATGGAAATCCTTAACTCCCTTGGGAGTTAAGATCCTGTTTATGATTATCGTAACCAAGGTATTATATGATTTTAATAGTTCAGTTGGATATAAATAACTATTTCCTTTGTCAATTGTAATAACTTAAATACGTAATATGTATATTATTATTATTTTATCTCCTGGTGATCTTTTGGTTGATTTTTATTTTGAAGAAAGTCTACGTGAACATGGGTATGGTGAGCTTCATTGCAGATTTGGCATCGATCAGTGGAGGTGTCATCATGATTGCGACAATAGACCGATCTCCTATTACCTGGACTGCGCGCGTCGCTTGTAGGCTGCAGGTGAGCGTCCAATGAGAAGCAAGTTTGTGACAGGCTTGCGTCATATTCTTATTCAGGAGCCAGTTCAGAATGAATCGTTCCTTCTTTCATTGTAACGTGTAATTTGACAAAGAGCAAATTAATACTTTACATATTACTTGAACTCACCGCAGTTTCGTTTAAGGTTATGTTAGATTATACTTGACATATTCCTTTGCAATTTCATTGAGCGATGTTGCCGGATGAAACATTTATCAAAATAAAATTGCAAACGATATTCATCCATTTTAAAGCTCTTCTTTAGTCTGATTTAAGGCGTTGTAAAACTCTTGACACTATATCACTTCTTACTTCTTTAATGTTACCTATAATGTTCGATTTGTATTGTCTACATATTTGTTCTGCAACATTACAATCTGGCTACACTGCATCCTACGAGTTGCGCGCGCATGTCATCTTTTATTGCTTCCTGATTTGTATTTATTACAATTAAGCTCTCTTTTTCTAATCAGATAGGTCTATTGTTACACAGTTTCTTCTCCTTAACTGTGCTCAAGCGTGCAGAGGGAGATAAGGCTTGAAACATGGTACAGTTATATATTGGGTGGTATGAATAAAAACGTAGTACTTGCTACTGCTAGTAGTATTAGTATGTTCTACGTAGTATTTACGTCAAAGCGAAGTAGATACTTCATTTTTAAACAACCGAGATGTAGTATCTACTTCGTTTTGGAGTAAATACTACGTAGAACATACTAATACTTGTAGTAGTAGCAAGTACTTCGTTTTTATTCATACCACCCATTGTATGCAATGCAATGCGAACAATATTTGCATCTAGCATCAGTACTTTTGTTGGGTTTAACTGGTAAAATCTTCAGAGAATCTGAGATGGCTTCTAGTGATTGAAATCTTGCCTGTAGAAATCTTTTCGATTAAATCTTGTAATTTATGGGGCTCTTCTAGTGATTGTTTGTATAGTTTGTTTCGGAATCCCATTTCCGAGGTACTATTCGCCTTATTATTGGACTCCATGACGCTGTGTCAATCTTGAAGTTTTTTAGATGTTTCAAACATTCGATGATGGTGTCATGCAGCTCTTTTATTTTTGATGCTGATTCCTGCTGAATCGCAGGAATATCCAAGATTCTGTCTATTAATTTTGAGATTATAAGTCTTTCGTTGCTGTACCGATCACTCAAGATTTGCCATGCTGTCTGATAGTTAATGTGTGAAATTTGGAGATGCTGTATGAGTCTGCTGGCTTCGCCTCGAATATGGTTTTTGAGGTACTGCATCTTCTCAATCTCCGTCAGATTTTTGTTTTCATGGACCACCTTCCTGAAAATGTCTCGGAAAGTTACCCATTCTTCATACTGACCATCGCAAAACGGTAACTATATCTAAGGAAGACTGATATTGCATAATTTTAGTGCTTGAGTCGGGATATATAATGTTTCCAGAACATCTTCATATTTGAGCTCGATTTATTCATAGGGATTCTCAATTGTTTTAGAATGGCCCTGAACTTGTAGCTCAATGTATATCTCGGAGATGGTCTCCCAATGCTTCGAAATTTTGTTGTATTGATTGATTTCTCCACCTGCAAATCATTGATGATTTTGTCTAGAATCTGGCTAAGTTGATTGATTCAAACTTCTTCTTCCTTCAGTCGGTTTGGCGGAGCTTGCAGCGCTTAGTTTGAGGATGACGCTAAGTGTTGCTCCTTCTTACCAATAATGTACCTACGCTATGGCATCATTATAGATTTTGGTAAGCTATTCCATGTAGGTAGGTACTTATTGGTGTAGTATACATGAGAGTGACACTCTTGTTTACCAATTTCCACATGATTTTTCTCGATCTCTTCCCAGACTGACTCGAGCACATTTATTTTGTCTTGATAATATTGCTCGGTTTTTCTGCTTGTAGAGTCTTTCCTAAAATTGGCTAGCTGGTGTTGAATTTCCTTTCCTAATATTTCTTGGGATTTGGCCAATATGTTGATAGTGTTCATTAGTATAATTGTATAGTGTTATCTTTGTGTAGTGTTTGTGCTTAGATCGGTGTCTAAGTGTTAACCCCGAAGGGCGCAAAAGTTTGCGATTGTCATGAATTGGTGTAAAAATGTTAAGGTTGAAAGTGTATTGAGAAAAATTAGGGAATTAAAAGGATAACTGAAAAGAACGACTCCCACCCAAGGTATCTTTGGGCACCGCGCAGTCTTGAGAGAATCCTAATCAGTCGGGATGCTGAAACCAGACAGGGTCCTTATTCTTAAAACAGGGGAGCAGCGTTCCCAGGAGAACGAGTGTTCCGTCTTTGTTACTTATATTGTCATTTGAATATCATTGGGAAAGACGGAACACTCGTTCTCCTGGGAACGCTGCTCCCCTGTTTCAAGAATGAGGACCCAGGGCACTTGCTACAACAGGGAGGAAATGAATAATCAGACAAAGCACTTGTTATACAAGGAGGTTGGTTTTAGTATGTAGAGCTATCGCCAGACAAGGCACTTGCGATAGGGTGTGTATGTGTAGATGTGTGTGTGTTTGTGTGAATATGTCTTCACGGCTCGACCGACCAAATGTACAATCGTTCCCTTGATGTGAGAATTCTTATAACTAGAAAAGGCGGCAGAGAATGACTGATCACACTCTGAGCACCTAATTCTTCAATCTTATTTATTGTCGAATACTTGTGGGTGCGTAGTAACACTATGTGTTAAGCAGTTAACTGTGGGTGTGAATGAGTACAAAACGACTGATGGTTTAATACTAATTTATTTAAGGAACGGTAACACTATTTATACACAAATAAATGCATTATTCACAAAGGTGATTAATTAATAATTTAACAAAGTGCTGACTTATATGTTTTACTGACCCACTGTTCGTAATGTTAATGACTTTAAAAATGCTTGGCTAGCTTGGTAAATAGAAAATAATTAATATACTTATTATAAGAGAATTAGTTTATATTTGGAAGAAAATATGGCTAATTTGTAATTATTAGACAACCACATTTTTTTCAATCGGACAAAAATTAGACAAGTTACGGGCAAATAAAATCCAGCGCGACCATTTTGGGTAACACTATTTCTAAGAATAGGATTTCTAAATAAATACGCATGCTTGGCCACCCTGTATAGTATATTAGGCTTATCTAGGCTATTTATATTTGCGAAATCGAAAACAAAAATCCCGATATTATGTAGCTTGCAGGGCGCGCTAACATCGATAATTGAAAGACTTGTTTTATGATTTTCGGACCCACATTACTGTGTCACCCTGTATAGTTAGATATTTGGTTCAATGATGAAAAATGCTTATATTTTTGCTAGTATTACAACATACCAAATTTTTGAAAAAATCCATGGGTCTCCGAAAACCCATAAGATGTGTGCGATGTCCTTTATCGTTCTATAAATTCTATTGCGGTCGGTGGATAACTGGCCGACCAATAGGATTACAGATTGCGTTTTTATCCGTCAGATTGCATACCTGACAGTTTATCAGAAGGTGAATAAACCTGCCCTTAGAGTTTTGTTATCTTTTGGTATTGTCTAACTCAGTTTTTTGACTTGATTTTTTTCAGAAATTTCAGTAAAGTTGAAAATTACTTTCTGCGATTTGTTCCAAAACCGATTGGCGTAGGTATTTATTAACTTGGAACGCCTTGGGTTAATACACACATTGCACGTGCACGACATTATTTTTTTAGACGAAACAACCTTAAACCATACCCATACAAAACTTTCAAATCTCTAGACTCTAGAAGTCAAAACTTTGAAATGGAAGCGAAATATTTTTTTTTTTGCCCACTTTGAATGGGTGTATTTTGCAATCCTTAATGAAGGTATGTTGAGTTAGTCTGGGTTAGAGGGCCAAGGGCTGATCCTAATTTTTCAGATGCCATACTCTGAGATTAGACATGCCCTCCCAGAACGATCCTGAGAAAATGTCAATATGGAATGTTATTTGCCAGATTGTCTACTGGGTCATAATTTTACAAGTAAGTGTTCACAATAGTTAAATTTTTTGTATACCTTCCATTCCTATGCAGTGTAAGGAGGTACCTACTACCTACCTACATATTTTTAAAAATTGTAAGTAATATGTTTTTCTCAAACAGATAAGTTATTGTGACTATTAGGTAGAGATCTACAAAAATTACTAACCGACAATTTTGTATCCTGAACCAGCCTCCATATGAAAAGCAAACAGCCCCTGCCTCATTCTCCTCACACCTTCCTCAATATGCATAAAATTTGGTTTTTTTCCAGGCGGTACCACTTTTTTCTCATATAAAGCTTTTCTGATCGGCTCATCTGCAGTCTTACGAATTTTATTAGAAAAAAATAATATAGGTAGGTACTCAATTAAAATTTACCTTAAAGTAGAAATGATTATATACTGTATCGTCCACTCCGACAGGAATTCTCGAATTTAATAGATCTTTAAGTGTTTTAATACTTGTTGAGGAGGTTTGGAGTAAAGCCACTATATTAGCTGAGTAGGACACATACAAGAACATCAGGGATAAAAATAAAAATAATGTAGCTATTCGTCCTGGAGTACTGAAATAAAATTACTATTATTTTTATCCGACAATTGGCTATGATCTATTACTGTTTTCAATAAGTATTAAATGGGTTATATTACCGGATTACGATGTATTTATTTAGTTTATTACCACAGTAGAGATGCTTATACCCTACCTACTTGTAAAGTAGAGTGAATAAAATCAAACCTGTGTGGTAAAGCTGAAGCTCCTTGCTGACAAACCGCCCCGATAGTAATAAAAGTCACATCAGGCCGAAACTCTTCGATTTCAGTTTCCTGAGAACTTCGAAAATAAATTTTCGTGATCTCCCATTTCATGATCAAAAAAAGTGAAGCCATCATCAGAATTACCAAAGCGATAACCGAAATCCAAACTTGAGTATCGAATGGCAAAGTGTACACGTTAGTGACATACGAGAGCTTTGGTTGTCGAAAAACAAAATATGATCTTGTTGGTGAGATCATTGCAATGTAGTCGATTAAATCCACTCGTTCTTTTGTGATGAAGAGAGACGTACCTGAAAAAATTGAGGAAAAATAAAATATCTACCTACGCATTTAGAGTGCTAGGTCTTGCCTCCAATATCAGCCTCTTTCCTTACAAGTTTTCCCATCATACCAGTCCATTCCGAATCATTTACTTTATAGCCCCATGAATCGCTTACTGAAATGTCTAATGAAATATTGTATATGGAGGCTAGTAATAGCAACAAGACATAATTTACTTTTCCTATACTGTCGATATGCTTGTCTCTTCTGTCAGTGAGATGTTTGTAGGAATTATTATTAGTTAAAACAATATCTGTTTTCAGAGTAACTTCAAGATTTTTTCTTTTTTTGGATATTTTTTGAGTTTTTATAAATCCTTTGGTTTTGTTCCATATGCCATAATCTTCAATTTCAAATTTTGGTTCGTCGGCATGCTTTTTGAAGATTTTTGTGAAAATAACGTCTCCATTAGACTGCTTTTCAGCTAGATTGAAATCACTGTCCACCATTATTGCTAGATTTTCAAATATTTCTTCTAGTATTTGATTTGACTTGTAAGTCACTATCCAATGAAATGGAGATACAAACATGTTTTTCTTATTTGCCTAGTAATAATTATGTAATTTGGAATTATGGAATATTTCCACTGATTGATGCAGCCAATGACATACAATGGAAATTTTGTTTTCATTGAATGCCTTCGAATTAATCTAAACCAGCGCTCAATTACCAAAATATGAAAGCGTCACTCAATTTTTTTTATTATACCTACCTCTTGGACCGTCTAATAAAATATCCAGAGTCTACCTGGATACCAACCTGGAACTGTGCTGATAATACGTTGTTTTTCTACTGACGTTTCATAATACGCCTAAAATCTGTTTCATAATGAACTTCATTATGATAAAGATTTTTAAGCCAATGGAATCGAGTATTTTGAACATGAACAATGTTTATATAAAATAACAGACTTGCTTTGGAATTTTGGATTGTTTCTATCAGTATTTACCAGAAGAAACCACAAAAAATTTAAACCGGGGGCGGAATTAGGGAATCCAAACCACGTGACTTATGCCAACCAGCCGGCATTTTGAAATTTTTATGAGGTTAGAATACCGGTCAACGATGTCAGAAAAGTGTCAGATTTGAGTACTCACCCCGTGTATTGATAAAGCCTAGTACTCATAACCGCGAAATTCGCTCTTTTTTGACATTGCTTCGACAATTTGACGTTTGATTCATGCATAAATCGCTGTTATGAGTACTAGGCTTAATCCGGCCAAAAAAAAAACATATGTTTTTTGTTTATTGTTTGCCAACCAGACGCCATTTGGACAGGTCGTTGGATTGCCTAATTTATGCCCAAATGACGTCTAGGTCTTAATTTTTGAAATTGTCAAGTTGTCAATAATTGTCACCAGTTGAGAAGTTTACTATTCTTATAAAATAATAGTTATTTATTTACGACTAATGTATAATGTGCGTATTATATTTGTGAATTTGGCAGTATAATGACATATGTTATTCCTCCAGGGATTAATGACGAGTAGCGGGATTATTGGTCATTATTCCACAAAAGTGTCAGTGTCAAACGTGTAATGCTTGTGGATTTGTATTGAAAATTATGAGACGGATGAAATTTGTTCATTGAAAATCTCAAATAAATTAATTTGTCGTAAATAAAGTAGAGTATACTACTCGCAATAATGGCTATTATTCCCTCGGAATGTTACTCCCTCGCCGCTAACGCGGCTCAGTTCGTAATAATCCTCGGGAATAATAGCTATCATTATTGACTCGTGGTATAATCTACTATTATGTATCAAGGGAATTATGAGGGTGTTAATACCCCAGGGCAAAGTTTGTGTCCCGAGGGCCTTCGGCCCGAGTGACACCAATTGCCCGTGGGTATTAACACCTGATAATTCCCGTGGTACATAGATAATTTTATTTCTTACTGAATTTACTGTATTTTGTCCATTTTTATAAAGGAATAAACCATAAACCAAAATTTCTATTTTTTGTCAAAATTTCACCTATTCAAGGTAAAAGCGGGACTTATGGAAATCCTTAACTCCCTTGGGAGTTATGATATCCTTAACTCCCGTGCGGGAGTTATGAAATCCTTAACTTCCTTGGGAGTTAAGACCCTGTGTATGATTATCGTAACAAAGGTATTATATGGTTATAATAGTTCAGTAGGAAATAAATATGTTTTTCGTTTATTAATGCAAGTAGAAAAAATATTGTATGCAACTCTCATGTAATGGCCATTAATACACTCGCATGTTATATAAGAAACTCGCCTGCGGTTCGTTCCGTATACTACAACATGCTCGTGTATTAATGGCTATCATTATATGATCATTGCATAATATACTATTATTCATAGGACCAATCCAGGCTTTTCCTATGGGTCCTTCTGCATACCTTGTATATTTTCTTCTTCTAGTTTTCGAGCTGTGCATTTAGGTTCATGCTGGTAAAGTCCGACAAATACCATTTTAAAGTCACGTGATATTGGTGGCAAAAAAACGTATGTTCATTGATTATGTCGTTGACATCACCTACAAAAAGCTACTGGTGGTTAATTACTATTGAATTTTAAGATATGTTCCCACTAGCATTTTACGCGTTTATGAAGTAGTATTGACCAATCAGATGGGAATTTTAATACTTGCAATTGTTGCGAGACTCATTTTTGTCGCATCTGCTGTCCGTTGTAGTACATTCTGAACTTGAATTGGGTACCCCTTTTCTATTTGCTTCTTTTCGAGTTGGAAAAAGGCTAATATATTCAAAATTATTAGCTGTGTTTGTTCGTTTTATCATTTTCGAAAATAACTTTGACAAACTAATTGATGACAGTGGCGGATTCTATTTCAGGTAAGAATATTATGAACAATAATTAGACACCAATTTTTTTGTCAATTTTACTATCACCGCAGTTTGAGATGTATTCAACAAGGATAGAGAAAAATCACGTGACTTGAAAATGGTATTTGTTGGCCTTTATCATAGATTTTATTCTGGGTTCGAATTAATGATATCTACCACTTTATTACGAATACCTTAATTTTATTTCAAATTCAATTTTTTAAAAAATTATGATCACTAAATAATTTTGCTAAGCCACAATATAATACCTGCTCAATCTTAGCTAACCTTAGGTACTTATCTATAAACCACCCTTTATATACAGGGTGATTTACGTAGCCCGTGCATTAGCTTGCAGGAGGATTGAATGCTACTTCTACTAATCCACCTGCAAACTGGACAACTTCTAATGGACGGGTACGTAAATCACGGTGTATAACTAGAAATAATTCTATATAGAATGATTTATTTTTTTATTCATTTATTTATTTATTTATTATGAAGTTAATACGGGTTGAGCTAAAACCTATAAGCCCATTTTTGCACAGTTAAAATTAAGTCCGTGTATCAAGCTTGTTTTTTTTTTAGTAGCACAGCATGTAGTGTCGCTTGACTGGCCACGCTGTACATAACTATTGTAATCAACTGTCCAAAAACTGGCTTTAGTAAATTCAGAGAATTTTTTCGGCGCTGGCTCTCCGTCTATAGTCTATAGGTTCCAGTGAGTGAACACTTGGTTTGGCATACACCCGACATACAGCGCTATAGTTCGTTTTTAAGTTTAAGGTTGTGGCCTCTCAAACATTGGTTGGTATTCAGTAATATGCTCAATAGAGGGTATTTGGTTGAGAAGAGCTCGATAGATAAAAAATAGAACTCCTCTGGTTCTTCTATCGAAAACACTAATTAGTCCTTGTTGTATTAGCCTTTCTTAATAGGATGGTCTTCTCCTGCCAAGTTGTTTAACAGAAATAGTTTGCTGTTTGCTCGACTTCAAATGTCCGTGATATCGGGTGACTAGAAAAGATGGCTCCGGTTCAAAAGAGCGACATTTCAAATAGCGACATCAAAAAAGCGACATCTCAAAACAGCGACATATCAAAATAGCGATGTTCAAAACAGCGACATATCAAAACAGCGACATTCAAAACAGCGACATCTAAAAAAAAACAGCGACATATCAAAAAAGCGACATTCAAAAGCGCGATACTTTAAAAACAGCGACATATCAAAAGAGGGGGATTTAAAACGGCGACCTCTAAACAAAAGAGCGACACATCAAATTGAATCAATAATAATAAAGAAAATGCAGACTTACTCAAACTAACCCAAACTAACCCGTCCGCCTAGTGCGATCTAGTTCTCGTAAGTTAGCATTCTATTCGAAAAACAAAGTTAATTTATTAGAAAGATTTTTTCAGGTAATGACCAACGTGAGTACAGGGACACTACGGTCCCTGTTTGGGAATCGGCCCACTGAGCAGTGGACTCAGGCTTCCCGTGCCAATCCTTGACGCGTTTCGTCTTTGTTAGGACTCATCAGAAGGACATAGGCTGAAGCTCCCTGTCCAAGCAAAATTGAACTTCGTTGACCAGTCAGAAACAACTACTCCGAGGGCAAATACCCCTACCGGCGTTGAACTACACTGATTGGTCTGAGCTTTCGTTGGCAATGGAAATTGTTAGAAAGATTTTTTCAACGAAGTTCAATTTTGCTTGGACAGGGAGCTTCAGCCTATGTCCTTCTGATGAGTCCTAACAAGGACGAAACGCGTCAAGGATTGGCACGGGAAGCCTGAGTCCACTGCTCAGTGGGCCGATTCCCAAACAGGGACCGTAGTGTCCCTTTACTCACGTTGGTCATTACCTGAAAAAATCTTTCTAACAATTTCCATTGCCAACGAAAGCCCAGACCAATCAGTGTAGTTCAACGCCGGTAGGGGTATTTGCCCTCGGAGTAGTTGTTTCTGACTGGTCAACGAAGTTCAATTTTGCTTGGACAGGGAGCTTCAGCCTATGTCCTTCTGATGAGTCCTAACAAGGACGAAACGCGTCAAGGATTGGCACGGGAAGCCTGAGTCCACTGCTCAGTGGGCCGATTCCCAAACAGGGACCGTAGTGTCCCTGTACTCACGTTGGTCATTACCTGAAAAAATCTTTCTAACAATTTCCATTGCCAACGAAAGCTCAGACCAATCAGTGTAGTTCAACGCCGGTAGGGGTATTTGCCCTCGGAGTAGTTGTTCTGACTGGTCAACGAAGTTCAAAGTTAATTTAGTTATAGCGTAGGTTCTCTTGAGCACACGAATCAATATTAATCATGAAAAAGCAGACTAGGCGGACAGGTTAGTTTGGGTTAGTCTGCATTTTCATGATTAATATTTATTCGTGTGCTCAAGAGACGCTCAATATAACTAAATTATCTGAATTCTTCAAATAAAATGCTAACTTACGAGGACTAGATCGCACTAGGCGGACGGGTTAGTTTAAGCAAGTCTGCATTATCTTGATTATTATTGATTTATATTGATGATGTGTTGCTCTTTTGTTTAGATGTCGCTTTTTTGATATGTCGTTCTATCGATATGTCGCTGCTTTGCTTAGATGTTGCCGTTTAAAATGTGGCGCTTTTAATATGTCTCTTTTTTGATAGATTATATTAGATTGTGTTAGGGGCGTTTCGGTGATAGACCTCTCTGCACCTCTTTTGATAAGTCCTTGTTTTAATTTGTCGCTCTTTTCAAATGTCGCTGTTTTGAATGTCGCTGTTTTGATATGTCGCTGTTTTGAATTGTCGCTATTTTTGAATGTCGCTATTTTGAATGTCGCTGTTTTGATATGTCGCTCTTTTGATATGTCGCTGTTTTGAATGTCGCTTAAATGAGACCGCCGTTTTGAATATCGCGGTTTTGAATATCGCCTTTTTGAACCGGAGCCGAAAAGATCACTAGATACCAGAATGCCAAGATCGTTATGCTGGTGAACACTGAACAACACAATGCCATTGATGATTGAGTTATCTGTTTGTGGGTTCTTCTTTCCAAGGTGCAATACGTTGTCCACATTCAAGGGAACTTGCCAGTCCTCACTCCACTCATAAATCAGGTTAAGGTCTTCTAGGATAGCGGCTGAGTCAGGGGTAGGACTGTAGATCTTTATGCCAACAGCATAACTAGCGCACGAGGATTTTATAAGGTCAAGTATATCCACCGTATACAAAACAAAGAGCAATGGTGCAAGCACTGAGCCCTGCGGTACTCCGCGTAGCACTGGTTGTGACTCGGAAAGAGTCAGCAACTCTGACTTGGAACTGTCGGTCTGAGACATAGTCCCTGGCCTAGGCCAGCAAGTTGCCTTCCATGCCAAAATGCTCCAATTCAATTACGAGTCTCCTTGCAGGCACCCTGTCGAGCACTATGGCAAAGTAAGATAGATGACATCAGAGATGATGACATCTACTGGCACTTTTCGTTCCAGAAGTCTGGTCCAGTCATTGAGACATTCCTAGAGACATGTAGTTGTACTGCGTTCTAAAATCAAGCCATGTTGGTGTATGGGAATCAGCTGTTCAGCAGCTGCAAAGTCTCTGACATGGTCTACTATCATGGACTCCACCACTTTGCCTATAATGGATATAAGACTGATGGGATTGTAGTTCTCTGCGCTTAGCTTGTCACCTTTTTTTTTATAGATAGTTGTGAGTAATCTGAGGTTGTGAGTGACGCCCCATCCAATCAGTTGGAAGTCTCGTTTGCTGGAAGGACATGTTCATTATTTCTGCTACTGGGTGCAGAAGGCTTTCTGCACATTTTTTGAGTATCAGAGTGCACACAACATCAAGTCCAGGATAGCTAGTTATTTTCAAAAATTTAATTTTTTTTTAGATGTCTTGATGGGTAAAGTCGATTGTAGTGATTTGGTTAATAACCCTGGCAGTATGGATTTGGAGGGTAGTCGGAATGGGTGCCTCCGTCGTGAAGACCTTTGAAAACTAATTTGCAAGATCCTTGTAGCAGTTGTTTCCGGAAGACAGGGGGAAGGGCATTCAAGACTTTCAGAATACTATGTTTAACGTTTTTTGAGATGTAAGAATAATGAGCAGTTTCAGTTTTCAGATTCTCTTTAAACTGAGTATTATCTGTGATCTGATTTCAATTTTTCAAAAATATTTGGATTTTCTGAGATTAACTTTGTGCATTCAATAATGTAAACGTTAAAAACTGTTGGAAGACTGTTTTCAATAAAGAGATTTATGCAGCTTTCTCTGTTTGCTTTTTAAAAAATTGTTCATAAACACCGTTTCTGCAACACAATGATTCTCTCTCCCTCCGTTACACCACTCCAGAAGATCCCACCATACCTCACCCTCGACTGGATATAGGCATGGCAGGCCGTTAGAGCCGCCGAACATCCAGCCGAGTTTCTCAAAACCCTCAAAGCATAACAAAATTTACTAATGTTTTTTGCAAGTTGGTCAATGTGAGCATGCCAATCCAGCCTCTCATCCAGCACCACCCCAAATATTATCTTTCGTGTTTATTGTGTAGCATTTTCAATTTCTTGTTTAAAATGCTACTTTGTTTTGCTCTAGTAGATATGATGCTATATAGAACCGTAAAGAAATAAATGAATGAACAACTATCTTTTCTGTGCCCAGATTTTATTACCTTGAGTACTGCCTTCTACTGAAAGTTTTTTAGCTCAGGTTTGCAAGTTTGGTTAATTGATCTAGGAAGGTTTGATTCAGTACGGAGGGCCCGCTGTTATTGATTAGAATCTTATATAAAGGAGAGATTTTTTCATCATCTCTGTTTGCAAATCCAATTAATAAATAATCTGAGGTTATGATAAATTGTTGTTTACTTCTTTTGATTTTTCATTTCGATCATGTCATTGAACAGCTGGTTTGTCTAGGCGTTTTCTTTAGACCTGGGGGCGGATTACGAACTCTCGATTCGAACCGAAACCGCCATGGATTTCGAACGCACCACGTGCAAATGCATCAGAATGCGTTCGAAATTCATGGCGGTTTCGGTTCGAATCGAGAGTTCGTAATCCGCCCCCTGTTCTTTTGGCATTTTTCAATATTCACCAGTCATTTTTACAAAACCAAACCTTCAGTTCGTACTTTTGGGGTGAAACTGAACACGCCCTTTTCTAAATTTTCATCAATGTCAAAATTAGAAGTTTGACAAATGGAAGCTTTCTTCGGAAATCCAGAAAGGAAAATCTTCCCTTTTGATCTGCGACCTCACGCTGAGTAGTCGTCCGGTCTCGGGCCTCGGCCCTGAATTATTTTTTTGAGGCGAGACTTTTTGGAATTTTGTGCCAGGGAGCTCAAGTTTTAGACTAATTTCTTGTTGATAATTGTCTAGAGTCGTCCCTTGGTCATTTTGGATTCTGTTTCGGACTGTTCCGAGCAGCATTTGGAAGTTTAAGACTTCACCTTTGGCTTAGAGCATCCCTCAATTTGAGGGTCCTAGTGCTAGACTATACTCAGAAGATCCTAGGTTGTACCTAGGCAGCTCCTAGGCTGTATTTAGAGAGATTCTAGACTGGATCTAGATTGCTCTCAGTTGGGGCTTTAGTAGCCTCCCTTCAGCAAACCTCTTGGTACCACTTTGATTGAACCACATGGAGTCCTACATTAAACAGATATAACGTGGATAAGACTAATGACTCACTTACCATACCTTAGTCTATCTATAGTGAGACCAAACCTGTAGATAATCTCACTTTGGAAACTTCTGGATTTTCACATACACTTGTATACATGCACTGGCGTAACTAGCCATCTGACCTGGGGGGGGCCTAGGGTGGGCCTGGCAGAAGCGCCGATTTTTGAATGTCCTCATAGGTGGCAGGTGCAGCAGGATAATATTTTTATAAATTTGATTACAGAAGGAGGGATAAGCGAGAAATTTTTTTTCCGGATGCCACGCCTAAAAACGTCTATTTTATAGTGTGTATATTCTCGATTTTTTCTACGAGCGTGCGAAAAGTGCTTTTCTCTGCACGCATTTTAGGCCATGAAAATATTATTTTTCTGCAATAGTGCGGAAAAGTAAAATAATTATGCAATCTAAGGTTACCCTGGTACTTTTATTTCCTAAAATGCCTCATGTCCCGATTATTATCAAAGAATAGAGATGGAGAATAGCAACATTAGCAATAGAGCATAGAATTGACCACAAATAACAAAAGGACAGAATACTAATACCTCCATAATCTAAGACTAATACCCCTTGTATAATTCATATACAAAGTTGTGTACATTTAAATTACATGATACTGATACTACCGCACGGAACGGAATGACCATTAAATACGTTTGTACTTCCGCATTCCCGACGAGAGCTCCGAGCACCCATGAGAGGTTGCTCATGGGAGCACCTGCCCCAATGCCCCCATGTAGTTGGCGCCAGTGGCCTGAGTGCCTGTTATTGTGACCTATTGGAATCTTTTGAAAAGTAGAACAGTGCATTATAGATAACTAGCTGGCTGAACCGAGCTTAAGTTAAATCACTTACTTAGCTAACCCAGCTTATCAGCCACTGTATAGTATAATATCAGCAACACCGATTCACGGATTCAAAGGAAAAATATTTAGTCAAACTCCCAAACTAATCTGTTATATTGCTAATGCTAATTTAATGGCTTTGGTATACTCATACTGTATCACTTCTGCACAGTGCAATTTGCACTGACCTTGGGGAGGCACAATGGCACACAGCACCGTTCGTTGGTGGATCGGAGAATCGGATAGGGTCGATCAGAATCGCCGCGCATTACGGTTCAAATTTAGTAGGTGATAACATATAATATTATAATAGGTAACGTAGCTTTCATAAAATACCAAAATATTAAAGTTTTTTTCTGGGGGGGCCTAGCGACGTCTGGGGGGGGCCCGGCCCCCCTAGGCCCCCCTGTAGTTACGCCACTGTATACATGTAAGTTGCACTTTTACTATTTAGGCAAATCTTATATAAATCATCTGACACCGAATTACGTCGGTAAGTGCCCCTTAAATAAAATTCTAGAATTTTACCCTGAGGTTGCCCTAACAATAATTTTCACCTTTCTGGTGTTAAATTTGCCTGTTGGTAGAGTGTAACCCATACTGTTCTTTTTAATCTTTCACAAGTGTTAATAAACAGTTAAAACTGTTTATTTTAAATTCATATATTCATTATTCACATACATTTTTTTTATTTATTCAGATATTTACGATTTAGGTACAAGCCTAATCCTAAACACCTTTTTAATAACGTCCTGGCTACCCTATTTATTATTGTTATTATTTTTTAATAAAGAAGCCAGATACATTATTGTACCTAATTAGTTGTTTTATTGCTAAGCTCTCCAATTGCACAGGTTTTGTTTATAACATCATTAGGTTATCTTCCTAGTTAAGTCACAATTAACTTGGTGTCGCCCAAAGGTAAGATGTATACAAGGAACTCATAGACCCATGGCCTCCGGACTGATGCTGACTAGCCGTATGCAGTATAATTAGGCAATTGCCAAAATAAGTATCAAATCAAATCAAATCAAATCAAAATATGCTTTATTGTCGTAAAAAAATAAATCCATTGACAAAGCCAGTAATTCCTAAACCTAAACTTTCAAAATAAAAATAGCATAACATTAAACGAGGTAGGGATATATAGAGTTATACAGATGAAACCGAAAACAACAAAACTACCATCCAAACATCTTCAAAGGGACAACAAAACAAAATAGGAACATCGTTTGGCATGGTAAGGTTAAAAAAATAAAAATACATTACAATTAAAATCATACACACTGATTACACTTAGTTGTTGATTAAAATACGTACCTAAAAACGTTTACAGTTGTTACACACACAAGAATTTAAAATAAAAAATAAAAAATAAATAAACTTAAAATAAATAGAAATAAATAAAATTTAAAGTGCAAATCAGACTCAAGGAATAATAATGTGTGTCTTTTTGGCAGATAGTAAAATTTTAAATTAATAATGATCACAGAGATACTCATTTATAGAGTAGTATGCCCTATCAGTCAACCAATCCCTTACTTTTCTTCTAAATTTTTTGAAATTATCAACAGATTTAAATTCAGGTGGTAACTTATTAAAGATTTTTACACTTCTATAAATAATGGAGTTTTGTGTAAGGCTGGAACTAGGAATAGGAAGAGGAATATCATTGTGATTTCTGGTTTGATAAAAATAAGCATGAGTGACATCTTTATATTTTTTGAAAATTAAGCTCACAGTTTCCAATATGAACAATCCAGACAATGTCAAAATCCTCTCTTTTTTGAAGAGGGGCTTACAGTGGTCCCTAAATCCGGCCCCACACAGATATCTCACACATCGCTTTTGCATAATAAAAACGGACTCAAATAAATTCTGGCAACAATTTCCCCAGAAAGCTACACCATAGCGCAAATGCGATTCGACTAAGGCGTAATACGTTGTTTTAGCCATTTGTGTACCCAATTCCCAGAAGGTTAGTCTAACTGCGTAACTGCCCATTGCAACTTTTTTGTTCAAGTTCTCGATATGAGTTGTAAACTTTAGTTTGCTGTCAATATGAATTCCCAAAAATTTTGTATTTTCACTTTGTGATATTGACAGTTGACCCAATTGAAGGTCATCAAAATCGAACTTAAAACTTAAGACCTTAGTTTTGTCAATATTGAAACACAGAAAGTTAGAGTCGCACCATAACCTAATTTTCTCCAAATCATTAGCAACCATTTGCTTTAAAACTTGCAAATCCTTATGACTCCAAGTAATTGTATTGTCATCGGCAAAAGTCGTAAAAGCACCTTCAATCACTAACTTCAACAGATCTTCAAGATATATTAAAAAAAGAATTGGCCCAAGTACAGACCCCTGTGGGACCCCAGTATCTACCGGCATTAGAGTCGACGATGACTCTCCATTTTTAACCATTTGGTATCTTTCGTCCAAGTAAGATTTAAAAATTAAAAGAGATTTTTCTCTAAATCCGTAAATTTGCAGCTTATTCAAGAGCAATTCATGATTAACACAATCAAATGCCTTTGAAAAGTCAATGAAAACGGCAGCTGCAAATTCTTTGTTATTTATCCTAAAATAAATGTTTTCTAAGAAGGCAAAAATTGCATCATTCGTACCTTTAGAACTCTGAAAGCCATATTGACAAGCACTCAGCAGGTTCTTTCTACTTAAAAACTCTAGCATTCTTTTTTTAATAATTTTTTCAAAAATTTTTGATAGTGTGCGCAAAAGTGAAATTGGTCTAAAATTTGATGGCTCTGAGTATGATCCCGTTTTGTGCAATGGAATCACTACCGCCGTTTTCAATATGCCAGGAAATTTTCCTGAATCAAAACATTGGTTGATTGCTTGGGCTAAACAACCAAGAACATTTCCATTAAGGTTTTGAAAATTTTTTATGGACATTTCATCAAGTCCACATGATCTGCTCTTTATTTCATTGATAACATTTTTTAGCTCCTCCGAGTTTGTGTAATCAAATACAAAGGTTTCCTCCACATGTAATTCCGATAGATATGACAAGGGATCAATTTTAGAGTTTAAATTAGAAGTAAGTTTTTTTGCGATTGAGCAGTAAAATTCGTTCAGAACATTTGAATCTATTTGTGCCAATTGTTTGGACTGGCCCTTTTTACCTCTTAGCTCGTTAATTATTGACCATGTTTCTTTTGCCTTATTTTTTGAAAGAGAAATTCTTGAACTATAAAATAAACGTTTAGCTGCTTGTATGATTTGTTTGTAGATGCATCTATATTTCTTATAGTATTGAATGATGTTTTCGTTGTTACTAAACTTACTAATTTTGTGCAAGACTCTCAAATTTTTGGATGATGTCCTTATACCCCTTGTTAACCATGATTTCTTGGGTTTTCTAGGTCTCATTTTACGAATTGGAAAAGACAAATTAAAAGTATTATACAAAAGCGAGTGGAACACATCCATGGGTTCATCCGAAAGTAGGACACTTTCCCAGTTAACACAGTTCAAATTATCAGTAAATAATGCATAATTTCTTTTGGAGAATATACGTCCAAATTTTTCAGGCAGTTTTTTAGTTTTTTCAAGTAAGGGAAAAGATGCCAGTAACGCTTCATGATCAGACATGTCAGTTGAAATTATTTGACACCTAACACTATTTTCGCTAAAATTTGTACAAAAGTAATCTATTAAAGTAGCCGTGCCAGCAGTTATTCTAGTAGCGGAAGAAACGAACATTTTTAGCCCATACGAATGCATCAAGTTCTTTAATATCTGGGTGACCGCGTTGTCGACCTTATTGAAATCAATATTCAGATCTCCGGTTAGAACAATCTTAGAGTTTTTTGGCAGATCAAGTAAAATTGCCTCCAGGTTCTCAAAGAAGCTTGTAGCATTGGCAACAGGTGGTCTATAAATACACATAAAATACAATTTTTCATTCCCATTAAAAGCTATTGAAAATTCAAATTCATTTTGAATACACAAGTGGTTATATTTATTAACTGGTTCTAGACTAAATTTTTCCAAAAACGATTCTTTGATAAAAATTATGGTTCCCCCGTAACCATGCGACCCCTTACGACAAAATTTATCTACAACATTATAACCTTCTAAATGACATGGTTCCCACTCTTCCAAC
This sequence comes from Ceutorhynchus assimilis, assembly GCA_917834065.1. Classification (NCBI taxonomy): domain Eukaryota; kingdom Metazoa; phylum Arthropoda; class Insecta; order Coleoptera; family Curculionidae; genus Ceutorhynchus; species Ceutorhynchus assimilis. The sequence continues at coordinate 9,012,154 of OU892284.1, read as the reverse complement.
CAGTGTTCAGTCAACATAACTAACTCTGGATTATGACTATCAAGAAAAACTACAAGTTGAGCCATTTTACTGCGCAAAGAATGAATGTTTAAACTAAGAATGGAAATACAATGTGCACCCAAATTTCTAGACGTCATACTATTCTCAAAATTGTGTGAGCTGCTGCTAAAAAATGATTCTCTGTTTCAGCATTTTTTTGAGAACTACTGCAATTTATTGTACTTACAAAAGAATTAATGTTTTCATGGCTTTCACTATTTTCAAAATTAATATTAGAATTGAAAGGTAACAGATTTATCTGCTTCAAGTGTGAATGTGATTGTAATAAATCAAAGTTATTAACCATGTTTTTTATGAAAAAAGCTAGTTTGGTAAGACCTTTCCTATTAAGAAAGATACCATTTTTACAATAGTCGGAATATCTAAATCTATTGTATAAGTCGAGGCTATTAATATTAGTTACAAATTTCCTCAGATTTTTTACAGCATTTAATATCTTACCATTCACATGTTGTACATTTCCATATGGCAAATTATCAACACATTTCGCAGGTATTGTACAAAAAATTAGGTTCGTATGAAAGCAAGTATTTGCGAGTAAGGTAATATCACTTAACCTAATGTCATTGTTGTTTAAACCAGCCATGACAATGTTATAATTGTAGTATTATTATAGTTTATCACTAATGCATCAGGTTTTAAGTTAAAATTTATAATTTGTGTTTTTGCTATATTCAGCTGGAGATTATTATTCGTAAGCCAATTTTGGAGAGTTGAAAGTGAATCTTGGACATTTGTTATGCGAGTTTTTTTTTTGGTTTTTCACAGCAGATGACAGAAGTATCATCAGCGAAAAGCACCACCTCGATATCTTATATGTTGGCAACTTCATTTGTAAAAATGAGGTACAGTAATGGACCTAGAGATGGCGCCGTATGTGTCTTTGGAAAAAATAAATATATTGTATTGTATTGTAGAATCGATCTCTGAGGCACACCTTTCGTTTAATGAGAAATCTGACTTTTTTAACTCACCTATTTGATTTTTGGAAAACACACTTTGATGCAAGATTGGTAATCGTGTACGTTAAGAGAAGTGTATCTATCATCCTCTATAGAGGATCCCGTTGAGCGGCAGACACACACCAGCACATCTAGAATCTTCTCTTTGCTTCCTTTCATATCTTGCATTTGGGGCTGCGTTCACGTTTATTTCAGAACTAGCTAACCCGGCCAGGGGCGTAGTCACCGGTGTTCCGCGTGTTCCACGGAACACGGGCCCGGTAGTTCAAGGGGCCCGGTTCGACATGTCAATAACTACCCCCCGGTCCCCCTCATACAACTGCCGCACAAAAGAGAGACGCGCATCTATAGTGACGTCACAGGGGTATTGGCGCTTCACAATAATAGGCAATCCTCTTTGCGCTTATAATCCTTGGTTTGTGAAATCAATGTTATAATGGCTGTCTTTCTCCGTCTTTTTACGTCTTATATTTTTCTTCTCTCTCGTGTAACAAAATTTGCCAAAACGTGACGCGTCTTTCAAATCATTCTCCATTGTTGTCCAAATATCAGACCGCTGCCTAAGAAGTTTCACTTCAAAAATACATTTGAAGCTAATTTATATGAAAATAAAAATCATGTGTAGTGCCGTTAAGGAGTGAAACTTCTTAAAAACTATTCCCTCCCTCATACATACAACCTTTAGATTTCCGAGTATGAGTCAAGGTAAAGCACTAAAGGTATCAGCGCTTGACAATAATAGGCAATACTCTTTGCTCATAATCCTTGGTTTATGTCAATCGTTCGTCGGCAGTCATTGTCAATGGCCGTCATTTGCTATGTTTCTCTGTCTCTCTACGTTATATCTTCTCTCTTGTCAGTCTTGTCTATCGTGCGTATGACAAAATTTGCCAAAACGTGACGCGTCGACGCGTCTTTCAAATCAGTCTCCATTCTCGTCCAAATATCAGTCCGCCGCCAGAGGGCCGGCTTCTCAATAGCACTTCACCCCTGGGTTACCTAAGCATAACTTCAGGATAAACATTGCAACTCGACACGTTTACCCTGGAAACCGATCCTAAGAAGTTTTACTTCAAGAAATAAAATAATATGTCTATATCTGCGTAGGTGAAGTCGTCGATTCTTATATTCGTATGTAGACTTATTTGACTTATGATTTCTTCTATATTCTTTCACACTTTTCGATTTTACCTATGGATTTTACGGATTGTAGCGTGTCGCATATCTTCAAAATTTATTAGTACGGCCGAACCACTCCATAGTGTGCCAGGATTGCCAGGTAGAAAGCCAACTCAAGATCCTGGAATCCCTGCATTGCGCTTTGTTGTGCTCAAGGTTGTTTGAAAGAAGGAGGTTGCCCAATGAACTATAACCAAAAACTGGAATGCTAACACATATTGACGAACCTGAAGCCTAGTGCCGCTGCTGCGGAGGGGATACCTGTTTTTGTCGCACTCATTATGTTAAATGGCGAAAATTGCTTCCAACACGTATTCCAATTGATGAAACCTGTGAAGGTAAATATGACAAAACTTTCCAAAACGTCATATGTCAGCGAGCAACAGAAAAAAACAATATTCCCCTCTGTGGCATCTGTCTTTCATGGCTAAATTTTTTTGACGGATATGGCAATGTGTGCGCATTCCAGTTTTTGAATATAGTTCATTGCCTGATAACTCTATGACGTCAACAAGGGTGCCGATACATAGTGCAAATCTCCATAAGGCACCTCAGATGCGTCATCAAGTTACCCATTACCAGACAACCTTATATTGAATATGTTCCATACTTTAAGTTCAACCTGTATATTTGAAAAAGAAATATATATATAACTATCATTTTCCAATTTTTTCATTTCGCAGGGGTAGGTGCCCAGTGAAATTTTCGAACACAGGCCCGAAGCATGGTCACTGCGCCACTGGACCCGGCGAACTTCGTACCGCCTCTGAATTATTAAATACCCATTAAATGTTGTGTAAACGTATCTATTAGCTGAATTAAATTCAGTTTTTTTCGATGGTGAATTTGGCTTTGGTTGAAGAATATTAATGTTTACTCTCTCATCTGTTCTACTCTATCTGCACTATTCGATCTGATCTACTCTTTCTGCACCACTCTATCTGATCATAATAGTGGAATAGTTCTGTTCTAAATATCTCCAGTTCCTGAGCAGCATGGTTCTACTGCATCTGCAATGAAATTACCGCGCATCGGTGAGCTTCGTTCTAGGTATCATATATGGCGCCGTATACAAAATGGTTGTGGCGGACTCATAACCTGGCTCTCTGCCACTCGACACCAGCCGGACGGAGCACTCCGAACAGTCGGCAAGGAACACGGCTGTCAAGGGATGCCAGAGAGGAGAAACGGAACTTAGCCACAGAACGTCAATGGTCAAGCATCAAGAAATGACAGGAAGACCAGATCGCGCTCTTTTGGAATGGACCAACAACAAAATAAAATACACAATTAAAACATTGAAATTCTATTTATTTTTGGACATTTTTATCGTGAAGAACAATGCTTTCCTTAAATTGTTTTTGTGTAAAGTGTGTGACAATCCACATGGTTTGCAATGAAAATGTGACGGTAAACTTGGTATCGGTTATAAGAGATGGCGCCGTATGCGGGCTTATTAATTTTTTTTCATAAATAAGTAAAAAAGGTAATTTTTTTGTTTTGTTTTTTTTTGGATTTTTCCGATTTAGTATGTTAGGATAGACAAAGACAAATCCAATAAAGCAAAAATCATAAAAATCAGTCCAGCCGTTCTCGAGTTATAAGTGCTTCCACAAAACACAACTGTATTTTATATATATAGATTTAAGGATAATGACGGAAAGTAAGCTTTTCAGTGCAGAGCTCACTGCTTATTCGAGCGATACCCCAGAGCAGCAGCCTCTAGCGCCGAAACTCCTGTGAAGAGAAAGAAGCCAGAAACAATCTCGATTCCGGCGATCACACATGTGCACTTTTATGTGGAAATGGTGGCGAAAGCTTGCAAGAGCACAGAGCTGAGAGCTCCATACAACGCACGGACTCAATACCTGAAACCTGAAAAAGCAATCCAAAGAGGTCAGAAGGTCATCCCTCATCTAATCCCTGGATGGGTAGAAGCGACCTGGTATTGGTAGAATATTAAAACTGTCATATTTTGCTTCAAGGTCTTCAATTTCCTCACACCGTTCGTTTAGCCAATTTTCTTTACCTACCTACCCTGACTTTGTTTTTTATTTCGTGATTCAACTGACGATATGCTGGCTGGTCTTTTTGCAGGCGTCTTTTTTCCATCAAGTCGCCGATTTCATCAGTCATCTAAACTTTTTTTCTGACCCTAGTGTTACTTAATGATAATTTCGAGCTGACTCTAACAAAAGGCTTCCCTGATACGGGTCCATGCAGTCTTCACTTCTTGATTCTCTGCCCTGTTTATTACGCTTCTAAGTTGCTTCTGCATTTTCATGCATACTAGTTTTCTACGCTGATTTCTACAAGTTAATTACTCATCTTACCATGGATCATATCATTCTGTCACTATTGTAATCCGTACCTTCATCAAGTAATTCTATTTCTGCGACATTCCAATTGAATAATATATGTTGGGCGACCACATCCAGATGATAGCCACGTTGGTCTTCACTAAACTTTCCCCTTTAAAAATCAAATTACGTGTACGAGCGATTTAAAAAAAAAAATGAAAGTGGCATCAGCCTGTTTCGTTTTAGATGGTATACCCTGTATAAAAGTGTTCATGCTGTATTCAACATGCTGTCCAGTAATAATTCTTTTTCAATCTTCACCTTTTGGTAAGTTCATCTTTCACACATTTTTTGAAATCCGGCTCATAAGCTTTCTCTCGTTCAGTTTCGTAACTTTATGTTTTCATGTTGGATACGGCATGAGCAACCCTATGTTGAATACAGCATGAACACTTTTATATAACCATTAATGCTTAGGCATATCGTATGTAGCCATATTCTCCTTTACCATTTGGTAAGTTTTTTGATATATACAACCTTACTCTCCCTAACTCCCATATTTTATGTCTTGTAGAAATTATATTGATCTAGGATAGATCCGAAACATGTTCAACCCCCCTGTCAACTGATATATATTTTTTATAAAATAAAGAGTGAAGATAGACTTTGTGTTTTACTCCAGTTCATTAACAGAATTTTTCAAATTGGCTTCAATAAGGATGGCTAAATCTCCCTCGGCGGGTGGAATCGCGACGGATGGGTGTTATTTGATGTGGATGGGATGAGCCCGCCGATGTCGGCCGGCCGGTAATACGATCGGGTGATCTCACAGTCACCGAATCGTTCTATTTCTTGTAATGTTATCAACTAAATAAGTTTTTTTCTTGGTAACTTGATAGGCATTCCTAAGCGCGGTAGGTGGCTTGCGCCGCCCCTCGCAACCCTGCCGCCCCGAGACATGGCCCACATGGCCTTATATGGTACCTAAATACGCCACTGGTATTAAGCAAGTAAGTGTCAATCCTCCATTGTCTTTGTATGGCTCGGGTTAATGTCCATTAATAACTGTGCGGCGAAATTTGAACTTAGCACTTACAGTCCCGTGGCTCTCCAAAAATTGCAAAAGCTAACGCAAACTTTCGTGGAAATTATTTGGAAGTTCATGAAGACTGAGATAACATGCAGGACATTTGTGTCTTTGGAATTCTCTATTATGGGATTGTGGCATGTATTCTGACAGACGCCATGTGTAAAAGCTGAAGGCTTTTCAAATGTGAACATTTAGACGGATGTTAAAAATATCTTGGACGGCCAGATTGAGCAATGAAGATATGCTAACGAGAATGTGAAAAGATCTTGAAGTTATGCTTACGGTATGCTGGGAGATTTTTGGTCGTGGCGCCATTTAAGACTTGGATACAACGCTATGCAACACTTTGCTATACTAGCACTGATTGCTTAAAAAGCGAAAGTTAGAATACACATACTCATGATGATAAATAAATACCTTCTTCTCAAGCTCATAATCGAGGGAAAAATCGAAGGCAGAAGAGGCCCTAAACGTCGAAGAATATCTTGGCTAGAGAATTTGCGTCACTGGGATGGCGAAACCTTAACAATTCTATTCAGAAAAGCAGTCGACAAAGAACAGCTAGCGCTGATGATTACCAACGTTCGTACAAGACAAGGTGCTTGAAGAAAAGGCAAAATAATTCGAAAGCGATAGGACAACTATGCCATGCCACCGCTGCATGGAAGCAAAGAGATGGTATACACAAATGATGAGAATGACAGGACACAGAGCCACGTCTCAGAAATTACACGCTGGTCTAGAAATTGAGGAAATAATTAGAATTTCTGGAAGGCCAGGTTCAGGCATAGTCTCCAATAAACGAATGTTATGGAAGCCGTAATGGCTATAACCAACGTCACATGTCACATTTCTTGAAATTATACCACTTCCGCAATGCTGGAAGCAGTCATGCCAGGTAAAGCATGAAAGGTAGAAAACCTCCCACAGAATATTTAAACTTAGTGCCCTCCTGGGCGAGGTATCAGAAAGGGCTATCAATCGAATTCAAAGCATGAGATTAGACGGAGGTAGAGGCGCTCAGGATATTCAAAAACGTCACCAATGGATGTAACTGGAAAAAGCCAACTAGGAATAAGATCAATTAAGCCGGAAAGCACGCAAGCATTTGCAAATTGGTTCAGAACTACCTGGCAGCAAGCACGTCCACCTTGAAGCTTGTTACACACAATCGAATACCAAGAGAACTGGAAGCCGGTATTCCGCAAGAATCCGTGCTCGCATCAAAGCTGTACATCCATACTGACAAAATTTCCAGGAGGCAGTGAACGAAGTTTGCACTATACGCATTGGATTAACGAGATTCCCACTGTCCCTACCAACATTTTCGATGGCTTGGCTCGCTGGTGCAATTTTGTTAATTCCATCGAACTATCGTGTCTACCATCTCACGATAGGGGTAGGAGGGAGGAAATCTCGAACGATCCCAGTCTCTGGGCAGAGTTCCTGAGCCTCTTTCTAGAAAGATGGTAGCGGTACTGTACGTCTTCCGCAATAAGAGGGGAACTCATCGGACGATTCCAGGTTTCTGGCTGAACGTCCGATGAGCCCAGCTTCCGGCCAACGGTGGGCGTGCTTTACTTCGAACCGCAACTCGTCCGGCTTAAACGAAGACCCGGGCACGGCCGGAAGGTTGAAGAAACAATCCTAGTAATACCCATTGTCTCACTAGATGGCATGGGCGAAGGACCCCTAATGTCTACCCTATCCCAGATTTCTGAGCAACGGATAACTGGTGTGTTCCGAAAGCTAGTAGGGGAAGACCCCGAACCCGCACCTTGTCTGGGGAAAGGAACTTATACAGTAAGCCCTTTTAATACAAGAAACTACGGGCCGAGGAGACCATATTCCGGTTCCGGTAAAAATATATGCCTCTGTTGCTGATTCCAGGTTTCGTGGTTGAAAGGCACAAGTATGTATCAACCCACATGTGGTAGCATTTTCACGAAAGTGAGTGCGAATCGGTGACTCGTCAAACGTTGCTGGGGGAACCCGGCTAACACGAGTACCCAGGGGAAAGGCCAACCCAGCCAAGTCCAAAAAATTGGTGCCTTTCATAGGTGTTGGTTTCTGGGTGGCAGTCAAGGAATTAGCTGATAGTTCTGGTGGGCTGCCTTGGATGTGCTATAAACCGAAAGGTACAGAGCATAACGCCCTTGAGTGAATGTACGCCCAGAGAAAAGCCCAGGATGCGTCAGAGTGAAAAGGGAGAAATGTCTTGTCATAAGGTAGACCAACGTTTATGGTTTGAATGTTTGGGGACACGCAGCAAATACTTATCGGAGGTGACAAATTCTGGCATGTGATTCAGCTTTCAGCAAAACCTTGCCGAAGATAACCGATACTTCAATACAGGCTTGTCCTCATATTCCACGTTCCAATTTCTGAGCCTATACCTCGAAATTGTCTATTTTTTTTTTTGTAATGAGATTTTCTGTCTGTTGAAAAAGGACAGAAATCCTTGTTCTTAAGAGTTATTCTTCTCAGGAGCTATTTCAGTTGAGCGCTTTTTTGATTGACGCTCTTCTAATCGAGCGCTGTTTTTGATTCAGCTAAGTTTTTTTTTAACTCTTACCTTTTTCAAAATTTTGGATGAGGCATGACAATCCAAATCTAGAACAAACCATCCCTTTTTTGGAAAATCTAGTTCAAAAAAATTTCTGGAATTATGTACGCATTTATTGCTGTATCCATTGGACATAAGTTGCTTTGAAATTACCATAAGCTCTACGAAAAATTGTGAATTACGTATTCAAAAATATATTTTAATTTACAAAGTACTACCTTTTTTGTTACATCCAAAAACAGTGACGGGCAAACTTTTCCCCAAAATGCTCATAGTATCAATAAAAGGAGCAAAGCCATGAGTTTCAAATGTTTCAATAAATACAAAAGTTGCGCACAAGAGAACACCCTGCCAAAGCATATTTGGAAGTAATGAGCCGTTATTTGAGTTGCACTGGGCAATTTTTCAAATTATGGGGCATACATTTGTTCTGTAAATTTAGTGGATAAAAGTACACATTTGACCAGGTAAGTGTGTTTGAATTGTCGGTTTGATTTTTGAATAAATAAGAACTCAATGGTAGTAACTTGAAGAGAGTTTTACCATACCTACTATAGATTCTCAGATTGTTTTTTTCAAAATAAAACTTCAATATTTTCTATTGCATGTATTATTTATATAGGTAATGGGTATGTGATATAGAATTAAATTAACTACACAGAACTACTATTTTGTATGACGATGAGGAAAATTCAGAAAAGGGCGTGTTTACGACCAAAGTAGGTACTTCTACCATTTTTTCTCACGTTTTCTTATCGATATACAGTACATATTCAACGCATGTATTACAACAATTGATATTTGATATGTTTCTGATTTTGCTTTAAAATTTCCTGCTGCTCTTAACACTAATTACTGTTCCTTTAATCTTCGAATAAAACCTTTGCCAAATTTTTTCTACTAGAAATAGTAAAACACTCAGTAGCACCCCTCCAACCATAACTAAAAATTATCACACAAATTAAATAATGTAAATACATTTTGAGCTACCTACCCAAAAAAGCTCCATAGCTATCTGATAAGCCAACACTTTCAAAATTACCTCCCATTACATCACAGGTGGGTTTTGTAGCAAAAAGTCTTCTATATTCTCTGCTTTGAATGCCAGTTTCATGAATTTTGTGCATCCTTAAATTTGATGTTAGTTAGTTATTTGATATGTTTGATGTTTTTTACCCTGTCCTTAGTTTATCTTGATAGCTGGAATTTTTCTTCATAAACAACCAATAGTTGACGTGTGTGTTTTTAAACTTTATTTCTCTCAAGCTGCATTTTTCATTTTCATAGAACCAGTCATTGACATATTTGTAAATTTCATAAGTGTCTCCATAGAATGCAAAAAAGTCCTTCTGCACCCTTTTAATTCCTTGCTCGGTAGACATAAATTCAGGCTTGCTAATTTTCTTTACAAACTCTTTAGTTTTTTTCTGGTCGTGCTTTAACTCCTGAAAATTGAACTTTCATTACAAGAAAAATAAAAACATAAATAAATTACATTGAAATAATCCATAGTAATATTTTCCTTGAACCCAACGGGAATTCTGGATTGAAACAAGCTCTCCAACGTATTCAGGCTTTCAGTTGTCGACTGTAGTAGAGCCACAATACTGGCCGAAAATGACGTATACAAAAACATGAGCGAAATTAGCGTTAAAATAAACACGATCCTTCCAGAATTACTTCTGGGCTCTGATTCATATCCTTGTTGAGCTGCAGATCCGATTTCCATTAGAAATATATCTACTGCGGCAGGTCTAAAATTAATTATAGAAATACATATCAAATACCTATAAAAAAATTAATAACACAATAATTGTGAAGATTGAAAAGTCAATTGAGATGCCTAGACTGCTAACAAAAAATGTTTTGAAACATCAGGAATTTTGGCTCTGGGTCAGCTTAGAAACCTCCATTCAGCTTTATTTAACATATATTTTTAGATCTAGTTATCTTCTGCTTAAGGTAAATAAAGCATGCCTCTACAATTTTTGTCAAACCAATATCTTAACCTTCGTGGAACCTATAAAGATTTCCTTACAAGAAATTTAAATTTTGAGTTAGTTTTGGGAAGTTTGGGTTAGTTTAGGTTTCTCTTCAAGGAGCCGTGAGACCTGGTCGTTGGTGAAGTGAAGGGACCCAGCGACTGAATATTTATACTGGGCAGACGTTGCTGAGGACAGCTCATCCCCTATTTTCTTCGTTCCTATTGCGATTTCTCCTGATAAACTCTTCTTTGTCAGCGCCCGACGCTATTACAGTATTCAAGGGCTATGGCACCTTATTTTTGAATATTATCCTTCTTCCAAAACCAAAACATACTTATGATGGATGGATACCACGAGAAAAGGAAGGTTTACGGTACATACCGAGACTGCTCGTAACATTCTCTCTCCCAGATATTATCATAAGACGAGCACCAGCATACTCGTTTATTCTACGGATTAGCAAGCCAAAATAAACAAAAAACTAGGAATCATAAGAGTAGGTACTCGATTTTCATAGGCACGTGATAGACAATCACAAAACTAGGATCTGAACTGTAAAGGAGAAAAGAACAGGGCGGCCAGAGGGAGCCGAGCCAAACAGAATACTCGAGCAAAGCTGAAATCACAAACCGGCTCAAACAACATAGATTCGAACCCCTCTGATGAAACTAACTTTAACTGAACTACAAAGAAAAACAAATAAATAGGGAGCCAGACATGCCCAAGTCACGAGCATAGCGGCGATCCCTAGATCACTACGGGGACGCGTCAACACAGACTGAAGATACCGCGAGTCCAAATGAAAAAGAAATAGACACTCTAAATGATAAACAGACAGATAGACAAAGAGGATATCCTCTGCGGGGTCGCAAAGCAGGAACCGGAAGATTCGAGGCATTTGTAGACCTCGAGGGGTATATAGTGAAGGACTAGATATAACTAAGGAAGAAGTCCAACACGCCATTCAGTTATCCAAAAACAGAAAAGCTGCAGGTTCAGACGGTATTTACTCAGATTATTATTAAGATCTTAAAAAATGAGGAGTCACTACACGCAATAGTGAAGCTTATTTTCAGGCATCGAGGCTTTCTAGAAAGAAAATGCAGACTTTCCGAAAATAACCAGTCTGTCTAGTGCTATCTAAGTCCTTCTATATTAGCATTTGTGGAGTGGTTATCAAATCAATTTTTGGGTGAAGAGTCTGGAGGAAGAAGAGGTGGTGCTCTATGCAACAAAGACAAATTTAAAATATTTTTAAGATACGTGGGTGACCCGGGGTTTCAGGCAGGAGTAGGCGAGGATGTTGGTGTTTACCAAACTTCGGTGTCTAAAGTTGTATTGGAACGGAAGTAGCTGATAAGATAATTCAGCAAAGTGAACGATGGATTAAATTTTCCCGCAGTCCTGCGGATATAATATTATCCATTTATAGTTTGGCAAGTGGTAACTTGGTAGAGACGAAAGGGGGAAGAAAAGTTGGGCGTAACCTAAGAATATTCACTGACACCTCAACTGACACCGCTTGATGACAGCCATGTCTTTGGGTTCAGTGGCACCAAAAACACCAAGGAAATAAACCAAAAAATTATTAGGAAAAAAATTCTTGAGTTTCACGAATAACCACGCCACTGGTGCTGTCGTTCAGACTCTAACCAATAGAATCATGCCTCTAAATAATCACGCCTCTCCGCTTCCTTCATTTCGTAATGTTGCCGGATTTTTTCCTATTTCAAAATACTACACGGCCCATATTGCAAAAAAAATAGGTCACCAACTTGTTTATTATTGTTTCTGTCAAGTTTGGCATAGCAGCAAATTCTTTTTGAGTTCGCCGTTTGGCTAGCCAGACTATACAATCCAATGTCCACAGGTACAGGTAAAATTTATCACCTTTCAATGCTATTTGATAGGGAAAAGTGATAAATTTACCTATACCTGCGGACATCGGATTGTGAATAGGATATAGAGGCGAAAGAGCGGTGGCAAGCAAAATAAAATGTTGAGTATCTACTCTATGTACTAGGAGTATGTACTTATGACACCGAAATCTTTTTTATTCTTACGAAATGGAGTATAAGCTCAGACTTCATACTCATGCTCACGAGTATAGACTCCGAATTTAAATTCAGTTTTTATTCATACCACCCAATGGGTGGTATTAATAAACCTGAGTCTGAGCACGGAGTTAATGCTTGGAGTATGAAGGCAGAGTCTGAGCTTTTACTGTTGCTTGGTATAAATAAACACAAGCTGAGCATTCGCTCATTTTCTAGCTTGAACTCAAGTATCTTGAGGCATATGCTCACACGCACAGTACAGCGCGAAGTGGCATGGGGGTGTTTTGGATTCAGATAAAAAACATGTCTCAACCTGCAAAAAATGATGAATTAGGAATTTGGTGTAAAATAATACGGAATCTCTGTTCCAGTTGTTCAAAACACCTCTCAATGATGACCCTTTCTCTGCATGTTGTTGAATACTTGTTGTTCTGGATTACCAGGTGCTCTGAAAGGTGTTATAAGCCAGGGAGCGATGCCAAATGCTGAAGCGCCTAGGAAAAGGGCACGAAATTGATTTCTACTGATAACTGGATTTGAGAATTGGTCCAAATACGGGCATCGCCATCATAACCGGAGCCCGGCAAAGAGACATTCACGCATGTAAACATTTCTGAGCTGTTGCGAGAACATTGAGGCTGAGAAATCCTTTTTGGTTGATATAGGTTTTCGTCTCTATGGAAAGCAGGCTTTAAAATGGGGATATGAGTGCAATCTATTGCTTCTATTATTGCACAAGGGAAATTGTATGACTCTTGCCATGCAGCCATTTCTCTCTCAAATTCTTCATCAGTAAAAGGAAAATGGTTCCAAATCAAATTTTTGTATTATTCTTAATAACATTCTGCTATGACATTTGAGACAGTTGGTTGGCGAACTCCTATATCTGTAGCAACGTCATTCTGAATACTAGTATCCGCCACATACTTTAGAATTTTTTTAAAACGTTGTAGTTGGCGTGGGAGCTCCTCCTCTCCTTTCCTCTGAATGATGTGTTCACACATTCATTTAACATCTCAAAGTGATGTAACACTTCCCGGTCTCGATCGTCCAGGCCTCTACGAACTCAAATATACTTTAGGATTGCGTAAATTATTTATAAATTCGGCCATGATGTCACTCTCTTCCTAAGTTGAGTTTGCTACTAACTAGACTCAAGTGGAATATACCAGATGCTCCAGACTTGAAGCAAAAACTTTTTTATTAATATCTACTAGAGCAAATGCTCACAAACTAGAGTCAACCGAGTTTGAGCGAAAGTTTAACTTTATTTATTAATACCAGTTGCAGCATAATATACTTCGAATACTTTGAGTCGATAGTTTGGGTTAGTTCTAGTCAGTAAGTAAATATTTGGTTTAAGGTCTTTGTATGAGTTGGATTTTTATGAGGTCGCTCTCATTCCTAATTCGTATAGGTTCTTCATTTTAATTTTTTTTTTAAAATATATATTCTTCTATAATATACATAGGCAGCTCTAAAATTATAATTTTTTTTTGACATCTCTTGACTTTTTAAATAACTGCTGATTAAGCCTTGTAAAGTCATCATTGAAATATATCCTTGTTTTCTCCAACTAGTACTCACTCATTCACCTCAATGCCTTCCAGCTGTTTAACTTTAAGTTGTACTTTCTGCTTTGCCACCTTTTCTTTAAACTTGACAACAATGGGTGCATTTCCTTTTTTGGACATATTATGTATTGTGGGTTTCTTGAATATCGTTAAGATTTACATCCACATTCATGACACCAAGTAGTTTTTGAACTAATGTCTCTGGTTTTTCATTTTGATTGGGTATTCCAGATACCTATAATTAGATTTTTTTCTTTGTCTTGTTGTTCATTTTGGTTTATTTTATCTTCTATTTCATGCCCTTTCACCTGCAGTTTCTGGTTGTGGTCTTTTAGGTTCTTGACTTTTGGTGTAAGTGTTTCGATAAGCTTCTTCTGCTCATCGAAGCCATCGGACATGAATTTCTGAAAGTTCTGATTCCATTAGTTTTTTGAATGGCACATAATATTTATTGAATAATAGACCTATCTATTTTACCAGACAAAGAGGTAATAATACGAAAACTTTATTGAATAGAAAAAGACGCAGAACGCTTATTGCGCAAGACGAGGCGAAACGTACCAAATTATGTTAGACTTACGTATAGCAATCCGTTCTTAATATTTGCACGGGATAAAAAAGGAAAAAGGAAAACCGCGTGACGTGCAACGTATTTGTCAATCAAAAACACAAACAATTGAAAAGCGATCACTTGTCAAGCTACGTCAAGTTGAATATCAAGCATAATATTATCCTTGTCAGACGACGGGCAATCAACAAGGACAATGAGATGCCCAGCGTGCAAAAGGATTACTTCACACCTGTACTAGTTAGCCAATAAAAATGCATTGCCTCGTGTTGCGCGCGCATACAGGTAAAAATAGATAGGTCTATTTTTTCACTGCGATTTTTATCTTCTTTTCCTCCATGTTCTGGTTCTTATAATAATTCAATCATGTTCAATGTATTGCCTGAATTAAGCACCTTTGCCTGAGCAGCACAACTTGGATGATAATTTGATCCGCACTTTTCTACTACATTTTTTTGCAGTGTTTGCACTATTTTGTGGTTTCTTCAGGAGCCTTATAGGGCAATCCAAACAAAATGGCGGCCAATGCCAAAAAATTGGCGCCATAAATTTGTGACATTTTTCATCAAAAACTGTTTTTTAGGTATTTTGTGGTGTTTTAAGATGATTTTCTAGTGCCTTGAAGGATAATTTTCGTATTTTAAGATGGAAAGTTTTTAGTAGAGGTGGGTTGCGATTTCAAGAACTGTGACTTTGTCACTGCTACTCGTCTGTCACAGTCACGACCTGCTCCAGTCTCAGTCAAGTAGCAGTGACATTTTGTCACTGCCCGTTCGAGCTCCGACCGATGCAGCGCGGACAAAACTCGAGCTAAGTGATGTAAATGAAATAATAATATTATAAATCGCATTATGGTCACGCCAAATGGAAACTGCTACTGCAGAGGGCAGGCTGGAGAGTGGAGCATCTCTCTCAGCCGTGAATGCGGACTGCGACTTTGCCATTTTGCGATGTAGCATTAACATAATATTAGCAGTACGGCCGCCAACTAAGGTAAAACTGCTCCAAAAAATCACTGCTATTTGTCACAGTGACACGACTGGAGCAGTCACGTCTTGTCACAGCTCCATTAAAATCGCAGGTTGGCCCACCTCTAGTTTTTAGTTTAAGAAATTATTAGTGGAAAACCCGGATGGTTGCAAAAGTTATGATTTCTTGGTGACAAACCTTTACGTACTAAACAATTAGGTAAGTACTATCCAGGATTTGTTTCCTGTTTAGTGTTTTCTTAACCAAATCCTGAATCCTGATGATTCTTTTATTTGTCTGCTATTCAAGGTATTGACACAAGTTGAAGACGTGGTGGAGGATAGTAAATGGCTTGAATCCATAACCGTTTATGTAGAGAGACTTTTTGGTTTTTTAATACGGATTTCCTCAGATTTTTTCTCTTTTGCTACAATCCATGAAACCCTTACAAAGTACAGACAAATCGTTTTTCTCCATTAAAAACCTATGTTTTGTCTGTGCAGGAACGGCATGAAACGAGACTCGCGATTAGAACGCCTCCCACAACTAAGTACAATACATAACGTATGCATTTTCCAAAAAATCAACACTTTACAAACTTTATACAAATCAAAAATCGCAATAAAACGGCATTTTTTTTTAAATAAAAAGGCATTGGCCTCCATTTTGAATTTCTTCTTGACAGGTATTGGATTTCCCTATTGTTTATGTTTACGTTTTTTGACATAACCTCACTATTCTTTTCTCGAATCAGTCTGAACCAATGAACTATAGCCAAAAACTGGAATGCGCGCACATTGCCATATCTGCCCAAAAAATGAAGCCATGAAAGACAGATGCCACAAGGGGGAATGTTGTTTTTTTCTGTTGCTTGCTGACATATGACGTTTTTTTGTAATTTTCTGTAAGCCTTATAGCTGCCTATAGGCAATTTGCAATTCTGCACTTCTCGTAGCTTACAGAACATCTTATAGAATCCTAAATATTTCTGATTGGTTGTTTGGAAATCGATGCATTTTGCAGTGTCTTCTATAGGCTTATAGAAAGTTATAGATTTGCTTACAGATGTGCACAGAAGTGACCTGTAAGGTAGACCAACAAATGTCTGACGAAGTACTAATAAGAAGAGGTGTCCGGCAGGGTTGCACTAAGGGAATTTCTATCAACGGCGTGAACATTAACAATCTTCAGTGATGCGAACGATACGATTTCAATCGCTAATAGGGAACTTTACAATTTTTTTTTTTATTTTTTCAAATCATTTATTTATGCCTTGAAAGAGTATTCCCCAAATATTATTCCCTAAAACTCATTAATAACTTGGTAACAAATGTTTAAAATTTCGCGCGAATTGAAAGCATTTCAAACGACCCTAAATGCGCGCGAATCTGGATGACGTCACGAAGTATGATTTTGCGTTAAGCCGGCGCCACACGATGTGTCCAACCATTGGCCCCAACGTTGGATCGATCCAACGTTGGGTACAGTGTTTTTTACTCTAGCATTCGGTAAATTTATCATGTATCCGATGAGCGCACGGCTACACCGATGCCACAAATCGCTGTCTGTCCAACGTTAAAAGGCATTCGACACATCGTGTGGCGCCGGCTTCATCTTGTCGTCAAACGTCATACTTTATTGTATTTAATTTGGTTGATTTCCACATTTTCCACAGTTATTTGGTTTGTTGTTGTTTTGTGCTGCGGCGAGTTGTAAATTTTGGAGTATAATGGAAAAAAAGATTCGCACATACCTACTTACTTTTGCTACCATATCACAAATTACAGAATTGTCGCATTGGCCTTTGGAATTTCCTTCTCCGTTCATAATTAATAGGTATATCGTTTTATCCATATAATGCTGAGCTGATCATTAAATTTAAGTTAAGTAAACCAATTCTAATAAATGATAAAATTTAAAAAATCAGAGAAAAACGTAAATAAACACAGCTAACGGGTATTTATTATGTAGAGTTCGAGTAAACGCTCGGAGTTGATGTTTTGTTCTTTTATCCCTGTTCTTATCATAAGAAAAAAAGACGGAAAATGCTCCGAGCACTCAGTGTTTCAAAACGAACTCACGGTATGATGGACCCAGATAGCAAAGAAATATTCAATAAATATTTTTTTTAAAATATTTTTTAAATATGAAAGCGACAGATTTTTAAATATTTTAAATATAATATTTCTGAAATATTTACAAAAAATATTATGTCTATATTTCAAATATAATATTGCACAAATATGAAATATGAGAAAAAAAACTTCAATAAATATTTTAAATAGGTATATATTACTCAGCTAAATATTTTTTTACAAATACGTTTAAATATTAATTTTGTCTATTAGGTATTATTGGTTACGTTCACAAGCACTCAACTGTTGCCAACAGTTGAGTAGAGGTATGTTCGCACATAAATTACAAACCAGTCAGAGCATTGGTTGAGGACAGTCAGGAAACTAGTTCCAACTAATAAAATTCGCTCTGACCAATTTGTATAATTTATGTGTGAACAGACCTCTACTCAACTGTTGGCAACAGTTGAGTGCTGGTGAAGGTACCCATTAATAGGTCTGTTTCTGCAGAAATCACAAATCAGTCAGTGACAATTTCATTGGTTGAAAACAGTCAGAAAACTAGTTTCAACCGATGAAATACACTCTGACTGGTTTGTGATTTCTGCAGAAACAGACCTATTATTTTCGCAAACAGACATTAACAAAAAAAACGAAAAAGAATAGCAACATCATCATTTGGATTTTCCACATCACTCATTGCCTAAACCGTTGATTGCCTAAACCTAATGAATGTCTATATATACACAGGGCGAAAATTAGTTCGAAAGAGCACAAATAAATAACTTGATTATAAGTTTATCACACCGTAGCCACTTGCACTATTAGTATTTTTGTTTTAAACAATAATTATCCACATTTAACACCACTTGAAAAATGAAACCACAAATTCACAAAAATCCAAAATGCACGCTAAGGACACACCAAACCCAAAAAGCGGCAGAGCATGAAGTAACATGGCGGCATGGATGGCGTCCGTCGTCCCGTTTTTCGGAGACTTTGAATGCGCGCGCATCCTATTTATGTGTTTAGTCTTTAAGCCCAAATTTCATATCAAACTCAAGAGGTTCGATAGTTTAATCGGCGAGAGCCGGGTTCGGTTCTCACGCCGAAAAACTTTCTTTTTTTTTTGTTTTTGAAACAATGACATAAAATAAGAGTTATAGGGTCATTTTAAATTTTTAGGCTTTATCTACAAATTATGCTGAACATTTTTTTGACAATAAAGCATTATTATAGGGGTTAATTTTTGTATTTTGGATTTGCTAACTTTCTTTCATTTGAAATACCAACATAATTATTTATTATTACATTATACAAAAACTAGAATACTTACATCACCAAACAAAATAGGAAGGTATTGGTAGGTATTTTGGATTTTTCTCAAATAATATTTTTCAAATATTTTGTAAATAATGGATTTCTAATATTTGCCATTCATTTAAATGTAAATATTTAATGTATATTACAAAAAAAATATTGCATTTGAAATAAATGAAAAATAGTCATTAAATATTTTAATAAAATGATTATCGAACACATTTTTTTAATTCCGAATTATAATTTCAAATAAAAAATCGATGTGAGCAAGTGTGCCTGTTTATAATTAGTACTTATTTTATGGTACCCGAACAATTTTTTTTTTCAAGAACTCATTTTGCTTTTTCTCAAATATTTTAAAAAAAATGGATTTCGAATATTTTTCATCAGTTAAAGAGGAAATATTCAATGTATATTATAAAAGAAATATTGCATTTGAAATAAATAAAAAATATTTATTAAATATTTGATAAAAATATTATAAACCAAATATTTATTAAATATTTGTTTAACATAATAAATATTTAAATAAGATATAAATATTATTAAATATTTAATGGATATTTAATAAATATTTCGTGCTATCAGGGGACGGTTCCTGACAGACACTGATAGATCATACTAGATGACGTCACGACCAGTACCAGAGCGTTTTTTCCCGCTGGAAATAATTTGAATTTTTCCGCATTTTTAATTCCTTATTGTGGCCGTTTGCGACAAAAAAAATTGTTTTTTTTCGCTGATATAGATTTTAATTAATGTATTCTTATGATGTATAGTAATATTTTCATGTTTAAATTTTTTGTCAAGTTCCCTATTCTCTGGAAGGTCTTCAAGTATTACTTGATCATTTGGCTACTGAAAGTAGAGAATTTGGATTAAAATTGAACGCCAAAAAAACTAAATGGATGGTAATAAGTAAGAACCCAGTTGAAGGAGAATACTAGGTATATTTTTCAGATACAGAAACAACAGATCGATCGGGTCCCATCATACAGATATCTAGGATGTCAGGTTAATGAAGACTGGGAAAACATGCAGGAGGTTCATGTTAGGATTGAACAAGCCCGAGCATCATTTGTAAAAATGAAGTCCGTGTTGTGTAGTCGAGGTCTCTCGCACTTGGTTTGCACTCGAGTACTACGTTGCTACGTCTTCAGTATTCTCTAGTATGGGATTGAGGCGCGGACTCTGACAGACGTCATGTACTTCGGACTGCTTCGGGCACATAGGTACTCAGGAATGACAAATAGCTAATTTTCAAGCTCATAATAGAGGGAAAAATTGAAGGCAGAAGAGGCCCTGGACGTCATATCGGCCGACATTCTAAAGCACGTAACAGGAAGGTAGGTACCTATCTACAATCTTTAGTAATATAATGGAAACAATGCATGACCCCTCCTGCATGGAAATCCGCATAGCTTGTACGAATCGAGAAATAATAAAAATAAAAAAACTGCGAATGATCCCCTAAAGTTTAGTCCGCCCTGTCTTATTCTCAATACAAATGGCAAACTTTTGGAACACCTTATCTTATCAAGACTCTCTGAGAGCCTACAGCTGAAGGAAACATCTCGGTAATCCAGAAGCCACATCGAACACAGAGAAAACGGAGTAATCGTTATACTTGACCTCCTTCAACTTGGCATCATGGCAGGCGATCCTGAAGGAAAAAGGAATTGAAAACATGGAGAAACATCTTTCTACTTCATCGTGGAGGCGGAAGGAATGGAAGCACCATCATGTCCTGCGGCGTCCCACAGAGCTCCATCTTGTGCCCAACCCTGTCTTACATATTACATATTGGCAAGGATGACGTATGACGGTCTGCTCTCAAAAAGCGTAACCCTCATTGGTTACGCGGACGATGTAGCTATGATTTTAATGGTAAAGGATTTGGAAGTAGTGGCAAACCAAATTGAAGCAGCAATGACACTCACAGCTAAATAATTAATAGAAAACCACTACTGGCGCAAGAAAAAACAGGAATTATCGAATGTAATACCACAAGAGGTTTCAGGATTACCGGATAATACTTTTACCTGCCACGAAATGCGTCACGCAGCAACACCACGACTCCGAAGGAGGAGTGGTGTTGCTGGTAACTCGTTGAGTGTCAGGTAAAAGTATTAGGTAATCCTGAAACATCGAGTGGTATTCAAAAGGTTATACAACGAACTAAACTTTGAAAAATTTCTATAATAGAATTTGCCATAAATGCCACCAAGCGCGATAATCCCAAAAGGCTTATCACTTTTTAAGCCTCTCGTGTCATATGGGAATAATGTACAGTGAGTTGTATAATTGGATAAATTCACCTTAAAAACTGTCCCAATTGAAATTTTCGATATTCTTGGAAGGGGGTCGAGACCAACATCAGAGATTAAACGTGTGTGAAGATAGCAGACGAAAGATATAGCAGATGACAGAGCCGAACGTAGCCGATCGTAGATACACTGCCCAACCTAGTCTCAGTCCACCTAAAATTTTAATGATTATTCATTTGAAATATCTTATTTTTTTAGGATCTTTAAAAAGCTTTCTTTTTGGTCATTATGAAATTATTTGATCAAACGCCTACTCTTGGCCTAAAAAAATCGTAAGCAGATGAAACAAAAAATTAAGCGTAGTTCTTGAACCATGGGATTCTACATCAAAGTGAGGGTGGTTTTAAATTGCCATGTGGATGGGTAATAACCGCCTACCATTGGTTTGAACTCAAGAGAGACCATACATTGCTGACAATTCTGACTCTTAAACTAAAAATCTTGTTGCTTGAATACAACAAGATAAAACTTACCTCAAGCAAATTCGAGGTTGAAGATATCGTTTAAAAACAGGATCAGTCCATTCCCAATAGACCACCAAATAAACGACCAAAAAAATTATAGCAATAAGACCAAAACTGCTCAACCAAACATAGATGTCAAAAGGCAGTGTGAAAACATTGCTAATGTATGAGTGAGGAGTGGCTCTGAAGACGAATTTTTTCTCTGTAATAGCTGTTTGGCCTAATATGGCAAAATGGTCGATCTCTTTGCTAAATAACTTAGATGGCGTTGCTGAAAAAGAGATTTTATTATTGGCAATTTTAAGCTAAATTTTGAGTTATTGGCTTAATGAAGCTTCAGTCACTGTTCTTGAAATTTGATTATGTGTCAAACACCTTCATTACACAGGGTGGTCCAACTTTACCTGCAACATCACAATTCCCAACTTCAAGATCATGAAGCATTGTAGTATTGCCATCATCGGCATTCCTCCTAAAAATGTCAACTTTGGTAGCATTAACAATATTGAATAAATGTATCAGCAACGCAAAATTTAACTTGGACATTGTGTCTCTCAACACCTTATACCTGAAATAAAACATCAATCAATAAACGATATATTTAACGCTACTAATTTTTACTGGTAATCCTCTAAATGCTCAACAGTGTCCACATCCTCTATGACATAGGAAACTTTTATGGGTACTTTATTTAGGTGTCTGAGCTTGCCAGCTTCGAGTTTACTCAAAGTTTCTCTATAACCTTCTTGTTCTGTCCAATTTCCAATTATATTTGCTTCTAATTTAGCTTTAAAAGATGATCTATAAACTGATTTCAATACAAATCCATTGAACGTTTCTTCAATAAAATTTACGTCACTATTTATTGAATAAAATTTGAAGGTTTTTGATAAACTTGAATTGTTTATGTAAAACATCCAGTGGCTTCTCGGTGAAAACATTTCGTGATTTTGAAGCTTAAAGTATAGTTATTTTCAATATAAGATATTTTAATAGATAATTTGTCTTACCTTTTTGAAATTCTTTTGAGCTATGTCACAAGTCATATCCACAAATATGAAACTGTATTGGCGTTCCAAAGTTCTTTGTTTGAATAATTTTGATACTAATGTCACATCTTGTAACTGTTTTTCCAGTTTTATTTGTTGAGCTGCAATTTGAATATTAAGTTTGATTCTAAATTTTTTCCTTTAATCCATACCTTTCGGCCAACAATTGCAGACATACAAATAATTCGGATATCGGTTATATTCCATGAAATCTTTAATGAATAATATTAATTTACTATCATTTTGTAACACGTTTCCATTGACATGAAATAAAATGAAAATCAAAATAAATACAGACACTCTCAGATCCATGATGACCGCCTTTAGAATGTGTTCCGAAGCAACTCCGGGAATTCAAAGTTGCATGGTTAATTATAGCTTTCAATTAAGTAAGACTATAATTGCTAAAAGTATAGCCAATTATCGAATCAATTATTTTGTAGTTGATGCGCCCCAAACAGGGATGGATTTGGACTTTTTCAATAAGCGAACAAAGTTGAATTCCAAATATTCTCACCCTTACCTCTTGGTGCTTCAACTCATAATATAATAACTAAAATTAGGTGCCCTAAATAGGTACTCAACTCAACTCAAATTCTTTATTTAAATAATTCCATTGTTATTACATTTTCAGGTAGGAGGGTTAGGTCCCTCTTACTTAACTGAAAAACATACAGCATACTTAAATTCTAAGAACATGGACTTAAACTACAACTCAGTGGGGCGCAGCCCACTGTGCGCACAGTCACGCCTAGCGTGCTGTTTACGCTGTTTTAGCTGGTCGGATGTTATGACCACCAAGCCCCTGATCCTATCCTTGCTTCTGTTAACTCTGCTCGACGTTACCAGGTCGCCCTTACAAGTCGTATTTGGACTTTATTTAATGAAATATCTAAATCAACAGCCAACGTTTCGACGCATTCCGCGTCATTCTCAAGGCTAAAAGAAAACATGCAAAGAACGTTACAAGCATTTCACAACGATTAACATTTTAAAAAATGACTGACAAAATAAAGTTAAACATCCCACCCCTACAGATAACACTAGTAATGTAGTGTATAGAATACCATGCAATAACTGCAATGTATGCTATGTAGGCCAAACAAAACAATATCTGAAAAATCGCATATCAGAACACAAAAGGGATTGTAATATTACTAAGATAGATAATCCAAAAACAGGGCTAGCAAGACATTACTTCGAAACTGGATACCAGTTTGACTTCCAATCATCGACTATCTTAGACAGTCACCCTAATTTTCAACAAAGACTCTTATTAGAAATGTGCCATATAACGACTAATAAACCCAATGTAAACCTTAACATGGACACACAAAACTTAAGTACAATTTACTGCAACAAGTTATAAACCGACCATTCGATTGTTTTCAATTGGTTCTGTTCCCCAAATTAAGATTTTTTAAAGGCGAAATTTGGTGGGGTGGGAATCAATATTATCAATAATTTAGTTTATTTTTAACCATATATGAAATGTTGTCATTACTGACTTTTCAAAAATTTGAAAATGTCACATTTCTGTCTTTTCACTTTCCTGGTCCATTACCTGTGCCAGGACGGGAAATGGACGTAGACTCAACAACAAAGGATGAGCTCTTAGGGTTTTTGCGCGTTAGCGCCGGTTTGACTTCAAGGGATTCGACAGCCCTGCATCATAGCCAGTTCGGTGATCTGATGGATCACCGATAATGACTTGATACAGGTGGGGAGGATTGTATGGGATGCCAGAGAATGTGGGTTGAAAGGATTTCAAGAATTGCCAGGGGTTATGGGGGTTCGAACTTCGAAGTAGTTCGGCAGATTCTTGTAGGGAGGACCGTGTACTATGGGGTTGTCTGGGTCATATCTGATCGCAGTGAGACTGCGCGTGAGTGGGCCTTGGATCTGTGACCTGTAAAATTTGCCGCTGACATCGTCCAGGTAGTCAGTGATATAGGGAATGGATGTTTGCACATGCATGTCCCTTATCCTGGCGTACCTGGACTCTGTCAGTACTACCCCCAGAATTCTGTTCTGGAAGCGCTGAAGGCGGTTCCTATGTGTTCTGGATATGATGTTCCAGACAGGGGCCCCATAGGTAAGCATCGGCCTTATGACTTGCTTATAGATGCGGAGTTTGTTATCGGGAGATAAAGAGGAGTTGGGACCTATTAGGGGATAGAGTTTCTGCTGCGCACTGAAGGTGCGAGCCAAAGCATGGGAAACGTGATGGTGGAATTTCATTCTCTGGTCGAAGATGATGCCTAGGTATTTGACTTTTGGGGACAGATTGACAGGGATATTATTTACGATAAGTGGGTTGGGCATTGTGCTATTGGTATGCATATGAGCTCAGTCTTTTATCCATTAACACCAAGCTTCCACTTATCGTAATAAGGTTGAAGGAGGAAATTTTGTTGCTTGCGTGTAAAAGGATTGAGCGTAAACAGCAGTGTCATCTGCGTACAGCGCCAGATTTGTATTCTGGAATTTTGGAATGTCCGCTGTGTACAGAGAGTACAGCAGCGGACTGATGTGCAGTGGAAAATTGAAAGTTGCGAGTAATTTATAGATAAGGCCTGCGTGCCAGACCCTATCGAAGGCGCGCTCCATATCTAGGAGCAGAAGAGTCGTGTTCATGTGCCTGCTGAACGCTTGGAAGGTGTCGCAGCAGATTTTGGCTGCAAGAAGAGTGGTGTTGTGACGTGGGCGGAATCCGAACTGCTCGTTTGGAAGGATGGAGAAGTTCTCGACGATCCTGTTGACCCTGGACAGGATTAACTTCGCCACGAGCTTGGCAAAGGAGTTTAGAAGGGAGATTGGGCGGTAAGAGGATGGGAGCGATAGGTTTTTTCCTGGTTTGGGGATCATAACCACCACAGCCATTTTCCATTGAAAGGGAAAATGTTGCAGTTTTAGGATTGCGTTTGTTATTTGTACTAGCTAGACAATAACTTTACGCGGGAGATTTTTGAGGGCTCGATATGGGATGCCATCTGGTCCGGGGGCCTTCTCGCTTGGGAGCCGGCGGATAACTTGTGTCATCTGGCCGGGCGTGACAATGAGTTCAGCGAGCAAGTGCTGGGGGATGGGGTATTTCCGAATAGCAAAGGCTGCCGCTGTACGCTCGATTTCTTCCTGTTCTGGGGAGTTGGGTGGGGGTCCGGAATGAACCCTCTCTAGGAAAGAAGCCAGAGCTTCCGCCTTGTCTGGGGCAGTGACGCAATCCCTGCCATTACTAGTAAGTGCAGGGGTGCGCGCAGGCTGCCGCCTTATCCTTGACGTAAGGCGCCATAGAGAGTTATCTTGGGGACGAAGGTTGTCTATAGTTTGTGCTCATCTACGGTTCTTGAGCTCGCTGATGCCATCTTTGATGGCACCCTCGAGTTCCCGAACGCGTAGGCGATCCTCGTCCCTTCGGAAGCGTTGCCACCTCCTCCGGGTGCGATTCTTCAGCGCGATTAGTGCAATGAGCTCTCGAGAGAGCTCTTCGCGGCCTTGATGGACAGTCACCCTAGTGGCGAGGGAAGTTTGGGTACGCTGGACGTTCCTGGTTAAAGATGCTCTAAAGCGTCTATGGTATCAATTTGATTAGGAACTTGGGTTAGAGTGTTGAATGTCTGCCGAAACAGGGGCCAGTTGAAGTTTTTGTAACTCAGACGAACTTGTGGGCGGGGAGGATCAAGTTCGCCATAGGTGAAAAAGACGGGTAAGTGATCTGAACTCAGGGCGTTGATCGTGACGAGATCGGAAAGTTCCCTGAGTCCTTTGCTGATGGCAAGGTTAATGTATGTCGGTGTCATGTTATTGCTAGGATAATGGGTGGGCGATTCAGTACTGAGGAGTATCACCTCCGGTCGGTCGTTGACGGAATCATTTAGGATCATACCGTTGGTATTTCCTCTATGATTCCGCCAAAGTCTGTGTCTGGCGTTTAGGTCTCCAAGCAACAAGGAGCGAGTGTTTTGGGGGAAGAATGGGGATAGGTTAGCTACTGACAGACGGGTCTGCGGGGCGTTGTAGCATCCATTGATCAGTACGTCGTTCGCTAGCTTGATGCACACGTGCTCGACGGCACTTTGCCACTGTGGCATACGCTTGTACGCGATCGGGTTCCTGATCCATATCGCTACACCACCAGCGCGACGGCCGGCTCTGTCAGAGCGTTCACAGGAATAGTTTTTCACCACGAGAGAATCTCCATCGCCTAGCCATGTTTCCACAATTATGGCGATATCAATCCTCTCATGGTGAAGGAAGTGGATCAGCTCACCTAATTTGCCGTTGAGGCTATTTGCGTTCCATTGAACTACCCTGAACGCGACTCAGTCTAAAATTCTTTAAGTCGGTGCTGAAGAATTGGCGGTTGGCGTTACACAACTCCGCGTCGTCATTGCATCGTTCGAGCATTCCAATTTAATGGTCCAATGCTCGCATCATTCCATCCATATTTATCAACGAGTCCAGGCGGGCGAATTTAGCCTGGAACGCGTTAAATGTTTCGCCAAGGTTGGTAGGGGTTTGGTGGTCATTGCGGGGCGGCAATGCTTCGCGCTTGCGCACAACGTTTACAGCGGTTTCGCGCACTCCGCTTTTGCGCACAAGTCCCCGTGGGAAGTCTCTCTCGTAAGCGAAGGTCTGTGGTGGTTGTCGTTGGGGTGGTGGTGGTGCCTGGGTGCCTGGGCCGTTCTTCGACCCCAGGCTGGATTTTGCGGTGACGGAGCAGGAATGTAGGATGGTTTGGGGGCGCTTCTAGCCTCAAGCATTTGCTTTTTAAATTTTTACACCGGGCAGTTAGTGCTCATTGCCCGGTGTGCGCCCTTACAGTTCGCGCAGACCGACTGTTTGTCTCTAT
Organism: Ceutorhynchus assimilis; assembly: GCA_917834065.1. Lineage (NCBI taxonomy): Eukaryota > Metazoa > Arthropoda > Insecta > Coleoptera > Curculionidae > Ceutorhynchus > Ceutorhynchus assimilis. The sequence goes on along the minus strand of OU892284.1, from coordinate 8,984,757 downwards.
TCAGACAGTCGGCCGTCATGTGCGCCTCCGCGCATTTTGAGCATCTGCTCTGCCGATGGCAGCCAGTCATCGTGTGGCCCCACGTTTGGCATCTGATGCACTGGCTGATGTCTTTGCGGTTCTTCCGCTCCTCCCACTGTACTCTGGATGCAAAAATGGTGCGTATTGTGGCTCTTAATTTGGCCACTGACCATTCAGAGCTCGTTACAACCAGGTACAGTGGGCTGTCCTGCCCCGTATTTTTCATCGCATATACTTCCTTGATTCTTATGAAATACCTATCAACTAGGTATTCCTTGATTTCCTGGGTGTTCCCCTTCATGTGTCTTAGGACGAAGGCGTGGGTTTTGTCTGCTGGCTCGGAGTAAGTATGAAACTCGGGCCCGTCGTTTTTCAGATGTCTAGCTAGGCTGTTATGGTCGGCCATGTTTTTTGGGTAGACGATAACCGGCTTCGTCTCCGCTCATGTTTGGGTTGGTAGCCCCTTGTGGGGTACTTCCTTGTATTTGGGGTCATACCCTAACTTTTGGCAGGGTGCCCCAACTTAACGAGACGTCCCCTCGCTTGGGACGTGCCCTTTCTTGTGCCTTCGGACGTCCCCTCACTACGACGTACTCTTTGTACTGTCGTGCCCTTACTTTGAGTTGGAGTCCACTGCTTTAGACGTCCCCTCACTTTTGGATCGTTCCGTAACTTGGAGCGTGCCCTTACTTTTCTGGAACGTCCACTGACTTTGAACGTCCCCTTACTTGTGTGAGGTGCCCTCACTTTTCGACGTGCCCTTACTTTTCGCAACGTCCACTTACTTTGAACGTCCCTTTACTTTTTTGAGGTGCCCTCACTTGTGGACGTGCCCTGACTTTTGGGACGTTCCCTGACTTTGGAACGTACCCTTACTTTGGCTTGAAGCGATCTTGCTTTGTTGGTACTCTCGCAGTGAGACGTTCCCTGGCTTTGGGACGTACCCTAACTTTTGGTTTGAAGTGGTCTTGCTTTATTGGTACCCTCGTCCCCTTACTTGTTTTGAATTAGATTTTTGGTACCCTGACTTGTTTTTCAGAGATACCCTAACTTATTTCCACAAAGCCCAGAAATTTTCTAAGTTTGTGGAATGCGGGCAAAAAATATGTCAATGTGGATGTAGGCCTTTCTGGCCGAGATTTGGATGGGGCGAAAGCCCCGGAGAAAACCGGACGTTGCTTTTTGCGCGTGAAAATCGAGAAATAAAGGCACATTCGCTTCCGAATGCACCGGCACAAAAAACTGTTGTTTTCACACAATGGGATGTAGCAAAAAACTTTATAAACACCGGTTGGTAGCAATCGACTGCACGCTGCAACGGTTAGACGAGAACTAAGTACAGTATAAGCCGGTTATTTCGAATCAATAAATATACAGGGTGGCGCAAAATGAACGTTATGATTTGATTGTTTTATAACTTTTTTATTTTAACTTTTAATTTCCCTTTCGTTTCAGAATTTTATAAAGAAGACTTGGGGAATTTAAAATGGAACAATGCACGATACAACAACGAACAAAAATCATTAAATTTTACTTTGCGCATCGAAACTCAATTATTGTTCTTACGCAGTGTGCATATCGTCGGTATTTTAATGTGCGTGTTGGACCCTCCGTGTCAACAATAAATCGTCTGGTTGCAAATTTTCAGCAACAAGATTCAGTAAGGAACCTCTGTGGTGCCGGAAGACCACGTAATGAAATCCGTGCCATAACTCCAGAAATTTTGCAAAAAGTCATGCAACATGTGTCGGAAAGAGCACGACTTTGCGACTTTGCGCATAAAATGGTAGACTCTTGCGAGATATCATTTTTCACATTTGAGTCAAAAATTTTCTCCATTCATAAACTGTGTTAAAAAAAAAGACATTAACAATTCACTTGAAAATAAAAAAGTTATAAAGCATTCAAATCATAACGTTCATTTTGCGCCACCCTGTACAATGAGATATCTAGCTATATTACTTAAATAATGATAATTATAATTACATATTATCAAATGTTTCAAAACTTCAGTCGTCCATCTTCTAAGCCAACTGAAATAAGAATTAGGTGATTAAGAAAAAAATGTTGCTCAAAATAAGAACTTTTTTTAAACCCAAGTGATATTTGAAGAAAAAATTATGCCCAAGTTCAATGGCATTCTTCGGAATATTCAATAATTTATTGACAATATGAGCTCTGCTTAAAATCGGATTTTTTCCCACATCCTAAATAATAGGTTCAATAAAAAAAATGGCTGATAAGGCAATTAGAAAGACACCAAGATGTGCAGTCTTTATTTAAAACCTATGTAACTTGGGAGAAGGTATAAAAATATGCCATAAATCACTAGCGAATGCTGCCCACCAACCGAATATCTGTCTCTGTTTGCTAGATGAGAGGACAAAATAACTCAGTGGACAGACATACAAAATAAGGTTCAGGCGGTGACAAATCGATAAATCATTGATCGATTCATCAACAACTTGATGTGAAATAATTTGATTTAGTTCATAGAGATGTCAGTATGTATATGTGTTGTAGGATTCATAGCAGTAAATTTGTTTGGTTCAAATGAAAATATTCAAATAAAAAAACCTTGTATGGGCATGGATACCAAAGCGGAAGTATACCCAATAATTATCGTAGAGGCCAAACACAAAGTTAACCTGAGGCCAGAAAACGGTTATTATACAAAGATTAGATTTAATAATATTCAAAACCACACCAGAATAGATGCAATTTCAAATTTAGCTGTCAATCAAAAAAAAAATAGGTTCTCCGATGGGTTCGAATATTCTTTGAAAGCCGATATGGCGTATTTAAACTATTATCCGTTGGTTTGATGGAAAAGCGAACCATAGGATGGATAAGTGTATTTAATTTGATAATGGAGCCGATATTTTGCTATGGGCAATTATTTTGTTGTAATGCGGCGCGACTTGAGAAGATAATGATTGGTTATGGGAAACAATGAGAATCCTATACTGAAGGTTATATTATGGAATTTCATTTAATTTATCAGAAAATGGTTTCTGATTTTAGCATTTTAATGTTTGCATCATTTCTTAGAATCAAGATGATAGTCGTCCAAAGGACTAATGTTGAATAAGCTTTACAATTTGATGCAAGTCGTTGTGTTCTTGTTTAAACTGAATACATATTATCTGCAATTAACTTGATTGGTTGATGTTTGATATCTATATTTGCATATTCGACCCTTCGTTCGTTAATATTCTTTTCCAATCTATTGAGATAACAATGGTGTTATTTTTTAAAAAAGATCGTTTCATATTTCATGAAAATTTTTAAATAACATAATATACCTGAAGAAGTTTTTCCGAAATCAATAAAATTAGATTAGACAAATCGAAAAATTTACAAAAATCAGAAAACTGTAAAGAAGACCAAATGCATGGTCGAAACGTCGGCATAATTTTTTCAAAAAGGGAGTTTTATTTTTTGTTTCTGAAGTCCTAAACCCATCTCTGCTCTGTCGTTATATGTATATTAAGTATGTTTTAAAAATTTGATATAAATTTTATTCAAGAAAATCAAGACCAAGACCAAGACTATCAAGACCCAGACCAAGACTGAGCCAGTCTTGTCTTGGTCTTGAAACATCAAGACCAAGACCAAGACCGCATTTATTTTTCGAGACCAAGACCAAGACTGGCCAGTCTTGGTCTTGGTCTTGGTCTTGGTCTTGCGAAGCCCTAGTTTTATGATACTGCTTAAAAATGCACACAGTAAATTAATGTGTTTTGTGATTTTGATAAACTCAGTAAGGAACTTCATAACGATCGGTTTTGCTGAACTATACACCGTGATTTACGTAGCCCGAAGTTGTCCAGTTTGGTGGATTAATATAAATAGCGTCTATTCCACCTGCCAGCTAATGCACAAGGTACCTAAATCACCCTGTATACTAATAAATAATACACATAAATATGGGAGAAAAAAGATAATAAATGGCATTTATCAGAAAAAAACTCTCAGCAGTACAACAATGAGAAAAAGTCAAGAATACAAACTATAAACTAAAATAACATAAAATTCTGGTGCATAAAAATCGCTAAAAATTCAAAACACTTTCGTCATCACTGCAAGAGTCTCATGAATCTATATTTGAACACATTTGAGTTTATAATTATCGGGAGTATATACGAAGAGTCTATACAGCGATCTCATTCCCAGGCTGAGTGAATAAGGCTATTCGTATGGCGACAATAATGGGTCCATTTCTCAGGGGTCACCTATAGGAAAATGAGAACCACTGAAGAAAAGGTAATATTGGTAATTTAAAAACATCACTCTTTTGAGAGCTCCATTCCATATGGTCAAAACCGCATCGGCAGAAACTGAAGTTACTGAACATATTCTGGAATCATAGTAGCTCTTGCATTCTGACCATACCATTTCTATGGGATTCAATTGGCAATGATAAGATGGAAGCCTTAGTACTCGGTGACCATATTGTAACGCCATTTCATCAAGTCTAAATGGGAAAAAAATAACATTTCAATAATATCTATCATCTAGTAAAAATACAACCTACTGCTGAGCTTACATATACTTTTTGGTCTGGTAGAGACTTTTTAACTATATTCCATAAATCTATTTTCATGGGTGTATTCGGATGTTCGATATTTTTATCTTGTAGCCATCTTAAAAGGAGTTGTTTAGACCAACTTGAGTTTGGAATCTTCTCCCACAGCCTAAAATGGTAGGGTGCGTTATCCATCACTATGAGGGAAAGCTATTCTAAATTTGGGAGTAATTGTTCCTGATGGAACCATTTTTCTAAATTTTCAGCATTCATAGCGTCTTGGTAATCACCGGACTTTGACCCAGATTTGAAAATGAGACTCGCATTTGCCACGAACCCTGTGACTGACGCTTTCTGAACTTTTCTTTTCAATAGTTTTATTTGAACCGTCTTGCCAACTATTTCTAAACGCTCCCTTGCCAATACAACACAAATATATTTATATTTATATGCATTTTTAATTAAACCTTCCAAGAAACCTGTATATCCACGTTTCATCCAAAAAAACGGGTTTTAAAGTAAAACTACAGTTGAAATTATCAATGGAAGGTATTTTGTGGGGTATATATAGCCCTGAAGAAGAAAATAAAATTTTTCGAAAGCTCGGCGTAGCTAAAAAAGTTTTGAGACTTTTATTTAGCCCTACACTCTTTGAAATTATCTGTATGTGCCTTCAAAACCCGAACTCTTTTCCCAACAACGTATGACTGTTCCATTAAATACTTCCTATTGGATATAGTATCTTTCCGCCACTTAAACATTAATGCTCGTAAACCTCTACATAGGGAAGCTTTTGAAATTTCCAAGATTTAGCAAATTTGTTTGGAGTAAAACTAATGTGACGTGTTCTTCTATAGAAAAATTTGTTTTTTTTTTTTGTCAAATTTATGGAATTAAATCAAGTTTATTTAAAACACTTATAGCAAACATTGCGTATATTCTATTTCTAATGGTGTGCTCCTGAACCCTGTAAAGAAGGCGTCCACGAGATCTCTGAATTGCAGCTGTTGTGGATGCCTTATGATCCATATCACTCCCGATCCCATGCGCATTGATCTTTTTAACAGTGGTAATTCCAATTCCCAGGCCATCAGATACTCTTTTCACAAGAAATAAAATCATATAGTATAAAGATACCAAATTTAAAAAAAAAACTCACCTCTAAAACACACTTAAGTGGTAGAGTAAAAATCAAACGAGAAGAAGCCACATGCGTTATCGTTTGTCTCACTTTAAATGGGAGGGACCCAGAGGAAAGGAAATCTGCTTTCTTTGTCAGCGCTGACGACAGTGGCTTCTTGTCGTTTGATTTTTACGCTAACAGAGGTTTTCCTGCCTCCCGCTCCTTTGTAAAGTAGGCAAAATTTTCAATTTCAAAGTCTTGAAATCATATTTTGCTCACCTTCTGAATATCGTCGAGGCATTTTACACAATAATAGGCAAGTGAAATTGACGTGTCTCGCAAAAATAGAAAAAGAGAGCTTAATTGCAATAAATACAAGTTAGAAAGTAATAAAAAATGACATGCGCGCGCAACTCGTGGCTGCAGTGTAGCCAGATTGTATTGTTGCAGAACATATGTAGACAATACAAATCGAACATTATAACGTCAATTAAAACGTGACGCGTCTTTTGACAAAATCGATTTTTTTGACAAATTTCAATATAAATAACTTCTGGTTTCAAGAACCGACGAACGTTTTTGACGTCATTAATTTGTTTCAGTCAATTTTTATTTGTTAAACAAGGAAGGCAAATGCTGGTGGCAAGTACAAACCCTGGTGAAACAGACTTTATCTGTTTTACGATGACTATAAAAAGCCCTATCTGTGTCTTGTAGATCCTTCCGCACTGTGGGCAGTGGTAGTCCCCGATTTGTCCAGGTCGCCGTTGTGCTCTTTGGGCAAGGCAAGTGTTTGTCCCAATCTCGCTGCTTCTTTGCGACCACTTTTGTCAGGTGTTTCTCTATGGTCTTATTAAATCGTTCTTCCATACCATCAGACTATGATATAAAGGTGTTGTCCTTGTCTTACGAATGCCCATGATCTCACACATTTTCATAAAGATGGCAGAATCGAAGTTTTGTCCATGATCTGAATTTAACTCTAGTCTAGTGGCACACCATGACGACTGAAAACTTCGTCCACTACCACCTGAGCAATAGTGATGGCTTCTTTGTACTGTTTCATGGGCTCCCGAGATCTTAGTTCAGGGCCTTTACTGGTAGCACAGATGCATTTTCGGTACCAGTTTTTAACGTCTTCATGATAGTGGACCCAGTAAAAACCTTCTCAAATTTTGTCCAAAGTCGTTAACTCCAAAATATGCACCTGAGTTCCGTCATGTATTTCTTTTAATACATCTTCTACTCGATCTTTTGGAATAACTAGTTTGCTCTTCGTAGTTTTCCCGTTGGCACTTTCCTGAACTCTTTTCATTAAACCATTTTCTACGGCCAGAAAGTTCCACCGAGCCCACAGCGCTTTGTAAATCAGGCTCTTGTTCGACACTTTCCTTAATTCTGGTCTACATTCATCATTTTCTTTGAGATGCAGAATTTTCCCGATGTCCTGGTCTGCCTGTTGATCTGTGGGCCGGTATTCTCGTTCTCGAAAACGCTCACCGCTTTTTAGTCGCTCGGCACTTCTAATCTAAATTTACATTAAAAGTGCTGAGCGACTAGAAAGCGGGAGCGTTTTCAGGAACGAGAATACCGGCCCTCTCTGCTCCCATTTGTTTGGTATTCCATTCATCATCAACGATAAGACCCGTTCTTCTCACAGCTGACCCAGTGTTTTCTTCATGCATATCGATTCTTTTACGATGCTTGCAGTCTTCTTTGCATGGCCGTCCACACAGATCGTCAGAATTTTCATGCAGGTTTCCACGTCGATGTTAAGGGCTTGTGACTCTACGAGTCGTTTTCGAAAACGCTCACCGCTTTCTAGTCGCTCGGCACTTCTAATATAAATTTACATTAGAAGTGCCGAGCGACTTAAAAGCGGTGAGCGTTTTCGAGAACCAGAATACCGGCATCTTCAAAAGCATTGGGAACGATCCCTAGATGGAGATTAGTCTACAATCCCATTGTATATGTCCAAGTATATAACCAGTAACATTTTACTCGGTTTCTCGGTGTTGGTGTTTGCTTGGAGTCGTTTTCCATTTGTCTAACTTCGAGTAATAGTTCCTTCATTTCCCCCATAAAATTTTTCATAACATTCTCGAAGCTACCATCCTCTTTTGACGATTGTTTATCCTTTGGGTCTTCAATAGACACTGCTCGTATTCTGGGTCGTGAGGCAGCAGATATTGTTTCCGGTTCCAATGCTCGGACAAGGGCTTCGCTACTTTTTCTGAACTTAGACATTCTCAGGTTTTCATGGATCTTGGAATCTCTGAGATCATCAATGAATGCAGATACTGCCATCCATTCCTGCATGCCTTCACCAGCTGCAGGAAACGACAAACTCACTGGCCTTTCAATTTCCGATTCGGATTCTTGTAAACTCTCGCCGGGTTTTTGAGTTCTTGATTTAACTTGAGTTCTAAATACCTCTTGCCCTCGCTCTTGCCTGTCATAATGGTCTCTGAAACGCAATTCTAACGTCTGACTTATATGCTGGAAATTCTGTTGGTAGATTGAAGGAATGAACTGAAGAAGATCTGAGGCTGGCCCGTGTAGCGCCACTATCAGTACTGTAGCTTTTTCTTAATCGTTCCGTCCGTTGGTGTTCGCAGCAGCTTCAAATTGTCGGATATACATGGTCCACGATGTAGAACCGTCAAAAGTTGTTGGTTTTATCGTTATACTAGAGAATGCTTCAACATTGCCTGAATTGATGGACTGTAATTCTAATTTATTCACCTTATCTTCAAGTGCTCGAGCTTGGTCCTCAACTTCTTGTCTTAATTGCTGAACATCAGCTATGACCTCAGCTTTTACTCCCTGAACGTCGTTTTTAACTTCTCGACATCGTCTTTAACTTCTTGAACATTGTCTTTAACTTCTTGAACAGCGTTTTTAACTTCTAGAACATCGTTCTTTTTACTTCTTCAATCTTTTGTTATTGGTTGGCGACAGATCCTTGTATGGTTTGAAATATTTTCCGCAGTTGTCCAATGTCATTTTGCCTTTCTTGTTGTCGTTTGACCTTTTCTTCTTGTTTTTCTTTTTGTCATTTAGTTTCTTCTTCTTGTTTTTCTCTTTGTCGTCTAGCCTCTTCTTGTTGCCATCTAGCTTCTTCTTCTTGTTTTCTTTGTTGCCGTTTGGTCTCTTGAAGTTCCGACAATTTGCGCAGAAATTCTTCAATTTTTTGTTCTTCCATTTTTGCTTGTTGTCTCGTATTAAGCATACACAGAATGTTCTGGAATTTCCTCCAAACTCTTTTCAAATATCTTTCTGGGTCTTTGATTGAAGTTCCAAATACGTCGGCGTCGGTGAAGTCACAAATTGGATAACTTTCTTTATTCTCGAATATAGAATGTTCTAGAATTGTCTTGAAATGTCTTTTCAGAATGTTGACTGATATAGAAAACACGTCGGTGCAGTCAAAAATTCGATATCTCCCTTGGTTTCCAAATAGAATTTTCTAGAACTTACTTGAAAATTCACTATCACAGGTAAAATCGGGTAAACAGTTACTTCCGGAGTAATTTAGTCCACGAATTATATACCTTTTCTGACACCAATGTCACGGCTCTGGGGTGCGTGACAGAAATTTTGGGTTCTTATTCCAAAATAAAAGTCCAATTAACACAACAATAATTTATTTCACGTTACTATACACTCTGACACTAATTACTTCACTAATTAACTCAAACAACTTCACAATAATCACTATCTAAATCGTGTCACAGTCAATCTCAAGCCTAAAAACTACTAACTAATACCGGCCTTTATATATTCTTAATCCATTCTTGTAAAATCCAGAATAAACCCGATAGCCTCATTTCTTGAACAAGGCAGTAGTTTCTGGAATTTTAGGCATGAATTCTGTATACCCAGGCAAAAGCACACTGTCACAGTATCTGATATTGTTTATCAGAGTTCCGTTGATCTCAATTTCACCTTGGGCCTCATCTAGTGCTTCTCTAAATATAGACTCCGAATACAGGTTAAACAGGAGTGGAGACAAGACACAACCCTGTCTGACTCCCGTCTGATCTATTTATCTTTCGATGTTGTTTGTTCTATTCCGACTATTGCCGTTTGGTGCCAATAGAATTCTGCGATAACGCTTAGGTATTGTTCGTTGGCCCCGGTAGTTCTAAGGATTTCGATCATCAAGTGAACAAAAATCTTCCAAATTTGTGTTAAATCGATAGTTTATACTGCATAATATTTATATGACCAGTTTTTATTCAACTGATGCCGCTCTTGTTACACAAAAAATATGGCTAAATTTGAAATAAAAAATTTCCCGCCAAAAACAATGCTTCCATGATGGCTAGGTACCTTTTTTGACATCACGATTCTGTAAACAAACCTATCAATGGGGAAAATGCAAGTGAAATAAAATTTTCAAAAGCAGTCCTTTACAATATTCTTCATCTATTACGACAATTTCCACAAAAGCAAACTTTAACACACTTGAATAACACAAAAAAAAGCACTGCGTCCGCAAGAATTCGTTTACTGCGTTTGTTGTTTACAAAATCTTGACATCACGAACGCTGTCATATTGAAATTTCGCGTTTTCGCGCCAAAGTCTTTGATTTGAATTTCAATAAAAAAAATTTCGTACAACGTATAAATTAAAATGGAAAAAAAGAAAACTATGTAATATCTGATCACTAGAAGTATCTAAAAAAAATAAATTAGGAAATATGAAAATTCCCTATTCATTTTCCGACAGGTTGGCAGGGTGCTTCTGTTTTCCTGTATTCTTGTTTTGTCAGGGAAATATTCCTTGTGGGACTGCGTCTACAATGTGAAAGGATGACTTAAGATGAAATAAGATTCAATTTCAATACTTACCTTTATTAAAAATTGGGGCCCAGTGTTTTGTTTACCAACCGTTAATTGTTGGGTTATGATTTATTATTTTTGACACTTGAACTTGAACTTTAACCAATGCTGTGTGCTCCGAACACTTCGGTTTTCATTATTTAGCGGTCTTGGGATGTCGCACAGGTGCTTGGAGTAAATGGGTCAAGGATTCACTGATAAATCAAAGTCATTGGCGTAGTTCACAGAATTGTTGCTGTGTTGCTGTCTGTAGCAACATTAAGTTTTCTTCGTTTTTGTTCATGAATTGAAATTTTCTGTGTGAATTATAATATAGCTGAGGAAGTTAACAACTATTTGAGACTTTAAAGAGTCCTATTGTGTTTTGGGACTGTATGGAAATTATTTTGAGATTTGACAACAGACCCAGAGAGACGAGTCGTCCCTGGTTCTTACCATGACATTGCAGTTTGTCATTAGGGGGGAAATTGAACCTTCCAAGTTCTTCCTTCGGTCTTTTCGACCCCAACTTTCAGCCTGAATGGTCGTTTTAGCTGCTAAGCCTTCTTGAGTCGTAGGCACTGGCGTATTCAAGGGGGGGGGGGGGGCAAAGGGGGCAATTGCCCCCCCAGAACAACATCTTTTTATTCCTTTTATTTTTTAAAAATTTGTCAAATAATAAAAAAATAAACTCAAAAATGTAGGTACTGAAATTAATTTAATAAATAATACTTTTTTCAACTACATGAACAGGTAGCTTTTTTGTAAATAGAAACTGTTCAGTTGTACGCTGTGCTTGACAATCAGGGAATAAAAGTCAAAATACTAGTTTTATATTCAGCGTAATGTACCTATATTACTAGCTGCCTAGCGCTTTCGCCTTTGAGCCATCAGCACTCATCAGGGCTCAGACTTTGTCAAAAGGCGACACCACCAAAAACACAAAAACCATCTTTCTGAAAAGCAATAATAATTGTCTGGTAAAGCTGGTAATGCAAAGGTACCTTTATGATTCAATCTTTCTGTGGAATGTACGATCATTTAGCTCCTATTGCGTAACCTTTATTTCAAATTTGGACTTAATCCCTCGGAAGCCGCAGGAGCTATAAAGAAAAAACTAAAAAATATATTGAAATTTCAACACCCTGTAGATCGGTAACAAAGCGTTTGCAAACCCATGTTTCTTTGAAATTTCATTTTAGTCATAAGAAAAAACCAAAAAGAATGCATGTACAAACGGAAGGGGGCGATTCCGTTTGTACATGCATGATATTTAGTATTATGGAACATATTTATATTTTAGTTATTCCAGTGTGAATTTTTTTTAGTAATTTAAAGTATTTATTATACAGGGTGGGGCACGAAAAATTTCCCACCCAGGATTTCTCAGGTGTTAGGTTATCAATCAAAAATCGCTCGAACACGTCAATTTTTGTTTTTCGGGGGACACATTTCATTGGTATTTTCACTCCCTACCTGTCAACCCTTAAGCGGGGGAGACAGGTACCTCCAAAATTTCAAATGCAAAAGGGGGTCGAGTGATACGTCATTTGGTAGCTATTTTTGTAAGAATTATATCCTCAAAGTTTTAAGTTGCTACTATTTTCTCTACCGAAATGGCAGTGTGTCAAGTTAGGAAAAATGCTTTTTTCCGAGTATCATCTGAACTGATGATGATTTTTACCACATAATAACAAAACAACAGATTTTTGAAGGGTACCTATATGGATAGGTTACTATGGAGTAATAAAATAACATTGGCATTTAATCTAAGTATCGTCATTCAACACTTCAGTTCAAAATGGTTCATGTTTATTTGTTAATACGAGGTAAAAACACATAGCTTTGACAAGCTATTTCGACAGGGTTGATAGAAGCAATTTGAAACTTTGGGGATATAATCTTAATAAAAATAGCTTACAAATGACGCATCACTCGACCCCCCTTTCCATTTGAACTTTTGGGGGGTACCTGGTACCTGTCACCCCCGCTTAGGGGTTCACAGGTAAGGGGTGAAAATATCAATAAATAAAGTCCCTCAAAAACAGAAAGCGATGTGTCCGAACGATTTTTGATTTATCACCTGACACCTGATAAAACCTGGATGGGAAGTTTTTCGTGCCGCACCCTGTTTATCTTTGACTTTTGAATTAAATTTTAGTTTGATTTTATGTTACACATGTTACCTACTTGTTTCTTGAAAGTCGATTTCTCAGAAAAACAAATAATTACAGTTATCAACCTCTTATCGTTATAATGAGCAGCCCAAAGATTTTTTCAGTGGTGGCGGCAGGCTAATATTACGGAACCATAGCACTACCTTATTTTTCTGTGAAAATATTATATATATTTTGTCCTACAAAAGTATTGAGAGAAGCGAGCGAATACTCGATTGTGTGGTTTTGAAGACATTTGGGCGTGGCACATCAAAAAAAATTTCCGCCTATGGCAGACATACCAGGTTTGCCCCCCCCCAGAACCTCAGGCTGGATACGCCACTGGTCCTAGGATTCGCCTTTGTACCTAAGGGATTTTGGCTGCAGTTTTCGTGTGGAATCCGATTCTTTGGTTTACTGGATAAACCGCAAATTGTGCTGGAGGCACGTGTAATTTTGGGATTTCCACAAACCTTTTTGTAAGGGATTTTTGACCACGTGACTGGTAAGTTATCTCACTTTTGCTGCCCAAGAACCACATGGTTCTTGGCTACACATTTCCATACTATTACCTAGTTTCTCGTCACTTATAGAGAGTTGGTTCCAAGGGCTTATATGTCCATTTTTGTCCTGCCTTTCCGACGTTTTGCGTGTGCCTTGATGGTGATATTAGGGAGATATGCCCTTTCGACAATTACGGTGTCGCCGGATGAGGAAATGGTGTCCTTGGGCGTTGTAGGAATGTGATTGTTGGAAGGTACGTTTTTATCTATTTTTATATATAATGGGGAGGGAATAAAATATAGGGTTTTTACTTAATAAAATCTAGATGATGGGCTATTATGGAAGCGCCATTTGTGTGACGTTAAGTTCACTCTAAATGTGCAGACTTCGTAGACCCGGCTTGTCGAGGCCGTCTAGTGCTAGTCTTTGTGCTGTCAAAGCTAGCTATTATTTAATATAGTTCTGGAACTAAGGCTGAATACCTTTCTAGGGTTTTTGGTTGGTGTCTTGTTCCGGTGTCTGATGTTGATGTCTAAGTCAAGTCTAGTGTTTGGTGCACAATGCACGTAGCTAATGGGTAGCAGTAGCATCCTTGCCAGGCTGGTTGCTGTTTTATTTCACCAGCAGGATCGAGTAATGTATAATGTATAGCTCTATTTTATTTCTTACATAATAATAATAAGGATGCTCAAGAGTTGAATGTTACTAAGGTAGAATGTTTTATTATATAGGTTTCTTGGCATTGCCATGCTATAAATATAATCGTCTTGCGCTTGGTATACCATGGTATTTTAGGGGATGAATTTTCATATTTATAATTAAAGTTTAAACGTCTAGTGTAATTGATTAATTGCCCTTATGTAATCAATACGTTGACATTATTTGAACACGACTTTATTATTTAGTGTAATATTTTGATGTCGATTATTATGGTTATACATTTACTTACATTTCAACTGTTACCTGTTATCTATTGCCCAAAGCTACATAGGTTTAGTAATTAAATATTGTCCTTTGTTTTAAACCTGACTTTTATTGATTCCTTCTGCCGAGAACAATGCCTAGGTCCGAGAGACCTGTAGTGTCTCATATTATTTATGTATTTTGGGAAAATACAAATTATGTTTGTACGCACCGTTTACCTGAATAGCGATGACGGTTCGATGACTCAGAGAATACAAAGGGGTTGTGTAATCTAAATATTTGATTAATGTGAGGATCGAACAGTTACTGTTAGACTGATAACCGGTGAGCATCACGTTAAAGACGTATAATTAGTTTGTCGTGTTAGTGATTAATATACGAGTTAAAACATTAGATTGTGTGTGTTTATCTCACCCAATAAAGGAGTACTACAAGACCCATGTTTAGTAAGTACTAACTATACTTTCATTTTTTGAGCTAGCTGGTGATATAACTGAAATTTGTGGTTATAAATTCTGAGAAAATTTTCAAAGACATGAGACATCAGACATTAATAAACGATAGTCATCGCATCGTGAAAAATGTTTTTTTTTTTTTGAAGTTTTACGAATGTTGACTTCAGCCAGTCTGATGGTATTTTGCCTGAGCTGTATATTTTATTGAATAGTGATGTTATCAAGTCTAGGCTTATGCTTTCATTTTCCGCAATTAATTTAAGTAATTCGACGTTGATTTTGTCAGGACCGGTAGCTTCACCATAGAATAGACCAGGGTGCCTTTTATTGAAGATTTCGGAAAAGGAAACAGAAAAAGAGGAGCTAGAAGACAAATGAGATTTAAAAAAAAGTCTACAACGTCAGGACCGACTCTAGGAAATTTTTCATGAACTAAAAGGACGAGGACACAAGGCAAAGATGTAGGAATAAGAACCAAAATACACTATTGTCACATATGCCCTTATCCCACGGCAACTTGCGGTTGAGATAATGCAGTTCGCTGGGGGTTGTTTTCCTGAATAAATAAATCTCCCTCCCTCTTTTCTTACTACAACTGGTTGTCGTAATGGTGTTTATTGAGAGACTTCTTTTAGTAAAGCGGCCCTGAGGATGTCTAGGGATTACTCTTTTGGAGTAAGGTAGCCTGAGGAGAAGTGGCTGTCTGCTGCTCATTCACGAGGCCCTGAGAAAAGAGAGACCCGACGGAGAACGATCCGAGAAAAAAATTGAAGAGAGTTGGTCCGCGAAAAAATCGGGATAAAATATAGAAAACAGGAAGAAAAGATGGAGAGAACTTGCGATAAACCCAACAAAGAAAGCGGTGGCAAGATGGACTTCGTATAAGGGCAAGCTCAAATCAAAAAATTTTGTCGATGAAACATCCCGAAACATGTCTAAAGGTTCGTTTTAGGCCGCTTTCAGCACCAATGGATAAGATAAACAAAGCGTCACGCAGCGTTGCTACCGTTGTTGTATTATGGGATTTATGGGAAAGAGCGCTCGAAATTCTTCAGAATATTTCAAAGGAAAAATTGACTATTAGGCATCCCTTGTAGACCAATCTGAATATAAAATCGAGATGTTAGTTCAAGGCTGTCACCGCTTTAATTATGCAAATGAGGCAATCCGAATATAAAATCGATATGTTTATGTTGGTTCAAGGATGTTACCGTTTTTGCATACATTAAATGCCGACTCATAAATGGGCAATTACTTATACAAAATTGAAGTCGGGTGTTTGGAAGAAGTCCGGAGAGGTCAGCAAAGGGCTGGATAAGGTCTGGAGAAATTTAGACAAGTCTGGATAAAGTCTGGATAAGGCTGGATTAAGTCTGCAAAAGTTTGGATAAGTTTGGATAAAGTCTGGAAAAGCCAGAAAATTTCTGGAAACGTCTGGAAAGGCTCTATTAGGTCTGGTGAAATCTAGACAAGTCTGGATAAAGTCTGGAAAAATCTACCAAAGTCTGGAAAAGTCAGGATAAAGTCTGGAAAAGCCTGGAAATTTCTGGAAACGTCGGGAAAAGGCTGGATAAGGTCTGGAGAAATTCAGACAAGTCTGCGTAAGGTCTGGAAAAGTGTATTTGAAGTCGGGAAAGTGTTTGGAAGAAGTCCGGAGAGGTCAAAGGGCTAGATAAGGTCTGGAGAAATCTAGACAAGTCTGGATAAAGTCTGGATAAGTCTGGATAAAGTCTAGCTAAGTCTGGAAAAGTCTGGATAAGTTTGGATAAAGTCTGGAAAAGAGCGAGAAAATTTCTGGAAACGTCTGGAAAAGGCTCTATTAGGTCTGGAGAAATCTAGAAAAGTCTGGATAAAGTCTGGAAAAATCTAGCCAAGTCTAGAAAAGTCTGGATAAAGTCTGGAAAAGCCTGGAAATTTCTGGAAACGTCTGGAAAAGGCTTAATAAGGTCTGGAGAAATTCAGACAAGTCTGGATAAAGTCAGGATTAGTCTGGATAAAGTCTAGCTAAGTCTGGAAAAGTCTGGATAAGTTTGGATAAAGTCTGGAAAAGAGAAAAAAAATTTCTGGAAACGTCTGGAAAAGGCTCTATTAGGTCTGGAGAAATCTAGACAAGTCTGAATAAAGTCTGGAAAAATCCAGCCAAGTCTACAAAAGTCTGGATAAAGTCTGGAAAAGCCTGGAAATTTCTGGTAACGTCTGGAAAAGGCTTGATAAGGTCTGGAGAAATTCAGACAAGTCTGGATAAAGTAAGGAAAAGTGTATTTGAAGTCGGGAAATTGTTTGGAAGAAGTCGGAGAGGTCAGGAAAGGGCTGGATAAGGTCTGGAGAAATCTAGACAAGTCTGGATAAAGTCTAGCTTAATCTGGAAAAGTCTGGATACGTTTGGATATAGTCTGGAAAAGCCAGAAAATTTCTAGAAACGTCTGGAAAAGGCTCTATTAGGTCTGGAGAAATCTAGACAAGTCTGGATAAAGTTTGGAAAAATCCAGCTAAGTCTATAAAAGTCTGGATAAAGTCTGGGAAAGCCTGGAAATTTCTGGAAACGTCTGGAAAAAGGTTGATACGGTCTGGAGAAATTTAAACAAGTCTGAATAAAGTCTAGCTAAGTCTGGAAAAATCTGGATAAAGTCTGGAAATTTCTGGAAACGTCTGGAAAACGCATGGAAATTTCTGGATTGGGTCGGAAAAATTCTGGAAAATCTGGAAAGGGTTGAATTTTAGCGGATCTCAAAGCTCACAATAATCACAAGCATTAGCGTTGAAGTTTGCTTCGGCATTTTCAATGTTCTCCTCGGTTGCATTTTTGCGAAGGACTGTGAATTTTTTATTTATGTGACAATTCTCTGACAATATGTCTATTAGCTGTGCTATTAGATATTGCTCTGTAGATGGTTGTTTTTCAAAGATTCAAAGCAAGGAAGTGGTTTAATATTTTTTCGAGGTCCAATAAAAGAATCTAGGTATGTATGTAACTTCATGAAAATGTAAAAAAAAAAATTAAGACTCGATATCTCGTATTATACCACAGCACACAAATAGTTAATAACTCGGTTTATAATAACACCTTGATTATGGTTATGATTATTCTGTTTTAATTAAACCACTTCGAAAAATGTATACCTACGAGTTCCATAAAACAGAATGAGATAAGTAGACATACGCACACCGTACATTCAAGAAATGTGATCGATTTAAAATCATTATGATATACCATACAAAAATAATTCGTCACCAACTCCATCCATCGCATTTGAAATTTCTTCACTAAAATAACATCTATACAACTTATCTCACTGTTACATTTAATGTATAGTGTACATTTAAAACAAAAATTATGCTGTTTTTTGTACAACACCTAATAAATATTTTCCATTTTATAATTATTTTGATGGACTTGATTTAAAAAAAAGAGCGCGAAGCGCGCTCGTGACCTAGTCCAGGTAAATAGCAGAATGCAAGGCTCATTATAGATATAAAAACGTTGCTGAAATTTAGCAATCGAGAGGATGGCCCGTTTCTCATATGCACAAGCACCAAAAAACTTCAGTGAGCAAACGAAATGTCGAGTAATTTTTCAGTGTAGTAAGGGATACAAACTAGATTTTAGTCCAGTCTTTTAATTTACAACCCCTTTCCGTTTTGTATTTTGCTCTTCCAGGTATTTTATTAGGTTGCATTTCTTAGATTTAGGCCAGGCGCACATTGAGACACATGCGATGCAACCCACGCAAGGGAGCACACGCCACGTTTTGTATCATGAAGCGAGCATTGCACGTTCGCTTATTGAGACCCAGCACAAGGAAGGCCACGAATGCGTTAAACATAACATGCGTCGCTCAGTGTTTGAAACACAGACTCGTGTGCGTGCGCGCTTGCAATCGATTAATTCTAAATTGCTTGTCAAGTTAACAAAAAAAATTCCATGACTTCACTGCGCATCAGGAAACAGAGATTTCAACACAAACTGTGTGACAATACTGACAACGTTAGCTGGCCCAACCCACGAATTTCGTGCACTGTGTAGTTTCTGCTGCACTGCGTGGGTTGCGTCACATGTGTCTCCAATGTGCGGTTTGCCTTAGTCTTTTTTTTTGTTTTTCCTTTCGGTTGTCCATTGTCCCTTATTGCGATGTTTCTCCCAGGGTTAAAGATTTTTGTTTTCAGGAGGAGGAGGTAGGTAGTTGTGTCTGCCACAGGTCGCTTGCAATAGTGTAATCGTCAATCAATTTTTGTTGTCTAGTACAGAATTTTTAGGTTAATTTATATTTTGTTGGGCATCTTGCTATCAACCATCTATTAACCTACCTCCATTGTTATTCATTACATTTTCTCTTAACTTTTCCTCTACCTTGTCGTTGCATACTCTTCTTGTCTCCCAGCAACATTTCCTGGAATTTCCTACTTTTATGATTTGATCACTGAGATTGACGGAAAATCCGAAGCTCATAATAATATACCGTAAAACGGGGTTACTTTAGAACGGCCAGGTGACTTTGTGACACATGGTAGCGGGCGCACCAAGTCCGCAACAGTTCGCGCATTTCTGAATCGACAGCCTCGCGATTGCGCTCAAGGCATTCCAAAAAGTGCGCGAACAAATCAGTACATCAATTGATATTGTGAACGACGGCATCCAGATGAACGTGCGGAAAATATCAACAATAGATAATTTCAATATTTTACTTTTGCCCAACTAAGACTATCTCATGTAGCCAGGATTTGAGTTTAGGTAGTGTTCTTTGTAGTTTTAGCTATTTACTGATGAATTAACATTTTCATAATTCTAATCAACAAGAATGTGACGCCCTATTTGATAAAATTTCAACAAATTTCGTGGTGAAATTGTGACACCATTTATGTGGTACCATCAATGTTAGTACCACTTTATTTTTTTTATTTTTTTTGAGTTACCTTAGTTCCAAGTTAGGTATTATGTTTTTTTACTTTTATATGTACCTATTAGACAAATAAACCATTTAAGTTCAATGAAATTTTTTTTTGGGGGGGACTTTGTGACACATCATCAGTTACACGTGCTCACGACTAGGGAGGTGAATTTAAGACAAATCTAATAAAATTAGTCCCATTTGTATCTAAATTGTGTCATATTCTCGGCCCGCTAAACGACGACTTTGGACTTGTGTGCAAATTTTTAGTTGTCACGAAGTCCCCCCATTGATGGGGGTGAGATTGTGACAATTATTTTTGTAAACCACAGCTCTACTTCTGAAAATTTTCAAAATATCTCATTGTATTTTAAAAGCCAAATGATGTAAGTTTTTCATTGACCTACCAGAAATTAATTTTTTCTTTTAAGGTTCAGAAAAATCAACCGAAACCATAAAATTTATCACAAAGTAACCTCGTTTTACGGTAATAAGCCGTGAAAAAACTAGAACAGTAACAGCAAATTGAGAATATGAAAACTTGGATATATTCTTCATATCCAACAAAGCCAAAATCCTTCAAAGGGAACTTACCTATTCAAAAATTCAGAAATCATCACGTTAAACATTTATGTCGGTAATAGTTGGCACATTCTTTATGAAACATTTGAATAAAATAAGTAGGTAAGTAATTTGCTTTCGGTTATTTTGGTTAAGACACAGGTATTTCAACCTCACGGTACGATAATTAAACGTTGTTTTACTTATCAAATATCCAAAATATACAATGCTGTTCCTGCCTCGCTTATTGAGAAATCCGAATTAGGTTTTAAAAAAGGTTTCAAAAATTTTTTACTCAGCTGTTGAACTTTACCTATGTCTCGGTTAGTACAGAATCATGTCATTGAAAGTCTGCTTGCTGATTTATCCAAGGTTCATTTACATTAGGTACCGTAGGCACACATTTTTGTTTTGTTTTTTTTTTTTTTTTTGTACAGCATGCAGTTTGGGGAAACATAATTAAGTATGAACTTACATTTATATTTATATTTTATATGGTATATAGTATAGTTAGTTAGCTTATAAGTATTATTAGGACTTAAGGTTTGGGAAAAGTTATTATTTTTATTTTATTTATTTTTTGCTTAAGATTTAATGCAGAGGCCATCTTGTTTTCAAGCTGGTCAACTGATCTTCGGCATTTTTCTGGCTCAGTTTTTTTTTTTCTTGTACCGTTCGGGTTTGAATTGTGAATATTTAATTTTTTTTGCTGGAAAATAAAGACCATATTTATTTATTTATTTATTTAATGTCACAATGTGTTAACCAATAGTTGGCAGCTGCCACAATATCTACCACAATAGGAAGTCGTAATGCATGGCGCGACAAATAGGTAGGTAGTATAAATTATTTTTGGAAGAGGTTGGTATTATTGAAATTTCGCGTATTTACCCCAGTGGCAATACACGAATTTAAAACAGCTGCTGATCCCGTGAGGAAAATCATGAATTTATACATGTACCTATTGATACACGAGAAACTATACACAAATGTAATACCCGCTTAACTAAATATCATTTTTCAAAATTAGTTTGTATTTGATGGTACTTGAAATTACAGCTATTATAGATGCAATGTAAAAATAACTGTCCCTCTTCATAATTATTTAACCGCTTGCGGCAGTACCTACGAAGCGTAATTTGGTAGTTCATATAAACACTACTTAGTTTGGTATCAGACCGAAACCAGACGAACAAGATTATCAGCGTTTCACCTGCCATCATCACCAAAAGTCCAGACGAATAATAATAATACTCTTTACTGGCTCAAACAGAAAAAAATCTGATAAAAGGATATTTTTTTAAAATTAACCACATTATCCGTATTTTCAAACTTCACTTCTTTTACACCCCTAATTTCAAGTCAAATTAAAGCAATTTAACCGACAATCGGGTTTCTGGCAGAGCCGACTTTTTAAACAACGAATTAAAGCGGCCTTATTTGCCTGTCACAGCCACGTCAAGCCATACCCCTATAATTTTCATCGATTCCCAGAGAAACCGCATTCGAAATCTTGGTTGGTCTATTGTTTGAGTGTCGATACACATGTAGGATACCTACATGATTATTGTATAAATATCAAAAACATCATGTAATATTCCAAAAATTTTTAGATATTTTCTATAGTATGTATAGACATAGACACAATTAATTGATTCAGAAAGACCCAAATGTTTATTTCGAAAAAAAAAAAGACATCATATGTACCTATTTCTCTATGAAGGTGTTTTCTTTTTAGGATAGCATATACCGGGTGTTTTTCAAAACCCGCTCACCCCTATAACTTTTTTATTTTTCCAAATAAACAAATGAAATTTGGTGTGTTTATTTATGACCCGGATGTGCATTATTTGACGTATTCAATCATTTTTCTACAAACGTGTTAAAAATTGCATTTTTTTTTTTGACCACGACAGACTTTCAAGAAACTGACAGGATTATTTCATTACCTGTAATACAAGGTGCTGGTTGTCAAATTCAATAATTTTATGTGGAAAAGATGCTTCCAATTTATTATTCATTTAAAAATCTGCTTTTTATTGCCGTTTGTAGAAAAAATATTGTATGATATTTATGTTAAAAGTATTTTTAAGGCACTTATGTGAATTGCAGAATTCGCTTCGCTCACATGCGTGCCTTAAAATTGTACTTTTAACACTTATATCATAAATAACTATTATTATCACTTCCGGTTTCACCAGAAGTGACCAGAAATTTCTTATTTCAAATAAGACGCCAGGTATATTTTTCCTCATTTCAATAGAAAACTACATTACGAGTATGACACCTCATTTGTCACTTTTTGACATTTCATCTTCAAATTATTTAAATTTCCACTTTTTAATCTAGAGCGCCATGAATGAATCATCAAATGTCAAAAATCTCGTCCAATCCTTTGTTCTTCTGAATGGTACCCATCACTGAAGCCGCATTACCTCGTTGAATGGCTATGCCGATCCTCTGAGTTAAGAAACTACGTGACTGATTAGTTGGAATTTTGGAACTAATTTCCGAAACCAATCTTATAGCCTCATCACCCCAAGGACCTAAAGTGTCTACAGAAAAAGGGACAAATATAAAGCGGTCTTCAAGCTCAGAATACTTTCTATGTTTTTTTTCTTCAGCCAGCAAAGCAGCTGATCCAGATGTTTTTGATGATTTATTAATATATGATTTTGCCAAAGTATGGCAACAAGT
Organism: Ceutorhynchus assimilis; assembly: GCA_917834065.1. NCBI lineage: Eukaryota > Metazoa > Arthropoda > Insecta > Coleoptera > Curculionidae > Ceutorhynchus > Ceutorhynchus assimilis. The sequence goes on along the minus strand of OU892284.1, from coordinate 8,962,075 downwards.
TGCATCCCAGATTAACTGTTTTCCATTTTTCCATGGGATCAGCGTCATTCCGTCTGCCCTTTTACCATCATTTCTACAAACCACAAGTGCCTCCAGTACAGCTGGATATTCAGCTGATACCAAAGCCCTCTTGAGAATATCGTTGATCTGTCTGTGTCTGGAAACACGTCCTGCACTTTTTCTGCAGCTTAGCCCGTGAGAACCATATATGTCAGCAGTTTCGCCGCAGATGTAAGGGTGTTCTACAGACACAGGCAGACCAAGTCTTATTGCTGTTGAGATTTTAAAGGTATTGTTATCCAAAAGGTTTCCTAAAGAGGCAGATGGTAAAGTGTTGAGCCATGCATTGCTTTCTTGCGCTTGGAGAGCCAACAGACGTGCTTTATCATTTTCACTCTTTGCTTCTAGAAAAAGAAATTCTTTTCGAATCTTGCAAAAGATATCATCAAATTCTTTTTGAGATTGTGGTAGTTCTCTAGGAGGGGTATCAATTTGACATAGAGAGGACCAACTTTTCAAACATTCGTCAAAAACTGAGTCATCTGAACACAATATATAGGAAGGTAGAATATTGTTAAGTAAATCGCAAAGGTTAACTACAGATCCTAGGAATGCCGATTTTGAGAGAGTAACAGTATCTCTGATTCCTAGCCCACCCATTTTTACTGGTAAAGTGCTCTGATACCAAGAATTTATGCTAAAAGAACAATTGGTAATGTCTTGTAGAGAATTTTGTAATAAAACATCATATGTTTTCAGAGACTTTGTAATTTTCCAGCATGGCATACATCTTAATAGGTACGACATATGGGGGATTGAAAAGGAAGCCTTTAGAAGGAAATATGCAATATGAGAATCTAATATTTTTAGTTTATTAACTAAATTTTTAAGAAAGTTTGTTTTTTTATCCAATATTGAACTAATTTCTTCCATAGAATATGAGCATCCTAGTAAATTAAATTTGTTTATAGGAATTTCTGATAAACTTGGTGATATATCAAAGAATTTTTCAATAAATGAAGATGGATGTTTTGAAATGGTAGATATTTCACATTTTTCGAAATTTAAAACTAGACCAAGATCTAAACTTGATGAAAAAATTTTTTTTAAATTTTTTAAAACACTTTCAGGATCCCCTGCTAGTGTCCCATCATCTAATTACCACAAATTCAATTCTGTGTCTAGTGAAGAAATAAGCTGATGAATAACTAAACAAAAAAGAGGAGGACCTAAAGGATCGCCCTGCTTAACTCCCCTTCTTGAAAGAATTTGTTGGTCATCATAAGAAAGAATCGAATAATCATTATAACATTGATAAATAAGATTAAAAAAATCTGGAAGATATTCTTTAACTTTTAGTAAAATTGTTTTTCTATCAAGCATGTTAAAAGCATTTTTATAATCGATTTTAAGAATTACTTTTTCAGAATTGTGTGGAAATTCTAAGAAACGACGCATTGCGTGGGCCGCAGCCTCCGCACCGCATTTTGTTCCAAAACCAAGTTGGTGAGGTCTAAATGTGTTTCCTAACTTTTCGTAAATACGAGAACATACTATTTTACCTGCTAACCGACGAAGGCAGAGACCCACTGCAATGGGGCGAATACCTCCATCTTTTTTATTAAAAGCACATAAATTTGCACCATAAAAAATTGGACAAATATCTTTGGGAACTAGACCGTGGAAAAGATGTGTTATAAATGAACAAAGAGATGATAATAATTTAGAAGGTAATTTACTAAGTTTGTCCCCTCCTATCAAATCTTTGAGGTGCCGAGGCTTAAGTGAATCCGTGCCACCAGAGGACCCAGGACTGAACGAGAATATGGCATGCCTTATTTCTTTTTCTGAAACATTAAAAATATGATTAGTATTATTATTATCTAAAAATGGATCTTCATCATTTGATTGAGGGTCTGGATGTTTCTCTTTTAATTTTTTGAGGGTCTCTTCGTTCTTCGGTGCAACGGTGTTATTTGATGTTAAAATTCTCATAGCATTTTTATGTCCCCTTCGGCTATTTTTGCTTGAATTTTCTTAGCTAGTAAGAAATCTTCGTTTAAATTCTTCTGTAGAACAGGTTTATAGTGCTCTCTATGACTTGTTTCCTATAGGCTGAGTAATTCATTAAGTGGGAGGTTTTTGTTTTTAATAAAGTTGGTCAGATTACTTTTTACTAATTTTGTTAAAGATGATCTCCGGTTGGTTTTAGAATTTTCTGGCATGTTTAAAACACAATATGGAAAAATTAGTAGTAAGATCCATGAGTGTAGATCATTTTTCGAAACGCATTGATCTAAAAGGGATGAAAATAACTCTGATATTGGGATTCTGGCTCCTTTAGGAATAATTTTTACTATTGGCACTGACGATTTCAAATTTGCAAAAAATTTTGCTAAATATTAACTATCAATTTTATCATTTTTCATTTCCGATAAATTATTTACAGTTAGAGTTGTAGTTTGTTCTTGAAAGTCTTTAACATTTTCGATTGTGATTTGTGATGAGCAAATTGGCGAATCCTGGGTATGATGTTGCTTAAAATGTAGTCTAGATTGATGAATTTTCAGACCTTTTAAATTTTTGAAAAGTTTTAAGCACACAGAACATGTTAGAGTAGATGTGGTAAGGAAATTGGTCTCTTCAATCAAATCATAATGGCCACTGTCTGGATTACCACTAAATAAAAGGTTTATTGAAGTTGCATGTTTTTCTTTAGGTATTATAATTGGTTTTTTAGTTAAAATGTTATTGATAGATGTTTGTTGTTCGGCAGGGTGAACATTGAAATTTATTTTGAATAATTTTGACAGAGCTAGACACTCTATTGCAGTTGCATAGATTCGATTCTTACTTATATATTTGTTATATTCTTCTTTCGAAATATTCTGATTCGCCATGAATTAGTTAAAATGCTTAATTTTGCTCCAAGGAACCTGGGAAAATTTGTTTAGATCCTATTATGTATTTTATATCCTCTACAGACTCATTAAAAAATAGTAGAAGTGCATTTTTGTAATTATCTCAATTTTTTCAAATGGAAAGGTGGTGGCTCATTACAATATTCCAAAAGAGCGTTTTCTAACGAGCAATTCAGTACCACACAATCGCTAGTTCATCACTCAAATGAAGAATTTTCCTAGCCTTCCAAATATTTTTGGAAAATTTTAGTTCAATATTTAAATAAACCAGCAATTGTGTGGTACTAAATTGTTCGTTAGAAAATGCTCTCTCGGAATATGCTAATGAGCCCTATCCTTTCCCATTTGAAAAAATTGATGCAATTCCAACAATGCGATTCTACTATCTTTAAATGAGGATATAAAACACAAAATGAGATTAAAACAAATTTTCCCAGGTTACTTGGAGCAGAATTAAACATTTTAATTAATGCATGACACTCTAGATTAAAAAGTAAACATTTAAATAATTTGGAGATGAAATGTCAAAAAGTGACAAATGAGGTGTCATTGTACTCGTTATGTAGTTTTCTATTCAAATATTCGTCTCATTTGAAATAAGAAAGTTACAGTCAGTTCCGGTCAAACCGGAAGTGATAATAAATAATTGAATAGGTCAAATAATGCACATCTGGGTCATAAACGAACACACCAAATTTCATTTGTTTATTTGGAAAAATAAAAAAGTTATTGGGGTGAGCGGGTTTTGAAAAACACCCACCCGGTATAGCAATAAGTACTTTGAAGTTGGATCGCGGTACTCATGTTTGCAAGCATTCAGGTAGGTATTGTGGATTCACATTATTTCGCATTAGATAACAACATAACCCAACTTTTTTTTGACAACATGAAACAACGATGCCACATTTCATTTAGGCTTGCCATTCAACCGACGTAACTTTATTATTTTTCGAATTCGAGAACGGCTGGACCGATCTTGTATTTAATACCACGTATCTTTATACAAGCCGAATTCGATTGACCTAGATTAGATCAATTTGAGTTCAATTTAAGTGAATTTCTGCTAATCTAGATCATTTTTTTGTTGATGAGGGTGCACTGATCCAACCTCAATCGAACACAGTGTGGTTCACTTAAATTGAACCAGATCGATCCAATCCGGTCAATCGCATTCGGCTATAGAGGGGAGTGATATAGGCTATTTTTTATCCCGAAAAAGACACGTTCAGTTGCGCGAAACTCTGATACACTGGAACGCCTATAAACAGCCTGGGGCGCTCTAGAGCAGCTCTGGAACTCTGGTTTGACCTGAATTTTATTCAGCTACTGGATACGTTAACATAACATTTAATAGATATTTAATAATCCAGAGGCGGTACGAAGTTCGCCGGTTCAGCTGGTCTATGTGCAATTCAAAGTTGTAAGGGTTGCTTCCATGTGTGCCGTCAATACAAATGCAGTCGTTTCCATATGTCTTTAACATTTCTTGTTGACCTTCTGTCATAATTGCTAGAAAAAAATCTGCCTCTTTCAAAGTCGAATATTCTTCACAAAGAAAATTTTGTGCCTTATAAAATAATAAACAGTTTTTATCCTGCATTTCATTGGCCCATGCATCTATACTAATGGCATCATTTTTGTTTCGTATAGCGGAACTCCTCAGATTAAATCTGCATTGGGAGAGTACTCTGTAGCTTCTTAGGGCAGTAAAATAGGGGCAGTTTCGTTGTAGTGAGCGAACCGTCCGATACGACACGAATTTGTACGGGTCACGTAGCAGGAGTGTGCGTTATTGTCTCTGCGGCCGAGAATGTATATTTTTAAAATCTCGAACAAGGCAACATAAAAATGCAGCTGCTTGTAGCAAGTGACGTATGCGCATATGATAAACGAAAAAAGTCGCTATTGAAAAATATAGGCACAATCGAACTTTGTAGATTGCTCTACACTCTACACAAACTAAAATAGGCAAAAAGCCCTTTTGAGAGTTTCCTAAACATAATATGTCCTATATCTATATCATGGCCAACATGAGTTTTTGGGTACTCAACTGTACATTTATTATTTATATATTCATAAAATTTTAAAAAAGCAGGACATACATAGCCCATTAATTTTACAGCTACCTTGTGTTTTTAAATGCCGCAAATGTGATCCACGGTTTTTGCGAGTTCCGGATCGATGGCAGGAGTATGTAGTTTTTGAAAATTCTTTGCCCCTTTTAACATCGCGGTTCTTTACAAATCTTAAATGATTTACTCTTTCAATTTTGGTTTTCCATTCGAAAAAATCCTGAATATGGGGAAAATTTAATTTCTCAACTCCTATTGGGATTTCAAATTAAGATTGTAGCGCCGCGGTGGCGAATAGCTCAACTACTTTCTAGTACATTGATTCATAACCTCACTTTTATTTTTAACCTAATTTGCATTATGATTTACATTAGCTTGAATGTTTGTCTTGTGTTTATGGGCTTTATGGCTCCTGATGCAGGCCAAAATTCAATATAATCTATTGCGCCTACCTGACCCGAAATGGTCATATCCATACAACAGCTGAAACGGATCTTTTTCTTAAAATTTTCCACTATAGGACATGCCAAAAGGGTCAAGGCAGATGTCCCTTATAAAGTCTGTATTTGAATAACTTGTATGTACAATAAATGAATAAATATTTCATAAATAACTCTTTATTTTTATTTGTAAATAGGTAAATATTGAATTATAAAGTCAAAATAACTTGACCACAAACCTGCCTATAATACTGGTAATTAGAATTTAATAAAAACTTGACACTTTCTGCTGTTTGCTCGTCCATTTGTATGTTTGTCTCAAAAGAGTTTAATAATTGAATACAAGTATCACTACATTCATTACTTGAACCGCTCTCATTAGAATCTTGATTTCTTTTTCTTTTGGCAGGTCTTTCAACACACATGGAATCTGTTTTTTGGCTGGGTTTATGGATCACTGTAGAATAGGGCAAATTCTGGGATGGTTTAGCTGTTTTTTTCAATATCCGACCTTTACTTGTACTCCCACCTGTAAATAATAAAAACAGTCAATATTTTCAAACAAAACATTTCAAAAATAGATAATAGGTTCTTAATCAATGCCTAGGAGCAGTCCTAAAAGGAAGCTAGGACACAAAAATATCTATTATGTTTGTTTACCTTAACACAAACTTCTTGCTTGAAATGCAGAGAAATACACTTTCATGAAGTTGATGACTGATTTGCTAATACGAAGTTTTAAAATCCAGGCTTTTCTTATCCATTCTAACTATTTTCCCCTCTTTATTTCCAAATAAACCGGTAGGCCTGTTTCAAGAGGAAATATGTGGAAACTCAACCCTTTGCCAGCATCTTTTTTGGCCCAAAACTTGCACTGAGGAACACAACAGTAGTGATTTGAGGTCATGATTGAATGTATCTGATATAATTTACACTTATGTATTCCCCAACACGGTTTAAAAATTCAAAAACACTTCAAAAATGTTCACAAAAACACAATGGTAAACAATACAATAACAAACGACAATGTACTACAAACTAGTTCCATAATTTGCCGCCAGATAGAGTATCGCTTATCTTGAAATACCAATCAAAATCGAGATCAAAATATCATGAGCGGTACTAAAATGAATAAGAATTTTTTCTTTCGTAGGATATTTGAAATCACAAATTGGAAATGAATATCAGATAGTTTAGGAGTGATATAAGTATTATGTGTGTTCAAATGGACTCCAAAATTCCTGTCATTGGAATATGTTTTTGCACAATGTTCACATAGGTACTAGGTTATAGTCCTTAGAGGAGGGTCTAGCCAATGACACACAAATATTACTATCTACAATAAAAAATATTGGTTAGCAGTTGAGCTGGATTTATAGTGTCAGTATCAGTAACAGTAGCAGTAACAGTAAAATATTGAAACACAGCCGACCATAAAGCCATTTATAGTTCACTTCCCAAACTTATCAGTAAAACTTGAGAAATGATTATTTCTATATCTGTTTCGTAAGTTTTAAGTTACTGTTACTGATACTGACACTATAAATCCAGCTTTTAGTCTTTAAAATGTTATAATCTCTAAAGCAAATATTCTAATTCAACTACCTACAAACTTTTTACTAAAATATTACTCTAAGCTCTAAGGCCGGTGCTACCCAACTTAACTCTATATAAAGTCTGTTTTTTTTTTTTTAAGATAAGAGTCTAAATGACATTATGTTGGCAATACAACGAAAATTGTCAATGCTTTCAAATTTTTTATGTAGAAAAGGCTTGGGGAATTATCTTAAAAAAAAAACAGGTTTTATTAAATATTAGCTATTGATTTGGTCCTGTTACCTGTTACCCAATTACTTATTTTTTTTTCAAGGAGTTGGGTCACACCTTACACCGGCCTAAAGTATCATTAAAAAAAACTACAAGGTACAACAAAACAACATTATTCTGTTGAAACTTACTTGGATGTTTTCTATCAATGTGATATTTTAATTCACTGGGCGTTTTAAAACATTTTTCGCATAACTGACACTTTTGAGAATTAGTGTCATTATTAGTGCTTTTATTTTCCATTCTGGCTCAATATTCATACCAGGCTAACCCACAAAAACACACCTTAAAAAGTTACAGGACTCACAGTACGTCAGTAAAGTGCGACAAGTGAGGGAACCTGTGTGGAAGGAATGCAGGCAAAACCCTCCTGATTGGCCCGAGATTAAATATACATATACGCGGGTCGTCGCGTCAGGGTAAACGCAATTTTCGCAATGCACCACGTCGGTGACCCGTCGCGTCGTATAGTATAGGTTTTCGTCTTCCCCTCTGCTACTTCATACGTTACCAAGGTTCACTCACTTGTCGCACTTTAAGTACACACACTTGTTTTTCGAAAACAATTACATGATGATGCGCATGCGTCAACTCATGGCGGGGCAGCCGCTAGAATCTAGTTGAGAGTATTCGCTCGCTTGTCACAACTAGCCCCTGTCACAACCAATCCCGGTGTCCCCTACCCAATAATTTTCTGATACTTACTTGAATTTGAGCTTAATTATTAGGCGGCCCTACATCACATAGGATAGAATATTTGGAGAACAAAACCCAAATGAAAAAGGTTGAAAGAAGTAAAATTCAATCGAGGTGGACACTGAAATCTTATATTCAAACTCGAAATTCGATAAATGCCTACCTGCAACTTACAGCATATCCAAATCCAAGCGGCAGTAAATGACATTAAATAACCTAAATTGTAAACAAACATCAGCCTTCCTATTGGTTGAAACGCCCTACCTGAACTAGTGCGCATGCACGGAGGACATTTAATAGGTTGTTATGAAAATGACCAGTTATGTCATTTACTCCGCTTGGATTTGGTTCAACCTCAGAATAAAGTCGATCGATAAATATCACAATTTGAGGTTCCAATATTGTGGAGCAGATGAACCCAAAGAACTTTCAAACTTGAACTATTTTTTAAAAATAGGTAAGCAGTTTTGAAAATATACGACAAAATATTTTTGAACACAAAGGGCCTCATAATAATATCTTGATGGAAAGGAAAAATCGACAACAACAAAAACATATGTATAGGTATGTAGTAAACTCCAAGAACAGTAAGTAACTGTTTTCTAATATAAACAATTTATTACTTATTAGTGACGCACAGTTTTTGGGACACCCTATATATCTGCGAAAACCCTTACATTAGCCTTGTCGGCAGGTGTCCATTGTGTATACCAAAAATTGTTCTAGGTTAAGCCGTTATTGAGCTAGAGCGACAACAAACCCTCAGAGTCGTCAGACAAACAGACCGACGGAATTTCGCAATCTAGTGAACGTGAATACAATATAGGTACTTCCCTATGGTACTTCCCTTACTACCAAGGAAAGTAAAAATGTTGGTTCTCAACCTTGGCAGTGAATTTCCATCAAAGATTATGGATCATGAATCGCTAATTATTCCAAGAACGGCATTAAACAGCAGTATTAACCATCTGCGGAGTAGGTACCTAAGCAAATTTACTCATGCAACCATTAATTAATGATATCCACCTTGAAATGGTCTTCCTAGCTGAGGGAATTGAACTAAGTATTGCGGTGAAACAAAACGTCGTTTGCAGCCGTTTAAGTTTTCATTATAACTCACTTTTCTTGATATATCCGCACATGTAGGTAGGTACATGAAAATTCCATATTTAGCCTAAACAGAACTATTCGACATCCTGTGAAAATTTATATAGATCAACTCATATCTATATAGTTTAAATCATAAAAACCAAATCTTGTATGGTAAATTTATAGAAACAAATCAAACTTTGATGTCTTGGATGTCTTTTTAGCGACAAAATTTTAGCGTGCTGGCCGACGGACACGATTTCCTCCCGCGTGCGGCACGCAACAGGGCGTGCAAAAGGATGCCATGCCATACGTGGGGCCCATCACCAAACAACCGGGCTATTTGGAACTTTTCTATACTCAGGTCCAGTCTTTTTCCGTCTTTTCGATAAAACGTCGTACCATCAGATTACGGAGAAAAACTCGACGGGAAAACCTTCGAAGATCTCGAAAACGAACCGTCAAAACTCGGCAGTGTTTAGGTATATTGTCTTGTGCTGTTTTCTAAGTTTGTTTGTTCGTGGAGTTACCGTAAAACATAGTGGATTATAATATTTTGGAAATGTTAGGTTTCTTATACCTAATAAGGTAACGAATATAAACTTTCCCGTTAAATGTTGATACTTATAGCTTTAACTTTCAAAGAAGTGTATAGGTACCTTAAAGCTCAAGCTTTAGTTTAATAAAGAGTGTGCATATGCTGTGCCTAGAAGCTTTACTTTTCCATTGTTTCTCCCAAAAAGAAAGAAAACAACATTTCTCTGTTTGAACATGTACGAATTTCACTGAAAAAATATATGTTCCAAAGCCTAACATAGATTTGCTTAGTACCTACACTGTTGATAGTTCATATGAATACTTACCTCAAAATAACATCTGATATTGTTGATAAACAAATTCAATAGATTATTACCATTCCCATAAGCTGTTATAGTACCTACTCCATGTGAGTAGCAGTAAACAGTTCACAAATACCAACAGAATATGTTGGGTAAACTCTTGGTTCTGCTGAACGATACAACTTTTCAATGATAGAACGTCATCTTCTGAATGACTAGTCACCACACAAAACACAGTGTTGAAAATTATAAACACTCTGAAATTTTGCTTGCAAAAATGGCGACCGTTTTCAAAACATGTTTGGTTTTAACACAAATTCAACGTAGCGTTCAGCAGAACAATCGCAAACCGTTTACCAACGTTTGTATCTGGTGAACGCGGCCATGCCACTTGTTTGACAACTACTGTTGAATATTACAATACTCTTCATCACAGCTCTGCTTTGCTTTGGTTTATTCCATCCTACATAGTTGATTACCATCATTATTCCCTTCAGGGGTATGTTATGTACCATGAGAAGGTTTTGGAAAAAAGTTTCAACCGCACCGATGCTAACCCTGAGGGAAGGTTTCTGATTTTTGTAGTAAATAATTTTGAGTGATGATTTGCAAGTAATGATTTTGAGTGCATTTCTGAAATCTAAATAACAATTAAAGCAATACGCACTTTGCTGGTTCTGTAGGTACTTGTCATTCAACAAAAGAACCATCCATAATCCATAACGCCATCATTAAATTATTCAATGAAACCACAAAATGACAGTTATAAAACAAATTGCCATCAAGGCCTTGCACAAAAAACGGAAGTATAGAGCTACACATGTTTATTAATAATATCGAGGCGATAATTTTTAAAATAATACGCATGCAGTAATAATTTCCCAAGACCAATAGCCATTTTGTCATCGTAGATATCGACCTCTCCCGATCGCGAAATTCTTGCTTGGTTGCGGTCCCATAAACATCCGATCGGAATGGTTGTATAAAGACATTATAAAATTATCAGCCGACGCGACGTTAATTTATTTTAACGAGACGTTGCGTGCTCGTTGCGATTTCATTCTTCAAAGTTGCCCAGCAGTGGAAAGAAAACTGGAACTTTGTTGTATTTATATATCGACGCCGGAATGTTGTTGTTTATCGCTGATATAAACAATGGTGCATGATGGCGTCAGCTGGAGAGTGGAAGCTGTGATGGTGGAGTTTGGGAATGAGATTGATAATATTAATACTTCGAATGCAGGATAAATAGTTTATAATGGAGAAGGTGATGTTGATGACTAGATATTTAGTCAATTGCTTCCACTCAGTAAATTACACCAAATTCCACGAAGGTGCAATGTAACGATCTCTACCAAAACTAAATTAAAACGAAACAGAATCATTGATGAGATGAATGTGAAAAAAAATTGATGTTCCCATGAAAAGCTAGTGCTACGATAAACCAACTTCAGACAATTTGCCTTGGACTGATATTCTCGAGATATTTGATTTGAACTTTTTAAGTATAATATTTATTAGATGTCTTTCATGTTTCAACTTTCCTATAATTTATTGCAGTTGAGTCCTTGATATTAGCGACTATTCTGCATATGATCAAACATGATTATGATAATCATTCGTGACCTAATAGGTTTTACAACAACATAGGTAACTTGAATTGGCTTCATACCAAAAATGGTATGCGACCATCTTTTCAATTTATTTTATAAAAGCGCAAATCATATCATTCAAACGTTTTGTTTCATTCGTATTTATGTAATTCTTTCACTGTCTTTCTCCATTGTCTTCATTTATTTCAAACAGATTACGCATAACGCTGTAACTACTATTTCATTGTGCTTAAAATATCATATAGCTTGGGTTATTCGGATTTGTTTCTGTCATAATATCAAATTTCTTCTTTTTCATACACTTATTATTATTGGATGAAGTCTTTATACGGGAAATTGGGCAATTAACTTACCAGCTTTAATTTACTTAATTTTCCATACTTAAGTAGGTACCAGCAATATTCTCTATAATCTTGACTTCCCTTGGCCAGAAACTGAGAAAATTGTCATATAGCTCTTATTGTCGTCAATTTCTTGGGTCTTCAGCCCTTGTCGGGTCTTGGTTCATCGCGATTATGAATTTGGGATAAATTAACTTAAGCCCCTTTTATATTACCCATAAGTCTGAGACCATTATCATAATAAGGATGAATACTTTTATTCACCTCCAGCTTGAATATTTTATCAGGATTTTCGGAATCCTATTCTATTATTTCTGAGTTCCATCTGTAATCTTTAACCATTTCTTCTATATCTTCATTTTTCATGCGCTATGGTTTTGTCAGTATAGAGTCTCATCTTAGAAATTTTAGGCCTTTTTTCTCTTCTATGGCTCTTTCTATCATTCCATTTTTTTTTCAATGCCTATTTCGAGAGCTATTATATTATTTATTTTTCTATGTCCAGTTGTATCTCGTTCTCCATCCTTGCCCAATCAATTTCCTTTACAAATCCAATCATATGATACCATTTCATAAATTCTGCACAGACCTTGCGATTCTTTCATCGTTTTTCTTGTTTTCATCACTTTCAACTCACAGTCTTATCGAATTTGTCCGTCCGTATATTCAACAGATTCATGGGTCTTGCTAGATTTGCCGGACTATTTTCTAGTTTGGTGATTCCAACTTTGGGATAGATTGGCCTTACCACCTTCTATAAAACTAAAATTATAGGATTATCCTGATTTTCTGTCTCTTCGGACATTTTTATTGGACAAGGTTTTGAACTGGGCAAATAACTTGACAGCTTCCATCTTAAATCTATTTTCTTTCTCACTTCATCTGGTTAACGACTGCCTCTTACCAGAAAAGCTTTTTTTCTCCTTTCGAAAATGCATGGCTCCTGATATCATCATTAGGAATCTTGTTTCTTTACTGCCCCTGGTCCGCTCCTGGGCGATCTTCTATTCTTCTGAGTTCAGCGCTTTTTTTTCGGACTGTCATTCTTCCCAAGTTTTCCTCGGTGAACTGACATGTTTTGATTGTTGATTTAAACCAATCAGATTAAAATTACGTGATAATTTGCACTAGTGCAAATTATCAGATAATTTCATAGTAAGTGGTGGGAGAACTGGTGTTTTGACATTTTTTGACAAAAAATTTAAATTTTTGATTTATGAAATTCTCTCACTAAATAAAACTCGTGCAATGGAAATATATTTATAATTTTCGACAAATCATGCGCTTTTAACTGAAAAATTCTCTTTTTCAACTAAAAATGCATTCGGGCAAATTTCCCAAAAATTATTGATAATTTCCATTGCACTCGTTATATTACTATTGAGAATTTCATACATCTGTCAAAACTGGTATTCCAAAAATAAATTGACATGTTTTGATTGTTGATTTGAACCAATCAGATTGTAATTACGCGATAATTTGCACTAGTGCAAATTATCAGATAATTGCATACTAACTGGTGCGAAAACTGGTGTTTTGACATTTTTTGACAAAAAATTTAAATTTTTGATTTATGAAATTCTCTCATTAAATACAACTCGTGCAATGGAAATATATTTATAATTTTCGACAAATTTGCACTCATGCGTTTTTAACTGAAAATGCATTCGGGCAAATTTCCCAAATATTATCAATAATTTCCATTGCACTAGTTATATTACTATTGATAATATTGCTCGATTTTTCTGCTTGTAGAGTGTTTCTTAAAATTGGCTAGGTAGCGTTGAATTTCCTTACCCAATGTTTCTTGGGATTTGGCCAATGTGTTGATAGTGTCCATTGGTATAATTGTATTGTGTTATCTTTGTGTAGTGTTTGTGCCTAGACCGGTGTCTAAGTGTTAACCCCAAAGGGCGTGACAGTGTGCGTGTGAGACAAAGACTTGACACATGTTGCACGTCAGGTGTGGCGGCCGCAAAATTGAATTTCGCGGCCTGTGTAGTGGCCGCGAAAGCTCATTTCGCGGACGGTTGCACAAACGTATATTTATTAGATGATAATAAGTTTTATTGCCAACCGTCAGTACTTAGAGCTATACATTGAAACAGCGATTTCCGGAAGTAGAGAAACACTTTATGTTACTGATTTTAACTGCCGCATATGCGGTAGATAAAGTATTTTACCTGCCGCTAAAAATTTTTGCAGAGGCCTATTGACGAATATGTATGTGTTCAATAGAACAAAAATCGTGAAGACGGTTTTGGGCGACAATCAAATCAAATTGACACCATAGTTGTTACGAATGATAATTCTAATAAAGAAGGATTTACGCATTGTTAACATATTGAAACTTCGATTTCAAGGAATACCTAATAATTGATATCATACAACAGGGTGTACATTCATGTTCAATATAACAAACAATTAGTAGATTTGTTCTTTTACTTTTTAATAAAATGTGTTATATTATCTCTATTTTTTACAGTTATCAATTTTTACGGTTGGCGATAAAGTTTTGTATGTAAGTACCACGTCAGTAAAGAATCTTTATCGAACTCGCCCTTTTGCTCGCCTTACGTTCTTCGGTTTTTTCACTGTCTTTTTTCCAATTCTTTTCTATGTCTATAAAATCAGATCAAATCAGACTCATCTGCTTTTATTACCATCTTTGAGCTTCAAATTTTATCAATTCTAATGCGTTTTTTTTTCTTAAAACCTCCAACTTCTTTCGTTCGAAAGTAGACAAAAAGCATGCGGCAGACGGCAACTGCACTGCACTGCAGCGGCAGCCGACGGCAGACCTTTCCAGTGTAGAGAAAGTCTATTATTACCTACTTTTACTGGATAAACTCTTAAAAGAGGCGAATAATTAATCAATTAGGTTTTAATTTACCTACCTATATGCTTTTCACTTGTTATTGGCGTAGCATTATCCATGGAAATTTGACAGGTGGACCCTCGTATAATAATGATATTTGATGACAAAATATTTTTCAAGTTTCAGGGTTATGAAACAGAAAGCCGAGTTGCCAGAATGTGTAAAATATCTGAGTAAATTCAAATAGTAAAATTATTCAATTTATTAATTAAACGTAACCATAACAGTAAGCTCAATAGCATAAATATGTTTTTGCAGTAACTTTTTTTGTTCCAACGGCATTTCTTCTATTTTTATTTAATTCGCAGCAATATGGAAGAGTTGTGGCGAGCTTTTATCAAACAATGTTCTGAGATTTTTCCATCACGATATTCTACTTCTTCCTGGTCCTCTCTTTCCAAATATCTTCCCTTGCAGGATCGATTGCAAACCAAATTACGTCAAATCTAAATTGAAATTAATCATGTCTTTAAATCTCTTTCTTGTATCATTAATAGGAGATGGAAGTAAAGAAGTAATGTCGTAAAAGGGAACCAAAGCTTAATCATCTTTTGATGCAACGAGACGTTCTAAGAAGTTCACTTCATATCAATCAACTCTTCTGATTATTTTCGCTGCCTAATTTCTGACACTACTTCTACCGTAACCATTTTTGGAAGATGTCCGCGTTCATGGTATTGTGGTAGTCTCTGTCATTGTTTCTTGAATCTACAATAAAATCTAAAAACCCAGAACTACGTAAAACGTTTCCCCTCTGACTTAATTTTGAATGGGTTGCTTTTCATATCAGATTCGTGTATCCATCGACGAACTTGAGATCCGTTTTGGTAGATCCAAGTTTCATCACGAATCTGATATTTTCGTTTGAATGTTTATATTGGAGGTATTTCCGCAAAAATGCAATTTTGGCAGCAAGAACATGTTTCTGCTCACATAAAATTTTGCGTCCATTTACTGCTTTAAATTTATATCCCATAGATTATAAAATTTTATATAAACTTGTTTATGTCCGATTGATCAATAAAGTGCTATTTATATAGAACAATTTTGCGTCAATAAAGTAGCACTTTATTGTACTAGTAAAATAAAGTGCTACTTTATTTTACTACACCTTTTTCAATTGTAATTCAGAAAATAAAACTTTAATTTCAGAGAAGGGAACATGTATTTCAGAAGAGGAACTTATAATTCAGAAAAGAGAAATTGAATTTGAGAATTGTAACTTTAATTTCAGAATAGCGAAAATGAAATTCAGATTAGGAAGTTGAAATTCAGAAAAGCAATATTGTAATTCAGAATAGTAAATTGAAATTCAGAAACTGTAAATTATAATTTAGATAAGGGAAATTGTATTTCAGAAGGTGAAAATCTCGGTGAAAATTTAATTTCAAATAATGGAATTTGTAATTCTGAAAAGTATAATATGCACCTCACGATAAGCTATGTACAGAGATACAGAGCAGAGCACAGGTACATACAGATAGTGAGAGAACCACCCAACACCCAACCACCTTCCATGCCGTGGCGCTAGCATTAAAGGATATGCCAGTTGGACAGTAACTGAAATTTTGAATTGCATTTGAGGAAATTAAGTTATCAACATACTTTTTGGTAATTTTTTTAGAGGTATCCCAAGCAGCGCTTTTACGTCCTAACAACGTCATCCTTGATGTCTTGACGTTAAGGCGCGACGTCAAATAGACGACTATACAACCCTTATTTTCACCAAAATGGAGAATCATTTCATGGTTGTAACGACGTCGCAGGTCGCGAGGCTTTACCAAATTTTAACTGATATACCTCAGTATGCACAACCAGATTTGAACGTTTACTTAACGTCGTAAACCATGACTAACCTAAAAACAAATATAAAACCAAATAAAGGACGTTCCATGTTTAATATATTGCACCAAATTCGCACTTTTGGTTTATTATTGGTATTATTTCATTTCCCAACTCATCACATTAAAAACAAAATGAAAAGGTACTTATAGGAATATTGGGGGACATGAAATAATAATGGCGCCTGGCTTTGTCAACAATAAAATACGTGAAACTAAATATTTAGCTCCTGTAGGCACAAAAATTTCAAACGAAGTCAACTTTTCTGTCAAATATAATTATGATATGCACACAAAACAAACGGGCTCCTGTTTTGTTAATATTTTCCAAAAAAAAAAAAACTGTAATTTACATAATTTCTTATATAGTTCCGATGGGTCAAAAACATCTTTGGGCAAGTCCGAGTTACACAAAAATAAATAATTTTGATACAATTTCCTTATTAAGGATTGATTTTTCAGATATTATTTTATTTTTATTACATGCAACAATGGCGGATGATTAGATACGACCTTGCGGTATACAAAATGGCCGAGTTAATAATCTGCACCTTATCCTAACCTAATGCGTGTTCTTGTCATGAAAATGGACTTGATCTATATAAACATAGGACCATAGGTAATAAAATAGTACAAACATATAAACCTAGATTGACTATAGGTTCCATATGGTAACCTATCGTAACCAGTTCTTTAGGTGCTTCAACGCTCTGATTTATTTGAGATTTTTCAGGAAACTGTAAATGTTTTATTTTTGATGTTGTTCAAAATCTTGAAATATTTCCTTTTAACCCAACATTTATTGAATCTTTTTTAATTTCCTAAATGGAAATTACAGGGTTCTCTTCCAATTTCCCTTCTTGCTCCATTTCATTCATGTTTGGAATATATTTCTCCCTTTTCACTAAATCTAAAAAAAAATTCTTGTTCTGTAATATGTTGATGAGTATTTGAATCTCCTGTTTTGTCCCATATCATATCAAAAATACAAAAGCAAATACTTATTCAAATTGTTAAAAACTTTTTATAGTAACGCCATATCTATTGTTTGTTTATGTTTTCATTTGACTGATGACGGATTATTAACGAACGACGCAAAAAGTATGAAATGCTACACCAAATTTTACCTGTGTCCAATGTTAACGGTGGCCGGACGTTTTTCTCAGAAGTTGAATTTGGTACAATATTATGACGTCCATTTTACGATTTTTATCTTACCTTATGATTGGTCGTATTGGACGACGTTTAACCAACGTTTCTGAGGTCACAAGTACACAAGAGGACGACGGATTGACGTTATCAATTCAACGTTAAAACTGGTTTTCATTTATTACGTCAAAATTGAGCTAGATAAAGGTCCGATTTCTTGACCACATATTAAGGACAACGGCACGACGTAATTTTAACGAAAAATCATTGGCGGACACTAATCTGCACTGTATTTGCACTTCTGGGGACGTTGTATTTGGTTAATACGTAGTCGCAGGGACATGTATGTGCTACTTGGGATGTTATTATCTGCTTACGTATAGGTAACCGAATAAAAATTGAATTTGTATGAATACGATTTTTGTATTTGGATTCGCAAAGAACATTTTTATGTAAAACTGTACAAATGATAATTTAATAAACGCAAGTAGCAGTCCCGTGTTCAGCGACACAAGATTAAAAGTTAAAAAAAAAAACACTCATAGATATTTCATGATTCTGAATTACATTTTCCTATTTCTGATTTTCAAAATTGCATATCTGAATTACAATTTACATTTTCTGGAATTAAATTTCCCCTTTCTGAATCACATATTCCTATTCTGAATTACAAATTCCCATTTCTGAATATTATTTTCCTTTTCTGAATTTCAAATTCCATATTCTGAATAATAACTTCCTATTCTGAATTACATTTTCCATTTTCTGAAACTTAATTTCCCTTTCTCAAATACATTTTCCGCTCTCTGAATTACAATTGGAAAAGGTGTAGTAAAATAAAGTGCTACTTTATTGCCTACCTGGACTACCTGACAAGGTGAAACAGGTCCTGACAACCTGCCAAGGTGAAACAGGTCCTGACAACCTGCCAAGGTGAAACAGGTCCTGACAACCTGCCAAGGTGAAACAGGTATACCTACTTTTTTCAATAAATTTTTTTAATTTTTAACAAAAACCAGTCGTAATCGTACATAAAATCATGTATATAACGCTTACATAAACAGGCTTTATTGACTCATTATTTAATAGCCTCGCTCGCAAGCTCGCTCGGCCATAAAATTATTCGTACAATAAAGCCTTACTTTATGTACTTGTTATATAAAGGCTATTGCCCTCCCTTAAATTCCAAATTTTCGTTTGCGTATGTTAGTAATGTTTGTGATGTAAAATATTCATTTTTAGAATTGTATTTCCAAATTTGTCGTTGTAAATCTTCTTTAAATATTCGGTCCATAATAGTCTCTGTCTTTTTCAGTCGGCCTAAAGGTTTTTTGATTGTATATTGTCCAGTCAAAATTCTTTGAATAGTCCTGGTTCCCACCTAAAATTTAAGGAAAATGTTGGTTGGGTAAGAAATGGCTTCACATCTACATTTAAGTTATACCTCAAGTCATAAATTTAGTAACTATTTTGGCAAGACAAGCCTTTTCTACATAAAAAAATTGAAAGCATTGACAATTTTACATTGTATTGCCAACATAATGTCATTTTGACTTTTATCTTAAAAAAAAAACAGATTTTACTACGCACAATTTATGACTCTAGAGCGCTTGTCCAGATGTCAGTGAGTTCTTGAACTTGCAGGTGTTGAAATTTCGGCATTCTGTGCCGCCAGCGCGCCTGGTCATGTAAGTAAAATTACGAGGGGAATAGTACAAATATTATGAATATTATTTTTGTGTTTTTGCGAATTTAGTATAAAGGATTTCATCTAGTTGCCTAGAATTACAATTTTTTTTATTTTTTTACTCTATTTAAAAATAAATTTTGATGTTTTGAATTATTTTTAAAACTGTCTGGAAT
This sequence comes from Ceutorhynchus assimilis, assembly GCA_917834065.1. Lineage (NCBI taxonomy): Eukaryota > Metazoa > Arthropoda > Insecta > Coleoptera > Curculionidae > Ceutorhynchus > Ceutorhynchus assimilis. The sequence goes on along the minus strand of OU892284.1, from coordinate 8,942,506 downwards.
TTGACATATACTGTCGAGGTTCAACCTGCCAAATTTCCATGGATAATGCTACGCCAATAATAAGTGAAAAGCATATATATGCTATCGGGTCTTCAAAAAAAAAAAACAATCAAAGATTGCTATGGTTTTTTAAACGTATGTCTTAGCAATATTTTTCTTTAATTTTGACAATGTCAGTCAATGAAATTTAATGTCAAAATGTCATGTCAAAAATCCTGACTGATAAAGAAACAATAATGCGACGTACGTTTTCATAACCAAAGCAATCTTTGATTGGTTTTTTTTTGAAGACCCGATATATTATAAACGGTAGGTACGCTATTTTGCGTACCTGCAAAATTTAATGACATTTTTTAAAATTCGGCATTGTCAAATTTCTTTCGTATTGAAGATGCCGAAAATAATCTCAGAAGAAAAAAAAAGGGACATATTGGGTCTTTCCCACGTTTTTTTTTATTTGCTCATCTGAAAGGGTAATCAAAATAAAGCCCAGGAATATTTTTTTTGGATTTTTTTGGTACCGGGAAATAGTCCAGGAGGTGGCGCCAAAAACATGCAAGAGTTTTCGCAAGGCGGATATTTTCAAAATAGGTTGTACTTTAGTGCTAGAATGCTAGTGTACAGTCAGCAGTCACAGTTCCGGGACAGCTGGCTCTGGGACGCGGGCAAAGTTGTAATTTTAAGAAGCATCTAAACTATTTTCTCAAAGCTCAAAATTTATAGAAATTTTGCACATTATCTGTTTGAAGGTCACAGATAACGTATGTAAATCGTCAGACGTCTAGTTCGTTGCAAAAAGGGGGTCAGACGTCCTCAAAGTTTTTATTTTATGGCATTTTCTTCGGTGTCCTGTCAAAATATATTTTTGCAGGTATTTGACAAATATATTTGAAGAAAATGCCATAAAATAAGAAATTTGAGGACGTCTGACCCCCTTTTTGCAACGAACTAGACGTCTGACGATTTCAGCGGCGGATTTAGGATTCCTTCTAGGGGGGGGCGATCCATCAGGGCCTCAGGCTCAGATAAGAAATAATAAAAAAACGACTTAAATATACAGAGTGGCAAAAAGTCGCGTATAATACCTGTAACTTTCTAATTACCTCGTATACGAAAAAGTGACCTTAATGAAAGTTGCTCAGTAAATTAGGGACATAAAGCTTCCGTATTTTTTGCTCGGTATCCGTATCGGTATCGTACTGCGCATGTGCAGAAGTATCGTACTGCGCATGTGCAGAAGCGATACTGAGGCCGAGTTACCGTACGTACAACGTAACGTTACGGCCCTCTCGCGGTATCCGTATCGGTAACGTATCTTGACATTCCTGACGCATGTGTCAAATTTCAAATGAATATAACCTCCCTTTTCTCCCGGGTTGATTTAATTTGTTTAGTTTTTACTTTCTTGAGTTTCTTGTGTTTAGTGCTTCTCTATCGCAAAAAAAATAACAATTTTAAGGTTAGATATAAAAACGCCGAAGTTTTGAGACAAAAATGTCTAGGTTATGAAATGCGTTTACGTTTACCGGAACAGGGAGCGCTTTAACAGACTTTTCGCTTGTCAACGTATCTAGTTGCGTTACGGATACCGATACCGATGAATTATTTCAACTAGCTTTATGTCCCTAATATTTCCCACAATTCTACTTAAACGTATTGCCTGTGTCACTTCTGGTTTGTTTGCTATCTAGACCAACTTTCTTTTTTTCAAATAAAACACCCTGTATGTGATTGCATATTTGGATTCTACGTAAAATTCTGAGCAGATTTCATGTGATATACCCTATACCTAAGTTCAACTGTTTTGGAAATATTGACAGTTGAACATTGACTTTTTGCAACTTTGACAGGCTGTAAAACCTGAACGGTTAATTTCAGAGGAAAACCGATTTCACATTCCTGTCTTAGATTTTCATAAACTATCATTTGACATCAACATTTAATTTAATCGGAGATTAAATTTAATTGGAATTTTCAATTATAGATTAAATTCAAAGTTGGCGCGGATTTACGTCATCCGCAGTCGATTCGCTCCCAGCTCGCTGCTGCCAAACGTATTTAAAAGTATTAAAAATTTGGAAAAATAGCAAAAACCATATGGAATTTCATGTTGGATAATGCTTGATGAATATGTTTGTGTTTTCGTTAAAAATTTCGTTGTTGCGTCGCTCAATAGGGGGGGGGCGCGCGCCCCCCGCGCCCCCCCTCTAAATCCGCCACTGGACGATTTACATACGTTATCTGTGACCTTCAAACAGATAATGTGCAAAATTTCTATAAATTTTGAGCTTTGAGAAAACAGTTTAGATGCTTCTTAAAATTACAACTTTGCCCGCGTCCCAGAGCCAGCTGTCCCGGAACTGTGTGTGCTGACTGTACACTAGCATTCTAGCACTAAAGTACGACCTATTTTGAAAATATCCGCCTTGCGAAAACTCTTGCATGTTTTTGACGCCAGCTCCCCAACTAAAAGGCCTTAAATTTTTAATTGAAATTCAAAATTCCGGTATCGCACCGGTTCAGAAACCGGTGAATTTTGGAAAGTGCCCTTCACATTGTATTGCCAATAGAATGTCATTTTGACTGTTATCTTTAAAAAAAAAAAACAGATTTTTTTGCTTCATCAGCCGTGACTCCTATTTGCTCTTATGTACTTTTGTGTTCTGGGGTTCTTCTACAGTTCTACACTGAACAGTAGGTACAGTGTTGGCTTTTTTTTTAGTCTTCAGTTGTACCATTGTATACTAGAGCCTTTTTATACAATGGCGTGGTACATAACTAAACAGTATTGACTATATTCTGTTTTTGCTTTTGCTAATCTAAAAACCAAAATCAACCTTAGTAGAAGTAGGTAGGAACCTACTTTGGACAATATAGTTCTGTTGGTGAAAAATAACACAAAATAAATCTCACCTTTCCAATTTCGAAACTCTGTTCCACAACTTTCAACACACAACAGTTTTCACTCTTTGAAAATGTTTTATTTACAAAAGGTAGCCTTTTAGGTTAGAATTCAATTGTCAAATAAATAGACAGGGCGCCGATTCTATTATACGATTCGAGTCGAATCCGCCATATTAATTCGCTTTTCGAGATTCTGTTATGCGAACTATCGCATAAACTCGAATCGTATTGCTCGACAGGTCGAGAGGTGCCGAATCAAATCGAATTTCGAATGTGTTGACAGTTGATGTAAGTTTTTTGTTTTGAAGTGAAAAGTGAAATAATAATATAACCTCAATATATATATTTTCGAGTCTATTGGTTTATTTTGTGTTATTGACTATTTAATAAATGAAAATAAATTGAAATGGCTTCATTCAAAATAAAAGAATGCCATTGGGAAGTCCTAATGGCATATATGGAAGAGCACAAAGACTTTGCGAACGGGCGGTTCTTAGGACTCCAGGGGCGGGAAACGCAAAGAAAAATGTGGTCGACAATTGCAAACCGGCTGAATGCACTTGGATATGGCGAGAGATCGGCTGAAAAATGGCAAAAAGTAAGTAACTTATGCAATTACACTACAATATACGATAAGGATCTTGGCTTAAAACAACTGCCTGTTCTTGGATTGGATTAAAATTAAAAGCAGGGATTCTAATTATTAGCGTTTCCATTCTAGACTTGGGCGGATTTCAAACACAATTTGAAAAAAAAGGGACAGATGATTAATTCAGACTTGCACGGAACAGGAGGGGGTGGACATTCCTCTGCACCGTTTAATAGTTTTGAATTACGAGCCTTGAACATTTTTGGTGGCAAAACATTTTATGCTGGAGCAGGGAGTACCGAACTTGGTATTTTATCACCAAGTATATCGCAACCAAAAGCAAACACAACACCAGAGTCACTGGATGTCATTGCACTGGATGATGACGATTTGAAGGAACAGTTCATTTGATACCTAGTGGGTTGAAAAATATATAAATCATTGGAGTTATTTCAAGGTCTATTTTTATATATTTGCATTATTAAGGCCAGAGTCACCCAATTCCTTAATTCTTAATATTTGTTACTTATTCTTGATTATTAAAAAGTTGGTTGGTGTTTTTAAATATCGAATTAAGGACAAAAATTAGGAATTAAGGAATTGTGCTCGGATATAGGTAACTGTGGCCTGAATAATTATTCAACAGTGAATAAGACTATAAAAATTAATAATTGTGGCATTATATTTACAGTTTAAAAAGCCAAATACTTCTGCAGAACCGCAACCTTCACCATGGAGAAGTTTCAATAAGGTAAGAGGCATTGTGATGACAAAACAATTCACTTTGTGGTCACAAATTGCGAATTCATTTCAGTAAGTCCTAATCATTGGTCCTAATCGGTCTCATTGGGCAAGTTTGAAGGTCACTAAAAAGTGACAGACATACAATTTGAAAAACAAGTCTGCATCACATTATTTCGGACTTTAGGAGCATTTAGAGCTTCAGCATTTTTTCAACATAATAAAACCAATTCTTTTTATTATAGTAATAAATGGCATTTATTTTCAGACTCTTGCTACCAGAAAGCAAACAACAAGAGTCACAACTGACTATCATGACCATGATTATGAGGGAACCCCTCCCACAAAAAAGAAAAAAGATCATTCAGATGAAGCTTACAGAGAAACCATTGATATATTGAAAGAGATCAAGGAAACAATACACCAAGGACTGAGTGAAATAAAGGAAGTACTGGATAGCAGGCTCCAACAAATTGCTGAAGGTGTAAATTCCGGAAAGTAGTAACGGCAGTAAGGCTAAGTTGGGGTACATTCATATTTTGCTGATGCATTATGGGTGAACCCGAGAATACTTACCAAGCTTTATCTTAGGCATATCGATATCGATTTTAAATTTTGGGGATGTATATCATTCATATTGATGCAGAATTTCAGCCTTAAAACAATTAATTTTCGCTTTTGGTTTGACCGGAAGTGCCATCAACTTCTTTATTTCTAATAGATCAACCCCTTCATTACTATATTTTTGGATTCTACGAAAAATTCTAATCATACTTTATGCATAATATTCTATACTTAACTTTATTAATGGTTCAGGTTGGGTTATAGGATAATATACACTTAAATATGCTTGTAATTTCTCCTGGAATCCAAAAATATATTAAATGAGGTGATCCATCCAAAATAAAGAAGTTGATGGCACTATCCAGTCAATTGTTTTTATGCTGAAATTCTGCATTGACATCAACAATATACATCCTTGAAATTCAAACCGATATCAGTTTCCATGCCTAAGATAGAGCTTGGTAAGTAATCAGTGGTCACCCAAGTTTGTTTGTATGTTTTGTCATAATAATGCCTATGCCTCTTACCTCACTTTACTGCAACTTATCGATGGTGAAGGTTCTGGTTCTGCAGAGGTACTTGGCTTCTTAAACTCTTAATTCTTATAATCTTGTTGAGTTAAATTTAAAATAGATTTTTCAGTGTTTGCTATTATTATGTCAATCTTTTAACAATGCGTACAGACAATAAAAATAAGTCCAATGATTCATACAGTTTTCTGCCTACTAGGTATCAGATGAGTTGTACCTTCACATCATCAGCGTCTAGTGTTGTGTTTGCTTGTGATGTGCTTCAAGAAAAGATTGTTAGATGATTTCAAATTAAAATTTTTGGATAATTGCAATTATTAAATGTGATCATTGGAGTTTTAGATTTAGAATAATTATTTTTAATAGGTAGGTATTCGCTTTTGTACTTTCTGACTTTGTACAAGAGTGAGAACCTATAAATATATACAATACTAATAAGTTACAACACAAGGAAGTCACCTTACTCAATTATTGTCACCAAGTAGGTACATCACAAGCAAACACAATACTAGATAATCATGATGTGAAGGTATAACTCATTCGATATCTAGTAGGCAGAAAACTGTATGAATCATTGGACTCATTTTATTGTCTGTCACATCTTTACTTTGTTTCTCACATTAATAACCAATTTGAAACTATTATTAGGTTTGTTTGTTACTTCAACCCTTATTTTTTTTTTTTTTTTTTTTTTTTTTTTTTTTTTGGCATGCGGCCTTTACCATACAGCCAGTTGCAATTTTTGAAACTAAGACATATACGCTTAGTTTTGTAAAAAAAAAAATATTTTTTTTTTTTTTTTTTTATATATTTTTTTTTTTTTTTTTTTTTTTTTTTTTCCCAACAAATATAGTTATTTGCTTCAATCTACATACCAAAATCTCAGAAATTTAAAATATTCTAACCTATTTGAGTACGAGAGCTGTTTCGACTGATACTTTTATAATATGAAATAAGTCATACATAAGTATATACATAGATAAAATATATGTCTCAACTACTTCCATTAGTAAGTATACTATTTCTACAATAATCAGACATAAAGGGACACAGACTGGGCAACCCTTATTTGTGGGTAGTGTTTTTTCAAATTTAGAATCAATATTTTTGTTACCCTCCTACTTACCTTTGCAGTTTGTAGGTGTTTTCGTTAGGTGTTTTGTATAAATGACCTATTTGAAAATAAAATTATGTTTGTTTCTTTAGTCCTTCGTTTGTGATTAGTATTATTTTAAGAATTTTTTTTTTGTTTTGTTACTTATCCTTGCACATTGCAGGAGCGTTGTATAGAATATATTTTTTATTTTTTTATTGTTATTTTGTCTTATGAAATATATAAAGATTTGAGAAATTGTCCTTTTTTATTTCAAGTGAACATTTATTGTATAAAATCTGAAAGCATCACAGTATATAATGATATTACAGTTTCAATATAAGTAATAATTAAAATCTATTTTTTGTAGGTAAGTAGTGGAGAAGAAAATCTAAAGTCTTGACATTGATTCAGTATTTATAGTTAACCCAAACACATCTGTTCAAATGTTTATTTGTCACTCATTTGTAAAACGTCACTTATCAAGTTAAAACATAAACAACAAAAATTGATTTTTACATTTACAAGCTACTGACTTGTTAAAAGGACAGGTAAACTGTAATAGTATATTACAATCTGAGACGGGAAATAATCTATTACTGTCGAGAGATATTACAATTTATCAAGACACATAGTGTCGAGATAAACTATATCTTGAGACAGTAATTAAGACCCGTTATCTTCTGGCTTATTCATTTGTGGAAAAAAAATATATCTTTTACAAATGAGTAACAAATAAATTATTGTACATTATACACCATGTAGCAGTTTTTACTGGCTTTTAAAGGTGACAAGCTGGACTAATGGCTCGCTAGTCATTTCCTTCAATTGCCAGTGAAAACTGTTTTATATACCTGGCTAAGAATGTAAAATACTAATTTTGATCTACTATTTTCAATTACTCACTAATTAAACAATGCTGTTACTTATTTTAAAGATGTAGTACTAATGTTTTTAACATAAACAGCTACACCACAAATGGGCACTCACACTAGTCACACTTACATCTAACATTTATTGGAAGTATCTCTGCACAATATTATTTCTTATGTTGAGAGCTTCAGCATGATTATGATGACGTGGGAGCTGAATTTCTTGTCCTGGTATATCTTCCAAATCTGGTAAAAACTCATAGTCAAAAGGCATATTTGCTTCCACACAAATGTTGTGTAAAACAGCACTGGCTTTGACAATGTTGCACATAAATTGGGGCGAGTAACGTGCAGATCTTTCTCGTAAAATGCATCTGAAACGCATTTTCCACAGACCAATGCACCTCTCAACAGCACTTCTTGCTGATGTGAGAGCACGATTGTATCTAATTTGTGCTTCATTTTCAGGAGCTCTAAAAGGTGTCATTAGATAGGGCTGTAGAGGGTATCCCGAATCTCCTATGAGCCAACTTCTTTCCCTATTTTCAAATATATTTCTCATGAAATTTTGGGCTTGTGATGCATTCCATATAAATGCGTCGTGAGTGGCCCCTCCAAAATTTGCAAACAGACCACGAATTTTTAAATTGTGGTCACAAATAACCTGGACATTTAGGGAATGGTAACCTTTCCTATTGATGTATAACTGTTCATTAAGAGGTGGCTTTAAAATAGCTATGTGGGTACCATCTACCATGCCTACCACTCCTGGAAATCCTGAATGGTGCATTATTTCTTCTTTTATTGAATTTCTTTCATTGAGAGTATTGGGCATAAAAATAAATTGATCAGCAATATTTGCCAATGCTTCTGTAACTTCATGAATACTCCGATGGACTGATGTTTGGCTTAAGCCACTATAAAACTCCTGACCTACACAGCGCTGATAAGAACCAGTAGCGTAAAAGCGTAAAGCTGTTAATATTTTGACCTCGATACTCACTCCTTTCAGAGACTTTCTGTCTACTAGATGAGGACGCAAGATGTCAAATAGGTTTCTTGTTAATGCTTTATTTAACCTAAATAATTCCACAAATCTTTGGTTAGATAGAGAAAATGCATCACTGCGGCTGCGAAGTTCCATTCTTCGATGCATTAGCTTGCGATTTCTTACTGCATTTTCGTTTGCAAGAACTCGATCCCGAACAATTGGCAACATTATAAATAAACTGTCAATAATCAACCGAAAATCAACAATTTAAGTCTCCTAACAGTCCCAACTATTGCTTAGAGGTTTAAGAACAAGTAATAGTACTGGAAGTAGCAAACCAATAACACTTGGTAAATTAAAATTGCAATTAAAAATGCTATAAGAACATAAACAATTTAAAAAGGTTGAAGTTGTTTGGTTTGAGGTTATTTTCTGTGAAAAAAGTTAAAAAAACATTCCCACTTCTAACTTCACTCCATAAGTAAAAGCCGCCGATTGTCAAAACTTTCTTCCGACAACCGAAGAAATCCGATTGAAATTCGATCGTATAATAGAATCGCAAAATACGATCCGATCGTATTCGAAATCGAGTTCAGCGTCGAACTACTCGGAAATTTCGTATCGTGAAATAGAATCCCCCAGCTGGAATAGAAATCGATAAACCGCATTTGTGTCGATATTTTTTTTTCCTTTTCTATCTTGTTCATTCAACTAGAAAGAAAACAAACATGTCGATAGGGAACAGCTTCGGCCGGTAAATCGGGCAACTAAGCGTGTTCTGATTGGTGCAAAATCTGGCGGACTATTTCAAATATTACCATTTTTTTTCCTTTAATATCTCCCTCAATAATTTTTTTAAAAATCAACCACATAGCACTTTAAGTATTTTATCGGATAAGCTTCCAAACCATATGAATGAAATACTTAAATTCAGTCGAGTGGAAAAGACCCATTGAAGCCCAATTTGCAGATATATTTGAGGTAGGTATAACTTAAATGTAGATGTGATGCCATTTCTTGCCCAACCAACATTTTCCTTAAATTTCAGGTGGGAACCAGGACTATTCAAAGAATTTTGACTGGCCTTATGTAAAAATTGTCGAGATTACCCACCCTCCCATGCCTTACAACCCTTTCAAAAAGATAAGGTTTTGTTACAATCGATCCTGCAAGGAAAGATATTTGGAAAGAGAGGACCAGGAAGAAGAAGAAGAATATCGTGACGGAAAAATCTCAGAACATTGTTTGACACAGCTCTTGCATATTGCTGCGAATTAAGTGGACATCGCCATAATAATCGATGATCGCCGACATTCATAAGGGATAGGCACGTCCAGAAGAAGAAGAAATAAAAAAATAAAAATAGAAGAAATGCCGTTGGGCCAAACCCGAAAAAAAAGTTACTGCAAAAACATATTTATGCTATTGAGCTCACTGTTATGGTTACGTTTAATTAATAAATTGAATAATTTTACTATTTGAATTTACTCAGATATTTTACACATTCTGGCAACTCGGCTTTCTGTTTCATAACCCTGAAATTTTAAAAATATTTTTTCATCAAATGTCATTATTATACGAGGGTTAACCTGTCAAATTTCCATGGATAATGCTACGCCAATAATAAGTGAAAAGCATATATCAATCAATCAATCAATCAATCAAAATATACTTTATTGTCGGAAAAATAAATTTCATTGACAAAGCATGATCTTAAATAATGTGCAAGTAATTAAAAATTATCGGGTTATAAAAAAACAAAAAGAGGTACAATCAATAAAATAAAAAATAAACATAAACATAAATGTCAAAGCATAATCCTAAGCAACACATGTACAATTTTTACTACATCAAACTATAGAGTCATATAGAAGGTACAGCCAATACAGAAAAAACATAAAGGTTGCGGTCAGAACAAAACAAAACAATGAAACAAACAAAATTAAAATTTTTCATTTAAAAATTCATTAATATGATAGTAGGCTTTTCCATGTAAAAATGTTTTGAGCTCTAGTCTAAACTTTTTAAAACCACCTATCTGCCTTAAGTTAACAGGCAGATGATTAAAAATTTGCCTACTTTTATAAATTAGTGAATTTTGCGCCAATGCAGTCTTGGGTATAGGAAGCTGAATTTTAAGAAGTTGCCTAGTTGGATAAGTTCTTGGATATTCTAACTCATCATAATGTTTTTTGTGCATAAGGCAAGCAGTTTCCATGATAAATATACAGCATACTGTAAGTATTTTATGTTTTAAAAATAGTGGCTTGCAATGCTCCCAATATCCAACCTTACACAAATAGCGCACTGCTCTCTTTTGAATGACAAAAACAGAATCAAACAATTTATTAGAACAGTTACCCCAAAATGCAATGCCATACCTGATATGAGATTCAACCAACGAGAAATAAACCAACTTAGCAGTATTCAAACCAAGTTCATTTGACGCTATTCTTACAGCATAGCAACCACTTGCCAATCGTTTGTTTAGATTTGTAACGTGCTCATTAAACTTGAGTTGAGTATCAACATGAACACCAAGAAATTTACAGCTAGTTTTATTTTCAATTGTGTGTGTGTCTAATAATAAATCATCAAAAAAAAATTTAAATGTCAATATGTTGGTTTTCTTAGAGTTAAAACAAAGCAAGTTAGAGTCACACCAGCTCTTTACAAGATTTAGGTCTTCAGAAATAATCTTTTTCAACTCTTCAATATTTTTTCCGTTCCAGGACAGAGTAATGTCATCAGCGAATGATGTTATTTTAGCTCTAATGGGGAGGTGATTAATATCATTTAAATAAAGTAAAAACAATATTGGTCCCAACACAGATCCTTGTGGGACACCATTGGTCACAGCCAAGTTTGATGACTGAGTATCACCAATCTTAACAAATTGTTCTCTTCCCGAGAAATAAGATTCAAACCATGAGTATGAGATTCCTCCGAAGCCATAAATTTCTAGTTTTTTAAGCATTATTTTATGATTTACGCAATCAAAGGCTTTAGAGAAATCACAAAACACAACGGAGACAAGCTCACTTTCATTAAGACTGACGAATACCTGTTCCAAAAGATTAAATATTGCATCATGGGTGCACTTTAATGGTTGGAATCCAAATTGAGTGTCACTTATTATGTTGTGTTTTGAAAAATATTTCAACATTCTTTCTTTAACTAACTTTTCAACTATTTTTGACAACGTCGAGAGAAGTGATATTGGTCGGTAATTACATGGGTTGTCCAAATCGCCACCCTTATAAACAGGCAACACAATAGCTTTTTTCAGGCAGTCTGGAAATACTCCTGTTAAAAATGAAATATTAATACATTCAGACAAGACATATAATGCATTATCAGGCAAGTTTCTAAGCAAATTTAATGAAACATTATCGTGCCCACTGGATTTATTGTTTTTTATTCCTCTAAAGATTTCATTAAGTTCTAATACGTTTGTAGTTTCCAGTACAAATGTGTCATTTATTTTAACATCCAATAAATAAGAACCAGGATCCACATTACTTTTCAAGTTTTGTTGTAAAGTATCAGCAACACTACAGTAGAAGTTGTTGAGAATATGGGGATCTAATTTAACATCTGTTTGAAGAACTGAGTTTTTACCAGTTAACTGATTAATTATTTTCCAGTTTTCTTTGCTGGCATTTTTGGAGGAGTTTATTCTATTCTGATAAAACTTTTCTTTAGCTGCTTTTAAAACACTTTTGTAAATTTTTCTATATCTGCAGAAATAACTTATGAACTGAGGACAATCAGTAAATTTGCGAATATTTTGTAACGAACGCATGTTTTTTGATGAAACTTTAATAGCGGGAGTAATCCAAAGTTTACTTTTCTTTTGCTTAATTTTTTGTAATGGAAAAGATTTTAAAAATGCATCAGTTACTAATTTTTGGTATTCGTTTAGTGGTGATTGACAATTCAAAACTGCTGGCCAATTTAATTCCTTGCAAATATCTTTAAATTTTTTATAATTGTTGCTGCTAAGTAGTCTACCAACTTTATATTTTGGTGGTTTATTTATCGCAAGTTGAAATTTTGCTAAAACTGCCTCGTGATCCGAAATGCCTACAGGAATTACACTACAGCTAACAAACATAAGCTTTAAGACAAAATTTGAACACAGATAATCGATTTTGGTTCGAGAATGAACAGTTATTCTAGTAGGTTCGTTAACATACATCTCTAGGTCAAATGATAAAAACAAGTTAGACAGAGTTTGCTGTGCCTCTGATCTGTCATCATCAAAATTTATATGAAGGTCTCCCCCTAGTATCAAACCTGCCTTGGGTGGCAGTTTTGATAAAAGAATTTCAAGATTTTCAAAGTATTGCTTTAAGTTTGAATAATAGGGGGGCCTGTATATACACAAAATATGTAAATTATTTTTTTTTGTTATATAACAAGGAGAATTCAAAAACATTTTCAATTAAAAGGGTATTAAACTTTGTTATCGGGGTAACATCAAAAGATTGTAAAAATGTCTTATTGACAAGAATAGCAGTTCCACCATGAGTTTTACTATTTCTACAATAGAGAGACACCACAGTATAATTTTCAATACAAAATGGTTCATTTTCTGCTAGCCAGTGCTCAGTTATAAGTAAGAAAGCTGGAAAATTGTTATCTTCCAACAGCAGATATAAATCATCAAGTTTGTTCCTTAGCGATTGTATATTAATTAGAAATACGGAGACGGCGGCGTTATTATTTTTTATGTTTTGTGCCGCGCTTGCGCAGTTTGTGGAAGAGGTTGGTCTAAAAAATTTACCTCTGGAAAATTATTACCCTTTGAAATAGTGTCGTCATTAATACTAAAGATATTATCATCTATTGGGACATATTTAAGATTTGTTACGCTTTTTACATTAAAGTTCTGAACACACTGTTTTATCAATTTTCCAGTCTTAAACAATCCGTACTTATTTAAATAAAAGTTAGAATTCATACAAAAATCTCCATGAGAAAAATTACCAACCAAATCCAAAAAACCTATGTTAATAGAGAAAATTTGTAGTTTTTGAACAACTTCCCTAAGTTTTTGATTTACATTCCTAACATACAAACATTTCTTGCCATAGTTATTTTTATATGGGAGGTTGCAGACTAACAAATTCGTTCTAAAACACTTATTTGACAGCAATACTATGTCATCTTTTCGGATATCAGTGTCGTTAAGTCCTGCTATTAAAACAACATAGTCCTTATCGGTCAAATCCTTCACATAACAGTCGGAACTATGTATAATATCCCTTATTGTAGTATAAGGTTTTGTCACCAGCTGAGTTACATAGTTGTCGCCCACTGATTTGTCTATAGCATCATATAACATTCTTCCAAAGTCATCAGTTAAAATAACAATCTTATTCTTAGAATTTTTAACCTTTCTTAAATTAACATATTTAGTTCATACCAAATAAACTTGTAGTTGTGACATCGATGACGCCATTTTTAAAATCGTTATCGCCAACCGTGAAAATATTCGGCGTCGGATTGACTTAATTGGAATTTGAATTTCCCGCTGGCCATTCAGTTGGTAACACCACTTCAAAAAATGTAACGTTGCCAAATTAGATTCTTGACATTTTGAATTTTGATTCCGTTTTGACAGTTTAAATACGAGTTTTTGGTTCAAGTGCTATTAATACGCATCACGCATGATTAGAAAAAGAGAGCTTAATTGTAATAAATACAAGTTAGAAAGCAATAAAAGATGACATGCGCGCGCAACTCGTAGGCTGCAGGGTAGCCAGATTGTATTGTTGCAGAACAAATGTAGACAATACAAATCGAACATTATAACATTAAAGAAGTAATATAGTGTCAAGTGTTTTACAACGCCTTAAATCAGACAAAAGAAGAGCTTTAAAGTGGATGAACATCGTTTGCATTTTTATGATAAATGTTTCAGCCGGCAACATCGCTCAATGAAATTGCAAAGGAATATGTCAAGTATAATCTAACATAACCTTAAACGAAACTGCGGTGAGCTCAAGTAATATGTAAAGTATTTTTTGCTCTTTGTCAAATTACACGTTACAAAGAAAGAAGGAACGATTCATTCTGAACTGGCCCGTGATTAAGAATATGACGCAAGCCTGTCACAAACTTGCTTCTCATTGGACGCTCACCTGCAGCCTACAAGCGACGCGCGCAGTCCAGGTAATAGGAGATCGGTCTATTGTGAGCTAGTTTTTCAAAGCAGCTTGTAGTGCGAAGTGTACAAGATGCCGTAGCAGCTTAACAGCAGTTGCAACGAACTAATCGCATCCTTTTTACAATATTTCGAACGAGAACGCGATAATAATGGCCCTTAAATGCTGTTGGGAAGGTGAGTTTACAAGTCGTTGATGTTGTGTGGCCAAATAGGAATTGAAAGCCAAACAATTATATGATGGCAGTCGCATGTCATTGAGTAGAATGTTAAAAGAAATAGGTTTCAAATGGAAAAAAAAATTACCCAAGACGAGGGCTCATGGAACTGCCTGATATTGCTGTTAAAGACATATCATTTTTGAGGTCTTATCTAACACCGAAACAGGAGGCTTTGTACCAGTTTGTTTTCTTGGACGAGACTTGGATTTTTCAAAATGGTACCTTAACCCTTAACCGCTCGTGGCAAGACAACAACAAGCAACAAGCAAGTTAAAACTAAAGTTTGTTTTTTTTTAAAGATAAAAGTCAAAATGACATTATGTTGGCAATACAATGGTAAATTGTCAATGCTTTCAAATTTTTTATGTATAAAAGGCTTGTGTTGCCAACATAGTTACTAAATTTTTGACTTGGGGAATTATCTTTAAAAAAAAAACAGACTTTACCAAAGTTGATGGTAAAAGGTGAATATAAATATAAACATGAGTACAGAGAGCAGTTGTATATGTACAAATGAAATGCTTTTTTTAGATTTTTTTTTTTTACGGATATGCGCACTCGCAAGGAAATGTCCTATCACGCTCGAGAAGCGGCAAGTGCTCGGAAATGTCGGTGTATGTTGGTCTTGAAGCGGTTCAGGTTGTAACCTGCAGGGAAAACCGTCGCAGGGAGTTTATTCCACAGCGATGCTGTTCTCCAGAGATATGAATTCTGATATAATGAGGTTCTTGGTGCCTCTAGTTTGACAGTAAATTCATGGTTACCGTCTGTTTGACGGGTTCGCCTGGTAGGCGCTACTCTCGGTGGAATCATACGTGCCAACTCTTCAGAGCATTTTCCGTGATAGTACCTGTAGAAGAGAGATAAATCGCCCACAGATCTGCGATGTTCGAGACCATCCAAGTTACGAGTAAGTGCGGGGTCATTGATCAGCTTGATAGCTCGTTTTTGCACGGTGTTCAAAAGCATTAAGGTATGTTTGGGTGCTGCACTCCATATATGTGAGCAGTACTCCATAGTTGGTCGAATCTGGGCTTTGTAGAGTCTCAGCAATTGGCTTGGTGTGTACAGCTGTCTTGTACGAAATAGCACCCCCAGCTTTTGGGACGCCCTTTTAGCAATATCTGCCACGTGACTGTGCCAAGACATGTTGGTCTCTGCATTAACCCCCAAGATGTTCAACTGACTCTGTAATGTGACAGCACTTCCAGATAGCATGATGTTTGGCTCACCGGTGCTGGTCTTTTTTGAAAACAGAGCTGCTTGGGTTTTTTGCGCGTTGAACTGTACAAGGTTTTTGTTACCCCAGTCCTCTATTATCTCCAGGTCGTTATTTATCTGCGATATTTGAGTTAGTCTAAGATGATGGAATTCACGTGCGGAAAGACCTGTGGGTGGTATGAGTGAGGAGACTACATTGCCATCGTCTGCAAAGCAATAAAGTGGATTTACTGTTTTATCTATGAGGTCATTTATGTAAATCAGAAAAAGAGTTGGCGAAAGGATTGCTCCCTGTGGCACACCAGCATTTATTTGGTAAGAGTTGGAGTTCTGGCCATCCAGTGCAACATAAATGGATCTGTCCTTTAGGTAACTTTCAAACCAAGTGCAAAGTTTCGGCGATAATCCCATTGCTTTGAGCTTGTTGAGCAGATTTTCATGCCAAACTTTGTCGAATGCTTTAGATATATCTAAGGCAATTGTTCTTGTTTCACCCCGCAACTCAATCGCATTTTGCCATAAGTGAGTGACGCATGTAAGTAAATCGCCAGTTGACCTATATTTTCGAAATCCGTATTGCTTATCGTTGATAATTTTGTACTTTTCCAAGTACTTGGTTAGGTGATTGTTCACAACTCTTTCCATTACTTTTGATATCACCGGAAGTAGGGCAATTGGTCTATAGTTTAACGGATCTGTCTTTTTTCCTTTCTTTGGAATGGGTTGTACTGCGGCAGACTTCCATGAGGATGGATATACTCCTTGCCTGTAAGACAAATTGAATAATTTTGCGAAAGTTGGGGTGAGTTCGTTGGCGCAATTTTTGAGTACTATTGCGGGAATGCCATCCGGACCCATTGCTTTGTTTGTATCTAGCTTTTTAAGGGATTTTCGTATTTCTCTGTGACAAAAGGGTACCTCTGGCATACTATGGGAAACCCTTTCAATGAACGGTGGAGTTTTTCCGTTTGGCACTGTTAGGTTGGAGTTGGAGGAAAACATTTGGGCCAGCATATTGGCTTTTTCCTCTGATGTTGTGGCTAAGTGATTATTTTTATCTGTAAGTGGTGGTATGGATGACTTGGTGAAGTTAGATCCAACAGCTTTTGCAAGAGACCAAAAGGACCTAGAACTACTTGGACAATTCAGCAACCTGTTTTTTATTCTTTGATTGTATGTTTCTTTAGCGGAGTCAATAGTAATTTTGCAACTATTTCTGGCTTCTGTAAATTCTGTGTGATTTTGAGCGGTTTGTTGTCGTTTCCAAAGGATATATGCTCTGTGTTTTTTCTGTACAGCCGTTTGACACTGGCTGTTGAACCAAGGTTTTGCATTAGCTCTACGTTTAGTTGTATGTGGGATATATGCATCCATTCCAGATAAGATTACTTGTGTTATTTCATTACAGCAAATAGTGGGATCAGCTGTTTTAAAGCAAACCTCTTGCCATGGAAAATCCAGGTAAAACTGTTTTAGGTCATTCCATTTTGCCGATTTATAGTGCCACATTTCACGAGGAAGTGGTTGTTGGCTTGGTGGGATGAGCATTTCGCACTTTGTTATTATAAGTTTATGATCGGACGAACCAAGTGGAGCATCTACTTGAATTGTGTACGAGTCAGGATTTGTGGTTAGGAACAAGTCTAAAAGCGCTGCAAATTCGCCCCTTTCTGAGATACGGGTAGGTTCATCGACAAGCTGCGTTAGACCACAACTTATGGCAAAAGCTTCTGCTTCTCTGCCTTCGTTATCTGTTTTGTTGTGGTGTTTCAGCCAGGGTATATTGTGGACGTTGAAATCGCCTAAAAAGGCAATTTCCGCCTGTGGATAGTTTGACTGTATACTATCACAGCTTTCGGATAATGTCGCGAAAAAGTTTTGGTAATCGGTGTTACTTGGCGGTCGGTAGAGGCAGCAGATAAACTTGGTCGATGACTTTGAGGTGAATTTTAGCCATATGATATCAAGGTTCGCTGGTTCTAGCTTCTCCTCTCGATGACATGAAAGGTCATTTTTAATGTACACACAGATCCCAAAATTATGTCGAAATCGGTGGTGTAGGTCATAGCCGGGATAAAGATAGTTCACAATAGGTGTTGCAGAACTGATTTTAGTTTCAGTGAGAACAAGGATGTCAGGTCTTTGTTCTTCAAGATGTTGGTGAACTGAATTCATATTTGTACTTATTCCTCTTATATTGCTAAAATCAACTCTGAGTTGAATTTTTGATCTTCTCTTTATATCTTTGCATGAAGGACCCCCAGATATATCATACTTCATGCTGGCAATGAAAATGGATTCATTGAAGGTGCATGAAAATCCAACTTAACGACTATCATGGGAAAATTAATCAGAATAATTGAAAATATTCTTGATGGTTCAAATATTCATATTATTTAATTATTTATAGTATTTAGAGTGGCTGTAAATAAAAAAGGTACTGAGCGTTACTATTATATTTTTTCTACTGACATTTCATAATACGCTATTAAACGATTAAAATCTGTATCAAAATGAACTTCATTACGATACAGATTTTCATTATAATACTCATTTTTAATATTATACAATGTTGATAGATGGCAGCACTAGTTAAGATATTAAACATTTTAAACGGTGATTTTGCGTAAAACAATTATTTTGATAACTATAAAAAAGACTCCGAATTGTTTAAAAGTTACCTTAAGTTTGGGACAAAGAATAATTATTATGGAAATCATGAATGATAAGGAAGAATTTTTACTTTCTTCATTATTATACATTGTCAATAAATGGCGCCACCATTTAAAAAAAAATTAATTTTTTTTTTTTAATGTTGGCAGCACTCTGTTTATAGCTTTTCCATGGTAATTTAGCGAAAAATAATAATTTTATAAAAAAAATACTTCAAATTGTTATTAAAAGTTAATACCTAAAGTTTGGGAGAAGGCATTATTATGGAAATATTGAGCGATAACGAAGAATTTTCACCTCCAGAAATTACAGAAAGGGCGACAAATGCAGTTAATAATATACTACCGGACAAGTCCAAGAAAATTTACGAAAAATTATATGGACAATTTATGGATTGGAGAAACACCGCAAATACATCATCCTTCTCAGAAAATGTTTTGATAGTGTATTTTGAAGAGTTACAACAAAAAATGAAACCTTCAACTGTATGGACGCATTACTCCAATTATAAAATCCCTATTCAAAGTTAAGCATAATGTTGACATATCTAAATATCAAGTTTTATCAATGGCAGTAGAAAAAATAGTGTATGCAACTCTCATGTAATGGCCATTAATACACTCGCATGTTATATACGAAACTCGCCTGCGGCTCGTTTCGTATCCTACAACATGCTCGTGTATTAATGGCTATCATTACATGATCATTGCATAATATACTATTATGTGATGATTGACAAATGAGTTGTTATTGAATATCTATTAAATCAAGCTTTGAAACAATGTTTATAATTTAGTTAATAAATGTTTGCATTATATTATAATATAATCCATTATTGTTTCTGAAAATATTTTGACCAAAGGAAAATATGCAAGAGACGGCAACGCTGTGCCGGCAGAGCTTGACAACCCTACTATAAGTTTATTTGGTATGAACTATAGTATAAATTTTCACAAGCTCGGCTAACACTAATCAGAAAATGTAAGCATTTAAGACACCGACGCCAGATCAACAAATTCACCTACTGTTTTTGCGCTTGGCCTATTTGCACGATTCTTTGCTGTACTGATAGGAACACTTCCAAAGCCCACAGGGTTGGCAGATGCCCCACTCACATCGATATTATAATCAAAAGCCAGAATTTGGACGATTTTATCAAATAGTATATTGTTTTATTAGGAGTAAAAGTGATACTTTTTGTGGCGAGACTAAAGACGATTTCGCCACGTTTTGGTTGGTAGGTAAATTGGTTAACCGTTAGGTAGGCTCTTCGTCACACCAGTGACGTCGCATACCATTTTTAGCCGAAATCGGCCGGTTTCTCAAATGTCACGTGTATGACGTAATGGTGATGGTATCCCTGAGAAAATAAAAATAAGCAAACTACTGAACACTTTTTATTGTTGGAAATTAAAATTGGGCATAGTGAAAATTTATTACGTTTATTTCTTGTGTTTAATTTCAAATATAAATAAAAAAGTGAGGTTAAATTACTCCAAATTAGAGAGAGATAGCAAGCTACCAATTCAAATAACCGTGCTTCAAGCTCGGTACCCAAATTGACATACCAAAATAGATACCAAAGTTATCGTGACGTCATTGTTTTTCATGCCGAAATGGGTTGGTACGTTTTTGACCAACCAAAGTGGGTTACCAAAAGGTGGCGAAATTGTCTTAAATGTTTGACAATTTTAGACGAGCCACAAAAAGTTCTTTTCTCCGAATAAAACATGGGATTTTTTCCGCAAACGGTGTTCAAAGCGATGGAATCTAAGAAATTTTTGTGACGTCACTTTTTTGTCCGGCCGTGAGCGTACAAAAAAGTACTTTTTTGTACGCTCACGGAACGCGCGGACAAAAAAGTACTTTTTTGTACGCTCACGGAACGCGCGGACAAAAAAGTAACCAAAAAAATGACGTCTGTGAAGTCAAACGTCAACATTAAGAATTGAGGTTAAAAAAGTCGTCATTTTTTGACGTTTGCGGAAAAAATAGTTTTTCTGTTCCAGTGACGCCAGCTTCCAGTTCTTTTTTCTCTGCAATTTTATCAAATGCCAGCAGCTGTTCATCTCATACTTGAAAATAATACCTTATTATCACAGGAACCAAATCGTGATCCTTGACGAAAAACAAGTATTCTGATTTCCTATTTTTTGCTGCTTTTGCTCCAAATTTCCCAGACAGCCCTAAAACATCGTACATCGTTCTAATCGATTTTTTATCAAATAACTTTTTCCGATATTTTGCCATCTAACCCCACTTTTCGCGTTTCCATATCTAAATTTTTGAATTTGTCGCCACAACAGTGATCAGGGCCCGGATCTTGAACCCACGATTCGATAGTATCGTCTATGTATGTAATTCATATGGACGATACTATCGAATTGGAGGTTCGGGATCCGGGTCCAGGTGATCGATGTCAAAATGTACTTTTAGTCACTGTATAAAATCGTGATTTTGAACTTCCATCAGAATTATCAGAAATAGGAGAGAAATTCTCTCATTTTTACGGTTCTTGTTCTTAATAAACTGCACCCTGTACCAATAAAATCCGTTAAAACCATCACAAGCACAAATCCTGGAAACAACGTTTCAATACATAAAATACCTACCTACATAAAAAAACCTCTTCTCAATTTATCATTTCAAAATTTTCAATCTATGATGTCCCCCCATTATATTCACCCATCTGCTAGAGGTAATTTTTTTTTTGATATACCTACAAGTTTCTGTGTAGGTACCTGATGTAGGTAGTTTATGACGATGTTTTTCCATCTGATTTTTTTCCCCAAGATTCTTTTGTTTTGTACCCCCAGGTAACAAACAAAATGTCTAATCATTAGATGCCTCTATTCCTATAATAGATAGGCCCTACTGCACAATGTGTCGGTAAACGTTTTCAGTGGAATTTGGAACGGCAACAATTATCTATTTGCAACCATCATCGATCGTATGTTGTAGCTTGCAATTTCCTCCATTTAGAGTGCAACAAAAAAAAACACACATCGAAAAAAGCAGGATGTCGACCGAAACAAGCAAAATAACAAAACAAGCCATCATCCTTAATTTATTTAATTAGTAAAAAGGAACAACATTCCCGTCTACTGTCGTGAAAAAATGGCGACCGTATACGTAATTTTCCATAATAATAAGGATAATTTTCAAATATGGTAGAAACTATTATTATAAAAAGGAACGACGTGAAACGATTGGCAGCTTTTGTTAACAAAGGACTCGCAGAGACCGCCCACCGCAGTCACGTGATCAAGAGGCCTTCGACACCCTTTAGGGTGCGAAACAACACGGCCCTTCTTTATAGTAGAGTCAATATTTAATGACGCCTCTTTCATTTTATTTTTGTTTGATATGAATTATCTCTTTTGATCGGGACAATATTTAATTAGTTTATTATCTAGTTTATATTAGGCGCCTGATTGAATGGTTTATTTATTATGAATTGGGACAAGAAATTACACTAATGATAGGACTATGTGGGCCATAATTGATCTAAATTAGCAATTACCCAAGTATTTAGCAACCCTTACTTAATTAATCATTCTTCAACCATTTTTCTGCTCAGTTGATGGATTGTACCTGATAGGTATGCAATCTCGAAGCAAAATAGCCAACTCATTATTATAAACTTACCTCAAAAGTATCACAATTACACAATACATTTTCCCATCCAACTATAAAAAATATATGCCCAACTTAATCTGTTAATCAGACATAAAATATACGCAAAACATATTCGCTTTTAATCCGACAGATTTTATGGATTTAGCTTCGTATTTAGCATTTTTCGCGTAATACCTTGCAATTTCCAACGTTTAAATTATGCATGTCGATTTTTTTCTTACCACTTCACATTGTAGTATAAGAGGGCATAATGACGGTACATTATATAACATAAATTATTGGGGACATGGGTACTGTACTAGAAAAATAGCAAACATGTACTCCGTATTCCGAGTAGGGACTCTTTATCTGCAATATGAGCAATCGTACAATAAAGAGAAAGATGTAGGTATAGTAAAACTTGAATTAATAAATTTTTAATAAGAAAGTAAAAATAATTGCAGCAATTTTGCATACAATAACTACACCTTATCGTTAAGAGTATTATAGCATATTTAATGCATATATAAAACTCGCTATCGACTTCAATGAAATGAGAAATTATAATTCTGTTCGTATCCCTGTCATCGTAACTTATCATCTAAGCAATTTTTAAATGTCAACCTTTAATAAAAGTGGCGTTTTGAATATGTTTTAAATTTATAATTCAATCTCGAGCTGAGAAACAAGGGCAGGCAGGCGAATGCGATTAAAACATTTTGCATATATTTATTGTGTGCTTGACCCATAACCTTTTTTTCCGAAAAAAATAATGCATTTCTATGCATGAATTTTTTTTGTTAACTGGCTGTACTGTGCCATTTACTCTAATTTATGGCCTATTTCTTTATAACGCCTATACGGTTTCAAGGGAAATTAAACTATAAAGCATGTTACAATATGTAAATTTAGAGTAATTTATTAAATTGGAGATTTAATTTAAACGAGAAAGAAGAATAAAGATGAAGAAATCTATATCGGAATTGAATCTTTTTCATTTTCTTCAGGGGCAAGCTACAGATTATTATTAGATTTTTATACTTCTTAATTCCTCTTAGAAAGGTAGGTATTAAACTTTGGTATGGAACAGAGATGTATAGATTTTTTAATAGATACCTATTTAGAAGTACCAGTCGTTCTAGTGACTTAACGTATGTCGCTTCTTCAACACACAAATAAAATTAGGTTAGGAATTTCCTATTAGACTATCCAAGATGCTATCAAACTAAATTAAAATGTCCGCCAAGAGGCACGCAAACCTTTTGTTTGCTTGTCAAAGTCACGTGTTTTTGATAGGCTTTGACTATCCAAGGTGTTGTCAAACCTAAATTAAAATGTCCGCCAAGAAGCACACATACCCTCTGTTTGCTTGTCAAAGTCACGTATTTTGGATAAGCGATAGGCTAATTTGTACATGAAATTGACGTATTAGCAATCGTCGTTCATTTTTCTTGGTAATTTTTTGTTTCATCTGATTCGTGATTGATGAATAAAGATGGGGTTATTCTGAATGGGTATTAGAAATACCTTACTTTCCAACGCAGTTTCAGTATTGCTCATTTCTGACAGTTGTCGGCAATTTTTATTTTTATCGATTGATCCTTGGCAAAGTTTATATGAAAACACAGAGATGTTCAAAATTCCTGCATGAAATTCATATTCCGTTAGATCAACACCGAACGCTATAACAGCTGAGTCGACATGCTGATCCTGAATGATGTTGTGTTAAGTAGTTTAGGCCACAGAATATTTAGTAGCTACCTTTGGATATATGTCACTGAAACTGAAGCGGGTATGTAATTGACAGCGAGTCCGCCATGTTTTTTCTAGATTTTTAGAAAACTATAATAGTTCTGTCCGTAAGAATGTGTATGTTTCATGTGTTTTTTAAAGCCATAAGTCTAGTCTCAGTTCATCATAGCTTGTGAGTGTCAAGTCCAAAAAGCGGTCGTTGTTTGCTGTGGTCCCCAGAAAGGTAGAAAAAGTCGTGTATCAGTGTCAAAGTGTCAAGTTTCAGAAAAAAAGAAAAAAAAAGTCGATTGTCGATAGTACTGAGCCGTTTTTTTAGGTCTGTTCATGAAAATTTGCGTTAGCTTTTCAAAATTTTAGAGAGCAGCGGGACTGCAAGCGCTAAGTTTAATTTTGCCACACAAATATTGATGGACACAAACCCGAGCCATACAAAGATAATGGAGGATTGGCACTTACTTGGCTTATGCTGGTTTTCGTCGATCCAGAGGAGCTTCTCGTGTCCAGAACGTCTGTTTCTAAGTGATACACCAATACAACACAGTGGCCAGTGTGAATAAAATTTTACTAAAAGCTTTATCTTGCATTTCCTAAACAAATACTTACTTTGCAGTGAATAAAAATGAGTAGGTATTAGCTTTAACTGAAAATTTAATTAGTAAAAGCTAAATTTTTTAGCATTGTCCGTGAATGGTGTGAAAGGAGAAGGTTATTCTCTTCAATTTCAGCAAATGCTATTAGCAAAAGCTAAATCTACCTAGTAAAAGCTAAAGCTATCACTTGATACTAAAAGTGAAAGCTTTTTTATTTACACTGCCCAGTCTTAAATAATAAGGAATTTCTGCCTTGAATTCGACAGGTTTTGAGATTTTTGATAACGACCGAAAAAGAGGACATGGTTTTAGAGACACGGCTTCGTACTACTTCCTGCTTCCTTGCCATCCTTTTCCATAATCATATATTTTCACTTACGCCGTCTGCGCGAACAGTGCCAATTTGAAGTTGTATGGAATTCAACGTTTTTTTCTTTCGTAATTTTGGATTGAATATATAAAATAACAAAGTTGCATGAACAAGGCCAGTCTAATATAAATTATTTGTATATCGAATGTTTGGATCAATTGTGCAAATGTATAATGATGTAGAAAAAGCGGAGAAAAAACGTGCAACGTTTCTTACTTTAATAAGTCCTGAGGCCTATGGGGCACTAAAGAATATTCTGTGTCCATCTGTGCCAAATAGTAAAACTCATGACCAACTGAAAACTAGCCTCATAAATTACTTCAGTCTGCAAAGGTCAACAATCGCAGAAAGGTGAACATTTTATGGTGCACACCAGGAGCCTAATAAAGACATAAAGTCTTATGGCCATTTTCCCAGCACTCGTAAAGGATAGTTTAAAGATTCCTTAGTGGTAAGGCATCCTTAGCGGTAGCTTTTCGTTTGCTTTGCTCGTTAGTTGCCCCTAAAGAACTCCTTAACTTAAGTGGCCAAGTTTGGCGTCTAAAGTTTATAAAGTAGAGAATTCTAACCTCAAAATTCAATTTGGCATTTTTGGTTTGGCATGTTTGTTTGTATCTATTTGTCAAATTGGATTATTGTCTCAAAATAATGGAATTTTTGAATGACGATTTAGATTTTTTTCGATATTATCTGAAACGGATTTCCACGAAGAACTTATAAAAGAGCTAATTACTGGATGGACAATTTACTTATTTTTTTAACAGGTTTCGGTCGAGGAACGAGACCATACAAAACATTATTCCTTAGATTGCGGATCAATTGGAAATGGATGGAGGTATAGATGTTAATTTAGCATAATAGGTTCACAGTTTACGTTCACATACCATACGGTATTAATGAGGTTTGAAAGTTATATTTTTTGCCAAGCTGTCGTCATCCTGATGTACTTGTATTCAAAAACACTACGAAGAAACCAGGGAATCCAAGGACATACTCTTATTATTAATTACTTTTGAAGGAACAATACAGTCAGTCCCTTTTAAACCAGCTACTTACAACTTTACGGTTTTAGGCGACAGGGGGGCATCAAGTGTTGCAGATTTCATAGGAATAGATACCAGACAGTATCTAGAATAGTGAAGAGGACATCTGACATCTGAAGCATTGGCTCAACTAGAAATAGAAACACAAATTATGATTATTTTCGAGGCTCTTCTGACAGAAATGCAACGCTGCCAGACCTTACTTTGTGGTCTTTATTAAGGGTTGATCCTGAGGGCCGCTGAGCAATGCATGCAACAAGTCTTAAGGGCTACTCAAAATATAAGTGTACCTTAACTATTCCTTACTTAAGGCAATTGCTGGGAAAACGGCCATTACTCCTCCAAATTAAAAATTTTGTATCGTAGTTCCGGCATTAGAGCATTGAAGAAGATGAGGTACAGCGAAATATAGTCGATATAGAGTCAGAGGATAAAGAAAAGTCATTAGAGCTGGGGTTTACTTCAAAAATAGAAAAGGTTTCAGAAAATACTTTCAGGGTGAATATTATAATCGGAGGTAAGCCAGTAGAATTCGAGGTAAACTCTGGTGCATGCAAGACAGTCATACATGTGGCTACATTAAAACAACTTTTTAGTTCATGTGAATTATATTCTGTTGAATATAATTTAAAAGTAGTCACAGGTCAAAAAGTCGAAATCGTTGGTGATATAGATGTAAGAGTCTTGTTTAAAAATGCAAGTTATTTCTTACCTATAGTGGTTTTTGATGGAACTGAAGAGTTCAAACCACTTTCAGGTAGAAATTAGCTTAATGTTTTAAGTCCTATTGGAAAAATATTTTTATTCTATAGTTGAACCAAATCCAAGCGGCAGTAATGACATTAAATAATCTAAATTGTAAACAAATACCAGCTGGTAATTCAGCCTTCCTATGGTTGAAACGCCCTACCAGGATCAGTGCGCATGCACGCACAGTAAAAATAGTTTGTGTAAAATTACCATAACCTTCATTGGTAATATAATGCCTTGGATGTACAAGTAAAATATTACCAGAAAAGGCAAGTAATATACATAGCTAGAATATTTCTGTACTTTTACATTGTTGTCTATGTATCTGTTTGTTGGACTACTAAGTAATTTTACGTAGCTGATATACTAAAATCATGGAAATGTACTAGTGCTGCCATTTAAAGAAATTGACTTTACAGTAAAAACACGTTAAAGAGTTGAGAAATTACCATGTTAAATTATGTAGTTTTACATTTTGCACTGTAGTTTTTACCTGGAATTTCATGTCCTTGTTGGTAACTTTCCTAGTATTCCATGTGAAAATATGGATTTATTTCACATAAATCTGCAGATAAGAATGTAATAGTTCTATCCAGCTTCTCCATTCCTACTTGGTTAATATTTGGTTAGTTTTATTCTTTGGTTCAACTTGATATGGGACATTTAGAACATATTTTTTTGCCAGAGATCAAGTTTACCGAAGAATAAAAATAGCCAGTCTTAAACCAAAAATGAAGAAACCGGACTTGAAGAATGAAAAATGTAAAAATTGTAAAATTTAAGATAAAACCACTGTTTTTGTGCTAGAGGCAAAAAAAAACAAAATATAATTGAAAAATTAGCTTTTATTTTTGTTTTAGAAATCGAATAATATCAAATATCGAATACAAATTTTTGCATAGGTACCTATACCTAAATATAGAAATAGAATCACAATGTTATGTCTCTACAGATTACATTTAAAAATAATAAAAAAATGTAAAAGTGTATTTCTACCTAAATGTACTACGTAACAAATCAAAAAACAAACAACATTCTAATGGTAAAAACAAGGTAGCAAAAGAATAAAATAAAGTCATGGGTTATTGCAAATTGAAAACCAAATATTATGTGAACACTGTTACCAATGAGCCTTGGAACGATAACAACTCTCCATTAGCTAGCGGCTAGCCTGATTTAGTCTAGCATGATCACAAATTCTATGTTTCCATCGGCACCTGGAACAAATTCAGATTCTTGAATATCTCACTTACCTGAGTTATTTAACGTCAGATTATATGAAAAACACAATTCACATTAATTAGAAAAACACGTTTGCAAGCCGCTGTTTCATTCGAGCGCTGTTTCTCTTTCTGGATCCCGCGTAAAAAATTGCATCGCAATTCGTTGTCGTGAGGGTGCATCTTCTTGATAAGTATGGAGGGAGAACAATTACTGGTTTGACCACCTATTTTTACAATAATTTAAAGATAATCACATTATTTCACAAAAAGTTAAGTTATTTTACTTTATTTTATAAGAAAATACATTCTCAAGAGTAAAATATTGTACAAATCTGTAAGATATGATAATACTATTTCGATGTATTTTTACTTACTAGAATAGGGAACAGAAAAAATACTTCATCAACATGGTAAAATATACAAGGTAGGCGAAGTACCTTATTGGGTATTTAAATATCGGGTCTTCAAAAAAAAAACCAATCAAAGATTGCTATGGTTTTGTAAACGTATGTCTTAGCAATATTTTTCTTTAATTTTGACAATGTCAGTCAATGAAATTTAATGTCAAAATGTCATGTCAAAAATCCTGACCAATAAAGAAACAATAATGCGACGTACGTTTTCGTAACCAAAGCAATCTTTGATTGGTTTTTTTTTTGAAGACCCGATAGAATTACAGGCATTTTTTACTGTGCGGAGGACATTTGATAGGTTGTAACGAAAATTACCAGTTATGTCATTACTGCCGGTTGGATTTGGTTTAACTATAAGTCAGTTAAGGCCGCGTTAATGGCCGCCATGTTTAAACTCAAATTGGTTGATTTTTCGAAACTTGTTTTAAGGTCTTTAAAAAAACGGCACATCAGAATTGGCTCAAATTTGGCATAAACATTATTTGATCGATTATCTACAATTCCTTATTTTGGTTTTTCGATATTCAGCCTTTTTTTTTTTAATTCAAAAATTATGTTCGCAACCACCAAAACAATTAAATGTGTTGGTGGTTGCATATTTGCATGTTTATCAAGCTTGGATCCGCTAAAAGCATATTTTATTGATAACCACGAAAGGAGTTTGGAAATTATTGCGGATTTTTTGAGATGACCTTAAAACAAATTTTGAAGGTGAAAGCAGTTCAAGCAATTTCAAGTAGATGGCGCCACGGCAAAAAAGCTACATTGGGAGCATCATAATTGTATATTTGTCTTTCTCTGTCACTAAGTGTTTCACCGACAAACAGATTTTGATTTGAACAAATAATAAAATATTGAACCCTATGTGTAGAGTGACGCAGTCGTCATTTTCAAAAACTAAATTTAAACATGGCGGCCATTAACGCGGCCTTAATTCAAGCCAGTCAGAATGATTCAGTTGAGTCTGAGTTTTGTCAATCAGTCCCATATCAGTAAGAGAGTTTCAGTGTCAGTCATCAATAGCACATGTCATTTCAAGGTACAGTCAGTTTATTATCATAGTCAAAATAATGAAAAGTCAGATGTTCTAATTCAAAAAATTAAAAATGAATTTTTTAAAATGTTCAAAGAAGAACCCAATTCTGTAATTAAGAGTTTTTTAATTGAATTAAAAATTAATTAGGATTCTAGGCCAATTTTTCATAGACCCTATCCTATGACATGCCTGTGGTAACTGGACAAGTGCTATTGTTATAGTTCCCAAAAAAAAATGGGGTGAATTAAGAATCTGTGTGAATTAAAAAAAAAAACCCTTGATGCTGTTTTAGAGTCAGACCATTGTTTCTTGCCTCTTCCAGATGATATTTTTGCTTGTTTAAGTTGTCAAAAACTGTTTTTGTGTGTTAGATATAAAGGGAGCATACCAACAGCTTCAAATTAGTGAAAAATCCAGAGAAACATACAATGAATACACGTTGTTCACACATGTTCACATATAGGTTACCCTTTGGCATTAGTGCTGCTCCAGCCATATTGGCAGGGTTGTCAAATTGTAAAGTCAAAGTGTATTTACATGATATCCTTTGGAACAAATTTTTAAAAATGTAGTCAAGGTGTTCACAACAACTTCACAACAAATTCAATGTAAAAGTCAATGAAAAAAATGTAAATTCTTTGAAAGACATGTTGAATTTTTGAGAGATATCATAGATCAGAATGGTATACCAAACTGATGAAAAAATTAAATGCAATAAAGATTCTGTAATCCGTCAAACCTCACTGAATTAAAATCTTATTTGAGACTTCTTAATTATTATGGCTAATTTATTCCTATGCATTCTACCAAATTAAAACCCTTGTATTATTTGTGTAGAGCAGAAGTACATTTCAGTAAAAATTTGCCTTCAGAGTATCACAAAGCGTTTGAGTTTAACAAAGATTTGATAACGTCTAGTAGTGTTTTGGTTCATTACGATCCAAATCTTTCACTCTTCCACTCTACTCAACATGTGATAGTAGTGGCTATATGGTGTAGGCGCCAGTACTTAGTCATAGAATAAATAACGAAGATAGACCAGTGAAGTTTGCATCTAGTACATTATTTATATACAACTTAGAAGAAGTATTCAAATTAGGAAAGGGAATAAGGGTTGGCAATAATGTTTGGGTTGAAAAAATTTCATAAATATATTTTTGGTCGGAAATTTGTGATAATTGTAATGAACTTCTGAAATTCATTTTTGGTATAGGAACATATTATTATAATAAAAGGCATTTCGGTATCAGCCTGATGAATGAAATTGCTTTTGCGACGGGCAAAGAATCAATCTTGATGAAAATATTAGATTTTACAAAATCAGGTTTTCCAAATTCTGTTGAAGACGAGTTAAAACCATATTTTAGAAAAAGACAAGAGCTCTCAGTGGAACAAAATTGTCGTTTGTTAAGGTTAGGTAATAAGGTAGTGATTCCAGAGAAATTGCGTCGTAAGGTAATGGTGCTTTTCCATGAACAGCATCTAGGCATAGCCAGAACAAAAATGTTAATTAGGCCATATTGTTGCGGAGCTGTTTATAAGTTGTGGTGAAGTCTGCCAACAGCTTCAGAGTTTTACTAACACTAATTTTTTCATTTCATGGCCATCAGCACCAAGTAATTCCGAACGCAAATTAGGGCCTTGTTGAATTTACTAACATTTTTCTATATAGCTGAGTAGCTTCCCGTATGAGACCTCAGTACCTGTTGGGAAACTGGCTAACTAACCAAAAACTCTTCAGTATTGAATATAGGTAGTGTTGATTGAATGTAGTGTGTGTAATTGAAATTTTAGCACAAGAACAGGGGCGGTACCTAATTTAAAGTTTTATTGATCTAAATTATTGAATTAATGACTCACAATTATTATTGAAATGACACAGTATCTTTCGATTTTTGAGGAATGTTAGATCGAGTGTTTCTCTGCCGTGCTCTTTCCCCTCGTTAGTTCCAGGATGAGAACGGTACGATCTACTTTAACAAAGAAGTAGACGTTTCACAAATTTTTCGTTTCTTTTACATATCACAACCTCCCTTAAATTTCCCTAATATTTGCTATGTCAGGTGCATATCCAGTCAGTGAACTTGAGTAAGTTTCCACAACGTAGGTCCTATTTGTTTTTCATTTCATTTCTCAGAAGATTTGTTGTTTAAAAGGTAATAAAAATTCTCATCGTTCAATCTTACTGAATGAACCTGGGTATGTTAATGTTATACTACAATAGCCATTTGGATTCTAGTTCGTGTGAATATCAAATTGTCTGGATGGTGATTCAATTCAACCAAAATCCTGCCAGTTTTCGTTCTGGTTTAGTCAAAATATTTTATCTTTATTCACATTCATTAACGATTCACCCGAAAATAACAATTTCCGAGGAATTTGAGCTTATATGTTCAAATATTTCGAACTTTTTTGTTCGATTTAATCAGAGTGGTTTTCCCCAGGTTATCTCCTTTTGAGGACATTTTGCATACTTTTTCACTTTGTTCACTAATATTTTTTGCACATTGTACCGTGTACGACGGAAATTCTTTGCTGTTTTTGGTTGAGTGATTTTTGGATTGTTTGTTTTTGGTTTGAATAAGTTGCCGCCAAAAATATTCAGTTATCAAAACGCCAAAAATATCAGCATCTCGATCGATTGGAAGCTCTAGTAGAAGAAATTTGGAGAAGAATTTCTAGAAGTTGGACCGAGAAATTTACGATTACGAGTACAATAATTAATGCACGATCTCAAAAGAGGTCGTCCAGGACAGTCGATTGCATTGCCATTCATTACGGAGCATTAAAGAAGGTGTGACCCTATTCTTATAAGCAATTGTTGGATGAAAAGTCTGTAGTTTCAGGTTTCTTGGCTGAAGTTAGATCTTGGTTCGATCTGTATAAGGAGTTATAACGTTATGTTTGCATCAACTTAGAAGATATTCAGTTACCTAAATTTTATAATGAGTTTCCAAATAGATCAGCATATGGGTCGATTGGAAGCTCTAGTAGACAACATATGGAGGAGAATTCCTAGAAGCTTTTGAAACAAGAAATTTGCCAAATATCGATGAATAACTAAAGGATCTTTACAAAGTACAATCAGTGCACGACCTCAAAAAGGTCGTCCAGAACATTGACAAATTTGTGCAAGAAGACCAAATTCCGTGATCCCAAAAAGAATTGAGTTATCAGATAAGGCTTCATTTTGCACCATTAATACAAAACATTGCTGGGTAGTAGGAACCAGAAAACCTTCACTAGGTTATGGAAAGACATATCCATAATCCGCAGAAGCACGATGAGATAGGTCTAGTTGACAACAGAATTTTGAGGCCCTTATTTTCGAGGAAACATTCACGACAGGGAGAGTCTGTAGATATGAAACTCATGCGGGCACTGTCAATATTTTACCCAAATGAAGTGGAATCTGCGATATCGCGAATAACAGCTTACCTTATAACTCTTATGAGTGCTTGAAGGATCAGTTGGAATATATTCGAATTCGTATTTAAAAATTGGGAATAAAATATGTCGTTCAGCAAGGGGATCCTCGGGGTCCGGGTCCAGCTTTGTTTTCCTTGACTTTATATGCAATTATAAAATCCTTAAAAAGTTATCTTAACTTGTGGTATCTTGATGATGGCACCTTATGCAGTGATAAAGCCACAATTTTAAAGGACTTCAGTGATATCATTAGAAATTGTGCAAAAAATGGCTTGGAAATTAATTTTTAAAAATGTGAGGTTTCTCTGATTTCATCTGTTATCAATATTATTCAGGATGTCTCACTTTTTGATGAATTTATCTCTAATGCCCCAAATATTAAGGTGGTCAATTTTAAAAAGCTTTTTCTTCTAGGTTGTCCTCTTGCTGATACAAGTTTGAATATTGAACTTAATAACAAAATTCTAACTCTAAAACGTTTCTGCTCAAAATTAGGAATTTTATCATCTCATTCTGCGTTCTTCTTGCTTAAAAATTCACTTTCAATACCAAAAATGATTTATCTTTTAAGATGCTCTCCATGTTGGAAAGAGCTTAACCTTCTAAGCCTTTATGAGTCTTTGCTTAAAAATATTTCGGGAAGCATAACAAATTAGCTTTGATGAGAAAAATTGGTCAATTTGTAAATCACCTGTAAGATTTGGCGGTTTAGGTATAACGAGATGTTTCTTCATTATGCTTTTCCGCTTTTATCGCGTCCAACAATTTGTTAGTTATCTTTTAGATTCGATTCTTCCAAATTTTATAAACAAGTCCGATGATGTCTCTTTTATTGAAGCTAAAAACTTATGGTCTAACTTATGCGATAACAAATTTTCATCTGAGGATTTCTCAAGACAGAAGCTTCTGGATGAAAAATTATGCAGTTCTTTTATTGACCAAATTTTGTTAGAAACAACTGATAAATTAGATAAAGCACGTCTTTTAGCTTCACAAGAAAAAGAAAGTGGAGCCTGGCTTAATGCTCTACCTTCATCTTCCTTGGGAACCCATCAGGGTCCTTATTCTTGAAACAGGGGAGCAGCGTTCCCAGGAGAACGAGTGTTCCGTCTTTGTTACTTATATTATCATTTGCATATCACTGAGAAAGACGGAACACTCATTCTCCTGGGAACATTGCTCCCCTGTTTAAAGAATGAGGACCCTGGACGATTCTAGTTTTAGGATCTCTATAGCTCTTCGAACTGCTCAACCTGTGTGTATGTCTCATACCTGTAGCTGCGGCGAATATGTTTTACCAAACGGGCTTCACGGCCTTTCTTGTCGCAAAAGCGCAGGTAGGTGGTCTCGTCACAGTTGTCTTAATGATATTATCAAAAGAGCTCTAGGCTCCGCTTCGATATCCGCAGCTCTGGAAACTCCAGGAACATTCAGAACTGATAGGAAATGAGTGGACGGTCTCTCATTGATTCCATGGAAAAGAGGTAAACCATCGGTTTGGGTTGCAACCTGCTCTCATACCTTTGCTACATCTTATGTCAACATGACATCAAAAAAAGCCGAAGAGGCTGCAAAAATGTGGGAAATTTCTAAAACAAATAAATATTCTGAAATATTGAAAACAGTTATTTGTTTTACTAGGCAGAAAAGTACAAGATTTAATGCCACGACTGGTGTTTCATAGCCGAGGCATTAAATCTGCTTTTCTGCCATGTAAAACATATATTTTTTTCTCCGAATGTTCAAATTCACACATAGACATCTTTTTTATATTTATTTCATTCATTATTATTATTCAAATAATTAAATTATTTTGACAATTGTCATTGTCACCATCAATTTCAAATACCAAATTGAGTGAAATTATTACCTGAAACGTTGTGACACTGTCACTTTTAATGCCTAAGCAGTAAAAGTCCACTTTTACTGCCTAGGCAGTAAAAATACAACTTTTGATCCTGTTAAAAATTAAAAGGCCGCTTTTACTGTCATTCGGAGGAAAATTATTTTTTTGTCCCGTTTTGTGTAGAAACTTTTGTTCCTTGGAGTGAAAAAGCGAAATCAGTTTTCAAATAATTAGGTGCCAAAATCAAACCTGTTTGTCATAAACCCAGATCCACCTTGTTCTTGTTACAGAGGATTAGCATAGCCATCCAGAGAGGGAATGCAGCTTCGGTGTTGGGCACTCTACCACATATGCAGGAGATGGAAGAAGTTATTTATCTTTAATTTTAATTATTTTTATTTGGTTTATATTTATACTTTTTTAATAATTAAATTAACTATGACATTGAAAATTAAAAATTAATTAACAAGAATGTGTTAAACTTTTAATAAAATAAATACAAGTATGGGATAATAATTAATAAAATGTTTCATATTTATTAATGCGTCCGGGTGTTATTTCGGACGACAAAAAATCTGTTAATTAAGTAACGAAAACTGCTGAAAAATTAAAACGACCTCTTGCGGCAGCTGTCTTTGCCTTATTACATCTTCTAAAACTTTTAATTGGCTCGCGGTTTGCATAAAGAAAAAAACTTTAACGGAACACCATTTTCAAGAAGAAGAAGAAATTAACGTTTTTTCAATTTTGACGATACAGTGGGTCGAATTTATCAATGGATTTCAATTGTCCTGCAATTAATTCCTACTACCCAATTTCTTTTAAACCAGTATAGGCTTTTGTGTAGGTACTTATACCTAGCTTCATAAAACTTTTATCTGAGTCAGCCTAAGAAGAATTCATGTTATGAGGCTTTATACCTATTCAAATCCTATTAAATATCTCTCATTTGAAGTTGAAGTTTCAGTATCTGATAAAATACCTAATACAAATATTAAGCTGATATATAAATCATAAATATTCTTTAAAATAATAAATACTATGCTTCATTCAACTCTCAAAATTCTGACCCACTGTATGTAGTCTAAAATTCAGCTGTCATTCTTTCAATACACATTTATTTCGCATGTTAATTTTCACGTAACATATTATAGACTCCCGAATGGCTCGTGCCAATTATCGGATTATCAATAAGCTATATCGACTCGATTATTATTTTCGCTCTAGTCTATCATTACCTGGCCACATTAAAACGATATCGAACATCTTTTTTCGATTAGCGCTTCCCGAACCTGTATTATTATTAGAACGTGTATAAACAGTAGCCTTAAGAGTGTATTTTAATAAAAGTTATTAGCAAGATGTTGACCTAGAAATTGAATTGATGGTGTCGCGAAAATTGTTGAACAATTGAGACCTTAATAAATTAACTGTTTTGAGTCATATGCAAATTTTTTAAAGAGTTTCAACTAGTACATAATTTGGCAGATGCGAGATGAAAATAGAGCCAATCAAATTAGTAACTGGTCTTAAAGTTTGTTTTTTTTTTAAAAAAGTAAATTCCCCAAGTCAAAGATTTAGTAACTATGTTGGCAACACAAGCCCTTTCTACATAAAAAAAAAATTGAAAGCATTGACAATTTCACATTGTATTGCCAACATAATGTCATTTTGACTTTTATCTTAAAAAAAAAAAACAGATTTTATATTAATTTCAACATAAGTATTGTTACTTATACGGGTTCGCAGATAAGTGAGACTACTTTTTCGAATTTTAACGAATTTTATTAAACACAATAACATAAAAATCACACGAAATTTAACACTACTTTACACTCCGAACTACTCCAAATAAAGCTTATACGGCACGATTATTTGCGAATGTGGTTATTTAGTTCCTGACTTTACAGTTTACTGCACTTGTCATACGTCAATCAGAACTGATCCTTACGCGGTGCACACCGGAGCTTTTATAGTTATGTGCGTCCTTCTCTAACACGCTCGAATTTTCGTGATTCAGTTCATCTTGAAAATAGTCGAGTTTTCTGGCTTCTTTAACTGTAGTTACAGGGGGCAATCAAAAAGTACAAGTGGCGGGCTTATAACACTGCCCCCTTCCCCAAAGCTGTTCGCCCCGAACAGCTTATCCCAATCGCATCCAAGTCGGTGCGCTCTTGCCCTTGTATGGAGCCAGCCTCTCCATGTGAACGACCTTGGGCTTGGTTTTGGGTGTAAGTTGTATCCTGTATACCAAGTCGTTGATTTTCCTAATGACCTTGTATGGTCGTTGCAGTTTCGGACTACGTCCCTTTCTTTGCTGTGGCTGATACAACAAGACAGCATCGCCTTCATTAAAGGTGTTCAGTGACTGCCGTTGGTCGAGTCTCATCTTCATTCTGTCACTGTTCAGACGTAGCTTATTTCTGGCGAAATCGTGTACCACTCGAAGTCTGTCCTGGAGATCAGCCACGTAAACTGGAAGTACAGCCTCGTCTTCATCGACTGGAGGCCTGCCAAACATTAAATCTACTGAGAGCTTCATTTCTCTTCCAGTCAACAGCATAGATGGTGTATAGCCGGTGGACTCATGCTGAGAGCTTCCATAAGCCAGAAAGAAAAGAGGAATTAATTTATCCCAGTCTCGCTGGTGATCATCTACAAACATCGAGAGATATTGATTGATGGTCCGATAATGCCTCTCGACCATTCCGTCCGACTGTGGGTGAAGTGCAGTCGTCCTCGTTTTTCTTACTCCCAGTAACCTCATCAGTTGTTTCCATACCTCATGCTCAAAATTCCTTCCCTGATCGGTATGAAGTTCCATCGGTTTTCCAGCAATGATTCCGCAACAGTAAATGCTTCCTGATTGGGTATGGGAACTACTTCTGGCCACTTTGAAAAATAGTCTACAGCAACCATGAGGTACTTATTCCCTGACTCCGTCGTAAGAAAAGGACCTGCAATATCCACGGCAATTCTCTCCCAAGGGGAACCGGACAAGTACTGCTTCATTTCTCCACGGGATCGCGTCTTGGGTCCTTTCTTAGAAGCACAGACATCGCATCTCTTGCACCACTCTTCAACATCCCTACGACATTTGATTCAATAGTACCTATCTCTTACTCGAGCCAAGGTCCTATTGACTCTAAAGTCTCCGCCACTCCTACTACTGTGCAGTTCTTGAAGCACTCTGTCCGCCATGGTCCGTGGCACAACGGTCTGATATACTAGGTTTTTTCCATCTAAACTTTCCCATTTACGAGTGATCAAGTCATCTCGCAGGCATAACGAGTCCCATTGCAGCCAGTATCCCTTCACCGTTTGACTCAAATGAAATATCTTGCCATCCAGGTCGTTGTCCGCCTTGTAGCCAGCCACGCACCATTTTTAATTCCTTATCCATATTTTGTTGTTATTCGAAGTCTTCTCTCGTAATGTCCTCATCAGTATTAGCGTCGTTGTCGGAATTCTTAACCTTATTTGTTGAACGACTCCAGAATTTTTGGTCGACTCCATTTAATTTCCTCTTGCCTTTGGCAGAATTTGCATGAGCTGTCAAGACATGGTCTTCGTGATAGGCTGTCGGCGTTGGCATGACTCCTTCCTTTGCGATGTTTGATTTGGAAGTCATAACTTTGTAATTTCTCTAACCAACGCGCTATTTGACTATCCGGATTTTTAAAATTGAGCAGCCATTGCAATGCAGAATTATCGGTTCTAACTAGGAACTTCCGGCCATAGAGAAAGCTGTGGTAATGTTCAATAGATCTTACTACTGCCAGAAGCTCCTTTCGGGTGACACAATAATTCCTCTCTGCCTTTCCAATGGACTTACTGAAGTATCCACTTACTACTTCTTCGCCGTTTTGAATTTGGGAAAGAACAGCCCGTATTCCACTTTGCGAAGCGTCGGTGTCTAACTTGAATAGACCTTTATATCTGGGATACGCCAGAACTGGAGCACTAGTCAATTTATTTTTCAGCTCCACGAAAGACCGTTCACATTCAGGTATCCCATTAAAACGAGCGTTCTTTTCAGTTAGTTCATGTAAACGCTTTGTAATCTTCCCAAAATCCTTGACAAACCGGCCCGGCAGTAGTAACTGCAGAGTCCCAGGAAGCTTCTAACTGCATGTTTATTCTTTGGTCTGGGCCAATATCGCATAGCTTGGACTTTATCTGGATCTTTCTCTATTCCTTTTGATGAGACGACATGGCCGAGGAAGTTTACTTTTTCCTGGAATAGGACACACTTCTTGGGATTCAGTTGCAGATTGGCACTCCGAATCCTGGCAAAAACTTCCTTCAAATTCGACAGGTGTTCGTCGAAATCTTTGCCAATCACCATGACATCATCCAGATATACCATGCACGTTTCCCAAGTCAGTCCTCGCAAAACAAACTCCATCAGTCCTTCAAAAGTGGCAGGTGCATTGCATAATCCAAACCTCATGACGTTAAATTGATATAGGCCGTTTCCTGCATGGTCTTCTCTTTATCCTCTTTATTGAGTTCCACCTGCCAATATCCACTTTTCAAGTCCAAGGTTGAAAACCACTTGGATCCTGATAGGGTGTTAAGGGTATCGTCAATCCTGGGTAATGGATAGCTGTCTTTCTTCGTGACGTCATTCAACCTTCATTAATCCACACAAAACCTGGTAGAACCATCCTTTTTCGTAACTAGTACGACCGGCGATGACCATGGACTATTAGATTCTTCTATGATGTTGTCCTTCAGCATTTCCTTAAACATGGTGTTAACTTGCATTTGCTTTGCGAAAGGCAGTCTTCGTGGTGGTTGACAAATGGGTGTAGCACTTCCTGTGTTGATGCGATGATCTACCAAATTAGTTCGTCCAGTAATTTTATCTTGCACAAAAACATCAGCCTGTTTCTGCACAAAGTCAATAGCTTTCTTCTTTTTTTGGTGGCCTAAGTGATTCCAGCTCTTTTCAAACTTCTCCAGAAGCTATATTGATAAATGTGCTTCATTTGACACAGGCCCGTTCTTTGCGCATCTGACTACTCGTATAGCTGGTGTACATCTGCCAATGACGTTTCCTTTCTTCAATGTCACACGGTTTGTTGTTAGATTGGCCACTCTCACTGGAAAAACTTTGTTGGAAATCACTAAGCAATATGCCACAAGTGTTCCATTCTGCATGTTTCCTGTTTATTCCGCAATCATGGTGTTCACGCCTTCTAGCTGTTTTTCTAGGTGTGTCCGCACATTCGACTCACTATTTCCAGGAATTCGTGTATCTTCATCAACGAATATTCCAATTTGACAGTCCTTATTTGACGGCGATGAGAAGAGTATTTCTTCGTTGCCCACTCTCAACATTTTATTTGTAAAGTCCACTGATAGGAAATCAAAATTACTTCAACCTTAAATTCGGTGCTGCCTAATCCCAATGTCACGGTGGTCTCTCCAAAAACATTTATCAAATCTCCCTTAGCTGTTTCTAGCAGTGGTTTATTTCTCAACATCATTACAGAGTCCTTAGAAACCTTGTCGGGGTGAACCACTGATCTTGATGCTCCTGTGTCGATGATCAAATCACATTTCTTGCCGTTGAGGGTGCCTTGGGCAACGAGACTTTCACAATTCTTCTTAATGGATAAACTAACCCAAACTAACCCTTACTTTGGGGGCTCGAGAATCGGTGGTCGCCAGCATTGGTCCCCTTACACTGGCGAGGTGGCGTTTCCCTGATGATGTCTGGAACCACCTTCTTCCTCCGCTTCACGATCTTCTGAGCGGGAATGTCGCCTACAGTTTCTGCTAATATGTCCTTCTCGGCCGCAGTTGTAGCATTTGATCTGTTTTCTGACTCTTGGTTCTTGGTCTAACTTCGCGCAGAATTCCTGAAACAGCGCCTCCAGTTTTAGGAACATATCTGCGTCTGAGTTTGGGCGATCCTCTGCTATCTTCACTTCCTTGATCTTGCTTCTTCGATTTAAAGAAGCATTTTTGCCAGCTTCATATCCCAATGCATGGACAACGGTGTCAGCTAAGACGTTATGTCTACTTATTCTCAGTGCTTGTTGCAGGTCTGTATCTTTTACTCCATCGATAAAGTACTGGACATCTATCTGTTCAATGAAGTCTTCAGGAGTTTGTGGATACGCCAATCTCACAATTCTCTCGATGTCGCTACTAAATTCCTGCAGTGTCTCAGATGAACCTTGGACTCTGTTTTTGAGTTGACTCTGATAGACTTGACTGAGGTACCTGTTTCCGTACCTCAGCTCTAAGGCTCCTACAATAGCTGCATAATCACTTGGTTTTGCCTCGGGAATATTTTGAAGAATTTCAAGCGCCTTTCCTCGTAGTGCAAGTACCAATGATGTTGCTTTTTGCTGGTCATCCCATCCATTTGCACTAGCAGCGGCATCAAACTGTCGTTTATACATGGACCATGATGTTTCGCTGTCAAAAGTTGGTGTTTTGAGTTGGCCGCGTACGATTGGGCTCACCGATACATCCATTTTGCTGGTACTTTCGTTGTTGTATTGGGTTTTTCGCGAATTTTCTCCATTTTCTTCTCCAGTTTTCTTTTTTTTTCTCGAATTTCCCCATTTCGCCTTTGACTTCTCCTCGAACCGTTTCTATTTCGCCTTCGACCCAGCGATCCTGTCAATATCCCTCTGTCGTCTGTCTTCCTGTCACTGTTCTGTGACTGTTGCCAGATGGAAAAAATAAAAACTTGTATCTGTCATTCAAAAAAATGGTATTTCACGAATAAAAAATGGTATCTTCAATTCTAAAGGAGAAAGGGGTCTATTGTTATATTTTGGGTTGGTTTCTTAATAGCGAATAGCGAGTCACCTCCTGATGGTTGCTTTTAACTCTAGGGTAAATGTGTCCAGTTGCAATGCTTACCCTGGAGTTATGCTCCGGGGATGACTTGCTACCGAGAAACCGGCCCTTTATTATTTTCATTCCTCAAGGTCTGTTCCGATACGTCAAAAACCGTCCCAAGAACCGTTTCGAAACCACTTTATATACGAAATTCGGATTCTAGCACAAATTCTGGTTTTGCGTAGAATCGTGACGGTACAATGTACGGTTCCCTGCTGTGTTGGAACAAAGCTTAGGATTAACCCACGAGTCCCTGTTAGGCCAGATTTTCATGCATCCGTTTTCCGACGAAATATGTCCGAAAAATCTTCTATTTTGACATATTTTCATTCGATTATGTCAGAATAGAATGTTTTTCGGACATCTTTCGTCGGAAAAACGGATGCATGAAACTCCAGCTTTAGCCTTAAAAACGAAAATTCGGTTAGAATAATGACGTCATGAGGTTAGCTGGAATGATCCTGAGGGCCGGTTCCTCAATAGCGAGTCACGCCCGGGAGAAATCACAGCAAAAAGGAAACATAAAAGTCATTCGGTGAAACAACTAGACATCACAGGAACAAAGAGCTATAATTGAAAATGGGATATGCAAAAAATGGTAACTGTCATCAAAAAATGGTAGAAAAATGGAAAATGGTATCCTCAAAATTTTCGCAGGTATCACGGAAGAAAAATTGGTATAAATACCATTTAAATGGTATATCTGGCAACGCTGCTTCCTGTTCTTGCAGAATTTTCTGGAGCCGGTCTTGCTCTTGCTCTTGCTGTCGCTTATCTTATTCGTTCTGTTTTTCTTTAAGTCGCCTGTCTTCTTGTTCTTGAAGGATTTTCTGTAGTCGGTCCTGTTCTTCTTGTTTTTCTTTTGCTCTCTTCTCGTCCTTAAGTGTCAACAAAGCGAGTACCTGGTTTAGCTGTTCTTCCATTTCGGCAGTCTGTTTCAGGAATGTGCCATAGACTATGAAATCTACTTTACGCGGTTTGTCTACTCGTTGTCTACGTATTGTTTACATCCACTTTTTTCCATGTAGACTATGTAAACTATATAGACAATGTAGACAACAGAAAATTTAAAATTTGAGTATATTTTTGAAAGTTTGCATTGCATTAAATTGATTTTGTATCAAATTAGACATTATCTGCAGTTTAATTAACATTACAAAACAAAAAACAAAACAAAAATGGAAACATAACCTTAAAAGCCTGCCAACTGTCAAAAATTGTATACTTCACGCGTTGTCTACATATTTTACACGTTGTCTACATAGATTACATAGTTTACATTGTCTACGCGTTGTTTACACCAGACGTAGACAATCTTTGTTTACGCGTAGATGCCCATCTCTTGTCTGTTTTCTCGTATTTACCATAAATGCAAATTTCTTCACTCACTTATGTGCACTTATTCCACTTCTGACACCAATTGTTACTTATACGGTTTCGCAGATAAGAGAGACTACTTTTTCGAACTTTAACGAATTTTATTAAACACAATAACATAAAAATCACACGAAAACTTACTTTACACACCGAACCAGAGAGCTCCGAACTATTCCAAATAAGCTTATACGGCATGATTATATTCGAACGTGGTTATTTAGTTCCTGACTTTACAGTTTACTGCACTTGTCGCACATCAATCAGAACATTGATCAGAACTGATCCTTACGCGGTGCGCACCGAAGCTTATATAGTTATGTGCGTCCTTCCCTAACACA
Source organism: Ceutorhynchus assimilis (assembly GCA_917834065.1). NCBI lineage: Eukaryota > Metazoa > Arthropoda > Insecta > Coleoptera > Curculionidae > Ceutorhynchus > Ceutorhynchus assimilis. Next base: position 8,899,283 of record OU892284.1, on the reverse strand, counting down.
CAAGAGTTTGTTTGTTTTCAGGTTCATTCCTCATAGTCTAGCATCTGAATCCCATTTTGAAGAATAAATATGGATTTTTCACTTGAATGATTACCTTTATATTTTGCTGGCGGTCTCTATACGTCACCTTTTTCAATAAAAATACAATTATTCCACCTCTTTTTTTCTTATTTTCTCCCGGACTATTAGGAATAAACCTAAAAAACCTAGTATTATCCAATAATTCAATAATATACGGGGTGTTCCATTTAAAAAAGTTTAACTTTGCCTTGTCTCACTTTTGTAACACACTCTGTACAATTATAGCTAGCTTTATTGAAAACTTTCTGATATTACCTAGGTACTACTTTCACATTTGAAATTTCTGGGTAGGTATCTCTTCAAACAGGTAAGATAGGTGTGGGTGCAAAATACAGGGTGTCCCACTAAGGTCAGCCAGGTACGATATTATGGAGACCATAGACCTCACGTAACTTGAAAACGAATGCAGATATTAAATTGCGGTTTGCGCCAAAATGCAGATATTTTTTTGCTCTTTAAGCACAGCAATACAAAAATAATATTATGCCATTTGGATTTTTCATGAAAATTAGGAAAAACTGGATCTTGAATAAACAGCGCCCTCTAGCAGACGCGGTGGGAACTATCGACCTCGAACGAAGTGGTGTTCTTAATAACAATGAAATTCTCTTTCAAATAAACCTAAATTGAATGAGTTTGAATGAGGGGTATGGAAGATACAGCAATTTCTAAAAAAAAAATTCACCAGCTTCCCCCACCCTTATTACTGAAGATACGAAAAAAAGCCTAATAACCAAACTGGCGCAAAAATTAATGAACTTTTGATTTCTGTTGTTAAAACAGTATCTTAATATAGCGATTTCTTGAGAAAAGTTGAATTTTTAGCTATATCATCGTAATTGCGCCCCCTAGCGGTCATCCTAGAAACTTGAAAATAATTTCCATCAATTTCTCTTGGCCGATTTAGTGAAGAAAAAAAAATCCCGAAGCCGTAAGGTCTATGGTTTCCATAATATCGTACCTGGCCGACCTTGGTGGGACACCTGGTATAGACAATCACCCGGTACTTTACACTGGATGCTGTATAAATTAGTGAAAACTAATAATCAGACGACCGCGAAAGCTCACCTCGAGTTTTCTTGGAAAGCTGTCAATAGCGAATTGAGATTATTTCACATATTTCAGCAATTATCTCCAGATTTTGAGTTTACAGCACGTACAGACCGGACCAACCTACAAGACACATAGGTAATAAGACGGTGCTGCCGGAGCCGAGTAAAGCCGAGCTGCCGAAGATGCATGAATTTTATTATGAACGGTGGATCAATAATCTACCGTGACGATCCTGCAATGAAATTGGTATCAGTCAACTGGTCCCATTGAGGCCTATGTGTCTAGTAGCCTGGTCCTGTGTGTATAGATTAGGTGCCTGTCCGAAAAAGAAAAAAAAAACACGACATTAGCAGTTTCCAAACTGAAACAATACTGAGGACCATCGCATGCTAAAAATTCCCGAGCTAAGCTAGGCATATTATGGGCGGTTTGTTATTCTGTTATAAATACCGTTACCTACAATAGTTACACAAGATGGAGATAAAATAAAATACAGAAAAAACAACTCCATCATCCTCAGGGCCCTTTAAACACAATAGGCCCCTTGCATCAAATTTTTTTATTGCTGATTTCGATAGTCCATGAAAAATAAGTCAACACGTGTTTTTCCTTTTTCTTGTTAGTCAAAAATTGACGGAGATACAACGCTTTGAAATGTCCTTCTGACGTCATAACTTATAATACGTTGTGACTCAATATGTGTATAGTCCAACAAAAACCATTTTAAAGTCACGTGATTTTTCTCTATCCTTGTTGAATACATCTCAAACAGCAGTGATAGTAAAATTGACAAAAAAATTGCTGTCTAATTATTGTTCATAATATTCTTACCTGAAATAGAATCCGTCACTGTCATCAATTAATTTGTCAAAGTTATTCTCGAAAATAATACAACGAACAAACACAGCTAATAATTTTGACTATATTAACCTTTTTCCAACTCGAAAAGAAGCAAATAGAAAACGAGTACCCAGTTTAAGTTCAGAATGTATTACAACAGACAGCAGATGCGACAAAAGTGAGTCTCGCAACAATTGCAAGTATTAAAATTGCCCTCTGATTAGTCAATACTACTTCAGAAACGCGTTTGTAAAATGCTAGTGGGAACATATATTAAAATTCAATAGTAATTAACCACCAGTAGCTTTTTGTAGGTGATATCAACGACATAATCAATGGACATACGTTTTTTGCCACCAGTATCACGTGACTTTAAAATGGTATTTGTCGGACTATATAACTTTCGAAATAATCATATTTGGACAAAATAAAAAAACACGCATCGATTTTTTTTCGATTTCCTACAGTTTGCAATAAACAATAATCAATTTAATTTTCCATGCAAGTACCCTATTGCGACTACCATAGTTGCTACTCTATGTAGAGCGACGAGAGGACCATGTTTATAATATATCATAGCGTTTTGGTAAGGATTAGTGACGCGATAAAATGAGGTGTTTTTATTTTTGGGTGTTTACCTGAGGAATAAACCCTCGCCGAACCCCACTGCCTCAACAGAAAGTCGCTAATATTATACCCTTGACGTAAACTAGAAACATTTTCCAGAATAAGTACGAGTTGGGGACAGAAGTTGTAGATTAATGCAGTTAAAAAACTTGAGGAAATTTCCAAAATAAAATATTTTTGTCCCGCTTCACTCACTTGTTCGCATTAGCGTTATCTTCAAAATTGGATGCATTTTAATAGTGAATAGGATAAGGAGTACGGCATAAATATAGTAAAACAAGAGTGCCGAATGGTTGAATAGCTTGGTGTTATGGAATGGACAGATACTGGATGAATCTGCTGGTTCTGAAGATATTCTAGAATGGTGGAAAAAACAGAGATTTGACTGAATTTGGCCAAAATATTAGAAGAAGAAGGGCTATCAAATTTTAATTGGTACTTGAAAAAAAATATATTATCTTCAATATGAAAGTCTGCATTTCAATAATCCTATTTTAAAGGGGGTGTGACCCTAAAAAACCACTTAAGCTATATACCTGAATCAAGAAAAAAAATCTAAGATCTCTCGTGAAAACCGCAGTCCTATATTCAAAATAGTCTCCGAGAAAATTCCTTGTGAAGATAAATTATGCAGGATTTTATGATGTCACAACCGCCGAACTGCAGTATTCTGTTTGTTCAGTCGTCAGTGAACCGTACCATATACTTTGAGTGGTTGCAATTCGTTCTAGGAGATAATTGTTTTTTGTTTTGGGAAATTCTTACACGTATTAATACTGTCCCTGATAATCCAGCGTGACGTCACAAAAGCCTAGTTGTAACTTTAAACCGTCCTAACTCGAAAACGGATCATCGTAGCAAGACACGGTTTAAATATTTATTGTTCACGAAAATTTGCGTTAGGTTTTCGAAAGTTTAAAGAGCAGCGGGACTGTAGCGCTAAATTCAATTTTGCCGCACAAATATTAATGGACATAAACCCGAGCCATACAAAGACAATGGAGGATTGGCACTTACTTGGTTTATGCTGGTTTTCGTCCATCCAGAGGAGCTCCTCGTGTCCAGAAAGTCTGCTTCTCAGCGACACACCGATACAACACAGTCTTAGAAATAATAATAAGGAATTTTTGCCTTGAATTCGATAGGTTTTTTGATTTTTGATAACGACCGAAAAAGCGGACGTGGTTTTAGAGACACGGCTTCGTACTGCTTCCTGTTTCCTTCTCATAAATCACATATTTTTCACATACGCCGAGTCTGCGCGAGCGGTGCCAATTTTGATTTGAACTTGTATGGCTTTTTTTACTCACATACGTCACTCACTTATGGCAAAAAGCGATTGAGTTGCGGGGTGAAACAAGAACAATTGCCTTAGATATATCTAAAGCATTCGACAAAGTTTGGCATAAAAATCTTCTCAACAAGCTCAAAGCAATGGGATTATCGCCGAAACTTTGCACTTGGTTTGAAAGTTACCTAAAGGACAGATCCATTTATGTTGCACTGGATGGCCAGAACTCCAACTCTTACCAAATAAATGCTGGTGTGCCACAGGGAGCAATCCTTTCGCCAACTCTTTTCCTGATTTACATAAATGACCTCATAGATAAAACAGTAAATCCACTTTATTGCTTTGCAGACGATGGTAATGTAGTCTCCTCACTCATACCACCCACAGGGCTTTCCGCACGTGAATTCCATCATCTTAGACTAACTCAAATATCGCAGATAAATAACGACCTGGAGATAATAGAGGACTGGGGTAACAAAAACCTTGTACAGTTCAATGCGCAGAAAACCCAAGCAGCTCTGTTTTCAAAAAAGACCAGCACCGGTGAGCCAAACATCATGCTATCTGGAAGTGCTGTCACATTACAGAGTCAGTTGAACATCTTGGGGGTTACTGCAGAGACCAACATGTCTTGGCACAGTCACGTGGCAGATATTGCTAAAAGGGCCTCCCAAAAGCTGGGGGTGCTATTTCGTACAAGACATCTGTACACACCAAGCCAATTGCTGACACTCTACAAAGCCCAGATTCGACCAACTATGGAGTACTGCTCACATATATGGAGTGCTGCACCCAAACATACCTTAATGCTTTTGAATACCGTGCAAAAACGAGCTATCAAGCTGATCAATGACCCCGCACTTACTCGTAACTTGGATGGTCTCGAACATCGCAGATCTGTGGGCGATTTATCTCTCTTCTACAGGTACTATCACGGAAAATGCTCTGAAGAGTTGGCACGTATGATTCCACCGAGAGTAGCACCTACCAGGCGAACGCGTCAAACAGACGGTAACCATGAATTTACTGTCAAACTAGAGGCACCAAGAACCTCACTATATCAGAATTCATATCTCTGGAGAACAGCATCGCTGTGGAATAAACTCCCTGCGACGGTTTTCCCTGCAGGTTACAACCTGAACCGTTTCAAGACCAACATACACCGACATTTCCGCGCACTTGCCGCTTCTCGAGCGTGATAGGACATTGTCCTTGCGAGAGCGCATATCCGTAAAAAAAAAAAAAAAAAAAACGGTTTTTTCTTTCGTATTTTTGAATGAATATATAAAGTAACAAAGTTGCATGAACATTAACCGCCCACTTAAAACGGAGTTTTACGTTGAATAAATGAGAGAAAAAAAATATATGTAATACTAATAATAAAATAGAATAAAATGGAATAAAACTACAAAAACAAATCACAACACAAAGAGATTGCTTATCTGAGTTTAACGCGAATCTAATAACAAAGGGCACAACTTTACCACTGGACGAGTAAGGAGCCCGTGCTGTGTTTTTACTGTAGCAATTCTAACGTGACCATCCGGACCAGGATGCACGGTTACTATTCTTCCCAGTGACCAGTGCAATGGTGGTCTGGATTCATCCTTGATTAACACCAAAGCGCCAAGCTTAATTTCGACGGAAGGATCGGACCACTTGCAACGTTGTTGCAAGGTGTTAAGGTACTCGTTTTTCCAACGCTTCCAAAAATCTGAATGAAGGCGTTGAATAAGTTGCCAACGATTTAAAGTGTTCAGTTTTAGGGAAGAAAGGTCCGGATCTGGACAAGAATTTAATGGTTCTGTGGTCAGAAAATGACCAGGTGTCAGTGGTGACAGGTCATTTGGGTCTGAACTCTGTTCCCAGAGAGGTCTTGAGTTGAGAAGAGCCTCTATTTGTGAGAGAAGGGTATAGAGTTCTTCGAAAGTTAAGATTTGGTTGCCAATTACGCGATATAAATGAGTTTTGACAGATTTGACTCCCGCTTCCGCTAAGCCATTTAGGTGGGGAGCCCCAGGACTATTCAGGTACCACTTTATGTTCAGACTTTCCGCAGCTAATCTTGACAGGTTTTGGAGTTCTTTAATAGCTCCGACAAAATTGGTTCCTTGATCACTTACGATTTGAACGCAAGTGCCACGTCTAGCTACAAAGCGTCGTAACGCTGCAATGCAAGCTTCCGTAGTCAAGCTTGAAACTAACTCGATGTGGATAGCTTTGACACAAGTGTCGACAAACACCGCAATATACGATTTCGTGACTTGCGCTCCACGACGCCTTTGACCTACAAAAGATTTTATTGGACCAGCATAGTCCAGACAAACGTGGGAGAAACATTTCAGCTGGGAAGTTCTGAAATCGGGTAGATCTGCCATATAGGGTGTGTATGATTTAGGTTTTAAACGAGCGCATCGAATGCATTGGGATAAGACCTTTTGAATTGCTTTACGCGCAGATATGATCCAAAATTTTTGGCGAATAAGATAATGCACTGTATTAAGCCCAGGGTGCAGATTTTCGATATGAGTTTGAGTTATGATTAAATTGGTAAGATGATGAATTTTGGGTAATAATAAGGGATGTTTTGCCTCAAAAGAGAGCTGAGAATGCCTTAATCTACCGCCCACTCTGACTAAACCCGACTCATCTAAAAACGGTGCGAGCTTGCGGTACGGCTTAGGTAATAATTCATTATTTTGTATTTTCGAAATTATGTCTGGAAAACACTCTTCTTGGACCTTTTTGACTAAAACAAGCAAGGCTTTGTGCAATTCGAAAGCTGCAAAGGGTCCCAAGATTGGATTTTTCAGGTTTTTTCGATTATGAATAAGTCTTAGAAAATGGCAAATAATTTTTTGAATTAGGGTTAGGTTAGAAAACTTATTTATTAGATTGTCGAAAAAGTTTGGAGTATGCGATTCTACCATTAATACGGTATTGTTAAGTGGCTTTTCCTCTTTTATGACTTCATCAGGTGTTTCCTCGGAAAATTCCTCTACGAATTTCTTTATTCTCCACTCGGTAGTTGGCAGGATTACCCAAGGCGGACCATGGAACCATAGAGGATGATTTATTAGACTGTTTGGGGTTAGACCTCTGCTGGCACAATCGGCTGGGTTTTCGAGTGAAGGAATATGGTACCAAGAAACCTGAATGGTTTCTTGAATGTGACTGACGCGGTTCGCTACAAAAGTTTTCCACTTGTGAGGAGATGAGGTAACCCAATGCAGCGCAACACGTGAGTCCGAAAATGCAAGAATTTCATCGATTAGGATCAGCGAAGAATAATTTCGGATAACTAATTCGAGCAAATCAGCTAGCAGGGTGGCTCCAAGAAGCTCCAAACGAGGAATAGATTTTGTATGAAGGGGAGCAACTCGTGATTTCCCAGCGACTAGTGATGATTTGATAATATTGTTAGGTAGCTCAACACGAATGTACACGCAACAGGCATATCCTAGTTCTGATGCGTCACAGAAACCTAACAATTGACAACGTTGCATCTTATTCGGAAAAATGTGTCTAGGTAGACAGATACTCGAAAGATTATTTAATTGATTACTAAATTGCTTCCAAAGGGTAGTGATCGATTCAGGGGGTGTTTCATCCCAGTCAATATTGCATAACCAAAGCTTTTGCACTATAACTTTCGCAAAAAATGAGACCGGAGATAAGAATCCGAGAGGATCCCAAATTTTTGCAATAGCGGATAGAATGCTTCTTTTAGTGCAAGTTTTTTCGGATGGGGTGCATGAGTAGGTGAATGTGTCGGTTGAAGGGTGCCATTGAAGGCCCAGAACCTTGATAGAGGCGGAGTTATCATTCTCGAAAGTTATTGGGATTTGGCAATCCGATGGGGACAAATGAGAGATGAGTTTAGGGTTGTTTGATGCCCATTTACGGAGTTCAAATCTTCCTAATTTGAGCAAGGTGATTAGATCTTTCTGAAGCGATAAAGGGCCCTCTAGGGAGCTAGATCCGCAGCAAATATCGTCCATGAAAATGTTGTTAAGCAATACTTGGGAAGCTTCAGGAAATGTTTGATTTTCACGAGTGGCGAGTTCTCTTAGGGTTCTAATTGCCAAATAAGGGCTTGAACTTATACCAAACGTAACAGTATTCAACCGGTATTCCTGTAAGGGTTCGCTGGGATGAAAGCGCCAAAGTAGTCTTTGGTAATCTCTATGAATTGGGTTTAGTTGGATTTGCAAAAAATGTTGCTTGATATCAGCTAGAAGCACGGCAGAATAGAATCTAAATTTGAGTAGAATTTCGCAAATATCATTTTGTAATTTAGGTCCCGTTAAAAGGGTTTCGTTTAGGCTTGTGCCATTTGATCCTTTAACGGAGGGGTTAAAAACCACCCGGAGTTTTGTGGTTGATTTATCCAGACGAAGCACTCCATGATGCGGTAAATAGCAGCATAGATTTGGCCTAGATTCGGGTTTTGGGATTAAAGACATATGACCGTTTTTGAGGTATTCGCTCATAAAATCAGCATACAAGCTATAAAGACTAGGATTTTTTAAGAGTCGAGATTCCAGCGACATGAATAAACGATAGGCTATTGAATAGGTATCTCCAAGGTTGGGAGGGTCGATGTGACGAAATGGTAAATTGACTGTAAAACGACCAGATGTATCCCTGGTGGTTGTTTTTTGGTAAATTTCTTCACACCTTTTTTCTTCGGGCGATAGAAAAGTTTTGGGTTTGATTGCCTCTAGTTCCCAGAATTTTCGGATACTTGAATCGAGAGATTGTTCACATGAGATGAAATATGAGCTGACATGGGGTTGAATATCTATATTTTGGGTTTGTCCCAAGAATACCCATCCAAAGATGGTTTCAAAGGCAGAAGGTTGACCTGGTGGTCCTTGAATCCTCCCTGTCCCAAGAATTTCGGTGAATATTTGTGCTCCTAATAACATGTCTATGGGAGCAGGAATGTTGAATTGGTCATCAGCAAGCTTTAAGTTGGAAATGTGACTCCAAGTTGAAAAATCAATTTGCATTGAAGGCATATTTGCACAAAGTTTTGGTAAGATGAAAACTTGAATATTAAAGGTAGGTTGGGTTTGACCTAAAGGTCGAATGATGCAAGTAGCTACGCCATTTGTAGATGACGAGGATTGATTTATACCTAAAACTGGAATTGCATTTTTATTCCTTCGAATGCCTAGGCGATTTATACAAGAATCGCTGATTACATTAATTTGTAGTATTTGGCTACCACTATCCAGAAGGGCTCTAACTGTTTGGTAATTGCCTCGAACATCGAGAACTTCGAGCTTTATGGTTGCCAAAAGTACTGTGGTTGGTGTCGACGGCGAAGTACAAAGGTTGTTTGGATTAGGATCGATCGCGATGAGACTCATATTTCTTTGGATTTCATTTGGATTTGCCTCGATTTGACTTGAATGTTCTTGGATTGCATTAAAATTGCCTTGGTTTAAATTGGGATTCGTTTGGATTAGACTTGTATTCGCTAGGAATTGATTCGACATTTGGTTTTGATTCAAGGTAAAGTTTGGATTCGAGTAAACTAAATTGGAATTGTTCGAGTTTGAATTTGGGTTTGACGATATTTCAATGGATTGATTATAGGTTGGGTTTGGATTTTGGCGATAAGAATCAGATATTTGGGGTAGGTGCAATAATGTGTGGTGTCTGTGTCGGCAAATTTTACAGTTGAAGGTACTTGTGCATTCTTGTAAATAGTGATTTGCGCGCAGACAGTTCACACATGCGTTTTGTTGTTTCACGTAGTTGAAACGTTCCGAAGGTGTTTTTGTAATAAATACTCCACATTGAGATAATGGGTGATATAAGTTGTTGCAAAGTTTGCATTTAGTTGAATTTTGATTTAATTGGGGTTGATTATTAGTTGGTTTATAGGCTGGAGCTGGTGTTCGTACCAACAAATTGGAAGGTGTATTCGATTTGTACTGGTTTTGGGAATAGGAATTATTCTTTTTGAACTGATAGTTTGAATTGTTATTTTTTGGAATTTGTTTTGATGTCGAGGGTTGCATATTTTCGCTCTGTGGGATGGTTTGCATTGTTTCTAGGGCTTTGCACTGGTTAGTAAGAAATTGGATCAGATTTTGGTAGGTTGGAATTTCGGTAGTGCTAAACTTTAACTCGAAAGCGGTTCTTGTAGAAGTATCAATTTTTGACAATAAAATAGAAAATAAACAAAAACACCATGCATCCACCGGGAAGCCTAGATTCTTGAGTGCGGCAATATTCTCCACGAACGTGTCTACTAGCGATCTGAGTTCTTTTGGTGCATTATTTTTTATTGAATTTGCATTATAAATTGAGTTCCAATAAGTGCTAGCCAAAAGTCGTTTGTTTTGATACCTCTCGGTTAGTGCATTCCATGCAATGTCGTAATTGCTGGATGTTAATTTGATTGAGTTAAGAATATTTAATGGTTCGCCCTCTAAACATGAAAGTAAATGTTGAAATTTTTTGATATCTGAATAGTTTGTATTATCATGAACCAGTAACGTAAAAACATCAAAAAACGTTGGCCATTTCTTGAGGTTTCCGTTGAAGCTCGGTATTTTTAATGGTTCTAGTTCATCTCTATATGAATTGTTGTTTACAATCGAGGGGGTGAAACCGGAATAATTTGCGCTAGGAAACATCGTAGAAAATATTGCCCTTGTTTGGTGATAAAATGAGTCAGTATCTTTTCGAATTTTATCTTGAGCATCAAATTCTGCGTCGCTATCTCCAAGAAGACCGATAATCTCATTATGAATGGTTTTAAACTGATCATAGTGATCGTCTAGTGATTCATAGGACGCTTTAAAAACTAGCTTTACAGTATAATCGCTTTGAGATTTAATTGCTAAGTTGAAAGTTTCTATAATACGAGCGATTGATACTTTTCGTTGGTTTGTTAACTTTTTTGTTGCCATTTTGTACAATTATAAATATAAATAAATTAAGTTGAATACTCTGAGTAGATTGTTTATTTGCTAAGAATTGATTTTTTCCTTTTGAATATAGAAATAAAAATTTTTACCTTTTTGCTATTATTAATCCCAAACAAATGCACAAAAGTACACCCAAAAACACAGCACTAATTAATAACCGAATAAAAGATTTGAATTGTTGAATTATTGAATTATTTATGCACCTTTGATTCTATAAGCAAAGCAAGCTCCTGTGTTGAATTTTTTCTTGCAAAAACCAGAATAAATGGAATCTTGTTTTTCTTACTAAAGGAATTTAAAGGTAAACGTAAACAAACTGTGTACCGAAAATTGGATAGAGTGAGACCTGAGTTGAAAGGAGCGCGGACGAATCGGACAGCACCTGCTTGAACCTTGAAACTATTTGAAATTTAAAAATGACGATAAAAAATTTAAATGATATTTTATTAATATTCGCGAGACCAAAATTATTTCTTTTTTGAAATTAATCGGGTCGTGGGACCAAATAATGTTCACGAAAATTTGCGTTAGGTTTTCGAAAGTTTAAAGAGCAACGGGACTGTAGCGCTAAATTCAATTTTGCCGCACAAATATTAATGGACATAAACCCGAGCCATACAATGACAATGGAGGATTGGCACTTACTTGGTTTATGCTGGTTTTCGTCCATCCAGAGGAGCTCCTCGTGTCCAGAAAGTCTGCTTCTCAGCGACACACCGATACAACACAGTCTTAGAAATAATAATAAGGAATTTTTGCCTTGAATTCGATAGGTTTTTTGATTTTTGATAACGACCGAAAAAGCGGACGTGGTTTTAGAGACACGGCTTCGTACTGCTTCCCGTTTCCTTCTCATAAATCACATATTTTTCACATACGCCGAGTCTGCGCGAGCGGTGCCAATTTTGATTTGAACTTGTATGGCTTTTAACGGTTTTTTTTTTCGTATTTTTGAATGAATATATAAAGTAACAAAGTTGCATGAACATTTATTCTTAGATTTTTTTGCACTAAAACTTTAATTTTTGGGTCACACCCCCTTTAATTTCCCAATAGATATATGTATGAATAAAAATCAAGTTGTGTGAAAAACTACATCATTTTTCAAGTACTCGAAATACAAATATTCGCTTTGATATATGATATATGATACTATTATTACTAGACTTTTGAACTCGATTCAAGTTATTGGAATATCAAGTCAATCATGAATCCCTGCAAAAGCAAAATGACTTTGTCGACTGTGAGCAGAACTTTTCGCCAGAACACAAGAATCCAAATGACCAAACCGAATTATAGAATGGCACTCAAGGACAACAAAACGGAAAAATAGGAAAACTCCCAATGCGTTCGCGAACCGTAGCGGAAAAAAAACTGGTTCTAGGACTGCTCTAAATAAAGAAAAGCATGGAAGGTTATGGATGAGAAAAGTCCAGTAGAGGAGTAGTTTTGTTCTCTGAACCAAATTTGAGAAGAGTTTTTGACATAGGCACAGAATAGCAAGGTGCATGTCCACTATGTGTGGCACAAAAGTCATTGTACTGAGGAAATAAGGAAATCACCCTACGAAAATAGTTTGTTTATGGCTTATCCCAAAATAGAAGCAAGTCAAGAATAGCTATTACCAAAGAATATCTATTACCAATAAAATTCGATACAGGAACTAATAAACGCAAATATTATATGTGGCACAAAAGTCATTGTACTGGGGAAATAAGAAAATTATTAGGTTCCCTACGAAAATAGGTTGCTTATTGCTTATTATTCTCAAAATAGAAGTGCCTCAAGAATAGCTACAATACAGTACCGAATAAAAAAATCATATTCAATTATTTATTTGTATAATGCATGTTCAAAATGTGCCCTATATGTAAACTTTGCCTATAGCGACGCAAACAAGCTTCAAAATAATTCTGCAAATAATTAATAGATATTTATTTTATTAGGAGTAGGAGTATAAGTATACTTATATGACGAGCATGGAAGTTTGAATTAAATCCATGCAAGTCACATGAAGAATACTTATACTCCGAATGAAATACAATATTTTATTTTCAAACAATCCTAATTACGAATAGTGCAGAATTTTTAATTTAAATTATGACATTCATATTTAGAAGGATCACCTTTATAAGCACCTATACCTGTATGTACTGGTGAACTACCTTAACTCGCTATGGAAAAACAAGTGTAACGGCGTATAAATGTTATACTCCGGCGGAGTATTACTTATACGCCGCTCAAGCTTAAAGTCATTGAAGTACGTGACTCTTATACCTTGTCAAAATGATCACAAAAATTACAGTTATATGACGTTTGAAAATAAAAATATTTATAAAGACTGGTTATTGCTATTTTTCTGAGACTTGTTCTGAACTGGGGCCGTGATTCCTCTCAAGTCTGTATGACCGGAAGCAGTATTTTACTAAAAAAACTTTTTTTTAGTTTAGTTGAAGATTTCAACGTTAACGTAATATCAAACTTACAACTGATGACAAGTAAGCGAAATACGATACAGGAACGTGGTGAGGCAAAGAAGGTGAAGAAACGATTGATGGTTGATGATAAAAGTTAAATTCAGCCACAATCAATGTAGTTTTATTAAGTAACACATTTTATCCACAAGCGTGCGGTAACTAAGGTATATTACACGATTTTGCGTGCAGTAAGTACCAAGTTTTGAAATTCTTGGTTGAGTTTTTGCTAAAGCCAATCTTATGTCATCTTGAACGCCCAATCTATTTCTGGCCTTTGTTCTAATTTGCAAAAGAATTGAAAAACCAATTTCACGAAGGTAGGTAGAGGCAAATGGTATTAGTATCCGAAAAGAAAGCACATGCAGGACGATATGTGGATATGAACTATGCATTGCACACCAAATTTCAGCCAAGAATTTTTACTGAAATAGGCAGGTGCTGTGGAATCATTCCTCAGGTCTAAAAATTTATCCAGCGCTTCATCAGGAACGTCGGCAACATCTAACGAGGCTTGGAGCGGGTTCCCTACTACTGCAGCTTTTTGTTCAGATAAATCGAGAAAATAACGCCCATAGCCCCTTTCGGGTGCAGAGTGCGAAGCTCCTAGAATACTTCACACCTGGGCCCTTATTCTTGAAACAGGGGAGCAGCGCTCCCGGGAGAACGAGTGTTCCGTCTTTGTTACTTATTATCAGTTGCATATCATTGAGAAAGACGGAACACTCGTTCTTCTGGGAACGTTACTCCCCTGTTTCAAGAATAAGGACTCTGTTAGTGACCTGTCCTACTCTATGCGTTTTGCACGAAACCGAACGGGTCAAACTGTAGTTGGAGTACTTCAGAGTAACTCGGGAGCGCTCAAAGGGTAGCACCCGAAACTCATTTCATTCTCAAGGGATTGAAGGTAATAACCAATTTTCTCTTTTTGGATTCTCTACAATTTCTGTTTCTGATGCTTCAGTCATTTTGCATAGCTAACTATGTTGAAAAACATGTGTCTCAAAACCTGTGCTATGCACTTCGTCCGTAAAGTCATTGCAACGCTGCGCGTCTTTTGAGGCGGAGGCTAAGGGTGGATTTTCATGCATCCGTTTGTCCGACGAAAGATGTCCGAAAAACATTCTATTCTGACATAATCGTATAAAAATATGTCAAAATAGAAGATTTTTCGGACATATTTCGTCGGAAAACGGATGCATGAAAATCCGGCCTAAGGTGTGTTGCCAAATGCAGAAAAATATATTTGACATTGCGACCCCTCCAAAAACCCTATGCGACCCCCTTAGGGGTCGCGACCCACCGGTTGGGAACCGCTGCTCTAGATATTCCCGTCAGTTTACAATTTACATTTCTAATAAATTAAACATAAATCGCAAATCGTTAGAGCGATTAATTATGTCAGCTTTAATAAGGTAATAAATTTAATATCTGCATGCGCTAAGTAGAATCTTTTCGGTATCGCCAAGTCAATTTATAAATGGCGATACCCGCGTAAATGCAAATAATTAGCGTCGCGAAATTTACGTCATTTTAAACGGCAATTAACTACATATAGGTACCTATCAGGTGCCATTAAAACATGCGTAATTCCACGTAATTTTTGACTAAGTATGTGAGTAATTTTTTTTTACGGTGATAGACCAATGAGGAATTAATGACTAGAAAGCCAAAAGTGTTAGTTTCAATGATTATTACTCGGATTATTACTCAGAAAGTTTTAAATCGTTCTAGGTTAGTTCAAATTTCTTTCCAGTGGACACATTTGTTTTTATGGAAATTCTGGCTTCACAAGCTATCCTTACCCATGAACTAAGGAGATTTGTTTTCAACCATGATTCACAGACACCGTATATTAAAAGTACATAATGTAACAAAACTGAAAAGCTCAAAAGTATCTTAACTTCCTACGGGAGTATTTGCATAAAAATTTTCCTTTTTAGGCAGTAGGCAGTTTAGTTAGTTTAAACGAGCACTTGCGTAACTCGTCAATTATTGTTATGCATTCTATGAATATTGATGAGGGTACTTAAAAATTCAATGTATTTACCCCAAGTTTAAATGTTAAGTATTTGAGTAAATAGTGTAATTATCTACATATTTCTAAACCATAGTTTGTATCGATGCGCATCCTTGATGACATACTCCCTCTATCAACTTTAAGTATGAATAAACTTAATATGTATTATGATATACCTACTTACTAAGCTATATGACTATTGAAATGCAACATTTAAATTTAAATTATAAACATAATAGAAATCAGAATCCTTTTCGCTTATTGCAATGAAACTAATATTACAATTATCATGCAATTGTGTTTGAACTTCTCTAAAAAACAATAGCCGTGAGAGAGAGATTTATAAAATTCATGTGACCATCATTTTTAAAAGTATCTATGTCAACTTTATAATAGGCGGTGTGGGAAAATTACAGGGCAGGCCAATAATCTATTCATAGACAAAAGCCGCATATACAATCCGATGGTGTTTTTGAAGCTATTACTGAATAGAAAACAATAGGGACTTTAATGTTTGACGTCAAACGGAGGTAATTTTTTTGGTGTAGCAATTTGATCAATTGCAGTAGCAAATTGTTGATATGTAATTGCAAATGCAAAACCAAAATCATATTCTTTGTTTATGAAATATTCTCCTTGGGCTTCGGTGGCATCTTTATTCATGTATTAAATAGCCCGTTTTTCGAAGCATATATGCAATAAGATATCGCCAATAACTCCTCCTAATGTTGGCAATAAACATCATTTTAACGGACGCGAGTTACGAGGCTGTCCGAGCTCAGTGTGTGCGGCGGTGGGACATCATGAACATCACCAGGACGAATAATTTTTTGAATAAGATACAGAGTGTGTCGATGACTTTTCCCTTTATCAGACGAATGTTTCGGTTTTCATTGAACTCTTTTCCAAATTAACATGTTGGGCTTTTATCATAGGTTGTATTTGATGCGTGATACTTCAAAGAGAGACTTCTCGAGTAATTGCTTCTACTCATCAGTGCAGCATTGTCAGTGATGGCTACTGAGGAGGACGAGAGGAAGTTGTAGAATCTTTCTATTTAGAGTCAATATATTTATGAAAACATCTCTAACCCTCAAAATTGCCATTAGCAATGAAAATACTTAAAAGAAAGTTCCTGCTGCTGCGATTTTATCCTCCATGTAGCCCTATAATGTTATAATTAAACTATACCATAATTCACTTCATCACCTATTGAATATTGAGCTACCTCAATTTTGATTCACACAAATAGGACCCACTAATTTATCAACTGCTTCCAGGTATATAAATATCAACCCATCGCCGTCGTTAGTTCTTTTTGCAAATATTAACATTAACTCTGCTACTGTTATAGAACAACTTAAGACGAAACTCCTGCTGTGCCATTTTCTTGTCTATGCGATCTAAGGACTAACATTTAAATAATAAATCACTCAATCCACTTAGATCGCAGATGTGAGAAACAAACCCAAATGAGACAATGTTCCTGTAAGTGTTCATTTATTTATTTGCTGACAAAGGAAACAATAACTTGTATTCTATGCAAAATTCAAATTTGTTGAGATCTTAGCGTAGTAGAGCGCTTTCGGCTTTCGCCATCATCAGTACTACATGTCAGGTTCAAACACAGAAGTTGAAATTAAAAAGATAACGCTGACGAGGATAAAAAATATTCGGCATGGCGAGAATTACAGACCTGTAAGTACATGATAAAAGGTCACAAATAATATGAAAGTTTTTCCAAAAATTTAAAACTAGTCTTAAAAATGAATGACTTTTTTTGCTCAAGTCAATGTTGAATGTTGATTGAGAATTATTTGTTTTTTAAACTAAATAGTTTTAGTTTTTTTAAAAAAGTTTTATATTGTTTGTGACCTTTTATCGTGTTCAGATCTGTAATTCTCGTCGCGTCGTAATGTTTTTCATCCTCGTAGTCATCGTCATTATCCTTTCACAATTTCAACTTTTGTGTCGGAACCTGACAAGTAATACTGAGGATGGCGAAAGCGGAAAGCGCTCTACTCTAAGTTTTCAATAAATTTGAATTTTGCATGGAATACAAATTATTGTTCCCTTCTTCACTAATTTGAACACATGCAAGCAGCGTCTGTTCCTTGGTATTTATCTATTTCGCATTTCTAATTACTGATGCAGCTGGCTAAAATTTTCTGTGCGAGACTCTTCTATTTAGGTTAATTTTCAACTTATAGCCGTCGGTGTTGGTAGGATATAAAAAAAACAATCTTAACTCTGTCTCTTTCCTACTACTCGAAAATCTGGACCGCAGGAGCCTCACTACTGTACTAAGTTACTACAGCTAAGTTGCTCCTTATATAGGACACTGCCCGTCAGCAAGCACCTACACTCAATCAGACCCAATTAGAAACTGAACTAACAAACACAAATCTTCTCCTACTGTCCGACATTAACCCGAAAAAGAAACACACACTCTAATAATAAACTAAACGACCAACCATCAATTGAGGAGCAAGCTCGAATTAGCTAAAGTTGCCCCGTAACTCTATGAGCTAGAATTTGCTGAGAAGGCTCCTTTGACCTAAAGGACAAAAATCAGCTTAAAAGAGGCAGTTGGCAGTATCATTGTTTCAAGAATCAAAGCACATTTTTTACTTTTGTATCTACCTGATATTTTCCGATTCTTGAAACATCCATTACCCGTGACTGTATTACTTTCAAAAGGCTATTGGCAAATATTGTAAAACATATGGGCAAATTTGAACAAAACGTATAATATCTACAGTTTTAAATGAGAAGCATATACCCACCTCATTCCTTTTTAAACGCTCCTGACCCTATCCATCTGGATCATCAATAACTTTGATTACCCGTATCAGGCCATTCTATAGGACGATCATCCTCTTCCCACATTTATTTTTAATTTTTAACGCATTTCAGCAATTGTTGCCTATTTTGCGAAAAGTTCAAGTATTCTTTGGACCTCTTTTCCAGAAGAACTGCTTAGTTTGGTTACACACATCTTTACAAGTCCATTATCGGAGAGTTCAGCTGCGTCTTTTTCAGAGAAAACTCTTAGGCGGTCGCCGCTAAAAAAGTGGAAAAATCATTGCAATCGTCAGAACTTGGTTTTAAAGGACAGCTGTTTAGGTTCTCTATCGGTAATAGATAGTACAATATTGCCTAACTTTTCAAAGATGAAGTGAGAGTTAACAAGTTTATAGAGGTGATAGTAGTAAGGAAAGTAATGGCTGCTCCCCATAAAGTGTTACAAATAAATTATGGAATTTGTGTACTTTCAGAAAAGATAACCTAGGATCGTGAATTAAAAGAAAAATTAAGATAACGTGTAGCCCCTTTATGTGCAAATGAAACCACTCAAAATCCAACAAACAATAATTTTATTTTGTTTACAATATTATGTAAAATTTCAATGTTAACAGCTTGGTTTTTCTTGGTGAATCTGATACCAAGTACCTGCTTTCCAATCCGGAGCTCTTCAATGGGAGTTGGGGTTTCACTTTCGTGAACTGGAGCCCTTCGAGTGGTTTCCTGTATCCAGGAAAAGGATAGATTGCTGGGGTGACGTCACTCCAGCTGATCCAGACTCCAAACAGTGATCTTTATGTAGAGTAGGTACCCAGAAAAGAATAAGGCAGTATCAGGTTCACCAATATTTGGAACATTTAATTCCTGAATTCTGTCAAAAAGTGAGTGTCTTGCATAGGAAATTGAAATTGAAATTTAGTATAAAATGATTGTTACATAGACACTCCTTTCAACAGAATCAGGTATAAAAACTATTGCAAGTAGAAAAAATTAATATTTTAATATAACAAATAATTGAATGATTAAGAATAAGATAAGATAATGATAATAGTAAAATAAAATAAAATAATAACTCGTTATAATTGAGCAAAATGCTGCTTTCTTGATAACAGTTCTGGCAGGCAAAAATACGAGCATAAATAAGGTAGGTGAAAAAAAAAAAAAAAATAAGAAATGAAATCTCTGGATTCTCCTCTAAATAGACAAAATTTTCCTCTCGAATTAAGGGAGCTACCACAGATACTAGATAAACCTGGGGTTGAAATTAATCAAATCCAGAATGTGTCAAAATTCTTGAGATGTTTTAATTAAAACTTTTTACTGAATTTTTGACCTGTCTGGATTTTTATTAAATAATTACACCCTTCAGATGAGATAATAATTTAGGGAGTCAAACAGAAAATGGTTGTTCAGGCCTCTGCCTGGATTCAATAGAGTTAATGGGGATGGACTCACAAATTTGGTTCTCACCGACTCTATTTACAGCAAATGGTCCAATATTCCCACCTAAAAGTTGATTCTGAAAACCAGGGCAGCAGTACCTATTTAAAATCCAAAAATCTTTTGACTTACCTCTTATAACAAAACGTGGCACCAACCAATAAGCAATTCACACAAAATGCAAGCCAACAATTAGATAAAAAAAACTTGAAATATAATATTTATATTTCAAAAACAGATAAGATAAAAACTTAATAAAGATATGACAATTTGAATATTGAAATATTTATAAGGGAGGATCCAGAAATTCAAAGCACAAAATTATTTTAAAAATAAAGTGGACTTGCCTGCGAGACTATTTTTCAAGGAAAGAGGTCGTTTTAGAAACCACAGCCAGCAGGAAAACGATCCCCTGTTTTTTATACTTACTGCATTCCAACCAGCTTCAACCAATCAGTCGAATACATCCAAAAGACCATATTCACTTCAAAATGAAAACACAATGAAAGACCGCATGGAATAAAAGAGAATGGATAAAAATCCACTAAAACTATTTTAATTGTTTACAAATTATAATAATTTAAATAAGGGTTATGTCAAAAATAAAAAACTGTTAATTAATTAGATCATTAAGCCAAAAAAATGATTATTTCAGAATCAGAAGTTAGAAAAGGACAGAAATATATCCATTTGCTTAAAGTGAGATTAATTTAATTTCTTTCAATGAAAATACAAGTGACTGTCAAATGCGAATCAACCAAAAATCATACTTTGAAATAGAAACCTTCGGGCACTAGATGGCAGTAACGAAAAATGAATTCTCGATATATGCATTTTACGCAAATGTGGATAGATGGCAGCACTTGTATTATTTGAATTTTGTGGATATTTTTAGAATATTAGAAATTATTTTTAATTCTGAAATGGAAAAAATACTACTTTATAATGAAAATAAGAAGAGATTGAACATGTTACGTAAATGATAAATTTATCGTAACAAACGCACTGAAAAAATGAACTTTTCGAAGAAGAATCATCTAAATGTTCATCCTTAAGTGTTGTTTCTTCTTGACCGTGATTATAAAAAAATCAAGTTTTTCGACCAAGTAGTTTTCCTGCCTTCCGCATTTCAATACGTTTCAAATGCGTCAGGGTCATGACATCTAGTTTATATTAGAAACTTTTCCGAATGTCATCATGACTCCACTAATACGGTAATGACATGGCAAATATGATTAGACTCAAGTAGATATCGTAATTTTTTTGGTAAGAGATATAGAAAACGACATCGGCAAGTGCTTTCTCAATCAATAAGCTCCAAAATTGTGCCTATTTAAAATTTTGTATGCAACATATGGGATACTAGATCCCCACTACTGAAACTGCCTCATATTATAGGCATTATTATCGGTTCATAACGTTCTTCGTCTTCCAATTCCCGATCTCTATATCTGTCAATTCGCGCATCCTCTTTCAAGCCTCTATCTCGAATTTCCTCGTCTACTTCACTTCTCCAGCATCTTCTCGGTCTAACGCGCCTTTTTCTTCCCCCTGGCTACTACTTAATGGTTTGCTTGGTCTCGTATCTGTCATGTTTTGTATATATCCGAAGCAAATCAACTTTTTTTCTTTGATATCATCTACTATTGTGTGTCTTACGTTCATAATTTCTCTGATCTTCCGTTCCAAAATTAACCGGAATTATCAGCTGGGGCACTTTCCAAAATTTACCGGTTTTTAAACCGGTACGATACCGGTTTAATAGTTTACTCCCCAAACCGTTCCAAAATGTACCGACTTTTTACCGGTTGAACCAGATCGTCTGTTCCAAAATTGACCGTAATGATCAGCTGTTTGAAACCGGTTAGGCACCGGATACACCGGGAATTTTTGTCGGTTTTTTGGGTTGAAGATTTTTTTGACAATTTTTTTTTGACGTACATCAATGTCTTTGAATGGGCACTATCGGCAGTCGTTCGTTGAATTGTTGCAGCACATCCGTCACAACCAAACTTTAACACACCAAAGTGTTCCAAATTGCATCGGAAAAATCTTGTAACCGAACTTACACTTGACTTTTACCGGAATTTTTTGACAGCTACTGGTTTATTTAACCGGTCAATTTATCGATGAAATTTGGAAAGTGCCCTTTGTTATCCTTTTCATTTTTGATTTTTGAACTTCCTGGTGCCGCTCTCCTCGAATAGTCCATATATGCTTCCAGTATTTTGTGTGGCTCTGTCCTTTACTGACCAGACTTCTGAACTATATATGTGACTATGCTATTGTCTTTGGTATTGTATATTCTAGTTTTGTTTGTGTTGTTGATATTTAGGTCCCATAATAACCATTTAGAAGGGCTAATTTCCATCATAAGAGATAAGGGTTAAAACACTCCAAATTGCAGCACCCTGTACGTTTCAGGTCACAAGCAGGTTGTGGTGATACTGATATTCATATTTGGGATAATAAGACGTGATTGGACAATGGTTTCTTATCTCAGTCACCTTTTTTTAAGGGTGAAACTACAAATTTATTAGATATTCTATTTCTTTGCTTTTTCTGCATGTGTTGATAGGATAACCTCTTGTAGTACATACCCGGGTTCGTTCAGCAAGATTGAAGAGTGTGCATTTTTATTATCTCTTCTATTAACAAATCTTCTGAAAAACGAAATGAAAAACAAGTGGTAGTAGACATGCGCCCGACAAGCGTAAAATTAGGGAAATTTAAGGGAGGTTGTGGTATGTAAAATAAACGAAAAATTTGTGAAACGTCTAATTTATTATTAGAGAAAATCGTACGGTTCTCGACCCAGAACTCACGAGGGGAAAGAGCACGGCAGAGAAACCCTCGATCTAACATTCCTCAAAAATTAAAGCATACTGTATCATTTTAATAATATTTAAATTGTGAGTAAATGAGTACAAATTAGGTACCTTCCCTGTTCTTGTGCTAAAATTTCAATTATACACACTACATTCAATCAACACTACCTATATTCAATATAGAAAAGTTTTTGGTAAGTTAGCCAGTTCCACCAGCAGGTACTGAGGTCCCTGGTTACGGGAGGCTACTCAGCTATAGTTGTTATTTTGAGCCAATATCTCTACAACATTTCCAAATCCAAGCGGCAGTAAATGACAAACTGGTCATTTTCATTACAACCTATCAAATGTCCTCTGTGCATGCGCACTGGTCCAGGTAGGGCGTTTCAACCAATAGGAAGGTGTTTGTTTACAATTTAGGTTATCAAATGTCATTTACTGCCGCTTGAATTTGGAAATGATGTAGATTGATTTTTCAATTTGTTTGCTAGGATATTCGCTCGTCAGGGTGGAAAAGTGTTAGTTAGATTCAACAAGGCCCTAATACACGTTCGGAATACCAAAAATCAAAATCTCAGCACAAAAATAACAGCACATAATTTTTTAGGTTTTAATTTACTTTTTATCTGCGGTGTTCACAGCATGGAATGATTTTTGTTAAATACATGAACAATGCACATGCTATAAAAAATGTTATAAACAAACAAAAAAAAAACATAAAATGAAAAAAATAATACTTGCATAAATTAAACTGACCTGTGAATGCTCCTTATGACACACAAACAAATCACAAATTGGATTGAACAATCAGTTTAATACAAAATAAAAATTAAATAATGAACAATGGTAGACAAGCTTGTTCTCTAGTCTCTCATTTTCTATCTACTCTTCGGTACCTTTTCGTGTGGCGCGGCGTCTTCGTTGGCCCCTACTTGACAGCGCATACATGGGTGAAACATTTACCATTTGCTTTTCTATAGTATACGTTTTAAGAAGCTAAGATTCGAAGAAATAATATTTTAAATAGGTGGTTTTTCCTCTTTTCTTTCTTCCAGCTGTCATTCAGAAAATGAAGTAGAGATTTTTTGTTTTTCAGATCATTAATTGCCTTCTTAATCTCTAATTATTTGATATCTAGTATATCTTCAAAACGGTTATTTTATTTTTGCGTTGGCACTGATTTGTAACGTCCGGATTTTTCTTTGAACTCTTACTCTATAGATCACGATAGAAGCTCTCCACAGCTAAAGCGATTTCTTTCTTGTCCATTTGATTTGTTTCATCGACATTTTCATGCCCATGATCATGATTTTGTTGGTACCCAGACTGGGTTTCAGGAATTTTAAGCCTTCATTCTCTTCTACGACTCTATCTCTTATTGATTCGTTGTTCTTTGTCATGTCATGTCTTGTTTGAGAATTGCCTGTAGTATTTTATTGATTTATTCACCTATATTTCCTTGTGTTTCTTTTTTGCCTCTTCAATTTACTTCATTCACTGCTCATCCTTTCCTGTTTTCTGTTTTCCTTCTCTACTATTTTTTTCCCGACTTTCATAAAACTTGTCCGTTTAATCCATCATTGACGGTGGAAAAGAGGCTATCAATCATTATGTGATTCCTATGACCACTACCTGTGGTGAATCTGTTGATAGCACAGAGCGTCTTCAAAGATGTATCTACTTTAACATAGAAAGTAATCTATTTCGTTTTCCGTCATTCCGCCTGGTGATATCCAGGTACATGCTGTGATGGGTCTTTTCTTGGAGAACTGTTTCATCAAACAAAACAAAGTTTTTTGTTTCATGTATTTATAGGTCTTCTCATCTTTCTCATTTCTGGATCCTTATTCGAAGTTGACAATTTTGATTTTGGAGGTCTCCTAATCGTAAATCGGCAATGCAGTCGCGCTTGATAATATTTTTTTTTATGAGTATTGAATAATATGCGTAATATACATCCATTTTCTATTGATCAGTGTGAATGATTACTCATACAGTGAGTTTGTTTTCATCACTCAATTGTTTCCAACCAATGAAAATATCCTGGTCTCATTACTCCAATATTTAAAAGCCAATCAGAAAATTCAACAAGTTGACAACATACTTCAACCTTCCAATCGATCATTTTGACAGCTGATTTAAACAAGACTTGCGCTAACCTAACCTCACTTTGTCCTCCAGCTGTCAGAATTGTCAATTAATTTTGTTATGAAAATTAAATAAAAAACAGCATAACTTGTGCTTATTATCTATTAATCATAAAAAAGTATAGTATTCTACTCGTGAGTAATGGCTATTACTCACTCGGATGATTACACTACTCGCCTGCGGCTCGTAGTACAAACCTCATCCTTCATGAGTGATAGCCATCATTACCCGCTCGTTGAATAATATACTATTATTTACGACTAATGTATAATGTGCGTATTATTTTTGTGATTTTGGCAGTATAATGACATATATTATTCCTCCAGGGATTAATGACGAGTAGCGGGATTAATGGTAATTATTCCACAAAAGTGTCAGTGTCAAACGTGTACTGCTTGTGGATTTGTATTGAAAATTATGAGACGGATAAAATTTGTTCATTGAAAATCTCAAATAAATTAATTTGTCGTAAATAAAGTAGAGTATACTACTCGCAATAATGGCTATTATTCCCTCGGAATGTTACTCCCTCGCCGCTAACGCGGCTCAGTTCGTAATAATCCTCGGGAATAATAGCTATCATTATTGACTCGTGGTATAATCTACTATTATTGTATAACCAATGCATGGATTAAAATGGAGCTTTGCCATAAGAATAAAAGATGAAACACAGATATTCAGAATTGGAACCCGATGTTAAGATACTAGAAAATAGGACAGTTCCAGATGAGATAAAACGATGATCCTCTGGGGAACAAAGATGGAGAAAACTATGAATCAGCAGAATCTTTTCGAATATAGGGATATCTCTCTCACAAGTGGTTGAAGAAGATGAAGAAATGAAAATACATCAGTAAACTAATTTCACTATCATCATCTGTCTGTACATAGACAGCAGAACGCTACCAATGGCTGCTCGATTATTATAAGTGTAATGGATTTTGTTAAAACCAAACTAAGTTTCAAACACTTAAATTGTCTATACCATTACCAACAGAGGTTGTATTATTTAGGGCATACGCAATATTATATGCAACAAGTTACAAGTTATAAGCCGCACTGCAACGAGCATAATTGCAAATTACTTTCAATTTCTCAAGTTGTAGTTCTTATAAATGCAATTTTGAATATTTGAATCAAATCGAAAACCATGTTCACCCTGTAAAGAAAAAGGTACCAAAAGGAATCAGTGGCGCTATATTATTTGTTACACGCTGTCCTGATGTACGAGCAGAACTGTTCGCAGATCATTTTCATTCTTCTTTGTATAGTGTTACGCGGGGTATTATTGGTACTTATGAAGTGCAGAACATTCCTTACCGCATAGCAGAGATAGTGGTTGGCCTGTGGTGCATATCATATTATGTAGGTGTTCAAATGTCTTGCGTCGCTAGCTGAGAACGATAAAATGTTTACGCAGCCATCAATATACTCCCATATAGCCAATAGATTTGCAGTATTTTGATCCTGTTGTTTTCTTTCATTAAGTTAGTAATATTTTTTTTTTTATATGTACCTACAAGAACCTACTTAAAGTAAACACAGAACGTGTAATGAATAAAACAAAACAAAAATGTGTTATCGTTTCTGGGTATCGGCAATAAGCCAAATTAATTTTGCCGTTAAAAGTAAGGGGACCTGGAAGTGAGCCCCATGCCGAGCACAGGCTGCAGGAGGTCCCCGTATTGCGGCACCTCTGTAATGCTTCCAGACCAATAAACAATTGACCGCGGAGAAATAAATTTGGTTCTTTTATAAAAGTTGACCCTTTAACATTATGATTTTTGAAATCATTTTTGAAGAACTGATACTCATGTAAATTAAATTAATCTGTTAGTATAATCGATTCAAAAATTATGGCAATGGAGAACATAATTGTATTGCACTGTGCACCTATCTGGGATCATGAATAGTATCTTTTTTATTTCCATGGATTCATGATATTTTAAGATTTTATGATCGATAAAAGAGGGTCACAGGATGTTCAAGTGGATAGACAATCATCACTAGAACCCCAAGAAGGTGATCAACACCAACACCTCATTAGAACTTTTCTTGATTGAATGACCGCTTGCGTGAAACCGAGCTTCGTTAACCATTAATACTGTCCACATTAAAAACCTATCTTCACTAAAAAACATGTTTTTCCGTCCCATTATTTGATTAATTCTGGAAGTATATAGTATATCATCTTCACCAAAGACTCTACTATTTTTGTCTTGTTTTATGTTTTATGATGTTTTCTAATTCTTCAAGTTCGGTGTCGGGTATTTTTTCATTTTCTATATTTGAGATTTTATTTTAAGGTTGTTCATCTTCTATCATATTAATCTTTGCTCTATGTTTGCATAGAACTCAGTATTTATCCCCTATTTGTTTTGATGTTATTGATTTATTGTTTTTGTTTCTCAATTGTATTTTAAATTTGTTACTTCTCAATACCTACGTTTATTCCTTTGTCTTTTTCCCAATTAGTTTTTTGAAGCGTTTAGGACTTCACATTTCTCCACTCTATGAGCACTTCCACTCGTGAGTTGATTAACTTCATCTACATATCAGGTAGGTGTTTATGTTGCGTGAGAATTATAGTCAACTTCGTTTTGGATTTATCCATTTGACCAATATCCATTTCTGTTGTGCTTTTTTTCTTGAAGAAATTATGGCAAACAGTCTCTCCATTTCTGGTTTAGTTGATTAAGTTTATATGCATTTACTTTCAGCTGTAGCGTGTTTCCAATCCGTATTCTTTGATAAAATGTTCCTGATTTGGATTTATCCTTCTTTTGAACTATATTTAAGAAAATTATAATAGGTACTTTACCCGCATGAAATTTGACTATCACCCTTTCTATAATCTCAAACCGTCCAAGTCGTTTATATATTAAATCCTATGATTTGGTAGGTATTCTTTCGGTATATAGGTTCAGTAATTAAATCTGGTTGAAACCAACGAGGCAGAAACCTTGAAAGGTTTTATTTATAATTCCAGCTTCAGCAGAACACCATATAACAGCAATAAATTTCACCAATGAAAGTTTACGAACATAAACCAAGTAACTACTTTTTTGGTACCACATTAATTAATCAACTGGTTTCAATGGCACCGTTCGATTCATTGGAGCGGCCTAGAAACAAATCACACACAAACCAACTACCGGACTTTTAAAATCCAAAAAAAAAAGTGAACAAACAAACAAGATCACCTTTTACGGCTCTTCAAACAAGACCCGAAACATAAAGAAACACAAGTCAGGCATGTAGGTATATAAGGCAGAGGCCAGCGGAACCCGCGGATTTTTTATGATTTCAATGTCTGCAAATTATTGGTGGCTCTACGGCAAGGCGAGACCGCATGCTGCCATGATTTACACGAGGACCAAAAGGCTGCGCTCAGGCCTTTCGATAAATAAATATTAATGAATAAATGCCCATAATGCCAATAAAAATTAATATTTTTTTTGTTTTTTTTTTATGGATAAACTACTCCTGATGGGTTGGCGTGGTGTGCTGCTGATCTGCTTTAACTATCAAATGCATACGAAAATATAAATCATTAATCGGAAGAGGAATAATTATTTAAGAAAAATAAAGTTCATATACGTAGGTAGGTACTCAAAAAAAATATAAATGTAATGTCATTTTTTTCCAAGTATACCTATTGAAGACGCTACTAATCTTGTTGAAAAACTCTTGATTAAAAATAATATAAACATTGTTAAAAAAGAAGAAATTATTATCGTTTTGAAAGAATGCCTTAGACAAAATTATTTTGAATTTGATAATAAAATATATACTAGCAAAGTTGGACTTATAATGGGAAATCCACTAAGTCCTATTTTATCTGAAATATTCATGGATTTTATTGAATCAAAAATTAACAAACATCCAATTTTTAAAAAATTTCTCTACTGGCATAGATATGTTGACGATATTCTAACTTGTTTTACTGGAAGACAATTAGATATTTTTATAGACTTTATTAATAAAATCCACCCTAACATAAAATTACCATAGAAAAAGAACTAAATAATTCAATAAATTTCCTAGATCTAAGAATCAAAAACATAAATGAAAAACATGAATTTTCTATATTTCATAAACCTACTCATACTGATACAGTTATATACAATACATCTTGTCATCCTATCCAACACAAATTAGCTGCTTTTAACAGTATGATACACCGATTAATAACACTTCCTATAAATAATATTAATTTCCAAAAAGAATTAAACCTAATTAAACAAATTGCTATCAATAATGGCTATCTTCCAAATAAATAGATGATATTTTAAACAAAAAACTATACAAAAATGCCATTAATTTAGTGTATACCCTAAAAAATTCCAATATAATTATGATTTCAAAAGTATTACTCTCCAAGGACAAGCTAGTAATAAAATTAGCACAAATCTTATGTAAATCCGGTCCCAGTAGAAACGGCTGAATTTTTTATATGTTGTAGTTTATGACCTGCTGATCAATTGCTCTCATGGCCGCAAAAAAATTTATCGAGCCGTTTTCGAGATATCAAAGTTGGGATTTAATGATATTATTGTAAATGGCAAATAAATGTCAAACACTATTTCTCCGTATTTAGTAACGTACATTTTCATCAATATTGACCAAAAAACAATTTAACATCAATATTCCAATACTTATGCTGTTTCATAACAAAAAACAATCTACAGTGTGCCTTGAAAGCGATAGAAAATTATATAGGTATATTTTTTCCAAAGTTTGAAAAATTGATCAGGTGTATTTTTACTATTTTTGAGGTTAAAATATTTTCAAAATATTTTATTTTTCTACATATCATATCAGCCAGAAAATGCCCTGTTACCAAGATACAGGGTGCTAAAAAAAAAATGTTTTTTTTATACCATGTATCGATTTAGTAGATTTTAATCTTGAGTACTTTTCACAGTTTATTCAATTATTAGATACGATTGGTGAAGTGATCTGCTGTTTTACGCAGATCGCAGATTAGTTAAATAAAAACCATTACATAAAATGAGTATTTAGACTGAGCTTTTGTAAGGAGGGAAACTCTATAATATCGGTATTACTGAAAACTAAGAGATAGATCACACGAATATTTCAATACGTATGTACCTTTATTAATACATATATCTTAAAAAACCATTCACAATAAAATATCAATTTTCATTGGCACTAGCTCGGTGTACAAAGGCCCTTCCTCAAGTTTAAGTCTAGAGGTCAAAGCAAACCAAACAAAAACAAAAGAAACGATTAATTTTTTAAAAAATGTTTTCTCAACACAAGAAATTGATACGTTTCAAATCGTCTTAAGAACATCAACTTGAAACAATAGCACTTATAATCAATATCCTGACAACCTTACTAAATTCTGTATCCTTTCATAAGTACCCACTAATCAAGCTAATATTTCACATTCCAATATTATGTGGCTAAAAACCATTGAGCTAAAAACAAACATACTCAATAATGTATACTCTAACAGCTAGTTCATTAATTTACCTACAACAATTGAAGCTTCAATTATTCCTGTGTTGGACATCTAGCACATTTTCTAACAACATGGTCGTTGGATATACGATATTTGGTTCATGCCGGGAATATCCCAAAAACCACAAAACGCACGAAACATGAGCACATGCGCCTAAAGTTCTTGCACCACTTTTGCACGTGCAATAATATCCAGTTATAGGATTTGCCCCATTATTTTGGTAGCGAATCCACATTTGGTATTTGGTGTTGTTTCTGTGGCGGGAAAACACCCTTATACGAATTGTATCAAATAACTCGTTTTGTTCATCTATATGAAGATCATTGCCTTGTTCTCGATGTTGGGTATCTTGAACATAAGCAGCTGCCAATCTTAACTGATAAGTTCCTACTGTCAAATCTCTCAGGTAATTCATATCTAGCCTAGGAAAATTTGGAATGTGTTCCTCGGTTAGCCTTGACCACCTCCCATGTCTCCTGTCCAAATTGTTGTTCAATACTATTTCTTTCAATCCATTCACTAGTTGAGATCTCTCTAGAATCATGTTGTCCATGTCGACGTTCGCTTCATTAATATTAATTACGTCGCAATACTTGTTTATAATTGTTCCGCAAATTCTATAAAAGTCTTTTAAATTGATAACGTGGGGCATTATAATTGTCTCAGAAAAAAATTCGAATTTTGATTTGAAATGCCCATTTCTGGCTTCCACGATCCAACGTGTTTTTGTTACCAAGCGTGATTCATTGGCTTCCTCCGTAGAGAGTTGTCGTTGTCCAGGCCTAACACTGCACGGCATTCTGTGCTCTAAGCCCAGCGCGTCCATCATGCCAATAGCATCACGATATCCTCTATCTACAATAAAAATATCTCCCTCTTGGAACCAGCGTCTAATCCCATTCATGTCATTTTGAAATTCTGAAGTGATTATGGATGCACCATTATTACCATGGTCAGAAAAGTATGGGCCATGTATATCTAAAATATATCCATTGGTGGCCACAATTAAAATTGGCTTTACCAAATGTTTGCCTTTGTGAACACAAAAAGATTGTCTTAGGGCCTGAAAATATGAACTTTTTTGTATTGAACTGTACGTTCCGTCAATATAAACTATTGCTTTTCTGTCTTCTGGATCGGGGTTATATAACTGATTTGCAAAATCAGTAACATAGCGGTCGATGAACTGTTGACGTGTAATAGAATTAATTCCTATATTTTCATCAACAAACCGGCCCATCAAGCATTCGCGAACTGTGCTTATTGCTAAACTTATTGCTTGTCTAGTGTTATAATTGAAAATAACTTTTAGGAAGTCGTCCGAAATACCTTGCTTAATTTTGCATAAAAATGTTAAGAGGTGCTTTTGCGAAATACACACCGCACAAAAATTATCGCATCACCAATGCTTCTATATATTTTGGTTACAGTAAATTTATTTTAAAAATTTCTTAATTATTCCCTGGATGGGCATTCTTTAACTGAAAAACTCGAGTCAAAAAACATGTCGTTTCTTCTTCTGTTAGGTTCTTGTTTACTTTTTTCGGGAAAATGCGGATAGGCATACTTTGCAATTATGCTGTTCATTTCTGTGTTTTCTGCTTTGATAGATGCGATAATTTTTGTGCGGTGTATATTTCTATTCCCAACATTTATAGGATTGCAGTAGTTGAAGAGATCTCGGAATTGATCCTTATTAATAGGAGACAAAGATGCAAATTCCTCAGCAGTAAAACTAGATACGTCGATAAATTCCCATTTTTTGGTGTTGTGCCTTTTTCTGAGCCCCTGCAAAAATGCACTGAGCCGTGGACCTTTAATAACGTATGGTCTGTTGACATACTCTAAACCTCGAAGTAGAGGCCTGAGAATAATTCCGTTTTCATCTAGATGATGAATGCACGACCTGACATTTTCCAATATATAGATATTTTCGGTAACAAAAACTTCTACTCGGCACTCTATACTTAAACGCTGTAGATTTTCGATATCATTGCAAATTAAACAAGTGCTATTGGTAGTCTGCTTTAACACGTTTAACCTCAAACAAGTTGGATCGTCTTCAATTAGTTGAATTTCGTTAACAATAGAATTGTAACAATTTATGCATAACCTGGTCCGTTCCGATACTTGTATAAGCGGCCTTCCAGAAGCTTCTCGTCTAGTCAAGGCTATTTGTCGTTTGACAGCATTGTTTTCACCATCAATTCTTTTCATGGTTTTTACTCGGCCTACTGTATTGCACAGAAAGCACATCATATGAATTCTGTCTCCAAAACGGTTCATTATTATAATTATTTTGCCCACTATCTAAAATCAATAAAAGCAGGTATAGTTGGGTCTAAAGGAAAAAGCCACACGGGTCATCTACATCTATTGGTCATCGGTCTGTCTCACTTTACAATATTCCTAGTTGTTTCGCGAAGTGAGACAGACGATGACTAGCTGATGGCTTTTTCTTAGTTGGATTGAACTTCACTTACCAAATAAAATAGATCCAAAAATCCAATAGAACTTTTTAACAAATAAATATAATGGCTAAGCTGAAACGAAAAGATAATAAACAAGAAATAATGAACTAAAACAATACTAACAATAATAAGAACAATTTATAATTAAAGCGCAACGATCTTTTAATTAACACGTGAAAATCAACGATGCCGACACACAATTTCGTCAATTTCAACTAAAAGTCATTAATATCGATAAAAGTCAAAATGAGTGTTGTTGATGTAAACAAAATTCATAACAACTTTAAAGAGTAGTTCAACGATTAAACCGACTCTCAATAATATACAGTTATAAGAAAAATCACAGACTTCGCAATCCTTGCAACCATCTGAGACATTAGAAATGATAACACCATTATATGAAACCTATTTAACACATATATATTTATCTACGTCAGTGAGATGCACAACTCGTGCTACGCACTCGTTGTGCAACTTCCACACTAAACCACACGCGTTTCTTAAGTAAGTGTTTAGCTCACTTGTATCGTAAATATCTATTATAGAACGAACGCTAAATGCTATAATGTTTGTCCCATTATCCCATAATCCCCATTTATTATTTTTTTTCAATTTTGACCGCCCAGATAACGATATAACCCTTTCCGCGCGCTGCTGTTTGCCAGCAAGGCGCATGAAGCACTGCGCCTACTGTGACACTCTTCGGGTTAATTCACCGCACGCCAATGGCGACACCGCCGTCTTTTGACCTTGAACGAAAACTTCGAATTTGATCCCCATATACGCGAGAACATAAACATTTCCAATGTTAAAAAATGATTTAATTTCTTTTAGTACCCTGTATTTTGGTAGGTAACAGATCCTGTGGCTGATAAAACAAAAAACTATTTTGACCTCAAAAATATGCCTGGACAGTTTTTTAAAAATATATTTTTTTTTCTGTCACTTTCGAGGGACACTGTAGATTGCGTTTTTTTTTTTTCAGCAGGTCATAAACTACAACCAAAGCTACAACATATAAAAAATTCAGCCGTTTCTACTGGGACCGGATTTACATAAGATTTGTGCGGGGTCCTTTCTTAACAAAAACGATATAAATGTTGCTTTCAAAACTAACAATACAATAGGCTTTTACCTAAAAAATAATAAATCTAAAACTAAAATTTGTGATAAATCTGGAGTTTATAAATTATCTTGTAAAGATTGTCCAAAAGTATATATAGGACAAACAGTTAGAAATTTTGGTACTAGAATTAAAGAACATTTCAATAGTTTCAATAAAAAGAAAACAGATTCAAATTATGCAAATCACCTGATAGAATCAAATCATAATTTTAATAATGAATTCCTAATATTACATAATGAAAACAAAGGGATAAAATTAAATCTTCTAGAATCTTTAGAAATAAACAAACCTAAAACTTTAGACTGTTTATTGAACGACCAATTAGATTTAAACAATTCACCACTTTTAAATTTATTTACTGTATAATACCTATTTAAATTAACATAAAATTAGACCAGCTTTTACCTTTTTTTATATTTGTCAATTTCACTTTTATGTCTACATTTAATTTTTTTTTAAATCTTTCTGATGAAGCTAAAGTTTAGCGAAACATGTTAAAAGTTTAACAAAAAATAGTGGAAATATATAAGTATTTAAATTTACTTAAAAAATCTTTTATTAGATAATGGATTTCCACCAAGTAAAAGCCGATTCAATAAAAATAAATGTAATGTGTAAAAAAAATAGGTAGGTAGGTATGCAATGAGTAATGATCATACCTTTAGAGTGGGAGAGTCAGAATTTGCTTCTCACGATTAGAAAGAACCAAGAGTAGGTTTATTTGCCACACATTCGCTAAGAATATTTGCATTTGTCATGACTGTTTTATATCAGAATATTGTTCAAATATGAACCCCACTTCAAACTGCTCAGCTGAAGAACCACTAGAATTAGGGAAGATGGGAAAGCGCTGATTCTTATTAATAGGTAGAGCTGTTCGAACAGTTTAACTACACACCAGAGTGGATAATAGGATGGATCAGATAACCTGATACTTAAACAACATGGAAGAGCCTTACAACTACATCGTATACAAGCTCACAGAAACAGTCATTAACAAGAGAAAAAATAAATAATACACAACACCAAGTAAACTTTTAAAAAAGTTGAACGCATCAAATTCACAATAGAACTCAAAAAACCCAATAAGAAGAAAAGTATAGATGAAGGAAATGCCACGCAATACAATGAAAATATTAATACCAAAACGATATAAACGAAAAGAAAGGAAAGAAATTAAAAAAAAGCAATTTTTTTTTCTCATGGATAAAAATTGTAGAACAATGTATAATCGCCAGGAAATCAAATAATTCCCAACCTTAACAGTTTCGGAACCATCAACCAACCCAAAAGACAGAAGAATACAAGATTTTAGACATTACACTGGAGACTTGCTATATTTTTCTGAATGTGAAAGGAAGATTGCTCCCGATCAGATAATAGCTATTAGGCAATTCAAACCACGTGACTTTCAAGATGGCGTGGCGGCCAAAAAACAGAAAAAAATATCTAGAATCTGCTCGATTTATTAGTTTAGGTACCTAGTCAACAAATATTTTATTAAATAGTCCAAATCAAAGTTGCAAGCAAAACTCTAAGCAAAATAATTTGAAATACGCATAAAAACACATTCAAAACAAACTTGCTTGGCCGCCACGCCATATTGAATTTCCCTATCTGACAGATGGATTGAATTGCCTAATTTATACAATAAGTTACGAAATGAGTGTCTCTTAGACACGCAACGTGGAAATTGTCGACAACACGTCGAGTGACTAAAAGGAATCGTTTTGTACCGTGTTGTATACAAGATTTTTTCTACTAAAGTTTTAAAATAAATAAAAAAAAAACATAATCTTATTTTACGTGAATCAGAGCCGAACACGCTTAAAAAGTTTTTCACCGCACGGCTCTCCTGCATTTTTTTTCTTCTAGATTTGACATTAACCTACAGAGGGAAACAGCACAAAGTTCTGTTTTGAGTACGAATCCAAACATTCAGTTTATTAGTTCAAGTATTTGCATTTTTAATATTTATAATGAAAAGAGAAAATTCAAAATTGGAAAATAACCACCCTTAACAAACTTTTCTCCATAGGTTTGACTAACAGAATAATTACAAAGCTGGAAAACTTTTAACCGCGAGGTCAAGCAGAGCAGATATAGTACTATCGACCCCATCCACACTGCAGGGTAATCAACAATACATAAGTCCTCTCAGTACAATCAACATTTACATAATCGATCGTATGAATATAAAGAGTAGCAAATGCTTTTACTCTACATCTGTCTCTCTCTGCTGCAATAAAGCTGAATATGTTTAACTCAAAAAACTTGAGCAAAAGCATTTACTTCTCAATTCCATCGGTCTGTCTGTCGGTCTGTTGGCGCTCTAGATCAATAACGGCTTAACCTAGAAGAACAATTTTTGGTAAACACGTTGGACACCTACCTACCGACAAATCTAGTGTAAGGATTTTCGTTCCCAGATATACAGGGTGTCCCAAATGAAATTGGTTATATTAGCAAAAATTTACCGCCATTCTTGGAGTTTACTAAAGATATATTTGTGTGGTTGTCGATTTTTTGTCTGTCGTATATTTTCAGAACTACTTATTTTAGAAGAATCGTTCAAATTTGAAAATTCTCAAGGTCCATCTGTTCTTCAAGATTGGGACCTGAAATTTTGATATTTATGGAAAAAAAGGTGAGATAATTTGCCGAGAGAAGTCATGGGTGAAGGCTTCCACCATTTTTTTAAAATTTGTTAACCTTCTCTAAGTAGATGTCTTCTCCGTTTCACTAGGCATTTAGCATTTGGTATCTCTACTAAGTTTTTCTCCTCTCCTACATATCTGAAACAGTGCTTCCTGACATTGAATAACCTTCTTGTTTCAGCTCATAGGGAACTGAGCGTCCTGTTCCACCAGGGCGTTTTTCTATCTACGACCCTTTGTTTCACAGGTTAGCTGTTCTCATAGGCTGTTAATATTAGAGTGTTTGTTTCGTTCGTGATATACTCTAACTCACCCTCTGTTTCTATTGCATTGGGGTAGTCGGTTACTGTTCGGTTCTGCTTTCAGTGGGTCTTTGTATAGACCCGAGTCAGTTAGTTTTGGGTTCCAA
This sequence comes from Ceutorhynchus assimilis, assembly GCA_917834065.1. Taxonomy (NCBI): domain Eukaryota; kingdom Metazoa; phylum Arthropoda; class Insecta; order Coleoptera; family Curculionidae; genus Ceutorhynchus; species Ceutorhynchus assimilis. The sequence continues at coordinate 8,862,572 of OU892284.1, read as the reverse complement.
TGCTCGAGAAGGCGTGTCTCTGTGACCTCTATATCGAATCCTATAATGTTTATGATCCGACATCGAGATTTCGTTGGAGACATGCCAGTTTTTAATTTGGTTGCTTATGTGTGTGCTTGCCAAGGTTAAGTCTAACACTTCTTGCCGCAAACTGTTTGCAAAAGTGGGTTTGTTACCATTGTTGATAATGTCAAAGTCATTAGAGAACAAATATTCAATAAGATAGGTACTCACCTCTCTTATTGATGTTTGTGCTGCCCCATATGGTGTGTTGGGAGTTGGCATCACAACCGACCGATTATAAGGTGTTTGTTCATCCTTTCGCAGTAGCTGACGAGTCGTTTAACGTCCTCTGGGGGTGGATTTGTCTCGTCGTCTCCAGGAAAGTAAGCTGAGGCAGTCACAACCTCTTGCTTACCCTCTGAAGTTGGTGCCTCTACAGCCCCTGCAGAAACAGACGCCCCGGCCGCCGCAGCAGCACCAGTTTCAGGCACCTTTTTTGGGACTGTCTTTTGGGGTCCTCCTCTCGGCTTTAGCCGAAGCTGGCCGAATCGGTAGGCCACCCCGAAGTTTTCCCTCTTCAGGTTTTCATAAGACCATTGGTCTATGGAAATGGTTAGCTGAGCAGAGGTCCCCTCGGTCACTCTGTTGAGGACTCTCCAGTCTTCAACGCTCAGTCCTTTGTTTTGGCCTTTGAGAAGACCAAGTATTTCCTCGTTGGGGCTATTTGCACTATTGGGAAAGTGTCCCACAAATATTTGCGGCCGAGGAATTCTGGATTCCTCCATTGCCCTCAGTGTAGCCCCATCCCAGGGCTTTAAGGTCTCCGCCGTTTGGAATAGCCACTTGCTTGTGTCTTCATCCTCACAGGTGATCACCACGAACCCTGGTTTGAAGGTGCAGGATAGGAACATGGGTTTTACAACCCCTTCCTTTTCCTGCAAATTTTTTTGCATAAGTTCAGCCTGGGTGGCCTCAAGCTGCTCCGTACTAACCTGCACCTCCGGAAAGTCTTTATGGGTGACTGCGGCTGTATTAGGTTTGGGTGGTAGGGACGTTTTGGCTGCCCCTGTGGCATCTTTAATTTTTTTGACTGTTGCCTCTGGGGTTGAGCCGTCAGATCGGGTCCTTTTGTTGGAACCTTTATCGGACTGCACTTGCTTTATTGGTTATTGACATTATTTCAATATTGAAATTAAAGTCAATATACTTACTGCATAAGGCTGAATGTCTCCGAAAAGTTAGACCTGCAAAATAACGTGATCAATATCGTAATCACTTATGATTTGCAGACGACATGGTGATCATTTCCAGTAGGTATAGGCTAATATTTCAAGAACATGCTCGACGAACTTCACCGTGCATCACTGTAAATTGGATTTGGAATGAATATAAATTTCAGCTGAGTTTAAAAAAAACAAACCTTCCAATATCTCAAGAAGAATAGGCCTCTCTTGGGAAGCTATTGTCAAGCTATGATATATTCCGAAATTCTAAGGTTTCCCCATTAATCCTAATAGGAAAGGATATGAGTTCTGTTTGTTGCCGGGAAAGAGCAATAAAATCTCTATAAGTAATTACAGATGTTTCATTTCCCTGGTTCATAATGTGTGTTGAGATCTTGGGTAATGGGAAAGGAGACAAAGACCAACTATTCTCTGGCGACGTTTCGTATATTACATCTATACTTTTTCAAGCCCTGAAAGGCAACAAACAATAATTTTAAAAAACAATCACATTAGGTTTTAGGCTTATTTTCTTATATAAAAAGCATCACTTTTATCTAGAAATTTTTTATTTATGTAAGACTTACCCAAATATGCAGTCAACTCCATTTGTGAGAGATATCGGGATATGTGCCCGAAAAAATGGCAATCGAGAAAAAATCATACAGAGACGATACAGTAGTAACGGGGGCACCTGAGCCTGGGAACTTTTTCGATACCGTGGGAAAATCTCTAGATCGGCGGCGCCTTTGATCTGAAATTTCTGGGGTTTACCCGGGAAAAACACCAAATTTTTAAGGATTTTCCCGGGATTTGACTGCAGCTCCTTCAAACCGTGGTTATCTTCCATTCGGGGCGTCGTCGTCTCGTCATCGGGCGTCGGCGTCTCGTCATTGGGCGTCGGCGTCTCGTCACCGGGCGTCGTCATCTTCGTCTCATGATCGGGTGTCGTCGTCATCCATCAATCGATTGAAAAAAAGTCTAGTCTAGCCGGGGAATCGAGCCCTCGGACCGTCACAACATAATCCAACACTCTAGGCACTAAACCATTAAGTAGTTGATAAAAATTTTGAAATATGTCTATTGAAACGCTGCGTGCTACATATTTTTTTTCCATTTATTCAGAGTTCCATTGGTCCGTTTCAGTTCATTCCTTTTCAAAAATGTCCAAGAAATGGGGCATAGTTGAAGACTAATAATTGCAATAAAATTCTGATTACAAGATCCTGACATTTTTTAGTCTATCAATTGCTTTCTTGTTTCTCTTCACTGCTGTTTACAGCCTCTAATTTCCTACCATTATTTCTACTGTTTTAGCAGCAGTAAATCACTATGTAGGTGATCTAGAAAAGCAAACATTTCACACACAAAAAACTATCACGACTTAATAAGATTTCGTCCTAATTCAACCGGATTGTAATACCTCTCTGTTGCTACATATTTCAGGTTTTTACTTATAAAAGTTGGTGTGAGTCAACTAGAATGTAATTATTGTGATTCCTGGCTTCTCTCTTCTGTATAACTATTATCAATACCATCATCTATCTGAACATTTTCAAACTGAATTTTCAGCTATAGATATAGATACCAATTTTCTCTGCTTCTTGTTGAATGTCTCCACTTCTACGAGTCTGGGAACGTGCAATAATAAAACTAGGTATATAATATATTTCTTTTAATAATTTTTATTAACTAGAAAATTACAAAACATATTAACGTCCTTTGTTGAGCGTATCATTTTTATTACATATCTGCAGTCCTCTCCGAAATCTCGATTATTTGTTTCCTATAAGAAGAATTACTTATGTAATTGCAAGTACCTACCTTAATTGCCTCATTAGTAATCGATCACTTGAAGGGAACGGACCTACATAATATAAGAAGAATAAAAAAATGGGAATCCGAGGAGCGAAAAGATTGCTTCAAGCGCAAGCGAAACCAGTGGATACGACTGAGTTGCAACAGTTCTCCGAGATACCAGTTGATATATCGCTCGACGGATTATCATTATTATACGAAAGTCTTACGCCAGAAAATCTAAAAGTTACTACTGACCCATCATACATCGATGGTTATGATGAAAACTTGATGACCGAATCAACCTACAAGATGACTTATAATTATGTAAACGAAATTCAATTGCAATGTCCGGTGTATAGAGTGAAAATTTACATCGATGGACCATCTCCTAGCTTGAAATCAAAAAATATGTCAGCTAATAGGAAGTTTGACTTAAATTTGGCCATAGAGCTCATGTGCCAGAAGATAATTCAACGATTGCCGTTCAACGGTGAAAGTAAGGTCATTAAATTACCATTTGGAGAAGCCGAATATGAGTGCTTCTTGCGAAGGGACGTATCGCGACCAAACATCCTTAGATCAAGAGACAGTGACCTTTTCCACATATGTTATGGTTATCAAAAACAAACAGCTAACGATGCTGTTTTCTACTTTAATCCTGATTGGAACTGTATGTATAATATGTCGGAAATAAATTTAAACATGCCAAAGTTAGTGTGTTCAACAATTCTGTTTCTAAAAGGCACTGACCTCACAAAAAAAATCTTGGATGAAGATAAATGCATGAAGGTGTTCCAATTATTTAAAAATGAATTTAAAAATATAAGTAAGGAAAATATAATAGCCATAATGAAGGAAATAGAAGCAGTTAGGCATATTTGTCGAAAGTATCACGACAAAGAGCGGAAAATACAATCAATGATCACCGAAAAAATTGAATCACAAAGTATTGATGGACTATATGAAATTGGAGATGTAGAGAAAATTGTCAAAAGTCTAGAGAAAATAATAAGGACAGCTCAAAGAAAAAAGAAATATTCGGCAAATAATAATGTTTCTAGCGTATTTGCAGTCCCTGAAGATGATTTGAAAATAATAACGTGGAGTGCCAACTACAGCCTAATCGGGGCTCGGCTTATTGGCTATCATACAAGGAACAGTGGCTGAGATTTTGCGAAGAAATTAATGACCGATCTACAATTTTTTTTGATATTGGCTTCTGTTCTTATGCCAATCTCCTTGAAATTTAAAAAAATGATACTTGGATAAGATAACCGACAGCTATGCGTCGGTTTTTTAGTCACCAGAGGAAACATAAACTCAAACATCATCGCCTAAATGTTTGCGTTATTGGAGCGAGAGCGATTTTTTTTTTTAAATTTATTATATAATTTAAAAACTGCAGATATGCAATAAAAATGATACGTTCAACAAAGGACGTTAATATGTTTTATGATTTAAAGCGAATAAAAATAATTAAAAAAAAATACATATAATAGTCTTATTATGGCACGTTTCCAGACTCGTAGAAGTGGAGATTTAACGGGAAGCAGAAGAAGTTGGTAGACCGATCGTAGCTGATTTAATATTGACTTTCAAATTAAATCAAAATAAAACATAAAGAATTTATAAGTCTTCAACTATGCCCTATAATTATTTAGACATTTTTGAAAAAGAATAAATTGAATCGGACTAATGGAACCCGAAATAAATGGAAAAATAGTATACATAAGCAGCCTTTTTACTGACATTATTTCAACATTTTTATCAGTGATCTAGTGCCTAGAGTGTTGGATTTTGGTGCGATGGTCCGAGAGCGCGGCTCTCCAGCCAGACTAGACTTTTTTTTTATCGATCGTTGACGACGACGCCCGATGACGAGACGACGACGCCCCAAATTGACGATAACTACGGTTTGAAGATGACACCATGAGATAAGGAACTGCGGTCAAATTCCGGGAAAACCTCCAAAAATTTGAGGTTGGCACAGGTCAAACACGCGATATTTCAGATCAAAGGCGCCGCCGATCTAGAGATTTTCCCACGGTATCGAAAAAGTTCCCAGGCTCAGGTGCCCCCGTTACTCCAGCCAGACTAGACTTTTTTTTTATCGATCGTTGACGACGACGCCCGATGACGAGACGACGACGCCCCAAATTGACGATAACTACGGTTTGAAGATGACACCATGATATAAGGAACTGCGGTCAAATTCCGGGAAAACCTCCAAAAATTTGAGGTTGGCACAGGTCAAACACGCGATATTTCAGATCAAAGGCGCCGCCGATCTAGAGATTTTCCCACGGTATCGAAAAAGTTCCCAGGCTCAGGTGCCCCCGTTACTACTGAGGAAAAACTTATTTGCTCCTATACAGTGTTATAGCAGAATCTGGGGAACGGACGCCGGTGCTCACGACTCGATATAATGTAGATTAGTCGAAAATCTGACGAGCAATGGAGAGGGGCATGATTGGGTTGAAATATCGCAGGAGGGAATTAGATCCAAAATGCTAGTAGGCGGGCGGCCAGGCGTTCTAAAGACGAAGTTTTATTGATGAAGACAATATTTCGGTATAACTTTATGAAACCTAAAAAATATTGTAAGCTACATTTTCTACGAAAAATTCTTATATGGCGACTTTTAGTTTTGGTCGAGATAAAAGTTATTCAAGAATGATGTCCAAATCTAAAACTTGAATCGAAATAAACTTCCAAACTCTTACAAGATTCCGAAAAGTTAATCTTATTATTATTTAGGATGATATTTAACTCTCTAGCAAGTACTGCAGAGTTCCTAACAAATTCCAGCAACTGTGTTTTCGACGCGTTCAAGAGCAGTCCATGAGCCGTGAAGATATTTTGTATGATATTCAAATCGCTATTTATAATGTTCTGTGCTTCAAGCAAGTCAGTAGTTAGTATCAAAAGAAAAATACAACTGGAAGTCATCAGCATATTGGTGGGAGTTTAAAAAATTTAAATAGTTACAAAAGTCGGCAGTTATGGAAAAAAGTAGAGGCCCTAGAACGCTACCCTGGGGAACTCCTCGACCGACACAGACAGAAGAAGAGGCTAAGCTACCTAAAACTACTCTCCGTTCCCTATTGTACAAGTAACTCTTCATAAAGGTTAAGGCTGAGTGAGACAAACCAAAATACCTCAACTTAGCAAAAAACATTTGATGATCAAGAGTATCAAACGCCTTGCTATATTCTAAGAGGATCAAGCAGCTGCTCTTGCCCCCATCAGTTGGCTCTGATCATCTTCAACTTTGATCAAAGCAGTAGCTGTCCTATGTCGAGGCCTTAACCCAGATTGCGCGTAATCGGGATTATTTTCGATGAATAAAAGTGATTCGCAAGTTGTTCAGATACAATTTTTTCCAAAATTTCTCATAACACCGGTAAAATACTAATAGGACGAAAATTAGCAAAAGTCGAGGGATTGGATATTTTAGCAACCGGAATAATATTAGCTATCTTCCAAGTAGATGGAAAGGTACTTGTTTGTAAACAAGAATTCATAATAAAAGTAATATGTTTCAATAAATAAGGTGAAACCATATATGCTTGGAATTTCCCCATGTTCTCTATTTTTTGTTTTATTTTCAAAATTTGGTTTTGTATGTCTTTTGGTTTCTTATTTTCAAACGAGTTTTCGAAAAACTGGAAATAAAAGCGTTATTTCATTTTACTACACCTTAATATGCAAATGCATATTATATAGGTACATATTATGTACTTATATATTTATATTATTAGAATACAATTTATTTGTTCATACACATATATACAGGGTGTCCCACGAGGTTTTACACAGGATAATGAAAAATGCCATAATATACCATAGGTTACATTTGCGATTTTAAATAAAAAAACTGAAGCAAAAGTGGTAAAATTGGATGACACATGTAGAAGCGACACAAAAAGTTACACAGATCTTCAACATTTCAAATATATTGGATGACGCGTTTCGAAGTTATCATTTGGGTGAAACGTCGCGGGACACATAAAGAAAAATTAATAAAAAATAGTAGATTATACCACGAGTCAATAATGATAGCTATTATTCCCGAGGAATATTTACGAACTGAGCCGTGTTAGCGGCGAAAGAGTAACATTACGAGGGAATAATAGCCATTATTGCGAGTAGTATACTCTACTTTATTTATGACAAATTAATTTATTTGAGATTTTCTTTTAAAAACGTTCGTTGTTTATCCATCTCAATGAAAATACACAAGCACTACGCGTTTGACACTGACACTTTTCAGTTTGTTGACATTGTTCCCATGGTCTTATACTTGTTTTGATTTGAGAAATTTTGTGATTGGTGTGCAAGCGGGAATAATATTTGGCATTATACTGCCTAAATCACAATTATAATGCTCACATTATAGATAAGTCGTAAATAAATACATATATAAAAGATGGGCCACGGGAAAATCCGTGCGGGGGGGGCCCGGATTTGAAGTTACGTCACTGTTTTTTTTTTCTATTAGAAAAAAAATATGCTCATTACTGTTCAATTTTTATAGGTTGAAAAATAAAAAATGAGCTCAAATGAGGTGTGCCTATCATTGGCGTATCCAGGATTTTGGTTTGGGAGGGGCTCTGTTAACAAAAAGTGCTGACCAAAAAAAAAAGCTACGCACAATAGTCCATCGATCATACCTATACTTTCTTTTTTTATAAAGTACTAAAGGACGAAAATAGGTCAACTAGTTTTTTATCAGCCATATTTTGGAATGGTTTACTAGTTTACTAATGAGAAATAAGAACTTCGGCATCCTCGCATTTTTGGGAAAGTGACGTCCCTTTTTGCAGGGCGACATAAATTTGCGCATCGGGCCACTTATTTGCTTTTTTTTTGGTAAGGCGGAGAAATTTTGTTCACGGAGCACCTTCTCTCATGGGCCCTCATTCTTGAAACAGGGGAGCAGCATTTACATGAGAATAGCTTTTCCGTCTGTGTTACTCATGTTATCATGTCATTGAGATAGACAAAGAAATAGTTCTCACGAGAACGCTGGTGCTTGGTTTCAAGGACCGGGTTCGATTCGATTCTCGTCTCAGGGAGTAGAGCTCCCCGAGAGAACAAATTTTTCGTCTTTATCATTCTCTTTTACTTTTCGAATACGTTGTAAAGGACAAAACATGCATTCTATCGGGGAGCTCTACTCCCTGAGACGAGAATCGGGCCCCTGAGGAAGGAAGTATTCGGACATTCAGGAAGATTAAGATGAAGATGAAGCACTGATTCCCTTGCTGCATTAGGCGCCCGCCATGGAAAACCCTTATTATAGAAAGAAATGAATTTCTATTTTTTTTTATACAAAAAATGTACATGTCACATAAAATACGGTGAAGAAAAAAATAGTTTACACTTGCCTTGGGGGGGGGGGGGGGGGGCTGCAGCCCGGCAGCCCCCCCCCTGGATACGCCTATGGTGCCTATTTTGTTGAAAAGTTCTGGATGCATCAACTGATGTAGTTAAAAAACCGACTAGACAAGGGTTTGAAACAATATTTCCAACAGCAGAACTAAGACATAACGCAATATCTAAAAAGATAATTTCAATTAAGAGTGAAATAAATAAAAATCCGATAAACTTCAAATTTCATTCTTCATGTCGTAAACAATTTTGCAACAAGAAAATTATTGACAGAACATGCTTTTAATGTATTTTTTCAAAAAATAGCACATACCATATTTCAACAGAAAGACTGCGTTACTTTAGCAAGTTTAACTAAACAATTCAATAAGACAATTGAGGTCATTGAGGAACTTGCTATTGATTCCGACGTTCCACAAAGTAGTAGTAATATAAGAAAAAAACTTGAAAAACATTTTGGGAACACAATATCTTTTGTCTGTAGTTCTGGAAAACCAGCTATTGTTTTGTCGAAAAAACATGAATATACCATTATGTCAATCTGTAGAGAGTGATGAAGAATCAGAATTCGAAGGATTGGCTGTTGAGGAAAGCAATAATTTCATACTACACAGGTTAGCGGAAATACTACGGAATGCAATATCCAGCCATATTACCATGAACACCAAAAAAAAAAACTATGTTACCCCTCAAAAACTAAATGAAAAAATTTTGATATTAATGTAGCAGCGATATATTCAACAATTTTGAATAACTTTGGGAGAAAAAAAATATTTCAGTACCTATCTTGAGTCTTGCTCTCTCAGTTTTAGTTTATCAAAGAGTAAGGACCAGTTTGGATATGGTATAGTATTTATAAAGACAGTTGGAACAAGGTGAAGATAAATAACGACTGGTGGCTGACTATGGTGATTGAATATTTCCATAAGAAATGCACTGCCACCAGTTGCAATTTATTTTTACTTTGTCTCAACTGATTTTAAAAAGACTATACTTCGTACGACAAAATGCGAAAATTTTCAACTTCTCTCGCAGTCCAACAAATTGAAAATATTGAACACAAAGTATTCATTCCACAGGGAATATGTAACATCGAAGGCACTGTAAATTTTGTAAGGGCAAGTATCGACAACTTCGATTTAAATGAAGATACCCTTGATGGAAAAGGAACAACTCATGCTGTAGCAATAGTACTATTTCCAGCTAAATTCCAAATTTTTGAAGGAGCTCGAATTAAACGTCAAGCAAAACGATCATTGACTGAAATAAAAGACTGACTTAGAGAAGGTTGGTAACTTATAAGAAACCTTCAACGCGCTCAGAACCACCGAAATTTGAAAAATCAGTTTTAGATTGTCTTGATGTTGAAGAACGTGATATTATAACAACCGACATGGTATGAGAAATTTTAAGATATAAAAATGATAAAAGTGTAGGTATTTATAGGGTGGCACCAATTTAACGAAATTTTATCTATAAACTCCTTATAGTCCGGGAGGTGGTGTCACTTTTGGACTAGTGATCGATCACACGAATTTTTCAGTGTGCGTAGTTCTCCACATAAACATATGAGATCCGCGCGTCAGTCAGTCCAATAGCGGTGGGTGTGAGTGTGGGAGTCTGTGGAACTCGTCGGAAAAACTATAAAAAAAAGTTAATAATCTGAACATGAAAATTTGTTACAATGTTAATTATTGATAATTAAATTTGAAAATGTTTGTCAGTCACGCTTCCGACGGGGGAAACATCGTCAGTCAGAGGTTTGAAGCAGTCGGAAAAGTTGAAAGATTCAAGTGACCGATCTTCATTTGTAATTTTATAGAATGATTATTTGAATCAAATCAAGCATGAAACTGAACGTCAGCCACCTCTATCGTGGTGGATTCTGCGTCAGTCAAATTTCCAATGTCGAGGGCAATGACCAGGTTTCTTTGGCGCGCTGCATCTTATGCAGTTCGACTGACGAATAATGCACCAGCCGCGTGCTGACTGACGATTGTTTATCGAATGTCTATAACAATTCTGAACTTACAGGAGAACGGAAAAAAACTGCAAGAGGCGTATATTTTAGAATGTTCACAAGATCCTCTTCGGTTTGAGAGAGCGTTGAAGAATAATAAAATCCTCACGTTTGCAGATGCAGTAGAAAAGAAGCAGATGAACGTCAATGGAAAAATTATCGAGGTAAAATTGCAAAGAGATTTGTTTGGAAAGGTCTTGAGAGTATCGTTGGAGAAAACATTGAATATCGAAAAAGTTTTGACTTACCCCTTAACTCCAGTTCCTTTAGCGTTTGGCCACCTTGAAAGGAACAATAATATGTAAAACCGATAAATCCGTTTTACTGCATATTCTGGAGAAAGAAGTGGAAAGTCATGAGCCCGAACAATGTGACGTCATCGTTTTCGATGGTTTTCACACAGTCCACGCTATGACAGAAATTCCTGTATCTTTTGGAAACATTTCACAAAAAATCTTACATTCTTTCACTGCGAACCGCGCGCAAAAACCATCATTATTGCGTTCGATCGTTACGTTTCCACATTGAGAAAAAATACGAGCACATTGAACATTGGAATCAGGTCCATATGAGTCCTTACTTTGGTTTGCTTTGGTGACCGAACTGTTTTCGTAAACTATGAGAAATGTTTCAAGTTCGAAGTCATTGATAATAAGGTTTTCAGAACAGTAGAGGAAGATTTGTCATGCTCTGAACATTTGGAAACTGACTCTTTCATTTTCATGCTTGATTTGAATCAAATAATCAATCCATAAAATTTCAAGTGAAGATCGGTCAAGTGAATTTTCCAACTTTTCCGACTGCTTCAAACTTCTGACTGACAATGTTTCCCCCGTCGGAAGCGTGACTGACGAATATTTTCACGTTTAATTATCAATAACTAACATTCGAACAAACTTTCATGTGCAGATTATTTACTTTTTTTCATAGCTTTTCCGACGAGTTCCACAACCTCCCACACTCACACCCACCGCGGTCGCGCTGACTGACTTTCAATTTTGATCACAGTAATGGTGAAACTCTTCAATAAATCACATTTGAGTCGGAGATAAATCACTAATAAAAAAGTGACACTACTCCCGGACTATTACCTGTTTCAAATGTGTACTAAAACCCATTCATTAATGCCCCACCTTCCTCACGATTTATACAGCGTCTCTGCAGCTAACACGTATAGCAGACAGTCTTGGGCAGGATCACATCGTCGTAACAGCTGACCTGGCCCTTTACAGTAAGGCTCAAGAAATTTTATGGAGCAATTCTTACTTGTCGGATAAGGTCACCATTAATAAGTTGGAGAAAATTTTTCTTTGATGCACGACAATGCCAGGCCTCATGTCACAAGAGTTGTCAGTGATTATCTTGATGAAACAGGGATTCAACGATTGGACTAGCCTCCACGTAGCCCTGAACTGAACCCGATTGAGCATGTGTGGGACATGTTAGGGAGGCTAATTCGCAGTCGACAACCGGAAATCTTTCCAGATCTTCGAAGAGCTCGTCTCGAAGAGTGGGAAAACATTCTGCAAAGGGCTATTGTCAATTGTATTGAGAGATTACCAAGTCGCATGGCAGCAGTTATTAGAGCACGTGGAGGTTATACCAGTGTTTGTTTCTTTGTTAAAGTTATCTGTTATGTTTTTAATTTTTGTTATTGGTTTAAATTGCATTGCTTCTCTAAAAACTTGTGCTTCCTTTGAGATTGAAGATATTGATATGAATTAAAAAAAGACATGTTAAGAAATGATAAGGCTTAAGAATGTCCTGCAAATACGCATGATTGTGTCGTTGAATTATTCCACAGAGTGTTCAGAAGTTTGGGACCAAATGCAACTTATGGTTCCACCCTGTATAACACCAAATCCATTCGAACTTTTCGCAAACACACTAATAAATAATGATTTAGATAAACGCGCCTACCATTTGACAAAAAATGATCAATTTCGATGCAAAATTTAAAAAATTATTTAGGATTGAAATGTAACAAAATTTTGTTTGTCCGGTTTTTTATGTCCAGGAGTGTAACTATTTCCTACGAGCGTGCGGAAAAGTTACTTTTCCGCACGATTTTTCATTTTGAAAGTTATACTTTTCCGCACGATTTTACTTTGCCGCACGATTTTACTTTTCCGCACGATTTTTTTACTTTTCCGCACGATTTTTACTTTTCCGTACGATTTTTACTTTATAGGTAATATTTTTTACTTCAAACCAAATTAATATCTAAATTGAAAAAAAAAGTCCATTCTTCTCACAATAAAGCTTCTTAAATATCAAGAAGTGAAACTCACACTGTTCTCCACAATTCTTTATGTAATTTTCTTTTTTAAATTTTACGACGAGTACATGTTTCTGATAATTAAATTCATCTTCAGCTCTAAAACAACAATATGAGAATGATAAATTACTATTTATAAATACTATTTTTCATTCAGGAAACCTGGATCTGTGCATTAAAAGGAATTTCGAGTTTTCGAGGACTGGTGCATCCAAACTAAAGTATACATCATAAAAGAGGAGGTAATATTAGCCTATTTCCACAAATTATCAAAAACATACGCTCCATCTACTCTATGGTCTAAATACTCCATGCTAAAGCTTGTCATCAAACTGGAGAAAGATATCGACATCAGTAAATATTATAAATTAACATCTTACTTGAAGCGAGCCAATGATGGATACAAACCGAAAAAATCTATGGTTTTAGAGCAAAAAGACGCCGAAAATTTCATTTTTAATGCTCCAGATAACATATATTTGATGAACAAAATAGCCACTATCTTTGGATTAGCTGGAGCTTGTCGTCGTGAAGAGCTTATGAAGATTACCACCGATGATATAGAAGACAATGCCAACATTCTGATAGTTACAATACCTCGTACAAAAACCAACAAGCCCCGAAAATTTGTTGCTTGCGACCCAGGAGAGAACAAACCAAGATACATCAACTTGTATCAGAAATATAAGGCCCTTCGTTTTAAGAACTGTCCAAATAAAAGGTTTTTCTTATATTACAAAAACGGGAAGTGTACAAGCCAACCCGTTGGAATTAATACTTTCGGCAAAATGCCTTGCAATATTGCGGGTTATATTGGATTGAAAAATCCTGAGTTATACACCGGGCACTGCTTCCGGAGGTCATCGGCTACCCTTTTGGCAAACTCTGGCTGCAATATAACAAACATTAAAAGACACGGTGGAGGGAAATCCACCAGTGTTGCTGAATCGTATGTTGAAGAATCCATAGAAAATAAACGGAAAATCGCCGAGGATATTTTAAAAACGCCTTCCAATGCAGTAGTGACGTCCACAATGCAAAAATCCTCCTGTTCACACTCGTTTCCAATTGAAAAACCGGCGTCCACTAGCACACAAGTTGCATTTTCAAGAAGTGCGGTCGCTGTTGCACCGATGCAACAAAAACCGCCGGAGGAACAATCGTGTAATGTGTACAGCCCAATCCAGCATCCTCCATCACTGGTGCTTCTCAGACTCAGCAGCAAACTGATCAAGACATTTCTGTAGTGAACGTCGTAAGAAACGACGTTCTTCAAGATATTGCGGCATCTGCTATATTGCAGCATGCAACGAACACGAATTGCACGTTCAATTTCAATATTTACCGTCATTATTTTTTCTGTTATTTTTATTTGAATGTTCTAATAAGTTTCCTATTAATATATCATGATAAAAAAATCCGGTTACATTATTTTTTTATTGTAGAAAATGAAGATATTTAGGACCAAATAAATGATTTAAGTAACTATTCTAAATATATTATGTGCTATTTTATACCATCTTTGCGTATTGAAAACATTTTTTTTGATAAATAAGATGGAAAAAAACACTCGTAGGAAAAACATTGTACCTAACTCTTGCGGAAAATGTCTTTTCCACCCTCGACGGCTTGCCCGTGCAACTGCCGTCTCATGCGGAAAAGTACCACTTTCCGCACTTGTTAGGTAAATAACTATTCTTCTATACCACAAGGCTACTGGTAATTTTTTGGAATTCGATATTTATTTTCTGTTTCTGCTAAATTATTCATTAATGTTTTTTTTGATCAAATATAGTGTTTTCGGTAGAGTTTACATAAGTACACGTACCAGCTGATTGGTTAAAAATAATTTCTTATGTTATGTTATGTGTCTGTATAAACGCTACAAAATAATTTTATCTTATTTCTTATGTTATGTTATGTCTTATGTTATGTTATGTGGCTGTATAAACCCACCATTACTTTTTCCGAAATTGAGGTTGAAATGGTGTAGATTTCGGTACTGTTTATTTTGGCGGATACCGTACTTAATTTTTTGCATTAAATATTTAAAAGATCATTTAAGAAAATTGAAAAATAATTTTGAACATTATTTACAACAATTTAAACCGAATAATTTCAAACCAATATAATCTTTTACTCAAGCTGTTCTGATGTATAAAGCGCTGGTAAAGATTTTAACTTTCACCATCCATTTGCTTGTAAAAAATATAAGACGGTTTCACAATAATTAAATACTAATTTACTCGCGTAGATAGGTACACTTTTAATTGAAGAACTTGTCAACTGTATCAAAAGTATAATTACTTCAATAATAAAAGCCTTCGACTTGCATTTTGTTCTATTATGTCAATCATTTTTAACATTTAGAACTTTAATTAAACAATTAGACAATAATTTTATTACCGTGTTTCAAAAACGCATTCATTCAATTGACGCATCCGAACATAAATCTATAATTAATTTTTTTAAATATAAATAAAATTAGTGTCCCAATAATTGTTAATGCGTGCTGTGTTTAATTACTATAAATAAATAAATAAGACGTTTATTAAGGAAAATAAATTTGCACAAAGAAGTAATAAGAAAGTAATTATATTTCTACTAATAAACGTTCGTGTGTCCTGCCAAAATAAGCACAAAAGTGTGTCCATTTGTTTGGCAGTTTCTTTCACTGATTCACTAGATGTTCATCAATATCTGTTCATTTTTTGATTAACGAAGTCACCCATATAAGCTCGCGAAACAACTTTTAAAATCCATTCACTAAGCTTTTTCTTAAAACTACACAATACTCTTATAGATTTCAATTCCCTTGTTAATATGTTAAATAACCGTGGTGTCAGATATTGATAGCTTCTTTGACCACAAGCCTTTTTGACTCTAGGCACAACAACATTATCAATCGATCTCGTATTATAATTATTAGTACCTGCATTTGATAAACATTCAGTGGGATTTTTGAATGATCTTAAAAGCATGCGGAAACAAAAAAGCTGTCTTACATCCATAATATTACTTATTTTATATAATGCATCTGTTGGAAACAGTCTGTGTTTACCAAATATTATTTTTAAGGTCCATTTTTGGATAATATCTAAACTTTTAATGTGGCAATCTAAAACACCTCCCCAACTAATAATTCCATATGTAATATGTGTTTGTACAAGTGAAAAATATAATATTCTTAGTTGGTCAATTTTAAGGAAATCCCCAAGATACTTAAGTTTAGGTAGTATTCCTCTAATTTTTTTGACAACATAGTTTACATGAGCATCCCAACGCAAAGCAGTATCTAAAACTATTCCCAAATATTTAATGGTTTTTGTAGCAGGAATTACAAAATTGTCGATTTTTAGACCATTGGCATTTTCCTCTGACTGTTCCTGATTAGAGAACAACATACACTTGGTTTTCGAGAAATTTACTGTTAGCAGATTTTGATCAAACCAATCTTTTATTTTATAAAACTCTCGTTCTGCTTGTTGTTTGACATCCTCCCAATTCTTACCATCAAATAAAATTACCGTATCATCTGCGAAACTAAGTATCTGTCCGGCCATCTTCACTCTTAGCAATCCGTTGATGTAAAGAATGAAGAGAATCGGACCTAATACCAAAGTCTACCGTCCCTTGTGGAACACCGTATCGCACACTACCGGGAGCATTTTCCAGTAATAGTTTATGCGACACGGTGTCAAATGCTTTTGCCAAATTGACAAAGATACACAACGCTGGCCTGCTTTCATCAAGATTTTTATAGATTTGCGATGTGAGTCCAGCAATTGCGTCCTCCGTCGATCGGCCTTCCATGAACCCATATTGATGATCAGATATTATATTATATTTTTTTAGAAATTTTATAACTCTATATTTTATTACTTTTTCAAAAATTTTACTAATGTTTGAAATAAGTGAGACTGGTCTATAGTTAACAATATCTGACTTGTCGCCGTTCTTGTAGAGTGGGGAAATTACGCCAATTTTCAATGGTTTGGGAAAATATCCTTTTTTTAAACATCTATTAAAAAGAAATGCTAATTTTGGTGCTATTTGCTCGACTATAGTCTTTAAAACCTCAGATCTAATCATGTCCAAGCCAGGTGATTTTCTACTTTTAAGACTTTTTATTATTCTTTTGATTTCATATTCAGATGTAACATTGAAATGTATGCTGTTCTCCAACGAATCCTCATATTCAATTACACCTTTGGGTTTTTTAATTTTACCTGCATATTTTTCTCCTAAAGAACAGTAGTGTTTATTGAAGATATTGGCTATTTCCTGTTTATTCAAAATTTCTTCACCATCTGAATTAATCTTTCGAATTTTATCGTAACCATTATCTTTTTTATTACATATTTTATTTACAGAATTCCAAAGTTGCCTACTATTTTGTTGACCCGTTATTAACTTTTGAAAAAACATTTTCTTTGATGCAGCAATTGATTTATCAAGACTTTTCTTACATTGTTGATATTGTTTCTTTAAATTTAAATTATCTGGATTGATTTTCGTTTTTTGGTATACTTTGTTTTTGTGATTAATCGATTTTGTCAAACTCTTTGTAATCCAAGGTTTTCGAGGGGCTATATATATAAATAAATAAGGACTATAGATGGACATTTTCAATTTAATTATGACATATGTGTTTGAAAAATCTATGAACTTCATTTTGCATATTGACTCGGAGGACTATTTTCTTATAAAGACTCTCAATAAGAACAAGAACCGTTTGCAAACAGGTTGCTATTAGTCCCTGCATAGTTCGCGAGTAGTTGGAAATTGTTCTCGCTCGTATTGTTGAATCAACATTTCGTTTTTGACGAAATAGGTTAACTTTCTTTCTCGTTTGATTATTATTTACTTTATTATAGGATTTTTACGCTATATTTAGAATGACGTCACATTTAGTAAATTTCTGCTGCCAACCTAACAAAACTGAAAGCACTTTTTAACACTTTTAAAGTAGGGAAATTTCAGATGTTTCAGACATTTTCATTTCGTTATTTTTAGGTGTCGTCAGAATTATTGACACATGACATTCTGGTAAATCATAAGAAAAAAAATTAGGCTTGACAACATTGTCTGTCCTTGTTCGATGACGTCATCTTAAATATAATATAAAAAACCTATATACTTGTTTTGAATGGAACAACCTTTTTCCTAAAAATTGTTATTTCAAAGCTAGGGTGGATCTTTCCTTTCTGGTTTTCAATCCATATTCGGCTGAGTAGATGATTATGCCCTGAGGGCGACAGTCTTACAAAGCCGAGGGCCTCTGGCCCGAGGGTTCGTAAGTCGCCCGAGGGTATATATATCTATTAGTACCCGTGGTGCATACAAACTTTTATGTCATACCAGTTGGTTGTGAATAATAAATACCTGGGAAAAAAGTGTCACTTCGCAAATTGTCATCAGTGTGCAAACATCATAATTTTTTGACAAAAATAATATGTTTATCAGCGTAAATTTATATTTTGTTAATAAAGAATAAGTTAATTGAAAACTGTTTTTTGCGTCTTTATGTCCGCACGGGCATAAAGTAATAAATTATGTAGATGGTATCTAAGGTATAAAAACACAATAATGTATTGGTATGACATAAAATAAATTATAATTCTGCTTTTACGTTGAACTTCAAAAAAACAACTTATTATTCAATTTATTATTGACAAATATCGAAGGAAATGATCCTAACTTCTTAACTTTAAGCAAAAATAGTTTTAAACTTCCATTATCAATGTATATTCACCTTTTTCACATGCTGTACTCTGCAACCAATTTCCTTACTTCAAAATTTGCAATGGGGATTTTTGGGTTGTAGGTGATACTGGAAAACTGTCACAAAACAGTGCTCCTTTTAATCACGGACTACTACTTCATGGGATAGGGCAAATAAGACCTTGTCCGGGTTTTGTGCACTTTGTGCAACTGTCTTTCTTGAGTGAGAGGTTTTATTTTAATAAAACTGGGATCTTTTTTTGACAAACTTATATCTTTTTTTGTTCTACTACACACCAACCCAACAACGAAAACAGCAACGAACCATGGAAACCAACAAACGAAAAACCGACCAAAAAAAATACCGGCAGGGCCCTTCACGCCATGCTCGTTTTCTGATCTGAGGCAGAGCGTTCTGATACTAGCGCGAACGCCATCTAGTATCAAAAAAAAAATTATGCAATGAAATCTTTCTTTGAATAATACAAAATAGTTGCGGAGTGTTCCGCAACATACTCACTTTGAAGTTACCAACTTCAACAACAACCAACAACAACATAACATTCAATAATATCAGAGTCATATCAGCATGATGTCAAAAAAAAACTAATTCCTTACAAACTGCGAAAATGTAAAAAATATAAAAAAAAAATAATATATTTAGACAGGGTCACATTCAAATTTCATTTCAGGGGGTTCCTCTTGGGGTGAAGGATAAACCTTTGCTACGAGTATATATCCCATCTTGGGTTTTCAGTTTTACAACTCGTACTTTATTGTCTTTGCCAGGGACAATTTTCATCACTCTGGCTAGTGGCCATTTTAAAAGACGGGTGTCATCAACTTTCAGAAGAACTATTGAGCCTGGTTTCAAATTTTCAGACTCTTTAAACCACTTTAATCGATGTTGGAGTCAAATCAACTCTCCACCTTTTCCAGAAAATATGCTGAATATGGAAAATCCGATGCCAGTAGGCGTGTAGTAGGTGAGGCGAGTTTCTCCAACCAAACGATGAAGATGATATTTGGTGCTTCTCACAGCAGTCTCCCAAATACCACCCCAATGGGGACTTCTTGGTGGAGTGAACTTAAATTTTATCTCATAATGGGTGGAAAAAGCTTTAATAGAATCTGAAATATTCTTAGTTTTGAAAAAATCATACAGCTCCCTTAGCTGGCTTTTTGCACCAACAAAATTGGTAGCGTTGTCACTAAAAATCAATTCAGAATTTCCTTTGCGAGCGATGAATCTTTTGAGGGTCATAATAAAGGCTTCCGTTGATAAGCTGGTTACCAACTCTAAATGCACAGCCTTTGTGATCAAGCACACAAACACTGCTATATAGGCCTTGATAATCGGGGCTTTACGTAAGTTCGAAGATTTTAAAAAAAGGAGCCTCCATAGTCTACACCAACCCTATTGAAACACCTTGTTTCCTGGACTCTTTCCTTGGGCAAATCTCCCATTACCTGAGTTGTGGGTTGAGCTCTGAACTTGAAACAAATATGACAATTCCTTATAATCCTTTTGGTTTCCCTTAAACCATTTAAAGGCCAAAACTTCAATTTAAAATTAGACAAAACAGTTTGAGCTCCTGAATGTCCTAACCGTAAGTGTTCTAGTTTCAACATCAAAGAGACAATATAATTTCTAGAGGGCAAAAGAATAGGGTGTTTCTGATCAAAGGATATGTTGGCATTCTCAAGTCTACTACCTACTCGTACAATACCATCCATATCAAGAAAGGTTTTGAGCTGGGCCAACTGTTTATTGCAGAGAACTTTACCTTTACTGAGGTCTTGAATTTCCTTTGAGAAGTGGAGTGATTGAAGAACTTTAACTAATAAATGTTTAGCGTTCCTCAGTTCATTGACTTACAGAGGACCAACAATTTCACTATCTTTATTTCTGACGTTGTGAACAAATCCTATTATAAACGAGACGCGACGTAATTTTGAAAATTGTGAAAATTTGAGAAATAAATTTGACCAGAAATCGTTCTGGAACAACGCATGCAAGGTGACAGTAGGTTTCTTCCTTTGTTCAGGAAGTTCATCGATTTTTGAAACGTTTCCAAACGATTTCTCTACGAGTCTTAACTTCATATTAAGCAAGAAAGGGGGGCCTATCCACCATAGGTCCAACTTGATAACATCCTTTATTGGGACACCACGAGAGGGCAAATCAGCTGGGTTGTCAGCAGATTTGACATGTCTCCAAACACATTCCTTTGTGAGATCTTATATTTGTGCTACACGGTTAGCAACAAACACATTTCAACGAGAAGTAGCACGTGCTAGATTTTGAACACATTTCATGTCAGCACATGTAACATGTCATGCTACATTTTTTCGGAAGGAAGTAGGTATCCATCGGAGCCCATCGTAGGCATTTATCACTGTTTCTATAGGTGCCTGTTGGTCTTCAGTGGATGTAGTCGAATGAACCAGTCTATACCTTCCTCACCAATACAACACAGAATATTAGCAATTTCAACGTTCTCCAGCCGAATGCTTTTTAGTTATATACCTAGTTTACGCTTGAATATAGCTTCGATTTCTGCTTCCACAGACCCAAATTGTCTGCAGGATTATCTTATCATTGGAATTGAAAATTCGAAATTAATATTTTATTTATTTTTAATATTTCTCCTATAACGGTTTTACCAGGTAGTTCTAACTTTCAAACGAGCTTATTTTTCTATATACACAAATTCAGCCGACACTATTTCTCACTATTCTAATTAATTCACTCCTGACTGCTCCTGACACCATGTTTTGTTTTGACCAGAGATAAATACTATATAAACTGTCGAGAATGGAATCTCAGTGTAAATTTTGTTGTCAACAAAATTGAGCCAAGCCAGCGCCATCTACCATATTGGAAACTCACTATTTACTGGTTTTTCATCGACGCTACAGACACCTACTTTACATAGGGCTTCAAGGCATTTTTATGATAGATGGCGCACTGTTCGCATTACAGTAGGTCTATTCAAATTTGTTTATTCTAGACTTTGGGACATTAATTTTTGCTTAAATTATTTGATATTTTGTTAATTAGATCAAAAGACAGTTCCTTTATCGGTGGTGAAGGATATATTTAACATATTTATTCAAAGATCTGATTGATGTTTAATTGAACCTGTCATTAATCTAATCAACAAAGATAAAAATAGATCTTCCAATCTATAAAATTTGAAGGTCTTCGTGAAACACACAAACCCACTTTGAAATCACTTAGAAACACTTAACACAAGGAAAGACCAACTGCAAGACAGGCGAATGAAAAACATTATGAATTATTAGTTATGATCAAATGAATATTTTGGCATATTGTCATATGTTGACATGTCAATCTCATGTCAATGTTATCGACATCGGGCGTGTTCCTGATGTGCTGGTATTTTACAATTCTTTTGTTATCAGCGACATCTAGAAAAACGGAAAAGAGTTATTATGTGGTTGATTACTGGCAATAAGAGATCGCAGGGCCTGAAACTGTTTTGACCATTTAAGTATAAACAACTTCAATTACGGTCATAAGTCTATCATTTTATTATTCTATTTTTTACACTAAGTGAATTTACGAAGGAAGAGCACGGGAATAATGCGTACAGGAAATATCTGTACAGAAAAATGCGCACAGTCACCTAAGCGCATACTGGAAAGAAGTGCACGCACAAGGAAAAAAAAACGCATAACCGCAAAAATAAACGAACATTTAGGGTAGGTACTCTATTTTGGTGTAACTACCTAGGTATATGTTTATTTTGTGAAAATTTTGTTAATTAAATTGATGTGAGGGTCTGGTAAAAATATTTCTTACGTCATCTAACGGAACGAACGAATCGAACCATAATGTAGCAAGATATTTTGGGATTAACTTTGTATTGAGGTTGGATTCGAACTGCGATTTTAAGCCAATTGTGTTTCATTGCAAATCCATGTGGGAAACGTTCTTCCGCAATCACTAGAAAATGTTCCTTTGGACCTTCGGCATAGAATGTTCCAACATGACGGCGCACCTGCAAATTTTGGCCGACCTGTTCAGGAACATTTGAATGACAAATTTCCTGGGCGATGGATAGGGCGAAAAGAACCTATACATCTTAGCTCGGCGTGACGTCCAGACTTAACTCCGTTAGATTTTTTTCTGTGGACTTGCTTGTATCAAATCCATGGTTTATAAAACCCATGTAAACAACTAGGAAGAGTTGTTAGGACGAGTAATGACAACATGCCTTTTTATTCAAGAAACTCCACTCATCTTCCACCGGGTACGGGACTCCGTTTGAGCCGACAGAATTTTTTCAACGACGTCGGAGGTTGGCATTTTGAGCAATCTTTGTGAAATTGCATAGGTAGGCAATTTCTTTAATAAGAGTAATTTGAACTCTTCTTTCGTCTTTTTCTTTAGTCAAAATGAAATTAGATGCTCCTAGCCACTTTAACAACCAAGTCTTTTTTACGCATAGAAAGGAAACGGCGTGTATGTAGCGCCCCTTCAAGTTAAAGCCATACATCAGATTTGAAATTCTCATGTCAAAAACCGCTGTATGCCCTTTCACTCTGAAATATTTAAATATCTATGAGTAGTGAGTTCGGTATTTGCAGCGCAGACGCGTCTGAGCAAATTTCAATTAACGAACAGCCCTCAAATAAACTTCTAGCCTCGCTTTTACAGCGCTTCTTTTTTAAAATTCTTTGCTTTTGCTCAAAAATCGCCTGATAGATAAAATTGAATTTTTCTACAAAAATAAACACTACGTTAACACTGCGACTGTGACATAACCTCATAATCGCAGATTATTCTCGCTCTTCGGTCTCAATACTCCGACTAAACAGATTTACGTCCGACTGGTCTTAGCGGAATTAACGAACGGTTTAGATTTGCCTTCTCTACATCTAGATACAATAAATAAACGATTCAGATCGAACAGGGTGATCAGACGGTAATACCGAACGCTGCACACAGTCCGTAATGTTTCTAACCATTTGTTTTGATTGAAACATCTTGTACCTATATATTAAGTAGGTAGGTACCTATGCGTCAGGAAGCTGTTGGGGTTTCACTAGGTAACCCTTCTACACCTACATTTTGAGCGTCAGTTTGGGTATTGTCGGGATTGAAGGGTGTTCATTTGTACTTGCTCTACCTGCTCGAAAAATCAGAAAGATCTGCTATTTAAGAGCTTCTTATAGGGGCAAGTGAACGCCGATCTACTCTACTCAAGATCTGCTTGAAGCAAGACAACCTGTACAAATTAACACCCTATTGGCCTATAAGATGAGTGTATTGACTCACCACTAAAAAGGAACGTAATTTCCTACTAATTTTCTAGCCTTTACCATTTTTCTTTGTTTGTTTCACTCAGGTACCTGTCGCTATGATGTCTATTTCTAATTTGCATTTAAACATATAGGTAAAGTTCGTTTCACGAGGGTTTATACTTTGACATCGAAGAGGTCATAACTTGAAAAAAAAAGGGTTGTCGTAGATTAATTCATATGTCACATTCAATTTTTTTGACAAATTAAAATGGATGACTTCTGGTTTAAGAATCGACGAACGTTTTTCACGTCATTGATTTGTTTCAGTCAATCTCTATTTGTTAAAAAAGGAGCGCAAATTATGTCAAAAGTATAGGCCCTCGTCAAACAAAGTGTAGCTACTTACAATACGTTGTTATATTCCAAGTTATCATACCATAAGTGATATCTAGCGATAGTACCCACATACAATAACAATAAAAAATAAATAAAACATCCATAAAATAGTTTGTTATACATCACTACATCATAGGTATTCACATGTAATTCTGTTGTCCACATAAACGTTTACGAACGTTAGCAATTGGCCATAGAAACGTGTGGTGATGTAGAGCTTTCAGGCGTGGCTCCACGCCTCCCATACACCCATTGGGCGAAAGTCCGCTATGGGCAGCTTGAGCTTTTCGCATTGAAACGTTTAAATTTCTTTGGCTTTTGGTCAACAATAACGGTTAATGGATGGGCGGCAAAAACATTTTTCTTGTTTATAACTAGACGGCGATCAGATGAGGTGAAGGACTAACAACGCCAGACATTATGGTCTAATGGATACAAACAATCATTATTTAAATTGGGTATACTTGGTGCTTTTTTTGCAAAAATTAGACAATAATATTTTGTGAAATGAAGTCAATTTATGTAGATATTGACCTTACAAGTACGAGAAACTAGACTTTTCCGTACGCGTCGTTCGGTCAAGCCATTTTACCTTCGAGCGTTTCTTCTGAATATTTGTACCTATAAATACAATTTAATACCTAGGCAGGAATTCTACAAAAAACCTACCATATTTTTTTGATTCTTTTGAGATGCCAAGTCACGCATATAAGTAGATACCTATACCTACACTCAACCAAATAGTAGCATAAATAAAAAGAAGTTGTTCTTTGATTTAATGAACAATTCATTAAAATCGGTCCAAAGAACGACTTCTTTGATCACATGAACTCTAGGTTATTGAAGTATGAACAATTTCTTAATTCCTATTTCGATTCATCTTGTGTATGAACAACGAACGTTAAGGTATGTAGCAAGGTTTTTGTATTAATGAAACTTTTCATAGTAACAATAAATATCGTTCTTAAATTATATGTAGGTACTTTTTCATTCTCCTGATGAACAGACGGCATAATATTAATGAAGCCCAGATATAATTTGATAAAACCCTTTCATTGTATTTATGAATCACAGTCTTGAATACTAAGAATTGCATTCATTGTATTTATTAATGACGTTTCCAATAATATGTACCATATTCTTTATTTTTATTAAAATAATTTCATGAATTATGCCTTAAATATACTTATGATTTTAAATGGGGTAAAGGGTCATTTTTTATATTTGCGTGTCCCCTGTATTGATGAATATGAGCAATAGGAAAAAAGCTTTTAATGCAAAAGTTGCATGGTTTCTTCGTATCATCTTCCAGAATTGTCAAACAAACCAATGGGCATCCCAAAATCTGAAAATTTAAAAATCTAAGTAGGGTAGACCGGGGACAAAAGTAACAGGGTACAATAGTAGCAGCAGCTCTAACTTTCGAACGTTAGTGGCAACCGCGCTTTTGCTCGTGCAGGTCGATGCGTCTACTCAATACGCACTCATATTCTAGTTACCGGCCATCTTAGACGCGGTTCATGTGGTGCGGCAAATCGAATGTGTTTTCGGCAGTGAAAAGTAAATATTTACGTAAGTACAAAAACTGAAAATATGCTTTCCGATTAGATTTATTCTTTTTATAAACTCTCCTAATATGATTAAGGGACTATTACTCTATATTTCAGTGCATTTATGGATCAAAAATATTTTGGATAGAACCTAAAAATGGTGTTTGATTATACAAATTTCTTTCGGGGATAATTGTAACAGTAACACCTGGGGACAGTTGTAACGTGTTACAAACGTCCCCGGTATTACCATTATTATACAAAATACATTTATAGCATGTGTTTTGCGTTTCAGGATGCCTCGCACAAGGCAAAGGAAGACAGAAAGAGGCAAGAAGGATCTCTCAATTTACAAGCAAGCTTACAGTGAAGTAACAAATGATGGTTTATCTATTCGTGCTGCAGCCAAAAAATACGATCTTTGCCACGTTTCACTTATGCGATATGGTCGCAAAACAACAACAATTGAAGAAGCAAAAGTCAGTATGGGGTACAGAAGCTGCAATCGCATATTCAGCACAGAACAAGAAAAACTTATGGTGAATTACATTATTAGAGCAGCTGAAATTTATTATGGATTTCCACCAAAAGAAATAAGGAAGTTAGCATATGAACTAGCTGTAAAATATGAGATAAAAAGGCCTAACAAGTGGGATGTGAATAAGATGGCAGGAGAAGACTGGTTCACCTCATTTATGAAACGGAACCAAGAATTGTCTATCCGATGTGCTCAACCGACTAGTCTGTCTAGGGCTACTAGTTTTAATGCCGCGAATGTCAGCTTGTTTTTTGACAATTTGCAAAAAGTTTTAGACAGGGATCATTTTGAAGCCAAAGACATCTATAACGTCGATGAAACGGGGGTTACAACGGTTCAAAAACCTAGTCGGGTCGTTGCCAGGAAGGGCATAAGACAAGTGGGAGCGATGACATCGGGTGAACGAGGAACACTTGTCACAGTAACAGTAGCAATAAATGCCATTGGAAATTCAACACCGCCGATGTTCATATTCCCTAGAATTCGATATCATGACCATTTTATTAGGGACGGCCCCATCGGATCAATAGGGGCGGGTAATTCCAGTGGATGGATGCAAGAAAAAGAGTTTCTACAGTTTCTAGAACATTTCCAAAGACACACTCATTCTTCAAACACACAAAAAGTTCTTCTGTTGCTGGATAACCATTTTTCACACATATCAATACAGGCTTTGGATTTTTGCAAAAGCAATGGCATTGTCGTACTTTCTTTCCCACCTCATTGTTCTCATAAACTTCAGCCACTGGATCGGTCGGTATATGGCCCCTTCAAAAAAGCGGTTAATGCTGCATGCGATAACTGGCTTAGGAATAATCCTGGAAAGACGATGACTATTTACAATATCCCAGAAGTTGTAAGGCTGTCATTACCTTTGGCACTTACACAAACTAATATTCAAGCTGGCTTTAGTGCTACCGGTATCGTACCATTTAACCGAAATAAGTTTACAGAAATTGATTTTTCACCGTCCTACGTGACAGACCGGCCGGAACCTATTCCAGAAGAGGAACCTAACAGAGCAGTCAATGAAAATCCTCCTACTCCCACAGATTACCGAAATGAGACGCCAGAGCCAATTCCCTCTACAAGCACCAATATTCAGACTCTAGAATCAAAACCCTTAACCAAAGCCCAAACAAATCCTGATCAAATGATTCAAGGTTCTAATCCACCAGACAAAGCAAACAATTTTGAAATTGGGTTTTCACCTGAAAGTGTAAGACCTCTGCCTAAAGCCCCTCCGAGAAAAAAACCTTCTAATTATAGAAAAAAACGAAAATCTGCTATCTATACAGACACTCCAGAAAAAAATGCCATACAAATGGAAGTCGATAATAAAAAACAGAAACAGGTCAAGAAAAATTTTGGCTTTGAAGTTGAAAAAAATAAACATGTAGAAAAGACAACCGTGCAAAAATCAAAAAATAAAAAGCAAGCCATAATCGAACCAGGATCAGACACAAGCAGCGACGAAGAGGAAACCTATTGCCTAGTGTGTTTAGAGACTTACAGTTCAAGTAAAGCAGGAGAAAGGTGGGTGCAGTGCGGTGAGTGTAAAGGCTGGTCTCATGAAGATTGTACCAAGGGTGATGTTTTGTATACTTGTCAAAATTGTGAATCTGAATAACACTGTTAATTTATCTTTTAGATGTATCTTTCAAATAAAAAAACAAATATAAATTTAAGTTTATTTCATTTTATCCTTGTTCAGTCAGAAAACAAGGAAAATTATTGTGTAACTTTTGTCCCCAGGCTTTGTTACAACTGTCCCTGTATACGGGACAGTTGTAACAGTTTGCATGCGAGAACCAAAAACCTGTTATCTGACTTATGAAGCCTTTCATTAATTCACTTATATGCTAGGTTATTGATAAAAACATATCTTCAATGTTAGATATATCTCAAGTTAACAATAGACACAAACCGTAATTACTACAAGGCTCCTAAGCCAAAATGTTACTTTTGTCCCCGGCCTACCCTACCTACTTATATATTTTTATTTTAAATGACACTAACCGTATATTCTATTATCTTTCAAATCCTCCTTAAATCCTGTTTCCATAAATATATAATATATTTATTTTTGTTCCAGCTGTTTTTGAACTATCAACATCCAAAGTTTCTAAAACAAGCCACATTAGAAAATTAGATTTGATGCTTTGGCTGGTTTCCTTGCCTCGGCTATGAAACACTAGCTGCGGTATTGAATCTTCTGCTTTTCTACCTAGTGAAACAAAACCATTTAACAAAAATATATCGATTAAAAAAATTACAACTTGATTTGGGATTGAGTATACTTACTTTTAGAGACTTCAGTATTCCTTAGAAATTCTGAGGAGCTCTTGACGCTTTTGTCTTTCACGTTCTCCCCGGATGACATTTAAATCTGTAGGTCATTTCTTTTGCATTCCCATTTTGAGACTAAGTAGACCGTCTCCGTGCAAGGCATCAAAGTCCTACCTACATAATAGGTATACATATTATAGAGGTAATAGAGGTATACAACTTACCTTTAGAAAAAACCGGCGACAGGTATAATCGACTTTCTATTTAACACTTCGAACAACACAAAACCGAAAAAACCGACTTGAACGAAGTAGGTACGTAGCAATGCACCCAGAAAATAGAAATGTAATTATTCCTATTTCAACATATTTTTCTATGTCGTTGCCCGACTGCAGCTACCTTTGCGCATGTGCTTAGGAACTGTCTACATTAATGCTATGAACTGTTTCATTGTATTTATGATTTATCTTGATGTAATGGTTGCAGCTTTGTTTCTAGGAATACTTGCTTGTTTTAAATGAACCGTACATTGTATCAATGAATTTCGTTCTTAAAAGGATAAGTTTCTAGTAAAGTCATATGAACCATATTCATATTATTCATGTTAATATTCATTTATATTATGAATATTCCGTGGAAGCTCCCATCAAAGAAATTTTCTTTAATATCAAGGTTTAATTTCTTAATATCAATGAACTTAGTTCTTGTAACCGATGCACTATTCAACATAGATTCATGTAGATCACTATTCATAACTTAATGAAGCTTCATTCTTTATTTTAATGATAGCTGTTCATGAAATCATAATACTTACAGTTTTCTGTACCGGGGATTAATGAAAATTTCACTGAATCAATGAAAATGTAATTTATGAAAGCAGTTCATTGATATTATGATCAAGATTTTTTTGAGTGTAATATCTTTGCTAATATGAAAGACCCTGATGGCGGACTTTCCTTCATTCCCACCTAAGTAGGAATATTCAAAGAAGAGAAGATGTTCGGATAGCTTATTAGATAATTACCATTGCAAGAGAATCACTGGTACCATTGAATTGGCCCTTCCCTAATTGGGAAGTTCTAGAATTTCGATGTGGTTGAGCCAAAACAGGTATTATAATTCTGTAGTACCGTCGTGAGAACCTGGAAGAACTTACCAGCTTCGAATCAATAAATAAACTTCATAAACTTTTTATCGCGGACGTACCTAGTCGGCGGCTCTGTAATGGAACAAAAGGCCCGGTTGAAGTCAGTGGGGAGCTGGCGGTACCGCCCAGCACTACATATTGTAATATGTAATAGAAACTATTAGGTTTTGCAGAACAATATTTTTATACTCTATTAGGTAAATTCAAATTGACAACGACTACACTTTATTTTTTCCCAAGATAGATTTTGACATTGAAAACTTTGAAACATAAACAATAACGCTTGACCCTGACTGGTCGCAAAATGAGGTGTTTCTGCAGGTTGACATCAGTTTTACAATAACGACCAATAAGCGGCATTAGCGGCATTGTTTATTTTTCAAAGTTGACAATGCCAAAATCTATCTTGGAAAAAAATAAACCATAATTATATAATGTGTCATACCAGTTGCTGGTACAACAAATATATCAAACATACATATTATATAACACGCCCTTTTTGTTTTATGGAATAAACTTATCTGAAGGATTTATTCTTCTGGTACTTCTCCTGAGTGGTGCTTCAAAAGTTGGACACATCCAATCACAATTGCCATAAGTTCTTTTTCAAATTTGACTATATCTATGTTGACAACTTTTCAACGACCAGATACATACTCTATTGGATGCCCATCTTGAAGTAAAACGGATCCCATACCATACTGACTAGCATCAACTGATAACACTAAATTTTTATTGTGATCATAATAAGAAATAACTGGAATAGTCGTTGTTTAGTTTTTAAGATTTTCAAAACATTGTTGTTGTTCATTTTCCCAAATCCAAACATTTTTATTGCTTAACAATTTTCCCAACGGATATGTATTTTTTGATAAATTGGATATGAGTTTAACTAGATAATTAATCACTCCAAGAAGTTTTTGTAACTCATTTGTATTTTGTGGAGCTGATATATCTTTACTCAATTGCTTTAATTTTATTTTCATCGGCTTTAACACCTGAAGAATTAATAATGCGTCCCAAAAATTTAATTTCATTTAAAGAAAACTTGGACTTTTCCTTATTGAGTATCAACCCAGATTCATAAATTCTTTGCAAAACTGTTTCTAAGTTTTTTCTAAGTTCATAATGCTATTTGAAATCTGAACTATTAACTAAAATGTCATCAAGATATCCAATTACACCTGGAAGTCCGTCAAGAATAGAATTCTCTGAAATACCTCCGGAGCATTAGATATGACAAATGGCATTCTCAAGTATCAGTATCTACCAAACGGCGTTGCAATTGTACAGATTTTCGAACTAGATTGGTTCAATGGAACTTGCAAAAATGCAGAAGAAGCATCGAATAATGAATATACTTTTGAATTATTAAGTTTAGTAAATAGATCTTGAAAGTTTGGTATATGAAAATGCTCTCTCTTGATAAACTCATTAAAGGATCTCTAGGATCCATGCAAATTCTGACATCGCCATTTGGTTTATTATCAACCACTATTGTACATCCAATCTGCCTCCGACATTTTCACAATAATGCCTTGAGATTCCATTTTATCTAATTTTTGTTTGACTTCATTTTTTAAAGCAAAGGGCATTTTTCTTGCAGCAAAAATTTTCTTTCAAAACTATTTTACATTCATTCTTCACTCTCCCAATTCCTTTAAGGCCGCGTTAATGGCCGCCATGTTTAAATTTAGTTTTTGAAAATGACGACTGCGCCACTCTACACATATGGTTCAATATTTTATTTTTTGTCCAAAACAAAATCTGTTTGTCGATGAAACACTTGTGAAAGAGAAAGACAAATATACAATTATGATGCTCCCAATGTAGCTTTTTTGCCGTGGCGCCATCTGCTTGAAATTGCTTGAACTGCTTTCACCTTCAAAATTCGTTTTAAGGTCATCTCAAAAAATCCGCAATAATTTCCAAAATCCTTTGGCATAAACATTATTTGATATACCGGGTGGGCCAGCGAAAACGAAACAAGGTCGATATCTTGTATTTATCGTTCATTGAAAAAAATAGCTCGGACCCGTCGATTTTTATTCGGAGGGGGAAATCTTTTGCACATATTTTCAATGTTGTCACTTCAACCCTCTCGCGGGGGTAAGCGCCAACCCCTAAATCTCAAATGGCAGTAGGGGTCGAGCGATACCTCATTTCAAAGGTCATCAAATTCTCTTTTCAACCTAGTTTTTTGAATTTACTGTTTTTTTTTTTCAAAAAATATTTAAAATTAGAATGTATTTAGTTGAATTTTATCGAGTGATAAAAAAAAACCTAGACTTAAACCTTGTGATTTCAAGTTGGATAGCACACTACTTTAGAAAAAAACACATAAAATCACTTCTTAAGTAAAAATTGTTATAACTACAAAATTGAAAGTGCTCAAAATGACTAAAACAGTACTAGTTCCGTCTATTTTTGAATGCGTTTTCTCGAAAACCACTGCATCAAATTCAAAAAAATAGGTACCGTTGAAAAGATAATTCGATGACCTTTGAAATGAGGTATCGCTCGACCCCTACTGCCATTTAAGATTTAGGGGTGCTTACCCCCGCGAGAGGGTTGAAGTGACAACATTGAAAATATGTGCAAAAGATTTCCCCCTCCGAATAAAAATTGACGGGTCCGAGCGATTTTTTTCAATGAACGATATACGAGATATCGACCTTGTTTCGTTTTCGCTGGACCACCCGGTATTATCTACAATCTCTACAATTAGCTTTTTTTAGTTTTTTCGTGGTTATCAATAAAATATGCTTTTCACGGAACCAATGTTGATAAACATGCAAATATGCAACCACCAACACATTTAGTTGTTTTGGTGGTTGCGAACATGATTTTTGACTTAAAAAAAAAAGGCTGAATATCGAAAAATCAAAATAAGGAATTGTAGATCATCGATCAAATAATGTTTATGCCAAATTTGAGCCAATTCTGATGTGCCGCTTTTTTAAAGACCTTAAAACAAGTTTCGAAAAATCAACCAATCAGAGGACTGTATTCTCATCGTTGTTGCGGCCATAAAAACATTTTGAAATTGATTTAAAATTTTTGTTATGGATTGATTTACATTATCAACATGATATATTTTTTTACTTTCAATCAACCCCAAATCTATTGCTCCCGAAAGACTTAAAATTGAGATATATTCGAATCAAGAATATAAAAAGATAAATTTTTGGTTATGTTATTAATTTCACATTTTAAATTCACACAACCAATAATGAATTGATATTTTATGACCAGAATATGAGTTTAAGTTAACTACACTTTGTTCTAGTTCTCTGCAATAACTAATAGAATTAAAATCAGCAAGCTTGAAATATTTACTTCACTACCTGTGTCAACTTTAAGTTTGATATAGTGTTCATTTATTTGTATATTTCCACCCCATTGGACTCTATCAACATTTATATTAAAAACAGACCATACAAAATTTGTATAATCATCTGAATCATTGTCAATTTTCAATTGAATTTCATTTAGGTAGGTACTTGTCTTGTTTTCGAACAAAATTTCAGAAAATGTCCTTTCTGATCATATTTGTTACAAATTTTATAAAACGCTGGACAACGATTACGTACATGAGTATTAGGTACCACAATTCAGACAATTGCAGGATTGAAATTCGAATTTTTATATTTAGTACCTATTTTGTGAAATGGCATTGACATTATCACTAGTTGTATGAGTTTTGTTATTTATATTATTCTATGTATTGATACTGGATGTTATGCTCCTACAAATGGTAATAGTTTCTGTTTAAGTTAAATCTGATTTTTGTAATAACACTCCATGACATTTTTTGTCATAAATTCGCGAAACAATCTCTTAACAAAACATTTTTATCTTTAAATTCGCAAGCTGCTCTTATAAAATATATAAAAATATATTTTGTAGCATTTTCACACCCCTGACGAGCCGCCATTGTTCGAAACCTCCTAAGTTTATGCCGATGCCTTGAACCAACAACAACTTTTTTGTTTTCGGTATAAATACCATTTTCCCCGTTTTTTATACCTCTGGGAAGATGATGAGGCATACATTCATTACACATCTGTCCCCAAGAGTGCCTTAAAAGGGGTCTTTTACATTTACATACTCTCCGACAGTCAAGCGGCTCGAAAGGCTCTTACAATTCTCATCTAGTTCCAGAGGGTAGAAATATCCTCAAACCACTAGCTGGGAGAAACAAATTAACCCTGATCTGAGTGCCAGGACACCAGGGCATAGAGGGCAACGAGGAGGCGGACCCTCTGGCAAAGCAAGGCGCTTTAACAACTTTTCAAGGCCCATAATTATTTTCAGGAAACTCTCTGTATTCTTAAGGGCGCAAATCTGAAATATTTCTGCAGGGATGCGATCCGAACGCGAGGCCCTCCTTGCTTTGAGTTGCATAACCGCCCTAGTTCATTCGTGTCAACGCTGAGGATCTTCCCTTCGTGAATCAGAGTCGTTCAGAGTTTCTACCTGTTATGTAACTGTCACTGTCTCGTAGCTCAGGTTTACATGGGGTCTTAAGGCGATTTCGCCTCAGTTTGGTACCCCAGTTTGGTCTGTCAAACAAATATCAATTAATTTCGGATGGGAGAATGTACCTTCATGACAACTTTGGTAGGCGCTTTGGTCTGTAAAATGCTATACCACGGTTTAACTGTAGTGTTAGGTTTGGTAGCTGTCTGTCTCTTTCTAACTCATGTCTAAATAAACATGTCAAAGTCAAAATGTACCAAAGGCTCTACCCACTGAATTCGGATGAGATTGTAAAGCTACGTCACTCACGTACCAATTGGTTAACCATTCGCCTAACAAACAGCAGATGAAAATCTGGGGTGAAATCGCCTTTAGTTTGAGTTTGACAGTTACGATTCGGTACGCTTAACCCCAGATATTGTTGTCCAGTTCATTGCATTAGCTTCATTCTATATCTCTCTGTTTACTGATTGCGCCATTAAAGTGCCTTTTCCAGTATTTTATATTCCTCTCTTGCAGCAAGTTTTGCTTGCTTCGCAGCTTGTCGTTTTCTTGTTCTTTGAAGTTTCCTTTTTGCTAGTATGTATTCCTGTCTTTTGAGTGCGATCTCGGGTGTCCATCAGTACACTTTGTTGCAGAGTCGTGATGCATTTGTTCATTTTTCTTGGTTTGCTTTCACCTTCCAGGTTGGTGTCAGTGAACAATATTGTTGCTTTCACTTTTTAAGCTTTTCAGTCCACTGGTCGTTAGCTTCCAGCCTCCCTTCTTATGTTCACTTACCGACAACCTTTTTTCCCTCTGTAAGTCAAAGACAATGGTCCCGTAATCACTAAAGTTTTCGTTGTCTGCGTCTACTCTCCAATCTTAGTTGCAGATGCTCTGTGTACTGTGGAGCAATAGTAATGTCTATGAACGATTTCCCTTGGCGTTTGAGGAAGGTTCCTTTCTGCCATTAAGTTCATTCGAGAATGTTATCATTGTTAGCTGTTGCTGATCCGAAAATTAGCAATTTGGCATTTAAGTCTTGTCCTATTATGCAATCTGTTTTGGTATTTTCGATATTTCTTACGAGATCCTCTCAAAACTGTTCAAAAAGTTCTCTGTCTTGGTTTAGAGAGACGTAGCATGACCGTCCTTACCATAAAAATATTTTCTTGTTCTCCTGCGATTAGGTTCTTGGCCCAGTACAGTATGATGTCGATTTTCTCATCCCTCGCTGCTTGTGTCAGTAGATCCTGGACTGCGCCGCATCTATTCATGTTCAGTTGCAAAAACCTTAATGTGCCTGTCCTGTTTTTACTATTAGAAGCCATTTTTAAGGCGTACAATAAATGCCCGGGGCAAAATAAGCAACAACATACAGGTGTTTCCAAATTTTTTGTCCTCTTATTAGGTTTTCATTGAACGAAATCTGGAAGCACTTTTAATAATTATTGTATACCTAACTAGGCCAAGTCCACTTCTTGAACTCTATAACGGTTCCGGATTAAATTTGATATTTTCTGGTTGGCTAACAGGTGAGTTTCTTTTAGCTTTAGTCATGAAGATGTATTCAAAACACTGGTATATATATTTTATTAAGGTGGGTTTAGGTGTTTATACAACGCATAATTTTTGTGTATTAAGAGCTGAGTTTGACACATGTTATTTTTCATAAAATAATAAATAATTAAATAAATAATGAATGAGGCTTTATATCATTAGGAAAAATCCCATTTGTATAATTAAAAAACGGAAAAACTCGATTTCAGATCAAAAACCATTGAAAACGACAGAAAAACAAATAGCAAGATTTCGAGGTTATGAAGCAAAACCAAACCAAAAACAAAGTTGGAAATAATCAATTAATACACGCTTGCGCTTTAGCGTTTTTTGCACAACGCATAATGGATAATCGTAAAAGTTGAAAGTTATAGTCAACTTTATGAATTACGCATTATACACTAAATTATCGGGTGTATTTAAATATAGAGTTTTAAAAATTATCGATTATGTATTAAAATTGTGCATTATGCATTAAGAGTTGGCTAAACCCACCTTTAGTCTCATAGTTTCATCTTCAAATGAAATAAGTGGAGTTTCGTCAAAGTTCAATTGTCGTTTAGGAGAGTATAATAGGCACAATATTGGCGAGTTCAATGATATCCAAACCAAATAATGTTCTACTCTTGTTATATTTTCTGGTGTATGGCTACAACTGAAGTTAGAATAGTTACATCTTCTTATAATGAAATATGAAATATCTATCAAAAACTATGGTATTCACATTTCTTCCTACGCTATAAACTGTTGATAACAAAGAAAGTTTACCTAATACTTACATAAGTAGTTTCATAAAGGTAGCAACAGCTACTTCTTGGATCAGTGTTTAGCAAGCAGCACATGGTCTGACAGCAGATATACTGACTGCAACCATGATGGGTGGGTTTGATTCGAAAATCAGTACCTAAGGATTGATAATAAAATTCTGCTGAATCAGCGTGTACAGATAAAAATTGAATCTGATAGGGAAGTTTCTATTCAGCACTATAACCTGATTTGCGACAATTTGAACAGTTGCTTTGAGTGAATCCTGGGTTTACCACAACCTGACAAACATCAAATGGTCTATGATAATAGAAAATGTTTATCCTGGGGATTCACGTGTAAATGTGGATGTTCTGGATGTTCGTAGAATATAACGTTGGAATGAAAATGTTGTACGCATGGGATATCTACTCTAGTGAAACTTCACTCAAATAATCACAGGCATCGTTCACATGAGAACAAAGTAGTCTATATTCGACTTGTGTTTTATAACAATATCTACATAAAACATAAAACCCTTTGGTTGCCGATATCAAAATAGTATTTTTTGCAGCTTCAATAAAAACGATCAAATAACATTTTGGGAAGTAGGTACCTAGGGGAAAGTGAGTAACATTGAGACACGGGTAACAGTGAGACATTCAAAATATTAGTTATTTCTTCACTTTTTAAATAGGTGTCGCCGCAATAAGACATTATTAGTGCCTTAAGAGGAGTGTCGGTTGTATTTGCAACCATCTTTAATTTTTAGTTTCGTCAACGAACTTTTTTGGCAAAATTTGAGAAAATGGTGATTTTTTCCATTACGCATGGTCTTTGAGTGATATAAGGGAACCTTTTTGCTATTGATACCATTTATTAAAACTCAAATAAGATCAAAGGGGGACTAAAAAATGGCGTTTTATTTTTGAAAGTAACTTGGGTATGAATGAGACATGTTTAGATGGGTAACACTGAGACTATGTTTTAGTAGAATTTACAAGCGAAACATTGGAAAAAAATCTATTACAAAGGAAAATTGTGAACAGAAATAGATAGTGATAACAAAAACGATTATGAATTAACATTTTCAAGGAAACGTGAGAAAATGGAGGGATTTTTTTTTCTCAGATGCTCCAAATATTGCCACTGTTGCTAAAAGAAATATTAAGATGATTTTGCCAAAACCGATGAATTACGGTGAAGGACTAAACTCCTACTATGTTTTCATGGCTTTGAAACTTTGTCTGGGTCATTCAGAGAAGTTTGTTCCAGTTTATTTGAATAATTATTTCTCATTCGATATAGTGTCTCATTGGTAACAATGAGACAAATGTCATAATAGTTGTTTATTACAAATATTGTCTTTGTGAGTGACCATAGAATCAAAAACGTAATGAATTACTAGCTTAGATATATTCTTGAGTGAAACTGAAAAAAATTAAATAAATATTTAAAGGTTTATGTTGAAATATTTTCATATACAGGGTGGCCCATCGAAAACAGTCCAGCAAGATTTTGGGCGTTGTATGTGAAAATTTAAAAAAATCCTCGGACCCGTATAATTTTGTTTTCAGGGGGACATATTTACACATTGATTACATCACAGTAACTTCAACCCCTTAGCGGGGGTGGCATTCACCCTTATTTTTTCAAATGGGAAGGGGTATGTTGTGATACATCTTTTGAGAGGGCATTAAATTTTCTTTAAAATGGCGCTTCGTTTTTGAAATTTGTAATATGGGTTGCCGAGAAATTTAATCAAATCAATATTGATTAGTACTTACGTGTTATCTTATTAACTGTTCAAAATATCCGCCGTTCACCTCCATACAATAGTACAGCAACTGTTCAAAGTGTGCTCGGACATTGTGAAGAATATCAGGTGTAATTAGTCGACATTCATTGGTAATGCGGTTCCGTAAATCTTCTAAGGATTCAGGCTGGGTGGCGTTAATTTTCGATTTCAGATGTCCCCGCAAAAAGAAATCAAGGGGAGATAAATCGGGTGATCGCGCGAGCCATTCAATAGCACCCCTTCTTCCAATCCATCCAGGAAAGTTTTCGTTCAAAAACTCCCGTACAGCTAATGCATAATGGGAAGGAGCCCCATCTTGCTGAAATATCGGATTTACTTCATGATAACGTTGGTCGTTTTCCATAATTTCGATCAGTGCTGGGTTGACGGCATGCTCCAGCAAGTCTAAGTAAGAATCTCCATCCAAATTTCCCTGTATGAAATATGGCCCAATAATGTGATCACCAAAAATACCAGCCCAAACGTTTAATTTTTGAGGATGTTGAGTATGAGCCTCATGGTAAAGCCTTGGATTCGTGTCGGAACCAATAACGATAGTTATGTCGATTAACAGTGCCATTGAGAAAAAATGAACATTCGTCTGAGAAGCAAAACATTAAAAAGGTAGTTGGGAGTATGTGTAATTATTTCGGACATTATTTCACAAAATTGTAAACGGCGGTCATTATCATCTTCATTCAATTCGTGAAGAAGTTGAATTTATATGGGTACCATTTATTATGTTTCAGAATTCTTTGTACAGTGGTCCGAGAAACACCTGTTACATTAAGTTTTCTGGTACTCAATCTAGGGTCCATAGTAACTTGACCCAGAACAGCTACTTCTACTGCCTCATTTCTCACCGGATTTTCAATATCCCGTTTTCTGTTTGTCACTGAACCAGTTTGTCGGAATTTTGTTACTAGTTCTAGGACGTAACCATGATGCAGGTTTCTTTCTGCATGCCTCTCATTTAACAAAGTTGCCGTTACTCTTGCACATTGATTGTTAATAAAATACAATTGAATAATTTCCACTCTCTCCGTAATAGAATAAACCATTTTTTATCGAATGTACACAAAAGAAAATCACAGAAATATTGAACTATCCACATCAACTACTTCACCGAAGATAAAGTTGAATTGTCGACTGATATTTGTTAGTTTAAAAACGATTTTTTGTTCACGAACTTATTTGTAAATAAGAGATGCAGTAAAATGTTTGAAATTCCATTGCTCGGCGACGCGAAGCTCAAATTTAAATAACGAAGCGTTATTTTAAAGAAAATTTGATGCCCTCTCAAAAGATGTATCACAACATACCCCTTCCCATTTGAAAAAATAAGGGTGAATGCCACCCCCGCTAAGGGGTTGAAGTTACTGTGATGTAATCAATGTGTAAATATGTCCCCCTGAAAACAAAATTATACGGGTCTGAGGATTTTTTTAAATTTTCACATACAAAGCCCAAAACCTTGCTGGACTGTTTTCGATGGGCCACCCTGTATAATACCAAGAGAGAAAAAAATTTGTTGGCAAAATTTTCGACTGGTATGAAAGTTTGTTGCTTTGCATTTTTTCAGCGACAAAATTTTGTGTGGTCAAGGTAAAAAACTATTGAGTTTTGACAAGTGTCACTTAAAGAAAATAAATTTTCCAAATGAAAATTTGGCTTGTTTTTCTCGTGAAATAGTCCAGCCGAATACCACTCAAGAAAAAATAATGTATGCAAAATTATTCTCTTGGTTTTATTCAAGTTTGTTGCTTTTTGGTAATTTCGCGAATGACATTTTTGACAAAACCACGAGCCGTCAGGCGAGTGGTTTTGTTTGTCAAAAATTTTGTGTTTTGTTTGTCAAACATTTCAAAACTCAATAGTTTTTTACCTTGACCACACAAAATTTTGTCGCTGAAAAACCATCATGTAGGGTTTTGCCCAGGTAGGAACAGGTAGAAGTTTTGTCAGTAGGAAACCGGCCGTTCCTATGACATTTTGCCAGTGTAAAACACTCTAGTGAATTACCTAGTCATTAGAAAAAAAAGTGTCTCAGTTTTACCCAGTCTCCCCTACTTATTACCAAGATGATAAAATAGTTGCAAAACATTCAAACTATAAAATAACTTTTTTTTTGGGTATCTAATAATAATGTTGAAAAATACAGATGAAAAGAATATTGTTTGCCTTAACGGACTTTTATGAGCTAACGGATTAAAAACTGTCCATGACAGATGACCGAGAAAGTACCAAATAATATGCAAAATAAATTCGAGTGACAGCAGCTGATGGTGAAGTATTAAAGCTGTTATTTTAAAAGTTAATAATATGACCCGATTACCCTTTTTAAGAATGTCCTTTCTGGTCGGTAGACAACTTGATACCGTTAGAGATAAAAATATGTTGCATTATTGAGTAACGGTGTGTTTTTAATTTTGAAAACAATTATTTAGGTATTAATCAGAGGCTTTTGTTTTAAAGAATTTTATTTGATACGATTACAAAAGGTTTATTCTAATAAACTAAAATGTGTTCTTACAGCTGACCAACAACAACAACTAAACTTAGATGACACTCATGACAGACAGGATGTCGGAAAGTCATACATAAATTTGGGGTACCTTCGCGGAACGTTTCGATGTTCACATTTATGAATTGTAACATTAACACACCCCCTCAATTCTTACAATCTAGAACTACCTACTTATTGAAATCAAAAATCAACACGAAACAACATTTCTGAATACTTAACTTAAAATAAACTACTCATTTAGTAAACACTTATATTTAATTTATTTCTAAAATATTTTAACTTTGCACTGCTCAGAGATTTAGTAAACAAATCTGCTACTTGCTCATTTGTTTGCAAATATTTTAGAGATATTTCGTTTTTGAAAATAGTGTCTCTAATAAAATGATGCTTGACGTCGATGTGTTTACTTCTCTTCGTTTCAAGCGTAGACGCCATTTTTATTGTTGTCTGGTTGTCCTCATAGATTGTGATTGGACAGATACTACAATTGAACATTTCTTCCAAAAGTTATTTCACGAATAAAACTTCAGTCAAAGCAACGTACTCGGCCTCTGCGCTTGAAATTGAGACTGTGTTTGCTTTTTAGTTTTCCAAAAAGTTATGTTACCGAAAACTTTGAGAGCAAAAGACACTCTTTCTATCTGTGACGTCATTCGCAAAATCAGCATCAACATTAGCTGACAAAATATTTGACACACTTTTGTCATGGCTTTCTGTAGGTATATCTCAAACCAAAGTTTTCTGTACCTTTTAAGTAACGCAAAACATGCTTTTAAGATAATTCCACTGAATTTCAGAGTATGAACTTTGAAACTTACTGACATACGGCATTGCAAAGCATGAATCAGGACGACTACCTAGCATTATATACATTAATTATCCTATAAGCTCACGATATGGTAAAAGTTCAGAACATTCACCATTACTATTTTCCAAATCAAGTTTATATTGAATAGGTATTTCTGAAATTTTACATGTTGTCATTTGAAAAACATTCAAAACTTTTTGAATAAGCTCTTTTTGATCAATAGTTAAACCAAAATCTGTTTTTGTGATATTTAATCCTAAGAATGTCAACCTTTTAGCATCAGTAAAATCACGCATTTCAAAAACATTCATAAGTTTATCTTTAACTTTACAAATTTCTGATGTCAATTTGGAAACTAAAATCAAATCATCTAGGTACGTGTATCAACAAATAGGTATGTTCAGAATAGTACAAGCATAGCCATGGATCACTTTTTGATCTCACAAAACCCAATTTAAATAAGTAAAAATTCAGTTTTTCATACCAGCATTTTGGAGATTGACGAAGTCCATATAGTGCTTTCACTAATTTACATACCTACTTTTGAGTCATCATCGGATTTAAGTCCATCTGGTCTTTTCATGTACACTGGTTGTTTCAAGTCTCCATTCAAGAACGCGCACTTTGCATCAAGCTGATGTATTTCCATATCTTCTTGAACACTCAAAGATACGCAATGTGTGCATTCTTGCAACCGGTGAATACACTTCTTCACTTAAGTTTGTTTGTTGGTATCCGCTAGCCACCAATCTTGCTTTCTTTATTTTCTCACCATTAACATGTCTTTCACGAAAAATCCATCTAGAATCGATCACTTTTTCACTATCTGCAATACTTGATTTAGGCACTAGTTTCTATGTGTTGTTTTTCTTTAATGATGATAACTCTTGATTTACTGCTTCATTCCATCAACTATCTCTTACAGCTTCCTGATAGATGTCTGGGACTTCAGTTGAGAAATATCCAATTGATAAAGCCATCATCATTTCATAATCGTCATAGCGTTTAGGTAAGACTCTGTGCCTTGTTACTCTTCTTCCATTGTTATTTTCTTGTGCGTTCACGTCATTATTTTCCATTTCATCATTTTCACTTTGATTTTCACCCTCCAATACAGATTCATTCTCTTCATTTTCAAGCTCACATATTCTTATTTCATCATCCTTCAGTCTTGTTTCTCCACCCATCATTTTACTTTCATCAAAAATGACATTTCTAGCGGTCACTATTTTTCTGGAATTTGGGTCCCATAAACGATATCCATTATCAGTATATCCCACTAAGAACATCTTACGGCTTCTGAGATCCGATTTTCCATGACTGTCCTCTACTGGAATATGTACATGTGCTGTGCAACCAAAAACTCTTATCTTTTGAAGACTTGGTTTTTGTTTGTGCCAAATTTCAGATGGGGTTTTATTCTCTGATAAAACAGATGTTGGGGTTCTATTTATGAGAAATGCTGATGTGGCAACAGCCTCTTTCCAAAAATATTTGCTCATACTTGCCTCAAAAATCAAGCATCTTGCTTTTTCTAAGAGGGTTCTATTGTAACGTGCGGCAAT
This sequence comes from Ceutorhynchus assimilis, assembly GCA_917834065.1. Classification (NCBI taxonomy): domain Eukaryota; kingdom Metazoa; phylum Arthropoda; class Insecta; order Coleoptera; family Curculionidae; genus Ceutorhynchus; species Ceutorhynchus assimilis. The sequence goes on along the minus strand of OU892284.1, from coordinate 8,819,470 downwards.
TCCATTTTGTTCGAGGCTCCTGGGTATTGTGTATTCTAACTTGACACCTTTTTGGTTACAATAATTCTTCATTTCGTGAGAAATATACTCCCCGCCATTGTCACATCGTATTCTTTCAGGTAATTTACCAAATTTGTTCTTTACGATTGCTATGTATTCTTTAAATTTCTGGCAAACTTTCATACTCTTATGGGTCGTAAAATAAATCACTGAAAAATGTGAGAAGTTGTCTATGAAACTAATAAAATACTTCATACCATCATGCGTTACTAGATTTATGGGTCCACAGACATCACTAGAAATCACTTCCACTATTCTTTTCGCCTTTCTCTCTTCCGGCAATTGTACAAATGGTTTTCTTGTCTGTTTCCCTTGTAAACAGCTTTCGCAGATTTTCGAACAAGGATAGGTACTTGGACGAATGCCCCATTCTTCGGTGTAAAATATCGTTTTCTTGCACTGTGATATTTGCTTGCATTTCTGGTATTACAAAGTTCAAAATATACAAATGCACTGAAGTTGCACCTGTGTAGCCAATCCACTTTTCTGACAGTGGCGGCTCTTCCTTAGGTTTGCAGGTTTGCGCAACCCCCAAAACAAAACTTAAAAAATATAAAACAAAAATAGTAGAACTAAATTTTAGTACCTAATTATATTTAAAAAATAAATTATACCAAAATTTTGGGACCTACATAATACACAGTTAATTAATAAAATAATTTCACCAACTTCGCCAAAATATCAATAACTGACAGGCCGCCGCGCCGGCGACTTCGAGTAGCGGCGCGGCGTCGAGTCGCTGGATTGCAGCTCCAAAGCAAACCGATTTATTATATGAAGGCGCACATTTGGTTGCCTGTTTTTGCGTGGATTCGAAATCCGCTCCATAAGCTCCAGCAGGTTGCAAGCTAAGTGCAAACTTTGTTTATTTTTTTTGCTCGCAGCGCAGATTAGGTTTGTTTTGTGAAGTTTTGTCGTGTGGGGGTGAAAAAAAAAAGAATTCTGTTCAAAATTTAATTGCCGAGCCATTCTGTGAGCGTTCATCAACCGATAAGGCTGAAATAAAAAGACTTTGAAGGCCTACTCCAAATTTAAAAATTGAACAAACTGTAACTAGCAAAAAAAGGACTTTCACCAGGACATTTATTCTGGACCTTCACGAAAAACATGCATGATTGTACAATTGAAATTGCAACCCCCACATTTTTAATATACGAGCCGCCACTGTTTTCTGATAAGTTCCGCTTAAGGTTTCAATAATTTCCTTAGCTGTGGTTTTCAACTTAATCATCTCCAGCACATTGTCCGCTAGACATTGAACAATCAAATTTCGTGCTTTCAGATCTTTCTTCTTCCATGCGCTGAGTGCTGTTAGATTTGTTGCTGTTGGCGGATCCTCCGTCAAGTCTAGTCTCCCAGAACATCATGGTGTTCAAGTAGTAATTTCACTCGAAATTCACAATTACTGTGTCCAGAACCATCGTAAGGTTTCACGGTAATTGTTCCACTACTTGATGCCATATTTACACTGGTCTCCAACTGCGATTACCTAACCTTTTTGTCACCGACAATAAATTCCACTTCAAAACGTTTTTTCCGCGAACTACTCTATTTCCGCGACTGCCTGGTTACTGGGCCCATAACCTATTAACCAGAGGCTTTTGTTTTAAAGACTTTTATTTAATACGATTACAAAAGGTTTATTCTAATAAACTAAAATGTGCTTTTACAGCTGACGAACAACAACAACTAAACTTAGATGAAACTCATGACAGACAGGATGAGGATGTCGAAAAGTCATACATACATTTTGGGGTACGTTCGCGGAACATTTCGATGTTCACATTTATGAATTATAACATTAAAATTATTTTGTATAGAAAACTTTTTTTATTCAATTATGAAAAAAATTAGTTAAAGGTGTCATAAGTTAAAGTTAAACATTCACTATATTCATCAAAATTGAATTTAGGTATTATCCAAAATTATTTGGAATCATACCACCAATAGCTATGCGATAATATGATTCATAGAAGCTATTTATTCATGTGCCATTATATTCAACGTCGTAGCAACAATAGCGTTCCATTAACCATATACTACATACTTACCGGTAGAAAATAATGCTAATCGTTGCATATTGCTCAATCATACCTATTCTGTTTAAGATTTACAAACTAAGTATGTACTTTTCATAAGCGACTCGTGAGATTTTTTTCTCACTGGCTTCCATTTTATAAATAATTCATGTCTCATTTTATTATGTGGTAAAAACAAAAAAAGTATAGGTACCAACATTTCACATCGATATTGAATAGGACTTTAAAAAATATCTTAAAGAGGGAGAACTAACAAAAAACAAGATTAGATATACCTACACAACATGGGTACCTACCTACCTACATAGAGGATACCTATTCTATATGTAAGGAAGAAGCAGCAAGAATTGTAATAGAAATCTGAAAAAAGCATTGAATCAAACTAAATACCTAGCCGATACAACAAATATTTCCATACCCATAAGTAAGGATTTTTTATATAAGTAGTTGAAAACCTCAACTTTATACTTTTATAGCTTTAGTCATGACTTCATAAACATGTACTTACTTTGATATTTATGTACACTGCTATCACACAATCGTAATATTTAATTTATGTACTTTTAAGAATGTTCGGATTTTTATATAAATAATTTATTTACTTAAGTATTATGTGCTTGTTAAGGCCTGGTCTGACTAATCTTTTATTGAGATCTTTCTCATCCAGGGTATTTACACCTTTATGTCTTTATTATACAAATAATAATGGAATAGAATAAGTACATTGAAAGTTTTGTTTGTTTTTTTAATTTTTTTTATAGAAAAAAAGCAGAGGAAGGAAAGATTCATTCTAGAAACTGTTGCGTGTAATTAACTGCACCGGTTTTTCGAATGGTCTTTCTACCAGAATTAGAAAAACTGATGGGATGGAATAATGATGATCGATCAGCGAGTTGGTGGCCCAATACAATTGTGACCGTCCCCGTTTACTGGAATTTGCAGAGCTATATTAAGTTCAGATGTTTATTGAAGCGACAATGACCCATAAGAAGTAGCCCGATGCCCTTTAAGTCCCCAAGTTTGGCAAGCAATCCTTATCGCGCTGAAACACAGAGCCACTCAGGTTTACGGAAAATCGCTTCCTTCAAGAGCATGACTGCTATCAACTATGGCATGCCTTTTGCAGGTAAGTATCGGAGGTGTCCATAGCTACATTTTAGCAAGGCATATATCTTTGCCTAAAAATCGGATCATACGAGCCAAGGGCATAAGATACCCGCGCCGCAGCCCGTCTTGAAGCTATTTGTGAACAAGATGATTCCGGTGGCGAGCCTCAAGCTGCCGTTAATCTTTTATTCGGCTTTGGCTATCACAAACTTCAATAATAAACTGTTCGATTGTTATTTGTTTTGAACCGTTCTAGAACAGTGCTTTTTTTAAACCTGAATAAAGTTATTCTCTTCTATTAGGATAGGAGAACTTGAGAGGTGCACACGGCCAGTTGGTAGATCTTCCATTAGTAGAGCTTTCCATTAGTAGAGCTATGCAATTTTGTTTAGTCTCGCTAAGTCAAATTAGCTTCGATGCCATAACGATATGTCTTCGGTCCAGCGCTCTCTCCACTGTTGTGGAAATAACCGACAAGTTTAAATTTTATTATTTCTAATTTAATATATCTCGATCTCTATTATTTACCATAAAAATAATATTATAAAAATAGATGCCATTGCTGGACTATTTATCCTGTAAAAACCGGCAACAACAACCCTTTGAACCAATAAAATTACAGGCTTCTCCATTACCTTATAAGGCAGTGGACCTTTCTCGCTGCTGTGATTGGTCAGCCGCCACATTGTTTTCTAGATTTTTGCGACCTGCTCCCCTGGCAGGGTCTAGTCAACGCACATTCTTCAGTACTAATAGAACAAGCGAAGAGTTCGCACCCTCGAGCCCTCTGAATGCTCTCCAGGAGCAAACCCCCCGAAAACCCCCGTTAGTACGCGCAATTTATAGTAAAATACTACTCTCTGTATCTCAAGGCCTGACATGGTCTATATTATTGATTACAATTCATGTAATTAACCCCTAATTGTTGCAAGTCACCTCGGACGAGCAAAATTCTCTCCTACGCTTGTTTTTGGCTCTATCTCTCTCACTCTCGACGGTCCCCAACGCACCTATATATCGTTGTGTTTTCTTTGCATCTCAGTAGAAAATTCCCTAGCTGCCAGTGTGAATAGTGGTGATAAATGGATAAATAATCGCCTTGTGGATTTATCTGCATGAACCGGATTGAGCGAGTAAGACCGTTACAATTTCTCTAACAGTCGAACAATAAGTCAATAAATACTGATTAGTGATTCGCTCGACATTCACTATAAATTGAAGTGTTTTCTAACGTTTAATGCAGAAATTTGGTTTTCACACTCGTGAAATTAACATTGTTTACAGACTTCAGCAGAAAAGTGCTCAAATTGTTAGCTCTCAATAAATTAAAGAACTTTCAAGGATCAATATACATTTCGAGGAATAAAGTACGGGACCTCGTAACTCGCATATTTTCCAAAATGTAGATTTAATTATTTTTGGGTGTAATATACCCAGGGCCATCTATTGGTACCATTATTAAGAAAAAAACAGATTACATCAATATGAAATACATAATAAACAGGACCTCGTAGATGCGAAATATTTTCTAAAAAGGCAGTAGCTTGTAAGTACAAAAATGCAAAACCTCCTATCTGCAGATGTAAATTATTTGGGTGCAGTACCTCGTAACTGTCGGGAATAAAGTTACATTACTGTGTAGTTAACAGGTTGCTCTTGACTTTGTGCCCAAAAGTGGCCAGTAATTACTATTGAATGTAAGTTAATATTTTTTTGTGAGTTAATAGTAATAATTATTACTTACTAATTATCATTAACGTAATTGATATTAAAATATTATCATTAAAAGGTAAGTATTTAAATTATTTATTTATCTTGTTAGTTAGGAGGTACTTTTGTTAAAGATGCCAAATTACTGATGTTAAGAGGTTTTGCTGCCGCTTGAGTTTAGTTTTTGAGTTCGCTGAAATTTTGGTGAGTAATTTTTATTTATAATCAATGGTCAAATTAGGTATTTACACCTACCTACCTGAATTTCAATACTCTCCTTTCGTTCCAGAAACCCAATTTTAACAGATACCTAAGAGACTGTATTAATTTCTCGAAAATGTCTTCGAGAACCGCAAAAATCCTAAACCTTGCCAAACTAAAATATAATGAAGACCAAAGTCTGGAATCCTTTAGTGATATAGAATCCGACAACATTGAGATAGTGAGCAATGTAGAAGAGATTAATCTGTCTGGTAATTTTTTGTTAAATGAAGCACTTACACCAAAAAATATTGCGGATATGATCGAAAACGCTGAAATAGTTTTTGCCGTTGATGATGAGCAAAATACTAATGAAAAAACTAATTATGAAAACAATGATAATTCGCAATTTGAAGCTCATCAAGTATTGGGAAATTCCAGTGTTAAGCTTGTGGAGAAAGGGTCGAGTTTTATAGAGGCAGAAGAAATCAATGATCAAGAAAATGTTGATCAGGATTATGTGCCACCTGAAATAGATGACAGTTCGGAATCTTCTAGCGATAATGATGAAGAGTCTTCAATGGACAGGGTTCAAGAACAGGAAAATAACGATGCTCACATACGTCAAGACATGGCAGATAACAACGAGGAGAAGTTACAAGAAATTACAAATAATCCTGGTAAAAAAAAGAAAACAAAAGGCGTAAGAAAACGAGAAATCAACCAAAAGCTTCGACTTACTGGAAAAAAATTTCTGGGATTTAGAAAGCCGGCGGGTCAAAAAAACTCTTTCCATGATACAGAGCGAAATGAGAGAATTATGGGAATACGTTGCAAATGCATAGATAAATCGACTAAAAGTGAACAAAAGCGTAGGTGCTACTTGATAACGGAACAAAAAAGAAAGGCGATTTTTGAAAAATTTTGGTCAGAAATGTCTTGGGACCAAAGAAAGGTGTTTGTGGCCCAATCTGTGGTGAATGTTCCAACAGAAAGACCAAAAAAATCCGATGCCGATGATAAATCTAGACGTAGCACCACGCTGAAATATTCTCTTACAATTGGCAACAACAAAATACCAGTTTGTAAACAAATGTTTCTACATACTACTGGCTTAAAAGAATGGTCTGTAAGGAACTGGAGCCAACAAAGCACTTATGGAATGACAGATAGTAATTCTGTACTTATGTCCAAGAGAAGAACAACAAATTATCACGAAGAAGACACCACTTTTTTGAAGGAATTCTTAGAATCTCTGAATAAGCTTCCTTCGCACTATACCAGAAAAGACACAGATCGTCTCTATTTGGAGCAACAGTTTCAGTCATTTGCAGAATTACATCGAGAGTACTCAAGAAAATGCAAAGAAATCAACAAAATACCTCAATCAATCACGTCCCTTCAAAAAGCAGCTGATAATATGAAGATATCCTTATTTCACCCACGAAAAGATATGTGCGATACTTGCTTTAAATATAAAAATCAAAATCTAACCGAAGAAGAATATCAAGTTCACATTTCCAAAAAGAACGCCGCTAGGAATGAAAAAGAGCGTGATAAGAATAATTCAATTGAAGGAAATTGTAATGTTATAACTATGGATGTTCAAGCTGTAAAGCTGGCTCCATGTTTAGCTGCAAGTGCATTGTATTACAGAACAAAACTGTGTAATCATAATTCTACAATTTACAATTTGAAAAACCAAAAAGCTACCTGTTATTGGTTTGATGAGACAAATGCGGATGGTCAAGCAGCGACGTATGCCTCATTTCTAGTAGACTACTTAGAAAATAGTTTTTTACAACCAGGAATTAAACTTCCTATCATTATATACTCAGATGGCTGTACAGCTCAAAACAGAAATTCCATTATGTCTAAAGCTTTGCTCCACCTCTCTGAGAAATAGCAAGTATCTATTTTTCAAAAGTTCTTAGAAAAAGGACATACTCAAATGGAGTGTGACTCAGTCCATGCTACAATTGAGAGATCTTTAAAATGTAAGGAAATTTACTTACCTAGCGACTACCATCGTATTACCAAAGAAGCAAGACTGAAAAATCCCTATGAAGTTGAGACTAAACCCTACGAGTTTTTCCGAAATTTTGGACACAAACCACTACTAAAGTATAAATCAATCAGGCCATCAGATGGTTTAACAGTGACTGATATACGTGTTCTACGATACGAAAATGGTGAAATTTCCTACAAAACAAATTATGAGGATGAATTTCAAACTATACCTGGCAAACCTTCGAAAATAGACCTTAAAGATATTAAGTTCCCTCAGTTTTATGCCTCTCGTTTGCCCATTACAAAAAGAAAGTATCTCGATCTCCAGGAAATTAAAAAAGTTATTCCTCAAGATTGCTGGTCTTTCTACGACCTTCTACCTTATAAATAATAATTCCCCAAGTATTTTGATTAAATTTCCATTATTTTAAGATTTTTTTCACTTTGGTTTATACGATTTTTTGCCATATAAATTGAAATTCACTTAGTAGGTATTTTAATTTCATTTCCATTATTTTAGGATTTTTTTTTAGTTTGTTTTATACGATTTTCCACCTTAAATAATAATTATTCACTTAATAGGTATTTTAATTTCATTTCCAATATTTTAGGATTTTTTTTTTAGTTTGTTATTATATTTGATGATAATTGAATGTTTTTCATTGTTTTTTCATGAATAAAGTTTTCTCAATAATACCTGATAATATTTTTTTGAGGCCTTTACACTTATTCATTTCAACAGGACCTCGTATGTTCTCTAATAATAATGACGGGACCTCGTATTTTCCAGTAAAAGTAATTAAAACATATTTTTTTGGACAATTTCACTGGTTTATGATTATTGCATTTTGTTTGATACAATTATGTGTAATTATTTCACCACCCATTCATTTCTCCCAAATTTATTTAGTTTTTTGACTCTCCTGTAAAATTTATACGTTTGTACTTACGAGGTACCGTAGTTTAGCCCTCGATTTTGTGATTACAGTGAACTGATTGAAGTTGACGAATTATTTATGTTGTGCTTTCGGGCATTTAATTAGTTAATTTGTGTTCTCGTTCATTGAACATTTAACCATAAGTGATATTATTATCATTATCAGATTTCCCTACGTTTTATAAATCAAGATACTTTACTTTAGAAAACTTACTTTAGATTAGTATAAAATTTGTAGTTCGACTGGACGTCCAATTAGGAATTTTTAGATAGGATTTGACTGATTATACAACTCACTGTACATTATTCCCATATGACACGAGAGGCTTAATAAGTGATAAGCCTTTTGGGATTATCGCGCTTGGTCGCATTTATAGCAAATTCTATTATAGATTATTTTTTTTAATTTTAAAGTACCCATTAAAGTTTAGCTCGTATAACCTTTTGAATACCACTCGATGTTTCAGGATTACCAATACTTTTACCTGACACTCTTCGCGTTACTAGCAACACCACTCCTCCTTCGGAGTCGTGGTGTTGCTGCGTAACGCGTTTCGTGACAGGTAAAAGTATTATCCGGTAATCCTGAAACCTCTTGTGGTATTACATTCGATAACCATACCGAATTACTTTCATTTATTAATTAAATTGATAATTATTCTATTTCAGCGTTTTATTTGTATAAATGAGAATCAAGGCAACCCCTAACCCAATACAAGGCTTAAATGATCCAACACCTAATGGTTAATTTTTACAGTCAGTCAAAGTAAAAACTTTTGGCATCCCTGGTGCGGTTTACTAAAGCCCAAAAAGAGGCAATAGCTAGTTCCGTCACACTCCACTCTGTCGACCATTTCCGTGAACTTTTCGGCCTGGTACTTGCCAGCCATATTGGTGCAAAGGAAATTCTCCCAGTACCTCTTCTCTGATGCCTCCGGAAAAGGCCTCACACGTTTCTTCTTGTGAGATCAAAGTCAAAGATTTTTTGTAGTTCTTTCGGGCATCAGATATGGACCACTTCATTGGTATCCCAAAGACAACTTCCAGTTAGTGATTTTCTAGCGAAGTCCTGCACAAAGTCATTTTAGTCATATGTCGTTCTATTATGGAAAAGGTGGGCACCCTCAATATCCAGAGCTCATTGGAGTAGAGGTTCGATAAAAATCCTTCCCTAGCTCTCCCATCCCTACCCTATTGTGGGAGTTAGAGTCGCCGCCGATAATCACCGGCTGAATGTTATTCTCAACAACCGCGACAATTTTCGCTCGTTCTTTACCGTGACTATAGATCCGGCATTGGTATCCATTCCACGCCTTTTGCTGAGACTGGGACTCTGGGTTTTTCCGTATGGAGTTGCAGTAGTAGCCTTTCGTTCACCTACTCGCAGGCCTTCAGCCGCATCCTTGTACAATCAGGGTTCCTGAATCATAACGCTACACATGTGTTGGTTAATACTGGTTTGCCGAATGTCGAGTGTGCTGTAGATTATAGATTCATAATTCAATTGCAGCAGTCATTCATGCTGTTATTTAATTTTTTTTATAGTATGCTTAGTATATTAGTAGGTACATATCTTTATGAAACTTACAACTATGTTTTTTTCTCTTTATCCAAGGGATGTCGTCCCCCTTGCGTCCGAAGCCGATCCATTTCCTGGACCCTGGTTGTGCTGGGAGGTGCTGGATGTCGATAATTTAAAACCTTGTAGTCTCTACCCAAAAAATAACAAATTAGTTTTCGACTGCTTAAGTAGACCACGCGCCCTAGATAATTCACAAATTACAAGCAATAGCTAAATCAGAAGTTACGCGGTAGGTATATTATAGCAGCAATTTTCCAGTTTTTTTTCGGGATGAATAATATAACTGATGGGTATCGTCAGTACATTGATGGGATTGCATCCAATTAAGGTAAGTTCGAAAATAAGAGTGGACCCATAACACTACCCTGTGGAACTCCCCGACTCACTTTCGCCAAACCTGACAATTCCTGATCAGTGGATGCTCTCTGAGAACTGATCGCTCAAATAGTTTCTCCAATAATTCATTTCAACAGGACTACGAAGTATTCCAATCTAGCACATAAAATGGCGTGGTCGATAGGTATTCTCAGAAGCTTTACTGTAATCCAGTAATAATAAACATTAATTTTCGTCAGCATCTAGGGAACTATATACAAATCATCCGAAACTTCTAGTAGCGCGGTAGATGCACAAAAGCCTGATTGAGGAAAATTATTTTAATTTATCAAATAATCATTAAGTTGCCCAAACATAATTATTTCCAAGATTTTAGAAAAACAAGGAATAGTATATTACATACCGAGTAGGGAAGTGTTTCATTACTGACGAGAGATTTAAATAGTCTATTAATCTCGAGACAGAAATGAAATCTTTCCTCCGAGGTTTGTATACTATTTTATTTGCAATTACACAATTAATTATGATTAGTCAATCAATTTTTTTAATATTAAAAATATAAAACAACCATGCCAAAATGTGTCATTCACTGCTTTGACGTTTTTACCTGACATGTTCTCATTGTTGCCAGCAAAGGTAAATAAATAAGAGTGAGGGAAATCGGTGAGGGAAGTCCAATAGGGAAATCGGTGAGGGAAATCGATGAGGGAAGTGACACAGGTAAAGTGTCACTTCCAAATTTTTAAAAAGTCAGTAATGACAAGATTACATATCTCCAAATAAAAATGCTTATTGGTTCAAAGGGAGAATGATTTCCGTAGCGTTATCATGTTTCGGGACAGGAATAATATATATTTTCCACTGTGGGCTATAATTTGGTAGCAGCCCAGCACCTCCGATTTTGACTTACGTTGTTCTGCATCTGCATCGCTGTAGCCTGAAATTTCTAATTTATCTTGTTTTCGAAAAACTAAATTTTTATCAATAGACCCTTTCAAATATGTCAAGACTCTCTTTGCATGCTGAAAATGAATATTAGAAAAACAATTATTGAATTGACTCAAATAGCTGACAGCAAATGCAATATAGGTGTAGAATTAACAGGCAAAAACATCAGTGACCCTATTAAATGTCTATAAGGAATATTGTCATCACAATTTTCACTCTTTTCCAATTTTAACCTAGCTTCAATAGGTGTCGACTGTCGATGCTCTATTTGCATCTGACACATCAAATTTTTCTAATAATTGCAAAATATAATGTTTTTGGTCGATTCTTAACTCATTTTTGGATTCATCCAATTCAATATTTAGCCCTAAACATTTCTTTACTGAACCAAGAACTTTAATTTTAAAATTCTGAGGTAATGATAGTTTTAGTTTTTCACTTTCAATACTATAAGTCGAAAATACAAGAAAATCATCCACATAAAGAGCAATTATGACTATTGTGTTAAATTTTTTTTTTAGTGTAAACACAAGACTCATATCAAAACTTCTGATAGCCCAAGCCTGTCAAAGTTTTATCAACTTTTTTATTCCACATTCTTGATGCTTGCTTTAGACCATAGATGGCTGGGTCATGATAATTCTCTCATTTAACTCACTATTTAAAAATGCAGTTGTGACATCTACATGTTCTATGTCTAAATGAAGACTAACAGATAATGCAAATAACAATCTCAAGTTCCTTAGCACAGGTGCAAATGTGTCCGTGTAGTCTATTCCATACTGTTGTGTAAAACCATGTGCAAGGCAAGCTTTATATCTACTCTCTCCATTCACGTCACTTTTTAATGTAAAAACTAGAGATGCCACGAATATTCGGCTACTAGTCGGTATTCAGCCTATTCGGCCATTTTTTTTATATTCGGTATTCGGCCGATAGTATTATCCAGCCGAATATTTGGCCGAATACCGAAAGCTGAATAATTTTGATAACCTTTGGCTAAAGATAAACAGTAGTATAAGTAATAACGTGCGATCAAAAAAATACAGCTAATAATGAGTATTGGGACACGATATATTCTCTAGTAAACCAAACTCCGTCGTTACCGCAGGCGACGCGATGAGAATGAGACAGGTCCTCTGTTGTTATCGCACAAAACCCACAGATCTGCCGCGGAATATTCGGCGGCAGAATATTCGGCGCTACAAACGAGAGCGTGGCCGAATATTCGGTATTCGGTATTCGGCCAAATCACTATTCGTGGCATCTCTAGTAAAAACCCATTTGCACTGCACTACCTTTTGATTTTCTTCTTTATTCACAATAGTCCATGCTTTGTTTTCCATTAGAGAATTATATTCCTCGTTCATATATATAGCCTCTTTCCATTTGACTCCGGAAAATTTATAGCTTCGTGCACCGATAAGGGCTCAGAAGTGTATTTTCTCTGCTCATTCTCTATGAACATCTTGGAATTTTATTCTCTACACTTTCAACATCTTCAGCATTTTGACTTTCCGCATTTTAACTTTCTTCATCTTCAGCATTATGACTTTCAGCATTTTCACTTTCTTCATTCAAACTATCACTAGAGTAGAAATCAAACGAGAAGAAGCCATACGCGTTATCGTTTGTCTCACTTTAAATGGGAGGGACCCAGAGAAAAGGAAATCTGCTTTCTTTGTCAGCGCTGATGACAATGGCTTCTTCTCGGTTGATTTTTACTCTATCACTCTGAATTTGTTCTTCATCATCATTTTTCGTCATCAAAAAATAATCTTTCTTCTTCCTCTTTATCATTTAATCATTTTTCATGCTTGGCTTAAATTTGTTTTCAAAAAACACACCATATCTCGAGACTTTATTATTCTATCATATTTTGGAATATCCAATAATCTATAACCTTTTGTATTTTCATCATAGCCAACAAAAATGTGCTCCTTGTTTTTGGATCAAATTTTTTTCTTAATTGATTTGGTACGCGCGCTTGCGCAATACATCCAAAAACACGAAGATGTTCTACACTTATTTTGTCTCCTGACCATTTCTCCTCCGGTGCACATTCTTTGACAGCTTTGTGTGGAGAACGATTCTTCAGATAAACAGCTGTATTGGCAGCTTCTGCCCACATTTTTTGTTCAAGATTAGCTTCTTGTAGCATACATCTTGCGTTCGGCTACTCCATTCTGCTCTGGTGTATATCTTACAGTAACTTGATGTTCTATGCCCTTTGATTTCATATTATCTGTTCATTGTTTCATTGACATAATCCGTACCATTGTCACTACTGATTTTTTTCTATAGCTTTACCTGTTTGATTTTCTACTAATATCTGAAAATTCTTTAAATTTTCAAAATCTTCTGTTTTAGATTTTAGAAAATAGACAAAAACGTATCTTGCTCCACTATAGGATGCTACTGGCATGGGCCCACAAAGATCGGTGTGTACTAGCTCCAGTACCCTTTAGCTGGTTATACCTCCGAGTTTACTAAATGGTTAATGGTTGTCGTGTGCTCTCCCAACTCCGAAACTTGACATTTTCTGGTTATTAGCTACTGTAATCTATGATTCATTCCTAAATTCAAAATCTTCCAAATATTTTTCCTGGTAACTCACGTGGTTGCCCCTGAATCAATACCTATACGAAAACTGTAGAAATTCCTTTCTATCACTTACACCGTGCACAGTTCGTGATGCTTTTCCTGTTCTCGCCGAAGAATAATTTTCATTCTCTTTATTTTTCTTCTTCTTTTCTTCTTCTAAAAACTTCTGGCAAAAGACATAGTCTGATTAACATAGGCTTCCATTGTCTGAAAATCTTCCAGTTTAATTCTTACCAATTGACGCATTAAACTCAACCTCCTAGACAACCCTGTATCGTCATAGGCTGCAACTAGATTATCCCAGGTCATTTTCGCCGTTTTTGCTATCCTGACGTGCGGATATGCTGCAGGCTTTACCATTAGACAAATTTTTGCAAGAGCCTTCTGGTCAAACCTGTCTTTTTCTGCAGCTGTGGACGTGTCTCCTGTAGGATACCTGTTGTTGTGTTGGGGGTGATTTTCGTGAATAAGGGTCGTTTTCATTCCAAATTTCCAATTGTTGAAATTTTCTCTACCAGCTAATCTCTCACAACCCAATATACTAGAGGATGAGTTACCCATTTTTGAGAGAAACTAATTTCGTAACTTTTCACGTCGAGTGCAGATACCAACGCACTGTTCCATAACTTGCGATTTTTTTTGGAAGTCTACACTTGATTTTTTAATTATTTAATGTGAAAATGAAATAGAAGTTTAGACCGTACGTTGATAACTTTTAATAACAATAAGAGCAATACAATGACAGAACTAGACAACAGTATAACCACCAAAAATTACAATTTATCAAGTACCTACCTATCCTTCAACTTCTAATTACACCAATTACACTAACCATGATGAGATGTTTCACACAGTATTTATTTATTTATTTATTTATTTATTTACGGGAAAACCCCATTAACTGTTAAAATACAATTTAAGAAAAAATATAAAGAATAAAGCATAAGTTAGGTACTATATTATAACTATAACTACATAAATAATAAATATTATTTAACTATAAAAATTAATACTACACAATAATATAAAACAAATCAAGTACAGCCAAAAATCATCTTTTAAGTAAGTAGGTATTAATTAGTATTAGTAAAAGTATGTAGGTATTATGAAAAATATCTTGATCTTGATACTTAATGAGTAGTTAACATATGGAAACATAAAATAGAATTAGGTACAACAAATAATACACAAACCAGAATTGACCCTGTTATACAAAAAATATCACATATTCTTCAGGTACGTTTTTAATTGACCTAGGGTCATATCAAATATATCAATATTTAAGTTATTAATTAATGACATATATCTGTCAATAGGATTATTTTCACCATATGTTGTGCGGTGAAAAGGTATGAGAAATGTTGGGTGTTGCCGCAGTCCCCTAGTGGGTACATTAAAACTAACTGAAGAAAGGAGACTTGGACAGTCAATTAACCCATGTACTAATTTGTATATAAATGCTACACCAAAACTATATCTACGAAGGCCCAGAGGACTCAATGACAATCGTTGTTCCATTGCTCTATAGTCGTGGTCAGCCATAGCAAAGCCATTTTTAAACGCACACACTCTAAGAAATTTATGTTTTACCCTCTCCAAGGAATCCATATGAATCCGAAAATATGGTGACCACACCACAGAGCAATATTCCAATGTTGACCTTACCAAGGAGCAGTAGACAACCCTGGTAGCCCCCACAGAGAAGCATTGACAGTTTCTCACGACGAAACCCAACATCTTCGAAGGCCTTACTGCAACCGAATTTATGTGATCAATAAAAGATAATCTCTCGTCTAAAATAACACCCAAATCTTTCACTCTAGACACACACTTCAGAGACTGATTGTTAATAAAGTAACTAGTTTAAATTTTATTTACTTTCCTTGAAAAACTAATATAGCAACATTTATCCACATTCAGAGATAACTTATTTTCTACACACCACACGGACAAGCGATCTAGATCCTCCTGCAGAAGCAACTGGTCCACAATGCTCTCCACCGTTCTCCAAAATTTCAAATCATCTGCAAATTTTGCACACTCACTGTTTATAAAACAATTAGTTATATCATTAACAAAAATATTAAAGAGAAGAGGAGAACAGTGGCCGCCCTGCGGGACACCCGATGTAACAGAGATTGACTCAGAAAAATAACAACCTACTTTAGCATGTTGGATACGATCAGTCAGTGAGCTCTGGATCCACATAACAAAATGAGAATGAAAACCAATCTTGGTTAACTTCTGCAAGAGTATCCGGTGATCCACCCTATCGAAGGCCTTAGCAAAGTCTGTATATATAGAGTCTACTTGTTTCTGCCCCTCCATATGATGCAAAATGCTTGTCTGGTAACCTACCAAGTTCGTCAATGTGGATTTATTTTGACAAAAGCCATGCTGCTCCACAGAAACTAAACCTTTACACATCCAGCTCAGTTGTTTGGCAACAAGACAGTCAAAGAGCTTTGGTAATGCGGATGGAATACAAACACTACGATAATTTTCAATATTTTCTCTTTGACCACTTTTAAAAATAGGAACAACATAGCTCTTTTTCCATTCATTCGGGAACACAGCACTAATCAAGGATCTATTAAAAAGGATATACAATGGTAAAACCATAGTGCAAACACACTCTTTCAAGAGGAAATCAGGCACTCCGTCCGGCCCTGATGTAAGTTTATTGGGAAGACTGCATATCTGATCGAAAATATCAGACTTACTTATTTCTGATGTAATTAGAGAAACAAATATTAGAGAGCCTCTTACACTTGACACGCAAATCTGAAAACTTTGCATAATTATCATCTGAGCGGTTACTAATGTAAAAAGAGTGTGCACGTCTCTTCTGGCAAGTCAATTTTCTAAGATCAGAAGAAAACCATTTGGGAAATGTAGAAGTTTTAAATTTTTTTACTGGGACAAAATATGCAATACCAGTGGCCAAAATCTCATAAAAAATATTTATTATGGCATTTACATCATTGCTTATATTTAAATATTTTTGCCAATTAATAGAAGCTAAATAATTATTAAGTTCCCTATAGTTTGCATTTCTAAAGTCGTAATAAAATTCTTCATAAGTTAAATTGGTACTTTCTTTTGTATTGGACACCGATAATACACACTCATACCCAATATGATGATGACTGTCATTTAAAAGCAGCTCAGAGGCATGTGTGACAACAACCTCTTTACTATTAGAAAAAACTAAATCTAAAAATACATTTCTATCATTTGGAATGCCATTCATTTGGAAAAGTCTAAGATAACCAAACACCTGAGCCACTTGAAGGGCTGGGTCGCCCTGAGGGCATTGCACAATTGCTCCAAATTCATCATTAGTCCACGCAGCATTAGGTAAGTTATAATCGCCCAAGATATAGATATTTCCTGCAGAATGCCGCTGCCAAACATTCTCCACCGCTTCACAATGCCAGCCATAAACATCCCTTGATGATTGTGGAGGGATGTATACACCACCCAATATAAACCTGAATTTATTAATCTCGCACAGAACAAAAATCTGCTCCACTCGATTTTCCTCAATTTTGATGCACAGTGATTTAATACTTTTTTTAATCAATATCAAAACACCTCCACCACTTAACTTCTTGCTTCTGAAAGAATTACGATCACTTCTATAGACACAAAACTCTTCAAATTTAATTTCACTATCACTGAAGTGATCATTTAAATTACTTTCAACCAAAACTATTATGTCATAGGCGCAACTTGCTACAGAGACAAAAGTACAGATTTCAACAAATCCACTAATTTGGTCCGTAGACCTCCCACATTTTGAAAATAAATAGTTAATGGGGTAGAGGCAGGTTTTTTTGTTGTTTTGGTTGTTTCGTTTCCACAACAGGTAAGCCATTACGATACTTTATAACAAGATTATCTTCGCCAGCTGTCTTTCTACTTTCAAGTAATGATTTTGCTTTGGTGTACGCATCCTGTTGCATTTTAGTCTGGTCATTAGATACTCTTACTGTAGATCCGCGTAGCTTATTTCCAGACTTTAAAGCCAGTTTAACTGTCTCCTGACTATTGCATATGACCTTTATAGGTCTAGCTTTAGTGTTATTTAAAACCCTTTGCCCCACCCGCACCACCTTTAAGGCTACATTATTCTGCAAACCAAGCTTGTGGAATACTTCACTGATCTTAGCTTTATCATAGTCTATTCGCTCCTCCAATGATTGTGAATTTAGCTCAGGCACATTATACACCATTAAGTTTTGGGATCGAATCATTCTTTGGTTTATTTCATATAGCATGGATTCAGTAGAACCCTCGCTAATAACTGTTTTCTCTTTCTCTAAGGCAACAACCTTTTCCTTTAAAGCCACTATCTCATTCTCCATTACAGTCATTTTTCTGACCATAAGTGGTACGCTTTTGAAAGCCTCTCTGCAAGCTTCGCAAAAATGCATCAGTATTCTTTTCTGCAATTGAACTGCTCTAACTTCAGATGCTGATAAACCCGAGCACCGTTCTTGTAAGTGGGACTTTGACCTGCAGGTATCACAGGCTATGGATTGCTATTCATCAGCACCCAGATCCAGAGAGCAGGTTGAACATAAATTGTGGGCCATAGTGGAAATATAAACACTGCACAACTAACCTCAATTAATATTGCGAGTAAACCCGCCTGGGACGACAAATTTTACTTTGCAGTGTGTACAATGCACCTAGCACACTCCACTGCAATGAATTATATAATTTATTTTGAGTTTTATAACAATTTAATTAAGAAAAATGCTTAAATAAATTTTAAGAGCACCTAACCTCACTCTTCTTCAGTTTAAAAATCTTTAATTAAACTACTATCTACCTAAACTATAACTATAGAAATATTACTGGCCTGACGAGACCCAGTTGTAAGCAGTTTTGAATTTTATATTTAACGAGTTGGCTAACTGCACCTAGTTCTCACCTTTGTTGGCACACACCACACGACAATTATTTTTCTATCCTGTGCAAAATGCTTTTTGTTGATTCTACGAACCACATTATCTAATCCATGTGTTATTCCCAAGAGCTACTCGTTAATTTCCCTTCATTCTCATCGAAATGGGGCACCTAATCTATCACTATCTGACGGTCTATGACTTTAATCTTCAACCTATGAATAATTCTCAGATAGGTACCTATTGTTTCTTTTCGAAATATTTTACATAAAATTATTAGATAACTTTATGTATTTTTTTTTTTCTAACAATAGTACCTACCTATTGGAGTTTAAAGGCATCAGAGTAATTATAGTTTATTGTTAACTGTAACTTCGGACTTCCATTGTTTCTGTTCTTTACTAATTTTAAGCTTTGTTTCAATAATATGTAAAGTTCAATTGAGTAGGTATACAAATAATAAAAAATGTTTTTTTTTTGCTCAGTTTTGACCCTTTACCTAGGTAGGTATATATATCCAAGATCTTTCTGGGTATGATCCAGCAGCAAAAAACCCTAATGCTGTGAATCAGGATCCATAAACGAATTATCATACGTGACACAAACTCTATAAAACTGAACATAATGAGAAGACAAACCCAAAATCTGCAAAAGCGCGGTGGTAAGAAATCACAATTTGTCCACGGAAGATATAATCCGCCTACATAATAATATAATTCGTACGAAAAAGTTTCATATAAATTAGACGTTGTCGAATTGCATAGGCAATCTGGAGAATCTACGGTTTCGGAATCACATACCAAGCTGTCATTCCGTTTATGCCAATCTATAAGAATGGAATGGTGAGAAAAGAAAAAGAGATGACCTCTTTCGGCCCCGGATCTGTCTCTAAAAGCCCCACAATAACCTATCTTTTCTGTTTTTGTTGTTACGTATTTATTCAAACCAACGTATAAGGTTAAGATAAAATTATTTTGCCTGTAATCAAGCTTGTTCAGCGAATTGTTCATATAGGGTCGAAGTTCATCAATAAAAAAACGTGTTATTTGTTTATTGGGTCTAAAAAGATCAATGAATTAGACTATCCAAGATGTTGTCAAACTTAAATTAAAATGTTCGCCAAGAGGCACGCACACAAACCCTTTGTTAATGTGTTTGGGTTGTCAAAGTCACGTGTTATAGATAGGCTAATTGTTCTTCAACCAAGGAAAATGGATCGCTATTGTCCGACATTATTCTTCTCCCGCCTAAATGAAAGTTTCTGCACGTTCCTCTTGGCCTTGGACAGCCAAAACAGGATGCGGTAACATTTCAAAAATATTTAGCAATCGACAAAATTAGAGGCAGGCAGAAAAGTAAAATACACCCATACACCTCAGACAAAACAGTCAATCAAAACAAAATAACTTAGGTTAAGTACCTTTCCTCTAACCTCAAATTAGTTTTTACCTATCAACTTTCATAGCTTGGTAGAAACAAAATTTCCTCAGCGATTCCCGAACATTTCCGAGATTATTTCGCTATCGTTTCGAAAATGCAATGCTATATTTACCAGAGTGCCAACGGATATTTCTAACTGCGAATGTTAGAATCGAAACGAAGCGATTCTGACAAAAGTTTGCTAATTATCAGAGTCCCACTGCGATGTAAAGTCTGTTTTTTTTTCAAAGATAAAAATCAAAATGAAATTATGTTGCCAAAATAGTTACTAAATTTTTGACTTGGGGAATTATCTTTAAAAAAAAAACAGACTTTAATTAACAAAATTCGAATTAATGTATAATCGTCTTTGGACTCTTTGGTAGCTAACGTCAGCATTGTATGTGTGTGTGTCTAATTTGAATGAAGAATATAGGTTATGTTACGTATGTCAGTCTCCAGTTGACGTCCCAGGCAACGAGCCGTAGGAAGCTATAAAAAAGTGTCTTTCTTCAATTTTCAGTGGTAAAGTTTGTTGTGCTTTACTTAACAGAAATATGCTTTTATTTATTTATGACAAGCTCACAGCCTATTGCAAGTTTTTCAGTGATAAAGTCCCCATATTGAAAATAACAACCTTTTATGAGAGAATATGTTTTCAATTTTTTTGTTCTCAATAATTTTAGATAACTAAAGACGCTGATGAAATATCTAAATATTTTTGAGATATAATTTTCGCTGAAAAAATAAACGAGGAAAAACTACACTGCACTGCTACAAATCACTGATAAGTATATTTTAAGTTATTTCACGCTAACACTGTGACGTGATACGGCACGAGTATATAACAGTCTTGATTGAGTGATATCTGTGAATGAACCTACAATCCTTTTATTTAGTTTTCAGTTTTATTACAACTCCCAAAAGTATGACACGCGTAACATTACCAAAATTATTTAATATCAGCAAATCCACGCAACAGGCACTTCTAACTGCTTCATCGGTAATTTGATATAAAAAATTAATTCAGTTTCTTTGTGACACCCTATATAACTACCCCCTAGCTTCAAAGTCATCCCCTAAAATTCATCAACCCTCACCCTCCCTAAAATCTGACCTCGGTTGCAGCCCCTTGCTTGGACGAATGAACAAAAACAGTATCACGTTTCAATGTCAACAGAGAGAGACGTCACCTAACAAAACTCCTCCTGCCGATGTCTGCCATCTTGTGACGTCACACAGGTAACTACCAATCGCATTGCAGGATAGAACAGCGGAAAAGTGGAAGGAGTCTCAGGTAGGTTGGGACTGCGAGTCTTGTGGTTACCGGGAGAAACAGGCAGTAGTCGATGTTCGTATGTCGACTTCTCGATGTTTTCGTATGCGTTGTGTTTATATACTTGTAGTTGGTAGTGATTGTAGAAAATATCGTAAATAATAATTGTTGAATTTTTTAAAAATTGAAACTCGTGACTTTATTTATTGTAAAGACTGGGAACTCTAGTGCAGAACTTAGTGATCGTTGCAAAACCTTGTGACCTTATGGTGATTTTGTATGGTGGTACTTTTTCGCGAAATTCTGGTGAAGTGATTTTGTTGATGAAGGAACTGAGCTTTCGGTACTCTACGGGAGTTGGAGGACTGCTTCTTTTATCCTGAAAAGGTGGGGATGATAAATTAGACTTTTTGCACTATAGTTTTAGTCAGTTGCATTATTCTGCGTTTAAATAATGTTTACTCTTACACACATTCAAAAGCTCGCTTGCTAAACTGCAATTTGTTGGCTTTTGTATTTTTTTTTTTAAGTCAGGACAGGCGAAAAGATCAAACATTTAAATCAGTATAAATCAAATAAACATAAAAAAGAAAAAATTGAAATAGGTATATTGATCCCTTTTTAAATGAGAGCAGAGCCAGGTAAAGGCGCGATATCAAAAAGGAAAGGCGGCATTTGGAGGCAACCCATATCCTTTCTTTTTCTCGTTGTGTCAACCGAAGACGGTCAATTAAAAGGTCGTTAGCTCTTTCGGTCAAAATTTATAATTATGGGTTTCGATGCTAACCCAGGAACGGTGTTTATTTATTTTGTACATATGTACGTATATGGACCGATGAAATGACTAATACACTACTTCATCACTGAGTTTGCTATATCAAACTGGTCTTGTTTTTTGTATCAGGAACACCTTAGATCATAGTTTTGAATGTCTTAATGGTTTGTTTGATCTGTTCGGATAAATTATATAACAGGCGTTAAGTAAATCCAAGATGAAAAACCTATACTTACTCTTGGACCATGAATTAAAAGAATGATGGAGTTTATTTGTATGGATATTTAATGTGCATTTTCAGAATAATTTTTAACCTTCCCAAAAATGTAGAATAAAAAACAATTACATCCGACGGTCTAATCACATTTATACGTTTAACTAATATATCTTTCAGTATTTTCGCGATTGTTATAGTCCTATAACTAGTCTTTATTTGAAGAGCAGATTCAAAAAAACAGCATCTTCTGCATCCCTGCTTTTTATTTATTTTTTTCTGTCAATATTGAATTTTTGGAATCGCGTCTTTCGGTGTGACGTCAGATTACCCGTTTGACTCGCTCTGTTGCACTCGATTGCCTTTTACTCTCTGACAAACGCCTGAGAAATGAAAAAAAAAAATACACTATCAGCTTCTAAGTTCTAACTCTTATCTAATGAATTTTCGGTGAACTCATTCTTTTTACGAATTTTCTTTTTCTAAGTTCGTCACATCACAGCAACTCAAAAAACTGGAGTATGTAGGTATGTACCTATAAAAGGGGACTGCAGGTCTTCTAAGCCAAAGCTCTAACCAAAAGTCCCTTGAGCAATTTGACCGGTTTATTACAAAAATGTAATTCCTTAGTCAAAGGTTAATTTTAGGAACATGAAATTTGATTAGATTAATAAATTCACAGTCTATATATTTAGTATTATTGACTAAGTATATGGAAAATAAAAAATAAGGATTGAACTGCCCTTATCCTACTAAGATATACTGAAGCTTGAAGGTCTCCAACATACTTCCATATGACACTAGCAGAGGAAATATAGGATATACGTGATATTGTTTGAAATACAAATATCTCAAAAATTTCTTTTAGACTCAAGTCTATCAATTCTCTATTGCAGTCAGCTGTAGGTGACCAGATACTACATGCATATCCCAAGTGGGTCCTGACAAAGGCATTATAGAGCTTTACCAAGGTATTAATTCTATGAAAATGTTTGGTATTTCTAGTGATGAAGTCCAAGGCCCTAAATGCCCTGTTAACAATTAGTGCAAATTAAAATGCATATTGGATTGGAAAGTGACTCCCAGGTCCTCACATCAGTGGTCCCTGTTATAATATTTAGATATTATAGGTGGCGGTGGTTAAACATTCCCAAAATACGTTGCAACTCCCTTACCGATGTGGGCGCCTTCAAAGCATGAATGGCTTTAACTCTGTCCAGATCGGGCATAACCCCTCTATCAGAAAAAAATTGTCCTAAATAGGTACTTACTATTCAATTTATACTGAACTTTGTTTCGATTAAATTTTATATTTAAATTTTTTGCTTTTCGCATTAAAATTTTAAGTGCTTCCTCATGAGATTTTTCATCGCCTGAGGCCAATAAAATATCGTCAAAATAGACTATTAAACCTGGGACATCTGCAAAATGTTCCTCAACAACATATTGAGAAAACTCTGGAGCGTTAGCAACCCCCATCGGTAACCTGTTAAATCTATAACACCCAACAACAAATTTTTTGAAGCTTCGTCCAATTCAATTTGGTAATAACCCTCTTGAAGGTCAAATACACTAAAATATTTTTTACTAGCTAAATTGGCTGAAATTTCCTCTACAGTGGGGATGGCATAAAAATCTCTCCGAATTGCCTTGTTTAAATCTTGTGGATTTAAACATAATCTAAGAGATTATCTGCCTTTTCCACAATTACCAAATTATTGACCCATTGCACTTCCCTGGCTCCATATTTTTACTTATGATTCCTAATTTTTCTAATTCATTTATTTTTTCTTTAAATTTGTCCCTAATACCCAATGGTACTCTTCTAGGTGGTTTGACTACAGGACTGTAATGGTTTTTCAAAATTAATTTACATTTCTGCTGAAATTTTCCTCTAAAATTAAACTCATTTTCTTGGATAAATTTTTGTTTTTCTAGCTCATAAGTCTGATCACTACTTTTTTCAGTAACATTTGTTAAGAACCCTAAAATTGTTGAACCCTTTAAACCTAATAGTGGGCCTACTTCAATATCCACAACAATGAAATTTAATGTTTGTTTTTATTTTGATGTCCAACTTTACATTTTAAATCAACATTCCCTACAGACCTAATTTTAGATCCCACCAAAAGCTTGTAAAATAACAGTACCAACTTTCAATAATTGCTCTTTTTCAAAATACTTTTTATGTAAACTTATCGCCAAAATGTTGTCCTCAGATCCTCTATCTATTTTAAATTTAATGTCAAACCCATTTACATTTATAAGTTCAAACCAAGCACCCAAACTTTCTACATTTACTACATTACTTACTTCGATACTTTCTATTGTAAAGTCCTCTATTTCCTCACTCTCATCACCATCTCTTTGTACTTCTTTCACTTTACGTACCTTGCAGCATCTTGAAAAATGATTTAGTGTTTCACATTTTAGGCATTTTTTCCCAAAAGCTGGGCACTGTCTGAAACCATGAGTTGTAACACAGCGATAACAGTCAAACTTGCTTACATTTTCAAGTTTCATATTTGAGCTGCTCTCTCCATTTTTCCGAAACCTGCCTTGGAATTTACTTGCACCTTGTCTCTTTACTTCAAAAACTTGTTCATTCTGTAACTCTTGCACTTGAGATTTAGTAATTTCTGCTGCCCTACACTTATTCTCCGCCACTGTTAAATTAGGATCTTCTTTCTGTAACAACCTCTCCTGCATCTTTCTATCTCTGATTCCTAATAATATTCTATCTCTAATAAAAGACTCCCTTTGATCTTCAAACTCACAGGATGTTGACAGTTTTTTTAGATCGGTAACAAAATGGTCAAAAGTTTCTGAGACTTCCTGTTTTCTACTAAAAAATTTGTACCTTTCGTACACTAAATTCCATCTCGGATTTGCATAGTCTCCAAATGCTTTCATTACTTTTGCATACTTAACTATTTCTGTCGTCACCTTCAAATTGAAAGTTATTAAATAAGTCAACAGAATCCTCACCAATACAATTCAGCAAAAATAGCTATTCTCACATTGTCTGGTTTCTTATCTTTTCCAGAAGCAACTAGAAAAATCTCAAAATTTTGCTTAAATCTCCTAAAGTTTTCGGATAAATTTCCTTCCAATTTCAATTCAGTTGGTAATCGGACATCCATTTTGCAAATTTCTTGATTTTACAATAAAAACTGGAACATACAAGTCCGTAAGTACTTCCACTTGTAAAAACTTCGGTTCGATAATCAAACTATTCAGCCCACACTACCGGGACACACCACAATTAACTACACTTTTATTTCAAACTTTAAATATCAATTTTTTAACTAGAAATTCAAGCTTTTTCTAAATTTTAAGCCTTAATAGACTGCGCCATGTTTTATCTATGAAATGAAACTTGTTTTTAAACTCAAATTATGAATTTATTAAATAAATTACAAAACTTAAATACAACGATTCCAATGATAATCATCTGTCAACGATGTCAACTACTGACAATGTTGCCATAGACTCCTTAACTAAAATAGACATTGACCAACAGCGCCACCTATAATATCCAAATATTATAACAGTCCCTTCTTGCGAGCATTTCAGCATCCAGATTATAACTGTATTCTAGATATTGACAACGCCTTGTGTATACGTCATACAGAAGCATTTACTGACATTCAACAATATTTTGTTGTCGGAAAACCAGGCCCTGACAATGGATAAATGATAAATCGTTCTGAAGAACCTGAAAATCTGCCTGGGAAGAGACCACTGTGAATATCTTGAAGTCATCAGCAAACAACAAACAGTCAGAATTTCCAATACAGTCAGGTAGGACATTTATGAATATTGCAAAGAATAGGGGAGATAAATTGCTGTCCTGAGGAACACCAGAGCTGCCAAAGTATTGCTCAGATAGTTCCATGCCAATGCGAAGAGAATAGGGCCTGTATGACAAAAGGGACTTGAGTTTAAACGATTTTTCAGTCTGTAAGTAAGAATCAATTTTTGGAGAAGTAGGTAGTGATCAACCTTATCGAACGCCTTCTCTGCATCAGTGTAAATCAGATCCAAATCCAACTGCAAACCACTAGGTATCATTCGCAGCAGAGGCTGTATTTACAAACTCACATAGGTTGGGATACTGTGGATCTGCCAGAGATAAAGCCATGCTGTAGCTTAACAATATGATGCTCAAACAGTTTAGACAAGTTAGTACACTAAATAATTTCAAAATTTTTAGCAATGGGGTTAAGAATACTAATAGGTGTATACGTCAGTTTCCAACATTATTTGTGCTTCCCTTTTTATGAATTGGAATGAAAACAGATTTCCAAAATATTTTCGGAAAGACACTAGTGTTTATGGAAGAGTTGAAAATATGGGTGAGTGAATTTGCCAATGCATCAGCACACCCCTTGAAGTTGTATGCAGTACCCACAGAACATCATAAAATAGAACAGAACATCAGAAAAAACCACACAGACATAAAAACGCAATTAAAGAAGCAATATAAACAAAGACTACTAGCCATACTGCTAAAGACGTGACTCTACTCCCGTAACCTTTTAAAAGCTATCAACACATTTGCATTACCAATACTTACCTACTCCCTTGGTATACTTATAAAATGAGCCAGACAGACCCAGAACAACTTCACATCCTAACTAGATCAGAGCTTACTAAATATAAGGAACACCATCCTAATTGCTGTAAAGAAAGATTTACAATAAACAGAAAAGAAGGAGGCAGGGGTATGACAGACATTCAAGCATTTCACACAAAACAAATACAGCTACTCCGAAGATACTTTCCTAATTACCAAACATTTCTTCACCAAGCAGTGTGCAAAGCAGACAAGAACTATATACCACTCGATCTATTCACAAGTCATTCGTCAGATACTTTTATCCCAATTCAAAATATAGAACAAAAAATTAATACATCGACATCAAGACAGCTACATGGAAAGCATAGATACATCATAGAGCAAAACCATATCTAATTCAATTCAAAGCCACTCTCATTTAAATGGCTCTAAGATGGAAAGCTTTTTCCTGAAACTGGGGGGATTTCTCCTTGCAATTCAAGATCAAGTGATAGCCACAGCCACATTAAACTACCAAAAGTTTACAGGGTGTTTGATACATCGATAGGAAGTTTTCAATGAGTGAATGTAGGGGTCATTTGGGAGTTGATAAAAAAATAAAAAATTGAAATCAGGAAAATTCAAGATCCTGGAATAAAAAATAATTAAGAACTTTTAACAAAATGAAAAGAGATTGTTTTGCTAATTTTTTGTCTAATGTTCCTGTTTATTTCTAATTTTTTTCCTACCGAATTTTGTTTCTTTCAGGTCCTTGAATTTTTGTTGTCTCAAGAAAATATGTATATGTGAGTCTGCGGAGAGCCTGGAACAAAAATAAGAAAAAAAAATTAATAGCTATACGAATGAAAAATAGAAAAAAATCAAGAATCTGAAATGGAAGAGAAAATGAGAAATTTTTTCATCTTCAGCGTGAGACAAACAGACAACTGACGGTAAACTATTCAATCTTAGCAGACTTCGAGTCAATACCAAGATACCTATTCCCAGTACCTATTTGTGAGCCTCAATATTCTAATGATAGCGCTGTTCTGCCAAACAGAGTAGACCTACAACTGCTCTAAATGTAATATTTACTCAAACATGTGAAAGCATTTTCTTGGAAGTGAAACTTTAAACCATATAAATGTGGATAAAAAATATACTTACTAAGCCGTCAAAAATCCCATAGATAACTTTGCTGCAAAAAAGTCTTAGCGCAAGCAAGGCAAGCTCGATGATTTTTTTTTCAGTTGCATGTGTTTGCTTTCTATGAAATGAGAGCATGGCATTACCCATCAATAGAATATAAGATGGATACCCTCTTGATTCACCAAGTCACTCAATGGGGATGTTTCCCAAATTCCTAAAACCCATTTCAATATATGCGAATCGATAGATTGCAATATGCGTTCAATAGAAATAATATTTTACGTTCTTAACCTTTTCTTTGCTACCTTTTTTAGGCTGTTGAAAAGGACATTATTTTCAAATACGTACACTTTTACCGGCATCTCAATTGTCCAATCAGCAACAACCAAGAAAATGTTGGTGTTCTCAGCTTTTTTTAACTCAACATTCGCTATTCAAATATTGGGCAATGCGATCCATCTGTGAAAACAAAAATTAAATATGGCGTGACGGCTAGTGCTGTAAATGATGGAACGTTCCCGTTTATTCTCGAAGAGCATTTGCGAATAATCGCGAACGTTCAAGATTTAAGTGGGAACGTTCCTTCCGAATCAGCACGAACGAGAATGTTCCTTGATAAAAATTACCACAATAAATAACATTTATTTTCCAACACTGGGGTACGGGGATCGCGAAAAATTCCCGACAGTCGACAGCCGACCAGCATGGTTTGGTTTCAAGGATTCACACGCCAGTTTTTGTCGTCCCGTTTGCCGATTTTTCATTTTAAAAGCGTGTAATTAGGTCTATTTCTGCAGAAATCACAAACCAGTCAGAGCGAATTTCATTGGTTGAAAACAGTCAGAAACAATCAGAAAACTAAACAACCAATGAAATTCACTTTGGCTAGTTTGCAATTTTTTTGCCAACAGACCAATTAGTGTTTTTTTGGAAATGCCTAGAAAAAAGTGTGATAGTTTCAAGTTTTTTATTTGAAATCGATAGCTTCCACAAGTTTGTCATCTCCTATAGAAATACTTCATTTATATAGATCTACCAAATATAAGCAGATTCAGGCAGAAACTGGATATTTTTTTGTGTCTAGTTTTAGTGTTAATTGTAAAATGCTGGGTCAGTGTCTGTTCGTTGTGGGAGCTGGAAGCCGCCGAGAAAGGAACAATGTGTCTTCCTACAGGGTTCCAAGCGTGACTCAGTAGATATATTTTCCCTATTTAAATGAACTATCAGGAAAAAGCATGGTTAGCCGCAAACAAACGGAAAGATTTTCCACAATCTCAAAGTATAGCAAACCAAAGAGTACCTACTTAGTAAGCATTTGATCACAGGTAAAAAAAATAAATGAGTGCTATTTTACATCATGTCTATAATCATCATATGTTTTTATAATAGGAAAACCAAGTAAGTTAGAGGATATGAATAATCCTGAGTGGGCACCAAGTTCTAACAAATATCGGCTCTACATAATGATAATGTCTTGTCGTATTGCACTCAAAACAAATATACACCTTAAAGCACATAAAAATGTAAAACTACGAAAAAACAGCAGACAGCATACGACTAAAAAATTAAATTTGACTCATGTGTGGCCGCCACGCCATCTTGAATGTCACGTGGTTTAGATTGCCCAATTGTATTTATGGAATTTATCGATTTTTCTAACCTTACTTGTTAATAGGGCATGTCCATGTGACGTCACAAATGAGTTTGACAGTCGCCCTGAGGTAAAACAAATTATTTATTTACATTCGTTTAGATTAGGCCGGTTATATTTTATGCGGTTTTCACAGCTTTTTCACAAGTTTTGGTGTTATTTTGTTTTAAAAAAGTTAGAGCGGAGTGTTTGTGTTCCAGTCTATGTGGTCTTTCATCTAAAAGTTTGCTAGGTTTTTGTATAATGAATTAAATTAAGTTTTTTTCCAAGAAATATCAAAACCGAGTGTCACAAGAACAAATATATAAGTATAGTTACTCTATATTCAATCTATTTTTCTGTCAGATCTTCTCTTTTAAGAACATTTATCAATTTTTCTCTTCTCTCTTGAGCTAAAAAATCAATCCTCCCATTGTTATTTAAAATTGATGGAAACCTATGGAAGGATATTGTATCCCTTGCGCTATACTGCCACAATTAACAACTAAACAAACTCTAGGCATGTCCAAGAAACTTCTGGAGTACACAATAGTTATTTGTATACCAAGGCCGCGAAGTGCCTTTTTAGCGTATGAAGAGAAAAGTTATCGCCGAAGCCGCTTGCGGCCGAGGCAAGATAATCTCGAGGACGCTAAAAAGTTTCGCGGTCATGGTATACACACTATTTTTTGTGCAACCATGAAAATTATGTGAAATTACAGAAAAAATTTACTTCTTTCAACAAGCATGTGGAACTAACTACCAGTTTGATATAATATAACCTGGTGGCTATGGTGGAACAGCGTTTCTATGGATATCATATTTTGCATGTAAACAATAAAACAAAAAAATTTGACGGTTCTCAAAAAATCGTGAAAATGTCCAGCACCGATACAGATATTTCACCTTCTTGCACTCCTCCAGAGCTAAAAAGTGTAGTTCAATCAGCTATTTCTGAGTTGATACCTGAAAAATCTAAGCGGCAATATGAAAATTGTTACTTCGAGTTCAAAAATTGGTGTTTTTGTGGGTGTGACAAACAAAACGTCAAAATGGTGTCTGAAAATATATTGTTGGCTTATTTAATGCAGAAATCGAAAGTTTTGAAGAGTTCAAGTTTATGGAGCATTTATTCCATGTTAAAGTGTATGCTCAACGTACGAGAAGGGATAGATGTGAGGAAGTTTTCAAAAGTGGTACCTTTCCTGAAAAAAAAGTCTGTAGGTTATCAAGCAAAGAAATCGAAAGTGTTAACGGGTGATCAAATTGATTTGTTCATGAAAGAAGCTTGTGATGAAAACTATTTATTGTTGAAGGTAAATTGTTAAAAAAGTAAGCTTTCGATTAGTTGGTTTATTTATCACAATTATTGTTTCAGGTAGTTATGATTATGGGAATATCAGGAGCATTGCGGCGAGATGAAGTAATTAAAATGACGATAGATGACATTCAGGAGAAAGATGCCGTATTAATAGTAACAGTTCCTGATACTAAGACTAACCAGAAGCGCGTTTTCACAATCACTAATTTGAATTTTATAAAAATTTACCTCAAATACGCAGCCCTTCGACCAAAAAATATTAATAGTCGTCGTGTATTTTTGAGATATGAAAATGGAAAGTGCACTGCTTGTCGGGGTGCATACGATCGGAAAAATACCCTCCATGATTGCTAAGTATCTGGGATTGCCAAATAGTGAAGCATACACGGGTCACTGTTTCAGAAGAAGCTCTGCTACGCTTCTTGCAAATACCGGTGCCGATTTGTCAGTTCTGAAACGCCACGGTGGGTGGAAATCCACCACAGTAGCGGAAGGATACATAGAGGACTCCATCGAAAATAAGAAAAAAATTTCTAATTCAATTTCTGGCAGTATAGCTTCTAGCTCCAATGTTAGTAATAATTATTCAAAAACACTGGATTTAGTTGCTTCAACTTCAGGAGTAAATATTAGTAATAATTCTAACTGTCTTATAACTGTTAATATTTATCCTAAATAATGTATGTCGTTGTGAAGAATTTGGAAATAAAATTTATTTGTTGTCAAGCTGTTGTCAAAGTGTCAAATTTTGATTTTTAGTTTCGCGGCCGTCACCAAGGGCAACGGCCGCGAAATTGAACTTCGCGGACTGTGTGGCGTCCGCGAAAGCTCATCTCGCGGATGGTTGCACAAAAAAGGTATTTATTTAAAAAAATCTAACTAAAAACATAAAAAACACTGTAAATTATATCTTTGTTTTACCTCAAGGCGACTGTCAATAGTGTCAAATTGTCAGATCTTGTACTTGCCGTATTGACGTTTTCAATTAAAAGAGATAGACGATGACGTATGAAAAGATTAATTTTCTCGCCAACATTTGCTTGCTTGTCAATTATTGTCAATATGTATTTATATGTGTTTAACAATCCCCTCGTTTTTATTCGAATCGGTGACTTCACCAATAAGTTAGCTATCTTTGTTAGGTGAATGAAAAATGACAATGACCGACATAGAATGGTGCATCCATCGGTGAAATTTGATAAGAATAAAAACGCAGGGTTTGAAATTGGGAAGAAAATGTGGGAAAAGTCACTGGCTCGCAGAACTTGGCTATGGAGATGGTGGTGGATTATTTTGGAAACAAACAGCTTCTGCAAACTAAACCTAAACGTGGATAACTTTGTATAGTTGATGGGCCGTGGATTTCCCTTTCTTTTACGAGTATCCTTTCTGATTTTGTGTATCCAAATTTTGACAAATGTAGGATTTGATGGAAATTTATGGAAAGACACGTCCGCCGGTGAATAGGAATTATTTTTATGAAAAGGCACATCACACACAATCACCATTGTTAGGAAAAAACACGAAAAAACCTTAAAAAAACCGAGGAAATGATATATTTTTTTTAAAATCTGGTTTACAAACCACTGTCAACGGCTGTCAACCATTGTTTTCATGCTCTTTTGGCATCTGACAGTTTGATGCCAGAGAGAAAGGCTTTCAAATTGAAAAGTGTTATGTGTTAAACAAAAACAACTTTCAGCCGATAACACTGGCAACACCGCCAGCCAATCTTGCCATGTTACTCTTTATTCAAGATATATTTTCAAAAACCAATAATTACATATCTGCTTTTCACTTATTATTGGCGTAGCATTATCCATGGAAATTTGGCAGGTTGACCCTCGTATAATAATGACAGTATATGTCAAATTCCAGACAGTTTTAAGTGTGGTTTACATAATTTCGTAAATGCCGCGGTATCAAAATTTTCTGGCCTA
Organism: Ceutorhynchus assimilis; assembly: GCA_917834065.1. NCBI lineage: Eukaryota > Metazoa > Arthropoda > Insecta > Coleoptera > Curculionidae > Ceutorhynchus > Ceutorhynchus assimilis. The sequence goes on along the minus strand of OU892284.1, from coordinate 8,786,735 downwards.
TCTGGCAAATCAAATTTGACAAATTTTTCAATGCATTTTTCAATAATGCTATATTATAAAAGGTACCTAACTATTTTGCGTACCTGCAAAATCTAATGACATTTTTTAAAATTCGGCATTGTCAAATTTCTTTCGTATTGCAGATGCCGAAAATAATCTCAAAAGAAAAAAAAAGGGAAATATTAAAATGTCATGGTTATTTTAAAAAAAATAAGAGGCTCTCCAGGGAACAATTGAAGCCCAACTTGCAGATCTATTTGAGGTAGGTATAACTTAAATGTAGATGTGAAGCCATTTCTTACCCAACCAACATTTTCCTCTAATTTTAGGTGGGAACCAGGACTATTCAAAGAATTTTGACTGGACAATATACAATTAAAAAACCTTTAGGCCGACCGAAAAAGACAGAGACTATTATGGACCGAATGTATAAAGAAGATTTACAACGACAAATTTGGAAATACAATTCTAAAAATGAATATTTTACATTACAAACATTACTGATACGCAAAAGAAAATTTGGAATTTAAGGGAGGGCAAACAAGTTTATATAAAATTTTAAAATCCATGGGATATAAATTTAAAGCAGTAAATGGACGCAAAATTTTATGTGAACAGAAACATGTTCTTGCTGCCAAAATTACATTTTTGCGGAAATACCTCCAATATAAACATTCAAACAAAAATATCAGATTCGTGTATTTAGATGAAACTTGGATCTACCAAAACGGATCTCAAGTTCGTCGATGGATACACGAATCTGATATGAAAAGCAACCCATCCAAAATTAAGTCAGAGGGGAAACGTTTTACTATTTTGCATGCGGGGAGTAGTTCTGGGTTTTTAGATGGGTGCGATTTTTTTCTAGATTCAAGAAACAATGACAGAGACTACCACAATACCATGAACGCGGACATCTTCCAAAAATGGATCGTTGATCAACTAATTCCTGCATTGAATATATTTGAAGAGAAACGTGTAATAATCATGGACAACGCTCCATATCATTCAGAGCGGAAGGATAAACCACCTTCATTCTCTTCAAAGAAAGACAAAATGCAGGAATGGTTGGTTAAACATAACGTAGACTTCGACACAAAAATGACCAAAAAACAACTATGGGACCTAACTCAACCATTTCGGAATAGACCAAAACAATACAAAATTGACGACATTTTGAAAAGCCACGGACACGAAGTTCTTAGATTACCTTCTTTTCATTGCCAATATAATCCTATTGAAATGGCATAGGGGTTTTGTAAGAACTTCTATAATAAAACTACAACTTCGCAGCCACCGTCCACGGATAGGGTTGCGAGGGTATGGCGTGAGTCTCTTTCAAAATGTACCTCAGACATGTGGACAAATTTTTGTAGACATTGTGACAGACTTATTTCAGAAGACTGGACAAAATACATGGGAGACTTACCTTTCAAAAATATTCCTCCTATCATTACTTCTCTTGGAGAATCCGATTCCGAATCGGATTCAGAAATGTTGTCTGAATCTGAGGAGGTATCTAATTCTTCAAGTGAAATGGTGGAAGCTGAATAAGACGGACTAAAAACGGATCTGAATTTGAACTATTACTTTGACAAAACTATAAGGGGAGAATTGGTTCTCTTATACATCATTTAAGTAACCTATAGTTGAGGTTATCTAACTGAAAATGTAGGTTTAAGTATATTAACACTTTCTCAAAAAATGGCCTTATGTAAAAATTTTCGAGATCTTACCCATCCTCCCATGCCTTACAACCCTTTCAAAAAGATAAGGTTTTGTTACAATCGATCCTGCAAGGGAAGATATTTGGAAAGAGAGGACCAGGAAGAAGAAGAATATCGTGACGGAAAAATCTCAGAACATTGTTTGATAAAAGCTCGCCACAATTCTATTGCTGCGAATTAAGTGGACATCGCCATAATAATCGATGATCGCCGACATTCATAAGGGATAGGCACGTCCAGAACGAGAAGAAATAAAAAAATACAAATAGAAGAAATGCCGTTGGACCAAACCCGAAAAAAAAGTTACTGCAAAAACATATTTATGCTATTGAGCTTACTGTTATGGTTACGTTTAATTAATAAATTGAATAATTTTACTATTTGAATTTACTCAGATATTTTACACATTCTGGCAACTCGGCTTTCTGTTTCATAACCCTGAAATTTGAAAAATATTTTGTCATCAAATGTCATTATTAAACGAGGGTCAACCTGTCAAATTTCCATAGATAATGCTACGCCAATAATAAGTGAAAAGCATATATATGATTATTGCATCTATTTATACAAGGTGTCCCAGGGAAAACAGTCCACCCCGATTCCTTGAATTTGAAATTAAAATCTGGAGAAACGGTCGGACTCGCCGATTTTTGATTTGAGGGGGAAATATTTTTTAGTCTTTTCATCCCCGTAATTTTAATCCTCTAGCTAGGGGGAGAACAACCCCCCAAATTTGAATAGGGGATAGGGGTCGTGTCATACCTCTTTTCAAAGGTATCATCGAGTTCTTTATGACCCTGCCTAGAATTTCGTCTCATTATTTTCATCCGTAACGAAACTACAGCATGTAGAAATCTGAATTGAAAATGAAAAATGAACAAGACCTTGAAGTTTATAAAGGCTCAAAAAGACAACTAAGAACGTGCATCACTATAGCTAAGAACGAGTCAATGATAAGAAATGTGAAGAAATTAATACCTTCATAGGAGGAAGGAAATGCTCAGAGGTAAGGAGATTTATATCAAATGTCAAAAGCCTAGGAAAGGACACAGCTTATATCCAGATTATTAAACCAGAGCAATGGTCTATTACAAGAAAGTAGACCGGAATATATATTAGATTCTCCAAGACAGTTTGAAGTACATGGAGAAGAAGTTGAGATATCTGAAGAGACAGTAAAAAAGACTGTTAAGAATCTCAAGTCAGGTAAAGCTAGTGGCCCAGAAGGGATGTAAGTACTCAGAAATGCTGAAATGGAGAACCGAGAAGCTTTTTAAAGGTCTCACATGTATTATCAATAAATGCCTAAATGGACATCTTGTTCCACAAGACTGTAAAACTGCTTTTATATCATCCATTCACAAAAAAGGAAATAAGCTGGATTGCAATAACTATCAGAGTATATCAGTCACAAGCACACTAAGCAGATTATATGGTAGAATCCTACGTGATCTCATTGAAGAAGATTATAAAGAGCAACAAGAAGAACAGCAGTGCGGCTTTAGAGCAGGAAGATCAGGTACGGACAACGTATTTTGCCTAAAACAAGTATAAGAAAAAATATCTGCTAGATATTTGGAAACCCACCTCACATTTGTGGATCTACAAAAAGCATACGATACAGTCTCAGTATCCAGACTATGGAAGGTATTAGAACACTCAGACATCAATCACACCTACATAACGGCACTTGAAGAACTATATGAAGACTCAAAATCAAGAATTAAGATAGGTAAAAAACTCGCAGAAACATTTATAGTCAATAAAGGACTACGTCAAGAATGTTGTATCTCTCCTACGCTTTTTAAAATATACGTAGCAGTAGCGCTGAAAAATTGGAAGAGGAAGATCCATGGAATGGGTATAGAGATAAATGATAAGTGCCTGTTCACTCTTCAGTTTGCAGATGATCAGGTCATAGTGGCCAGTTACAAAGAGGACATGCAATATGTGATTAGAAAGCTGATGGAAGAGTATCAAGAATGGGGCCTGAGAGTTAATATAAATAAAACAAAATATCTATGTATTGGCACCCAGAACGGAAACTTGGAAGTGGACGATGGTCAGGAAAGTCTGCAATGTCAAGAATATGAGTATCTATTTCACATTCGACAACACCGGAACAGACGTGAATGAAATAGAAAAGCAAATAGTTGAAGCTTAAAAAGTAATAGGATGCCTAAATGGAATATTATGGAGCAAGGAAATAACAAAGAAGAGAAAATTCAATATATACGAGACAATGACAAAGAGCAGCCTTTTATATGGAGTCGAGACTTGGAGAATTACAGATAGACAAAAGAAAAAAGTGGAAGCAGTTGAAACGGATGCTATTAGAAGATCCATGCGAATCTCAGGAAAAGACAGAATAAGAAACGACAATATAAAATAACAAATAGGCACAGAAGGCACGATAGTTCAGGACATTGGAAAGAAACAACTTACCTGGTACGGACACGTAGAACGAATGCCAAATGACAGGTGGCCCAGAAAAATGCTGCATTGGCAACCAACCGGTAAAAGAAAACGAGGATGACTAAACCTGGAATGGCAAAAGACCATACAAAAGTCCATGAGTGAAAGAAATCTCTCATCAGAGGATTGCGACGATAGAAGAGGATGTAAATTAGGTGTCGGACAACGAAGGTATATAATATATATATTTTTATCAAGGGGTGGTGAGTATCGCTTTTACTCCCACTAAAACAATAGTCTATTTCCAGGATTTTGACAAGCTGTCATTTCATTCTCCCTCAAATCAAAAATCGACGCGTTCGAGCGTTTTTCCAGATTTTCATTCCAAATCGAAAAAATCGGGGTGGACTGTTTTCCCTGGGACACCCTGTACCTACATTTATTATTGTTTCACATGCATAAATAATGCATGCATGTTTCCTCAAAATTTTTTAAAAGATAATTATTATACTTTAATAGTTCGAAAAATACAAACTGTTACCATCCTAAAACAGTTATACGCATGAGCAGAATTCCTTGTGACGTCTGAAAGGGTTTTGTTTGAATAAGGTGCTTTTTTCCAAAAATTAAATTAAAAAAAATATATAGTAGAACCCAGAAAAAAAGAAATGCACATTAAGAATAGCAAGCAAAATATACTTACTATTCAATGGGCAAAAAAAAAAAGATTTGGAAACATGATACCCATTATTCACAAAAATAAAGGGTCGTTCGGTCGTTAGTAATCAAGTTTGCGTCTAAAAAATAATCTTAAACATTGCATTCTTGATGTGACATCTCGCATCCATGTCTTATTCGATCTCATGCCCACATCTCACTCTTGAAAACATATGACCCACGTAGATCGACTAAAGTCAATTTGATCACCAAGAAATATTCTAAATTACTCTATATTTGTTTTAGCGTGTCCCTGAAGCGGTCAAAACGGATTTCTTGGGGGTACAAGGGTCCCACCCATGTCCGCCCAGTCACCAGCTCGTAAACGTGCCTCCGTTCGGCGGTGAGGGTATCTTAACTGCCGCCCAAGGGGTGGCAGTTGTACCGCCGCCCACTTCCACCACGAACATGAACCAACTGGGCACCGTTTATGCGACGAAGAGACGGAGACGAAACGGAAAAAGGTAAAAATTGTTCAAGCGCAAACTATTTCAATATTTATTTGGTTAATTAATTGGAATTTATTGAAAGAAAGTCAAGTTCGCATGTCATAAAGCTAAACGAATGTAATAATTGTTTTAAGTAGCGTGCGCGTGATCAGTATTGGGTTACTACACATGCAAAGGAAAGAGGTTTACTAAATGTATAACGTATAACTGTGCAGCCATGCAAACCCTAATAAACAACTACAAATGATACAAATGTTTAACAAATCTTTTTCAAATTTTGTTCAGTCATTCCTTTGTATTCTTATTACAATAAAATTTGTCCACTCACTGGACAGTGAATTAGATATAAATTCAAATATTATAATAACCTGCATGATAAAGTTAAATACAAAAAGCAAATATTAGTACATCAAGTTCAATGTGGCGAGTTCACTTCACTAAATTACTAAAATAATAAAAAAAAATATCCTTAAATTCTTATCTGGACTAAGTGCGGTTTTTATAAGTTTGCCTTGATGCAATTAAAAGCGCTGCTAACTTAATAAATTGCCTGGCTGGAACGGCTGTGTATTTTAGCCGGAGTTTATTATATAGGTAGGTATTTTATTCTTTGTCATAAAATCATTTATGGTGCGCTTGAAACAGATCGATTTTGTAGGTATGAAATAGATATCTAAACTTTTTTATCTATTGGTATAATGAGAAGTTTTAATTAGGATCATTATTCGGGAAAATAATAAAACATAATGGATAACTAAGTAGCCCAAAAATCTAGTGCAATCGCAATTGGTTATCACTTTGGATCCAACTCTAAACTTTGAATATTGGACTTTATTAAAAGGACCTCCCAAGACTTCACTAATCTAAAGGCTTTCAAAACAGTTCATTAAGCTCTTGCTTACCCCCATTTGGTGTGGATATGCCTTCTGCGCCTGATCTCCCTTTTATAGGTATTCAATCTCTTTAGTCTGGTTGAGCTTAAGCTCCTAAAACAAGTGGCATATAAATTAAATATCCTGAATCACTATACGGACTCTGAAATACCTAATTTGCTCAATATGTCTCAAAAGAGATCTTCAAATTTTTTTATAATATATTTACATGGTAGGTACAGCCGCAGCTCCAGAATTGCTCCACAAAGTTGATACACGTGTCCCTTCTAGAGCCACCAGATCTACAGATAGCTTCGACTTCCCAATTCACCGAAGCAATTATGGCCTGAATACTGAATACGTTTATTTCCATATTTGCGAGATTGGCCAATCAACATCTTGAAAATTGGTACTTTCACAAATTAATTATTCCTCCCAAGTTTTTACTTACTTTGTAAATTGAGTATATATCTTTAATCCACTCTTTCTTAAATCTCCTTATCTTCTATTTCTATGCTGAAATCATTTCAAGTTCTCACATAACTTCGAGGCTTTTTACTCCATTATTACTTCTTTAATCTTTAACAGATTCAATTATCTCCGCAACCGATAATAAATTTTGTGTTAATATTTGCCCAATTTAATCTTCCAGTATTGTAATATTTCTTTACTATTTCAAATTACATTCAATCAAGAAATCTGGTGCCACTAAATTAATAATCAAATCTACCATTGATGGACTCTCAGCTATTAAAACTTTCGAATTTATGGGTATAAGTGAAAACTCTTGGTTCTCTGGGCTTTGCTCAATTTAATTTTATGAGACATCTTTGTTGATAAAGGAAACATTCATAATTTTGATCACGATCTCTGATACTTCGCCTGTATTAGTAATCTATTTCTATACAACCAGATGTTTAGATTGTCTTTTACCTTCTTTGGCATACTTATCTCGTAATGATATCTTATTCATCTGTTGTCATACCTGCTCTGCTTCTAATTCTCTTATTCGTACGGAAAATTATAATTAAAGTACAAAACTGAGCAGGTGTGACTTTACAATGAAGTTAATTTTCTTACATGACGCATGCGCACTCATAACCTCAACTGTCAAGTCAAATTATGCACAGAAACTGAAGTATATCGCAACATCGTTTTAGAGCGTTGTGATTGGTGCACTTAACGCACGGATTGCCTTAAGTTGAAGTTGGCCCAACTTTTCCGTGTATTACGTTAATTTTCCTAATTTTTAAATGGATGTAAACCACTACGTATAGTAGGTACATGATCTTCAACTTTTCTTTATTGTTAATTTTCCATACGGTAACTTAAGTGGATGTAAATGACCCTTATGGGTACTGTCACTGCTAATAAATTGTCGGGATCGTCTGTGTTACCTACTTAAAAAGAGAAATCTACTCATCTCCGATGTTGAGGATCTTCACTTGCAGTTGAAGGGTGCCTTACGAGCAAAAACCAACGATCTAAGATATTCTTACACGCAGGAACACCACTTGGATTCTAAAGATACCAGTGTTGAACCTAACTTAGACTGTACCTGATGAGTGGAACCTTGGTGAATTTTTGGTGGTATCTGAGTAAAATCTGGGTTCTGGGTGTAGTCTGGGTGAAACGTGGGTCTTTATAAAACTGTTCGTGTGAAGCACGAGCTCGATGAGTTAACAAAATTGCTTACTTCCAATGAGGGAACTCGAGACCTTGCTGAAAAGATTCCTAGATGAAAGAGGAACACACGTCTGAGCCTATACATTTCAATGAACATATACAAACTTACCGACGCCAGAATCGCAATCGACCAATGATTAAGCTTCAGGCAAATTTGCGAAATTATAAGTGGGCCTCCACGATACTACAGATCCCAAAAAAAGGAATCAAATCCCAAGTAATTTAATTATTGTTATGTTGCCACATGCATAACCTAAAAGTAAATGACCGAACCGCCTTTCGATTAAAAAAACGACGCCGGAAGAGAGTATCAAAATGACACTAATTTCAAAAATTAGAAAGATAATTATTACAGAGATACGTTTTTGCTCTGATTGCTCTACTCTGATTTATGAAAGCGCCCAAGCCATTAACCAATCGGAGAACCTTTGAAGCTCCTCAAAGCAGCAGCTGTTTATAAGATAAACTTTGTTTTACCAGGGTTCATACTTGTTGCCTTCCTTTTTTAACAAGTAGAAATTGACTGAAACAAATCAATGACGTCAAAAACATTCGTTTTAATTTGTCAAAAAAATTGAATGTGTCATATGACTTATCTACGACAACCCTTTTTTTTCAAGTAATGATGTGTTCGATGTCAAAAGTATGAACCCTCGTGAAACGATCTGTAAATTGGAGGTCGTTCAAGAACTATTTAGAGGATACTTTGATAACATAAAGTATGTTGATTTTTTAATAACCGACATCATTGATAATGCAATGTAAACCTGTTTCTGGAGGAATTTTCACATGGAAAAGTCTTGTGTCGCCAACATAATATTTTCACGGTTTCCGGGTTCAAACTCACTCACACACAACAATAACCACTATTATTGAACAAATTGACTTTTTAAAAATTCCCTCACTTATTGGAACCTATACACTACAAATGTCATATTTAAACTGATTCCAAACTGACCACTACGCGCTATTTATAGACGACATCGCACTTCGGCCGGCTTATTCTATAACTTGCGACCTCAGAGAATTGCCCAACTGTCGCTGTCAAACGCGTTTTTTCTATTCTAAAAAAGCAACTGCGACTCGGTTGCTGGTTGCTATGTAATTGCTGTTCGTAGAGAATAGGCCTGCGGATTTATCTAAGGTGTATTTTTTCCTAAGATGGATTTTGACATGGAAAACTTTGAAACATAAGCCATACCGCTTGGCCCTGATATGAGGTGTCCTTGCAGGTTGGCATCAGTTTTACAATGCATGTCGTGCAAATGGCATCTTGCGACCAATGAGCAGCATTGTTTATGTTTCAAAGTTGACAATTTCAAAATCTATCTTGGGAAAAAATACAGTATAGAAGTATTTGTTGATTATCAAGAAATAGAATTTCCAAATAGACATAAACAACTGACATAACGTAATGTCAACATTTGACAAAAACAGAATTTAAACCTTGTAGGCATCTAATCCTACATTATTCTTGCAAATAAATCAAGTATATAAAACTTTTTACTCAGGTTTCAAATACAAGGGAGGTTTCCTAATTGCAGGGCTTGTTGAGTTTTCACTAATATAACAGGTTAAAAAACTCGAAACTGCACATAATTGAGTGTCCTACAATAATAAATATAGGATTTACGTGGATATGTATATAATAGTTGGCGGGCCCTCAATCAATCACAAACAAACCTACACAAATCAACTATTGTTCAACTATCCAGATCCAGTGATAAATAGGCCAAAGTATGGACTATGGATTTAATGGAATCCACAAAGCTGATATTCCTTCAAAGTCCGAAGGAGGGCAAGACCCAGATCTGGATTTTAGTGCGAGCTGGTGTGTACATATTTCGCTCGACTGGCCTGTTAAAACTGAAATACTTTTTAAAACTTGTTAATGAGTACCTACCTATCTTAGGATTAAAAGACGACCTGTTGCCATTTTTTTCATGCTTACATGCAACCTAAATCCAAGATGGCGTCCAAAAAAGGCAAAAACGTGGTATTAAATTAAGATATCAGTCTCACAACTTTCATTTATTTCAATAATTATAAAAAAGTAAAGTTTAGGTACTCTAGGAACAAAACAAATCTCAGAAAATATATCAACTAATGTCGGTATTACGTCCACTGACCATTTGTGCACATTGTTTTATTAAAAGTAACATAATAGATATCTTACAATTTGAGAACCACAATCTAAAAAATGTATGCTGTATGGAAATTGATTGATACAAGAGACTATTTATAAGTGATAAGTACATTATTACTGTACATAATGGTGTACCGGGTGTTCCACCTAAGGAGGTAACCGGCTATATCCCAGAAACTTGATAACACTAGAACTTTGGAGAAAAATAAATTATTGATAAAAGAGGCCAAGAGAAATTGCTGGAAATTATTTTCAAGTTTATAGGACGGCCGCCAGGGGTCGCAGTTGTAATGACAAAAGGAAAAAATAGAATTTTCTCGAAAAAATATCCGATTAGGGACATCAATAAATATCATCATTTTAATCTTTGGTACTCTCTCTGTGGTGGGGGGAGCTTTATCTTTCAACATCTTTTTTTTTTTCAAAGTAGTAGAACTGGATGACTCTCAGTTGACTTCATTAACAGTCTCGTCACATGATTTGCCCTCTGGATCATGGGAATTAGAGATCCCTTTGTGGGAGGAAGCTGCTCAGCTAGAGCTTGTTTGTGTGCATACATTGACCAGCACAGTGCTCTAACAGTTGAGTGAATTTGCGATTTGTATATCAAGCATACAAATGTTTCCAACTCAGACAGGTTCATTTCACTCGGCTGGTCATCAATATGACAATGGCTGGAGAGAGCTTTGCGGATTAACTCGTCGCATCAGTCAACAGTGAGATGTTGGGAGGCCGATTTTTGTGCAGCTGAATTAACGGGAGTAACACGTCTGTATCTGGGAAGAAGACCACAACCTCAACATTCTTGTGAATTGTTCTTGCATGAAGATTCATGATGGTATCTGCTTCTTCCTGGCTCTGAGTTTGAAGTACTTCAGAAATCTACATTAGCTCTGGTAGTCGTGCCTGCAGTAACCATGAATGTCTTTAAGCTGTTACTAGATACAGCCTCATGCAGCGTCTTTTCAGCTAGGTATTCTGTCAGTTCTGGTTTTGTCTTATTGGCGCTAGAAAAGTGCTCAAAGAAATATTATGAATTAGAGTATTGTATTTAATGTGATAGTAAGTTATATTTCTACCAGTTCGTTTCCTTCTCATCTTCTCCTTCATTGAATGTTCTAGGTGCCCAACTTCATCATATGGCTTCACTGTTTCTATCAGTTTACAGATGGAAGCAACTGCAAAGTCTTTACAAGTTAATGTCGTTGATGTTTCCTTGATGGTATGTACCATCGCCATTGCAGATACGCTGCGCGATGCACTCGAACCATGGATATTACCGTGATACGTCTCACCAGTATTTTCAGAACCAATTACTTCCAGTTGATGAAGCACCTTTGACTTATCGTAAGGTAGGAGTATTAATCCATCAGATGCGAACAAGAATCGTGGAACTATTTCGAATTCGTAGCCTGCATTACATTCCTTCAGATCAAGTTCGGGACGGCTTCTAGCTGCTGCTATAATAAACCTTTGCAGAAGGCTCCATTCTTCCTTCACCTACATAACCTTATCACCAACAGATACCGCCTTTGACACATCTGATGATTTGAACGTCTTCAGTTTGACTTTAGTCACACGATCCCACACGTATATCTCACTTTCATTTACGCGCTTATGGACAAACGTTTCGAAACATTGTTGTCCTATGATACCCAAAGCCTTTAAATTTTTTTTTTTTTAACATTTAGAGACTTCAAAGATTCTACGGCTTTATTACTTCTGCAGAGTCTCAAGGACTTAAAAGTGTATTTAGAGTCATAAATTGATATTAGAAGCTCTAAGTATAGTGACAACAAAGATTATAAGACCAGACTGATGATACTGGACTTTAAGCACTCGAAAGACACCAAAAAATGTATCGAAGATTTTGTCTTGAAGCCGTGAAGAGAAGGCTCCAGTGTCACGATTGAGGATATCATTTGCTTCATTTTCGATCATCACTTTGTTCGTAAGCAAGGTATGTAGTTCTGTTTCGTTTTCATCGAAAATATTTTAATGCGAAGCAAGTACATTTTTCATTTTTGCTGCGTTAAGAAGTGTTGTGTGGAGCTTGCTCCCCCAAATTTCGTGATGCTGAGTCCTTATGGAATTCATACTAACGTTTTACCGGTTTTCAAATTCCTCACACAATTGTGGCATTTCGGGTGCAATCATGAAGAATCTATCCAGGGCAATGTCATTCTGTGTCAATTCCACTATTCCACCGATTACTTTCAGTTTTCGGTTTTAGTGCTCAATTCCATAATCAGAGGAATGTGTTGTGAAAGGCACAGGTCCACTGGAGATTCCAAACTTTCCGTACATGAACCCCAAATTTCAGGATGATGTTGTTCCGTATATTGCATTGAAGAAAGCAACCGAGCATAGTTTTGATGATCATGTGCAAAGAAGTACTTCATGAGGGATTGTGCAGCTGCTAAATGTAGGCGAAAATCATTTTGTCTGATCGCGCGAACAAAGAGCAGAATGGTTTGAAACTGTTTAAGTAACTCATAACAAATTTCTTCATCTTGTTAGTAACACAATATGAAAGCTTGAAAGAAGCTTCTGGTTAGGCTCCTTCCGCAGTTGTGCGATCAACAACCATCTGATCTGTAATGGGTTCACCGCGTTCTACCTTGGACTGAAATGCAGCTAGTGCAGTGCCATGAAGAGTGTTCATCCCCGATGGAGTTGCTTCGAAGAAGTCAATGTTGCCAATTGAAAACCACATTTTTCATCAGAACAGATGGTATATATATATACCATCGCTGATTTCACTTTGCCTTTGAACAGCCTTAGCGAGTCCTGTTTCAATCTGCATTAGATTTGGGTAACTGATGCTTAGATCCAGATCATGCAGCTTTTCAATAAGCCTTTTGGATCTTGTGAGTTTATAAATGTCCAATATTAAACCAACTGAAAGCTGAGTCCCACCACCTGAGTGAAAGGTGGAGGCCTCGTTCATTGGACAGTATGATACCTGTCTGTCGGATTTGAATGCTTGAAGAGCATTACCGTAGGAGTGTAGCTATAGAGTATAGATCCTTCGAACTTCCATTTTAGTGATTCTGAAATCTCTTTCCAAAGTATCTGTGCTGCTTTGATTAGTACTTGGATAACTTCTTTAATTTGGCTACAATCCATTGCCATCGCCACTGCGGTTTCCTTTGTTTTGGTGGATAATACCTGCTCCGGTTTGCTTTTCTGCAGTGGTTTATTAAAGTGTACATCTGGAATGTTTTCTAAAATAAGCTGTTTAAGGTACTTTTTATTCTGAGGTGGATCATTCACTGTATACAACCATTTTCTGTCAGAATATTTGCGTACGTTGTGTTGATGTCTCTCATATTAAGTACAACACATCGTTCATCTTGGAGATTTTGGCTGACAGCATCAACTATTTCAAAGTCTGATAGTATATTCCCAAGCCTATCTTGTATGGCCAAACCAGTGTTTTTCACTAATAACTGCCGATGCCGTTTTGCTTTATAAGACGTGATATTTTTCCACATGTAGATATTTCTGAGCTTGTAGAAATAGAAGGTCTGCCTTTTTTCTTAGAGAGGACATACTTGAATGTGGTTGCTTGTACAAATCTTTTTTTTGGCTCGTTCTGTCTTGACAGTGCTAGTTAAATTTTGGTAGCATTACTATACTCTATGTCACCATATCTGCAACGATTAACGATTATCAACACACTCTATAATTTTTGAATAAGAATGCTCTGTACATGAAGAAGTTGCGCCCTTTGTAGATTTCTGGCAAGTTATACAATTATTAATTTTGACAGACTTCGACTTGCTAGGTTGCAGATACACCATTCTCAATAACTAGTCATTAGCTTACTCCATATTCATTCTTGCAATGAAGAAATCACTATTAAGTTATAGAATGTTCTGCGAAATTTTCGCTGCTATGGTGATAATATTACTTACCTACCAGTCTGTAGAGCACTTTGGAACACACGATTTTGCGATAGCTGCCGCTGGCTGGATCTGAGGTCTGATGGAAAGCCTATTCGCATACATTCTATTGGTACCAATAGATGGCGCTAAATTTTAGCGATAATAGCAATATGGCTGCCGAATTCAGTGAACAACAAAGTCAGATTTTTGAGGCTAGTTGGTATCAAATTGTGTATTGTGGTGTTTTTGTGATTTATAAAAGAAACTATGTAAAGAGAATAAAATTCTGTGGAAAATTGAAACCATTCAAAAACAATTCATCAAGATAAATGCAAATTTGCTTTGTTGTTGTCTTGAGTATTTACCAAAATTGAACATAGATCTCGCCTACTTCAGGAGCGTTCTGACAATGGAAGTAAGCCGCCACCATATTGCTCATAAGTAAATATGAAAATAGAAGTAAGACACGACCCGCTGCTGCTGCTCAAAATTTTATATGAATATATATAGGATTTGATGGAACTAATCAATGATCTAATTAACCATTTTCATACAACCACAATTGCATCACCCTACAACTATGAATCATATTTTTTTTTTACTTATTTATTTAATAATCAGTTTCGATGAAGGCGGAAATATTGTGGTAATAAATTTTAAAAACATTGTGTGTCATGGTTTCATGGATTATAAAAATGGAGTAGGCGTTTCCTTGGACTTTTTATGTAAATTGAGTCAGAAACTAAAATTACTTGCTTAGATCGCAATTATCTATTGAATTCCGAATATATACCCTCAGGTTTGAACTGTGTCTGTGGACTTGATAATAGTTGATGAACACATAGAATGCAAATTCAAACCAAGGGAAAACTTACCGTTTCAACTCAGTTTATTTGGGTTTGTACACATATCCTTGAATAAACATCAATCTGCGATTACTCCAGGCGTAAAATTCGCTTTTCGGCTGCAAGTTGTAACTTGAAACCGAAAACGAAACAAAAAAGCCGGTGGACTGTCGTCGTCTCGCATGACACGACGTATTTCCATAAAGCGCTGTCATAAAAATATTTTATTTTGTGAAATGACTGTTATATATCAAGCCGAGCCACCCTCCTCAAAAAGGTAATGTCCCTGCCTAGGAGCGCCAGAGATCATTGATAAGGGACTTTTTAGGTTTTTTTCTTTCAGGGGGAATATGATTATTAATCATCGGGTTAGTGGACCTAACGTTGCTATCGTTCGCATATTTTTTGTTTTATTTCTCTTTTACATTGAAATAATTCTGATAGCTGAAACCATAAGTTCGTTAATAATTATATTTTAATTATTCCGTAAGTCTTGGAATTAACTTAGCATAAATTAATTTGAAATATGATAACATTATAATAAATTACTTATAAAAAGATTTGAATAAAATTACGTAGACTTATGAATAAGAATTAATGTGAAAAAAAATTGCCATAAACTTTCGTTATCTGCGTCTATCGAATGCAGTCATGTTCCGAACTCAGGATAGTGTAAAATGCATTAAATATACATCTTGACTCTGGTAAAATATGGTATTTATTTGAATTACGACCTGGGAGTTTACAGTTATATTCTTGCATTATGCCATTTTCAGGTGCTGTTATTAAACTTATTATGGGTATTGAATGTCAGAAATCTGATATATCGCCGGATAGAGCCTTGCAGTCCAACGTTATTTACAATGGGAAATTTCATGTTTGGAGAAATACCTTCATGTACCTACTTTCTATTTTTAATGGTTTTTATTTGTGAAAATTTGAGTTTATTTATTAAAATCATGGTGTTTACCTGTTTATCTCGCTAAACGAGACGTGAGACGTTTACATGAAAATCATCGTTGAATATGTTTTTTAAATATCTCTATACGTGTCCGCCACTGGTAATAGTTATTTATGTCATTAGGCCAAGAAGTGGGTCTTCATGTGCTGACCTGTGGCCGGATCCTCGGGCCAGGGAGTGGAGCTCCCCGATAGAACAAATGTTTTGTCCTTGTCAACGTTATCGAAAAGAAAACAAGAATGATAAAGACGAAAAATTTGTTCTCTCGGGGAGCTCTACTCCCTGGCCCGAGGATCGGCCGCCTGGACGTTTGGATACAATCGGACCATCTGGACCGAATGGCATACAACAATGTATCTACGCGTGACTTAAATATTACCTTTCAAAACTATAATTTAGAACTTTGTTCTATTTTTATTTGTTTATTTACTAAATTGAAGAAGTGGTCCATATTTCAAAGTGGAGTTGAAATTTAATTCCAAAAGAAAAACTCACAGTCATCCTCCACAAATACTTAAATAAATTCAACAAGCCCTACATGTTTCGAGAATATCACATCATCAGGGGCAAATTAGCTCAGATATTTAAAGGGATGGATATCATAGGCTACCAGATCATGCTACGAATAATTTCAGTTTAGAGTTTAGATTGATGATGAGATTTTCTAATCTCGAAACATGTACCTACTGCTTGCTGAATTTATTGATGTATTTGTGGAGGAAGACTTCAAGTTTTTTTTTTGGAATTAGATACTAAATGTCAAAATGATAAGATGTCACTCCTATAACTCACTGCTAATAGATGGCGCCACGGCCCCTGTATCTGTGGCGTCTATCGGGCCACAGCTTCGGACAGGACAAATGAGAACTGCGGTGTAATATTGCGGCACTTTTTCTTTATTGAAACTTGAACTAAAAGCATGAGAAAACTACTAAATTATGGCAGCCGAAAAACTGCTAATAGTCTAGGAGGCAGTGACGATTTTCGGTACTTATTTTCCCAGTCAGACAACTTGGATCGAGTTGTAGGGTAAGTAATTCTAAGCAAAATACATACATTTTTAGGGGGGGTTTTCCGATGGGTTGAGGCGCAAAATGCAATAAAGCTTACGAATGCACGGCCTTTTTTTTCTCAGTGATAAAAATAGGTCTACTAATGGGAAGTATACTGAAGTTACATAAAAAAAATTTCCGGCTAATCTGTGAGTATGAATAATATGTCTGGCAAGTGAAACATTGAAGACCCGAACATTTTCAGCCAGACTCACTTTCACTATCTGAGATAAGCCAAATTATTATTTTCATATACTTTATGTTCCATTGTAGTAAATGTGAAATATTTATGTCTGGGAAAATAAGCGTAGTAGTATTTTTCATTGACCTTGTGAACCCATCCGTAAATTTTAGCCAGACTCAAAAATTCTTGCTTTTTATCACCAGGAGAACAAACTATTTCATAGATACCAACTGGGGAAATAAGTGCTAAAAAATTTCACTGCCTCCTGGACTATAACGTCATGGATGCTGGTCTTGTCACTGAATCCACCTTCCGCTTTCATCTGACATGCGTGACAGGAACTTTTCCTAAAAACCTAAAAATCTAAAATCCTAAAATTTCATCGGACAACTATAGGTGAGTGCCCTCAGGTAACCCCCCCTGAGTGGCGCGAAGTATGAGTAGCCACGAATTGAACTCTTTTAGACTTGGCCGGAGAATAAGTACGTAGTTGCGGGCGTTGCGGCTGTGTAGTGCGCACTGCGGGTTTAAGAATCGAAACTGAGAAACGCTGGGAAGATGACGGCTTCGGTAGGGTCAAGTTATCTGGTATCAATGCCGGAGTTGTAGCGTCTGCTGACGGAAAGTTAACTGGAGCTGCAACTTCGGTTGCAGTTGTCTTTCCGGTTGATCGGTCGACCTCAATAAATGCGGGTTTCAGTCGCTCAGTGGATATGGTTGTAGGAGTACCATCCAAATCAATTTTGAGACCGTAATCATTTAGTTTTTCGATGATTGCATAAGGTCCACGGTATGGAGCTTCAAGTGGCTTCTTGACCTTATCTTCTCTCACAAAAACATGCTTGCAGGTGTGAAGAGTTTTGTGAGCGAAAGGTCGAACTCTGCAGTGGTGCGCGGCTGGGGCTGAGCGCTGGTTTCTCATCATCACCCGAAATTTTTCGATGAACATTTGAGGTTCAGGACCAACCTTCTCGTCGATGAAGTACTCGCCTGGCAATCGAAGTGTTGTACCATAAAGCATTTCAGCAACACTGGCTTTAAGGTCGTCTTTGATGCTAGCTCGCAGTCCCAGCAGTACAACTGGCAAGGTATCGTCCCAGTTACTTGAAGCTTGACACCTGATTGCTGATTTGAATGATCTATGCCAACGTTCAATCATACCATTCGAAGCAGGATGGTAAGCCGTGGTTCGGGTATGGTTGCTTGCAATGAGTTTCGCCAAAGCATTGAACAATCTGGATTCAAACTGTGAGCCTCTGTCACTAGTGATAGTAACAGGAGCGCCAACACGGCTGACCCAACCGTTGAAGAAGGTGTTGACAATGGTGTCTGCTGAGATATCTTTTAGGGGAATAGCTTCTGGCCAACGTGTGAATCGGTCGATCATGGTCATGCAGTAGCTGTAACCTTGGCATGGTGGCATAATGACAATGTCCATGTGAACATGATTGAAGCGTTCACTTGGAATATCAATCTTCAGCGGAGCATTCTTAGTGTGACGATGAACCTTACTTCGCTAACAGGGTAGACAGGTCCGTGCCTATTGTTTGATGTCTCTGTTCATGTGTGGCCAGACGAAACGCTCTTGAATCTGCTTCTTAGTTGTTCGTCCGTTAGGATGTGACAAGTTGTGCACGTTGTCAAAGATGTGTCATCGTAGTACCACAGGAATGTAGGGGCGGACACGATTTCCTGCGACGTCGCAGAAGATAGTCATTTCGGTGTTGTCAACTCTTATTTCTTTTAACTGCAATGAAGTGGTATTAGAGCTAAGCAGATGTCGAAGCTGTTCGTCGTTTGCTTGGTGGTTAGCAATTTCTGCTGTGGAAACAATAACAGGCATGTGAATTGCGTTGATCCTTGAAAACGCATCGGCAACGATATTGGATTCACCAGAAACATGGACAATATTTGTCGTAAATTGACTAACGTATTGCAAATGTCGCTGCTGTCCAGGAGATGCTTTCTCGGAGTTCTATGTAAAAGCATATGACAATGGTTTGTGGTCAGAGTAGACAGTCACGTTGCGCCCTTCAATGTAGTGTTTGAAAAACTTCACCCCCCTAAAAATAGCCAACAATTTGCGGTCATAGGCGCTGTAAGCCCTCTCAGCTTTGGAAAGCTTTTTGGTGTAGAGACCTAAAGGCTGTGTGATGCCGTTGACTGTTTGATCCAATGCAGCACCTATAGCCTTGTCAGAAGCATCGCAGCGGAGTGAAAGCTCAGCCTCAGGTGCTGGGTATGCCAGCTGGATGGCATTGACAAAAAGCTCCTTGCAGCAAACGAAAGCTTCATCTGCCTCAGGGGACCACAGCACCGGACGCTTGTCATTCTTCTTGGAGCCTGGTGGAATGAGATAAACAAGTGGAGCATGAACTTCAGCCGCATGAGGCATATTGAGTCTGTAGAAGTTCCAGGAACCAAGAAATCTGCGCAGTTCCGCAACCGTCTGTGGTTTTGGATAGGACTGTATTGCTTCTACACGTTCTGGCGGAGATTTTATGCCTTTCCTGCCTACAGTGTAGCCAAGATAAGTTACCTCTGATTGAGCAAAAAAATACTTGTGTATGTTAACTGAGAGTCCGTGTTGCAGCTTGTTCGACACTGTGCGAAGATGTGCCTCATGTTCAGTTGAAGACTTTGAAGCAATTAGAATGTCATCGATGTAAACAGGGCAAAAATCAAATCCTCGAAAGATCGAGTCCATCATTCTCTGGAAAGACTGAGCCGCGTTACAAAGACCAAAAGTCATCACCTTGAACTCAAAGAGTCCAAAAGGTGTTATGACTGCAGTCTTAGGTCGATCTTCAGGTGCCAGAGGAATCTGATGATAGGTTCGAGACAGATCTAATGTGGAGAAGATGTTGCATCCATAAAGTTGAAAAGTGAAATCTCGCAGATGTGGAATTGGGTATCGATCAGCAACTGTGACCTTGTTCAAACGCCGGTAGTCTGCACATGCGCGCCAACCACCACATTTTTTTGGAACAAGGTGCAATGGGCTGGCCCATGGATTGTTTGAAGGTTCACACAGTTGTTGTTCCATCATTTATTTAAACTCTACCTTTGCAGCCTGCAGCTTGTCGCCAGTAAGCCGTCGAGCTCTTTCCGCAACTGGCGGACCCTGGGTCATAATATGATGTTGGACTCCATGAATTGGTACTTTGCATCCTACTCGCCTTGTTACATCAAGAAATTCCTTCAAAAGGTGAAAGAAAGGGTGCTGCCAACTGACCGTACAAACTGTAGGCTGTGTAAAGTGTACAAGCTGATGTACTACCCTAGACTGCTCTGTTTTGGCATGAAGAAGTCGTTTCCTCTGAAGATCTACCAGCAGGCCATGGTATCTGAGGAAGTCAGCGCCAAGTATTGGATGAGTGACTTTAGCAACAGTGAAGGTCCAGGTATATGGGCGTCTCAATCCCAGATTGAGTGTCAGGGTGATAGTTCCAAAAGTATCGATTGTCGAGCCATTTGCTGCGTAAAGCTTCATGTTTGTTTCTGGTTTTGCAGTTTTGACAGAAGACTAGAGACTATTCTTGGGCAAAACCGAAATATCGGCACCTGTGTCCACCAGAAATAGCAGCTTGTCTTTAATTTGCAAGCGGGACGCTGTATTGTAGCCTTCGGAGACGCTTGCTATCGCCGAAGACCTCTCTAATTTGACGTCTGAGGATGTTGCTTATCCTTGAAGGAGCAAGGATTACGACAGCTGCGTGCTTTGGCACCAAATCGCTGGTGATAAAAACAATATTCATCTTCATCACGATTTCTGGAATATGTTCTCTCCCGTGAACTTGCTCTGTGTCTGGACTGGTCTCTGCCTCTGACATGCTGATCTAGATGTTGAAAGTTTTTTGTTAGGGCATCAATTCGGTCTGTGAGGTTTTCTAGAGTAACCGACGGGTCACTGTTATTGGAAATGATTGCTTAGATGCTGTTGTTGAGGCACTGGAACTGGGATATTTGTCGATGGCAAGTATGGTAGGCTTTGTGACCTCCATAATCTTATCGGCCTGTAGGGCTAAGCGTGTGAGATCCGCTACCTCACTGATGGACAGGATGCCCCTAACTTGTTCAGGCAGGTGTTCCAAGAACAAGGTACGTAGAACAGTGTCACTTACTTGGTTGCCAGCCAAATTTCGGAGACGTTGGAGGAAATTTGATGGTTTCTCGTCGAAAAACTCGACGCCTCTGAACATTCGACGTAGTTTGGAGTCATTAGTCTCAGAGAAGGAATTAATCAAACGCACTTTGAGAGTATCATATTTATCTTGAGCAACTATAAGTGAATTCTCTCATATCCGGAGCACTTCATTTTTGAATCATAATAACAGAACTACTTGAAATACAGACACGAACAAAATAAATATGGGAATTTATGATTTGTGAATAAATCTAACCTCATCGTCAGAACAAAAATTAATGGTTCGGAAATCCTCCCAACTACTCCCGATCACAGAATATGAACCGATTGCATGGAGCAAAATTGGATAGTTCCTGAACAGCTGAACTACTGTCAAACATCCGAAACAGAACACCCGTTTTTAGTTCAAAAAAATAGTCCTACTTTTATTTTTGCAAAAATTTAATTCATAATGAACAAAAAATTTAAAATGAACAAATTAGTGAAAATTATGAATACACATACATTATGCTCTTGAGAACTTGGTCAATGACGCTGCTGCCACTAATGAGAAAAAAATCGAAAAACTCTGTTGTTGTATCAATCTGTATATACTTATTCCAAAAAGAATTTCCATGAAATTCCTACAAACAATTTCCTAACAATTAAACCGCCTCGTTATTTGTGTACCGAAAGGCGTGAGTAGCATCCATTAAACCATAAAGTTCACTTACGTTTTATATTAACTAAAGCAACATCAACTAGCGATTTGATATTTCACCGAGATACGCGCATTGCTCGGTGTGATCTCTTTTCTAATTTTGCTAATTTGCAAACACCTGGGCTATATTACATCAGGCACGATATTCTGGGTTCTTTGGCATTTCACATATATTTTGTTACCTTTACTTTTATTGATTTTACTGTTTTAAGTTGAAATAAGGTTAAAAAGTTTTAGAAACACAACTTTTGATTTATTGTAAAATGTATATGCATACTAATTTTTTAAATAATTATTGTTGTGGGGGTACAATCACGTTTCAGTGTTCGAAACGCTCACCATGCATCTAAAATAAAACAACTACGATGACCAATTGCAAAGTCGTCCCAGTACATACCTACACGTTATACCTCTCTCCAATGCAATGCAATGCTACTAATGATCCTTTCGTCTCCTTGTCTTTGTTTATTCGAAGCTACTGGCCAATAATTTTAATCCCAATCTCTTTTACCAATTAACCAGCGTACAGACAAGTCTCACTTTTTATTTAATTCAGTCTTATCATTGAAAGAGTGGGTTCGATTTACGACCTGCCGACACATTGAAGTGAGATAACGACAGTCGAAAAATACCGGTGTTTCGTTTAATGGCATTTTAAACGGAACCGAGTACACTCATCCGTCGACTTATCTCGCCGTTGTATCTCTTTTTGGAAGCTACGGTAGCGTATCTTTTCGGATAGCCACCCCGTCTGATGAATGGGACTGGTTTACATTCGGATTTACAGCATTTGGGGCTTATTTTTTTTTGTTTTATAAGATTGAAATTTTTACTACCAAATACGACCTGAATTTAAATTTTATCGGTGGATGCCACGAACCCGAGATCAAATTTACAATTGATGTAATACCAAAAATTTGTGGAATATGGTAGGGTGTGCCATATTTGTGTACAACAACATAGAAATTTTTTCAATGATTCCCAAAGAAAGGAGCTAAAAATTCCCATACTGATCCTTCACTCGACATAGTGAAACAATATAAATAGTAAAAGTAAAAGTAAAATTTTAGTAGGTACCTACTTGCAAATATCCTTGCATCCAATATGCCGTTTACTCCGGCAATTTTTGGTTTGGAAGATTTACAAAGTTCAATTAGTCTTATATTTGGATTAAGGAAGGTGGTTCTAAACTTTGATGGTTCTACACTACACACGCATTAGCCCGCCCGAACCTCAGATCGAACCTGGAATATCCCTTTTTAGGCAAAGTGAAAACTTTCCTCTATACGAATAAGAACCGATCTAGAATAAGGACTGACTGCTAGCAAGGGTTTTGGTAATATCAGCACTCGTCCACGTACGATGTAATTTGAACAACTGTGTGTGAGAGAAAATAGAAGTTATTTTGAGCAGTATTTGTATCTTTCCTTGAATAAACCTTGTGCGAGTGCAAAATTCTCGGTTCCCAGACTCAAATTATCGATTCCAATGACCTCTACAACCCTCATCGATTTGTTGCACTAATTTGTTGGACACTTGATGGAACGTTATTATGAAATGCTAAAATCCAAGAGAAACTTAGCAGTTATGAACCAAAGAGTTCCAATATGATTAAAGCATACTTATAATGAACACACAAGCCACTGACGATACCTAAACGTCTTAATTCAGCACACTCTGTCAAAGGCAAGCACCTCTAATCCATCATGATTCACTAATACACCATTGAACTTCTTTTCCCTAAGTACCCATTTTAAGTCAATCACTCAAAAGGTTGCACAAGTCCCCAGGTTTCATCCCCCTTCCAGCTAGCTCATCTAATCTGGCATTTCTCCGTTCACTGTTCTTACTGTATCTCTATTTTTTTTGTGGAATTTCTTATGTCAAATTTTCTCTGAGGAAGATGTCATGAGTTTTATCTCTTGGAACATGTTCTTATCATAATCATTCAAATAGCAGTCCTGGGCCGAGATTCTAAAATCACGATTCGACACACGACTCGACAATGATACCGGCCTTGTCGTGTCGAAAGGTATAATTCCAATGAGATTTCTAACCTAGAATCGTCGGAAAAATTGTCTCGTTGTCGAGTCGTATGTCGAATCGTGATTTTAGAATCCCCGGCCTGTAGTTGATGTGTTATTCTTATTCACTTCTTCTGGATGTTTTCGGTTCCGTTTGCTTCAAACTCTTCTTTAATTCAATGAAGAAGAACAAAAAGTCAAATCTCACAATTCCAAAAGAGAGAATATTTTTTTTTTTTTTCAAATAATCCCTCATTAGACTACCATGGTTTCGGGATCCAAACCTTACACCCCATCTTCAGGTCAAAAGGCTACAAAGAACATACAAATAATATTCTACAAAATTGTCTGAAGGGTACTTACAATTAGGCACGTGGTATCAGCCCTGTTCTAACCTATTATAAGTCAAAAAAGCAACCTGAATCTGGTTAGTTTGTCAATTCCTTTGTTGAAGTTGACTTGACATATTGGTCCAGATTCAGGTTGCTTTTTTTGACTTATAATAGGTTAGAACAGGGCTGATACCATGTGCCTTAAAAAAAGAAAAAAATTTGAAAATTTTATTATGGAAATATGAAAAATACGACCTGTTATATGTTAGTGCGCGTTCACATTGACACCGCTCGAGCTGTGAGCGTTGCGCGATGCCGCTGTAGTGATGCCCAAAAATAATTTTAACATTATATTTCGAATGAACATGTTCACACTGGATCGGTGCGTCGCGAGATGTTAACATGTTCATTTGAAATATAATGTTAAAATTATTTTTGGGCATCGCTACAGCGGCATCGCGCAACGCTCACTGCTCGAGCGGTGTCAATGTGAGCGCGCACTTAGAGTTTTCGTCTTGTTGTATGGCCATTCGTCCCCTAACTGTTTTTTGTATGTTGTTGCATTTTTTACAACTTTTTTACAACTTTTTTACAACTTTTTTACAACTTTTCATACATGACTTTTAACCTGAATTGTGAGTACCCTTTAGAAGATTTTTTAGAATATTATTTGGACGTTTTTTGTAGCCTTTTGACCTGAAGATGGGGTGTAAGGTTTGGACCCCGAAACCAGGGGAGTCTAATGAGGGATTATTTGAAAAAATACAGGGTGTATCAGGTATGAGTACAAATATTTTAACATGAGATAATATGGCCCATTTCAAGCTAAAACGGTCCTATTACCCATGGGTCAATTAGTATTTTTGGAGTTATCGCAGAATTTAAACTTAGAAAAATGTTAACAACGTGACAACATTGTACAGGTATTATCTCTGCCAGGATATATATGTAAATAAAACTGGTAAATTTAATTTTTTTTTTTTTGCACGGAGTTTATTTATTTCCATCTGTTTACGTTTTGGTTTGTTATTGGCTTTCAAATAATGTAAATAATAACTTGCATTTTTATCACTTTTCTAGTAAAAATAAAAAATGTGCCGTGTTATTAAGTTGTGAATAATTCACAATATTTGCACAATTATTGCACTCGATGACATTTTTGCACTAAACATTCAAGAGAAAAATCAAATAATACATAATTATTGCACTCAATGACATTTTTGCAATAAACATTCAAGAGAAAAATCAAATAATACTTACTCAGCTACTTGCCAAATCCTTATTATGAAAATATTAATTTTTGTTAAAAGGTTCTCAAAACACTAAAATCAACACGCAGATTTTGCACACTTACACTTTCTGTATCACACAATCTCTGTAAAACGGGCACAATGTTCTTTTATCAGGTGGATGCTTTTCTTTTGAGAAACCTTTCCTTAGTTTCCCTGTAAATTCTGGTGGCTATAAATGAGCATTTTGCAATGATTCTGCCCAAACAAGTATCTGGATATTCGACGTTGGTGAATATTTTATTTTCAAAAAAGAATGAATTTGAATTACGCGCCTTTCTCAACTAGACAAGACAAATCAAAAATCAATTTATTCACTTCAACCAAGGTTCAACTTTCAACCAGCTATTCTTCATTGTGTTATGTTGCCAGATGTTTACACTTTATTTTTTCCCAAGATAGATTTTGACATTGTCAACTTTGAAACATAAACAATACCTCTTGGCCCTGATTGGTCGCAAAATGAGGTGTCCCTGCAGGTTGAAATCAGTTTCACAATGCATGTCGTGCAACTGGCATTTTGCGACCAATAAGCGGCATTGTTTATGTTTCAAAGTTGACAAGGTCAAAATCTATCTTGGGAAAAAATGATCCATAGATACCTATTTACAAGTGAAATTTTTATGTTGTTTTTTCAATTTTTTGTTACTGTTGTTGACTAAAAATGCATAATTTCTTAATAATTGAATATACTAAATTTTTTTACATCTCATAATGATTAAAATGTTCTTTATCTTTAAAATATTTCTCAAAAAATGTCAAAACTTCAAAGGCCTTTTTCTTAAAAATGGTTGAGTTTTGACCCCATGTTGTAAAAACTTTTTTTGTTCAAAATGGGCCATATTTTCACGTGTTAATTTTTTTTAGTCAAATCTGATACACCCTGTATATTCTCTTTTTTGGAATTGTGAGATTTGACTTTTTGTTCTCCTTCATTGAAAAATGAACTCATATTTGTAATCACTTCAATCTTCTTCTTTAATAGGGAACTTGCACATTTTTTTTTTATTTCAAAAATGTGTTCTACTACACTAAAGACTTATTCATACCAAATATCGAGCATTAAAAATCAGCCGTTAATTTTTTATAATTATTCAAAGTTACGCTCGGAACATCACCATTCAAAACGACCAATTAGTGTGACGTCACTCGGCAACAAAATTCCGTTGACAGTGACGAGCACTTCGAGCTTCGAGCAGGTAGATTTAGATTATGGTTATGTTATTATGTATGCCATTTACGATAGATTTGACAATAGCAATACCAGCAGCACATGACGTGGCGGCGGCGCGACCCGATTATTACTGCCTTGTGACGTCACGACCCAAAGAAACACGTTTTCGATCCCGTCATGAATTTCGAATTATTTGGTATTTTCAGTTGAAGACTTTGGACACCAGAGATAAGATATTACTTTTTTTTCCTAACTGCATCAATTATTAGGATGTTTGTTATTGTGTTTCATTACTCATTCCATTTTTAATTTAATGTGCAAGTTCCCTATTTAATGTTTATAGTATAACTTCTTGTTTGTCTTCTTCTGTTCGTTTATTGTTTTGTTCAATCATCATTTTACTGTCATTAACTTTTAGTTCATTGAAAATAACATTTCCTGCACTTACTAATTTTTTCTACTGTCTTGCATAGTCTACATCTATCATGCACATTTTTTGGCTTTTATATCCTAGTTTTGATTCTGCCCAGGAATCAGGTTAGGTTCTAAAACCACAGAAATTTTATCTTTTTATTGGTGGGTGTTTTTCAAACACATCCATCCATATACTGATGATCATTGGTAGTGTGAGAGTCTCTCGGAGGTATACTTATTAAACCTCCACCTTCACGCAACCGATCAAAGCTTGCAAGCTGTCCACCATTGTCAGTCTCATCCTGTATGAGTATATCCGCATGCTTTCGAGCCGTAAGTCAATTGTGGTCTAGCAATTGCATTGATCATCGTGATCGTGTTACTCATGTTACATCATGGTACAGTTCCGCTGTAGGAGCTAATAAATTCGGGCCATTGTCTGTCTTGTTGCATGTGACTTTTCCAAGTCAACATCTATTATTAGTAGACTTCCTTAAAATACGATAGATTCTATACATTAATCTTGATCTTCTACTCGATGCTTTATTGGTAGATGATGTCCTTTTCTTACTCTGTCTGATCTATTCAGTGGTTCTGAGCTGAACTAGTCTGACACAATTGTTGCGGTTTTTGGAATATTACAGATGTAGATAGAGTATCGGTGCGGTCTGTTAGCTTTCTGTGCTTGTCGAAGGCTCGTTATATGTCCAGCAGAATGACGCTTGTGATTTTTCTCTAGTTGAATCCTATGATTATGTGCTTTTTAACCCTCGCTGCCTCAAAATAATTTTAAAACTTGAGATCCCAGAATAGGGTCAAAATGGACCCAGATACAAACCTTTTTTTCGAGTGATTTTGAATATAAAATTTTGGGAATCATAATAAAACATGTTATTGTATTATGCTTTAATTTTATTATGCAAAAAAAAAACAACAAAATAAACTTTCTATTCATAAGATAAGTAGATAGTAAATTGAAGGACAAAAGCTAGAAATTCCGAAAACACGTAAAAAAAGCTTGCTACGACTTGTCGAGTTGGAGGGTTTCAGGATTTATCCCCAAAACCGGGTCATTGGTGACCCATAGAAAGTTTTCTGGGGAAAAATTGTTTTTTTGGAAAAATACTTACAAAGGCAATATTCTTAACATAAATTAGGAGAATTCACAGAAGATTTCTGAAAAAAAGTCGCGGGGCCGCAAGATATTCCTGGAAAATCAGATTTTGGGTCATCGCTGACCCGCTGTCGGTAAGGCGAGGGTTAAGTACTTGTAACTCAGTAGAGTGACCAGCACTAGAGCCGAATTGTTATTCGGAAATTTATCTGAGCTCGGCAGTTTCTTGAAGCTTCAACTTGATAGTTTTTTCTGGTACCTTTGTTGAGCAAAAATTAACCCTCAAACTGTTTGAAAACTAAATTTGAATAAATAAACCCCAATAGGCCTAGGTATAGTAAGACACCCTTAAGGAATGCGGCCAGCGCAACAAAGTGCTCGCGGCTACTCAGTGGTGTGGGAGTAGGTTCAATATATAGTTATAGCTTTATAGGGCGCCACTGGTTTACAAAATAAAATCCGCGGACTTTAACCTGATCTCCAAAATTCCTCGAAGATATTCCCACCTGATGTACCTACCTATCCTTTAAAAAACACCTTCACCTTAGTTTGGTTGAGGTCAGTAGGGGTACAATAAGAGTCAAATATAAAAACAATAATAATAAATCTATTTAATATAATCTGGGGGGGAAGTAGGTTTAGAACTGCAATGGCATTCCAACGGCCAGTATAAGGCAATATATGTATAAAATACCACAGTAATTATTATTAAATGTAATTGTTAAAATTACCAAAAGGTAGCATGGACCAATTTGGAATTATAAAAGACATTTCAATAAATTTGAGATTTACCAATAAAATGTTCGACCAGCTTACTGCAATGAAAGTAAAAGAGAACAAAGAATTAATAAGGAGATTAATAATATTATTTAAAACCTGTGCACGCTTATACCATGTTATACTGGGGCGGGTTTGTACAAAAATGTCACCTTAAATATAGTAAAATTAATGGAAATATACCAAGTCAAATATAAGAAATACAATTAATAATAATAGAGAAAAATAATTAGGAAATGTTAATAAATCAACGGGTACATCACCCCCTTGTGGTCCTTCCTGCAGTCTAATCATCCATTTACATTAATGTCTCATGACAGTCTCACAGCCCTGATAACAGACCCATCAACTTCTTTTAACTTCCCTTCTTAAATAGGGTAACTTTCATGTAACTCTCGGTTCCAAGTTCAGTGTTATGTGTACTCTGACACCCCAACTTTGAGACATGCAAACCGTCGAAAGAGAAAACCCCAATGGAAAGGTAAAAACCTAAAATCCCAGAAAGAGTACAAATTCTTAGAACCCTTTGGTATTTATGAAATTAAAATCCCAACCCTCAAATGGAACATAAATGAAACGATTAAAATTAAAGAAGCAAAATTCCCTGAAACTTGTAAGTTTCCTTTAAAAAAAAAAAACTTAATTGATAAGGCCATTAATGTCCCTTTTGGAAGTGACCAATGAGTTTTTTACTGACAAATTGGCTCTCTTGGAGGTCAAATTACCTTTTTTTTTTTATAAAATCACAAATATTTACAAAATTACTGATGCTAATCCAAATATTGATAACGAAAAGGTAAATTCAGATTGATAAAAACGTTTAAATTTACCTGGTTACAATTCGGGCTATTAGTTGAACAAAACGTGCTCGCTTCTCGCACCGAGAATTCAACAAAATGGGGTAGACTTTCGTCACCAGAAAACTCTGAGTGGTTGGCTTACAAATACGGGGATTTACGACCAAATCCAAGTTTTCACCCCAAAACCAATTGAGCCAGCAACCACTTGAGTTCCCAATGTCTCTAAAACCCCACAAAAGGTGGATGTTCCAAGGAACGCAGCAAAGAGGACCGCTGGTAAAATCTGCCAAACAACTTTTTGCTTGCTCACCGTGCGAATTTAAAGAGAACGATCCTTTTTCGGCAATTTATTAGGTGAGCTCATATGAAAAATTTCCCAGAATTCTATTTTTTTCCAAGATGCCCTCTGGTGCCATATTTCCAGTCTTGACCAGGAAAACGAAACAAACAGCTTGAAACAAACAACCCAAACCACATTGATGACCCAACAAAACTCAAAATTGTTATTCAATTTCCTCCCCTAACACTAATTATTTAATTAGTAATCATCATCTACCCAGTCTTTAGTCTAAAAACCATCAAAATAGCCACTTGTTCATAGATAGCAATGTTATAGCAACAAAGGTCAAGAAACCTCGGCAACAGCGCTGCCTGAAACGGATCAACAAGTTTCCCATAACCACACTTATTCGGCGAAAATAAATAACCGGGAAAATGTAAATAATATCGGAATTAAGAGTGAAACATAGATTTAACGAGTGTGAAAGTGATTTGTGATGTTGCAGAATTTTTAATAATGGAAAATACGAGACTCGTAACTGTTGCCAATTGATATTTATGCGAAAGTAAACAAACATTTTCGTTAACAGTTAGGGCTTTTTAGACAACTTTCGTAAGTAAAATAAAATAGATTTCGATCCTAACAGTAGGGCGTTATTATCCTAAAACTACCCTGTCATCTGAAAACAAAGAATTAACTCAGTATTACCCCGAAAAATATACCTTTGTTCAACACCCACATATTGTTTCGCATTCAATCATTCAATTCAATTCAATCACTAAACAATATTAATCCTCATGTATAAAGCTTCATAAATACCCTAACAAATACCTGAATTAATTACCGAATTCATTCGAAATCTCAGTTACGTACCAAGGCAAAATTTGTACTAACACCTTGCTATAAAGTGGCAAGTGTCTGATGGGATAGTAGCTCTAAGGAAAGTTCTTGTCCTTTTTGGTTTTCGTGCGTATAACCACCTCCGCGTGCTTTCAGCATTGTGAGAAATGATCATGTTGCCACGCTTTTTCGCTGATTAAGAAAAGTTTATTAAAAAAAAATAAATTTAGAAAAATAAATTTAAAAAAAATTAAAGTCGAGAATAAAAAAAAATCAAAAAAAAAAAAATAAAATAAAAATAATGAAAATAAAAATAAAATAAAAATAAAAATAATTGAATGAAGAACTTGAGATTGTAAGACTGAAGGTCGAAGTGCGTGCAAATTAAGCCCTAGCTCAGAACTAAATATTTCGGAGAGTAGGGGTGGGTTTTAGTTTTGGGCGCCACCGACTCTGAACAGATGAGTCGGACTCTCCAGGATGGTATCTGGCTTCAGGTCCTTACAATCCAAATAATAATTAATAAAAATAAAAATATTAGCAAAACCAGGCTGTGTGCATAAAACCAAATAAAAGTCAATTCAAATCAAGTGCTACAGTCGTTTATTTATCAAATGGCCGCAGACCACAAAGAACAACAATTTGAATTTAAGAGGAAAAAAAAATAAAATAATAATAATCAAGTAAATTAGCAATTAATAAAATGACCTTGTCAAGAAGCGTTAATTAACAAATACAGAAATGCAATACTATGTCATGATCAGTTAAATTTAAATGCAAAAATGTCATTGAAACTCAATAACTAAGTAACCAAAAAAAAAAAGATATATATGAAAAGTAAGGTTTGAAAATTTAAAAAAAATAAAGAGAATAAGAGAGAAAAAAAACTAATAACGTAGAATTAGTTCTCGGAACGGTTATCTTACACTTTCGTAACCAGAACTACCAATAAGTTGACATTAACCCAACAGGTTACGTCTAGTTAAGTTACCTATTTTAATAATTCATTTACCACACTGGGGCCAGCAATGAATTATTCCCTGAAATACCAAGGTGATCACCGGGTGTACAAATAGGGACAGAATGTAAATAAACAATAACAATCAGGATAACTAAAACTAGTACGATACCAAAATGTTCCCGATGATGGTGGTTCATTCAATTCACCAGATTAGTCCTGGCTACTGGTTGTGGTTAACTTGATCGATGACTTGAGTAACCGTCCGATTACTTAGGCTGGTGTCTGTTAGCCTTTTGGTTCAATTTCGGTTACAATTGAACGACTATTGTTATAACCGTGACTCGTGAGGGTAAACTTGATGGTAAAGTACAACCTCCTAAGAAAAAAACCTCGTGAAAGAACCCTAAGAGAAAAACTGTTATACACACTGTATTTGTAATTGAACTAATAGCGAAGCACTTCATGAATAAATTGAATTAGAAAATGAAACTATAATGATTAGTTCCCAATAGCAAACTTACTTGATAAAAAAAACTATAGCTCTTGAAAATTATTTTAATAGAAAAATTGAACATTAAGGTATTAATTAATTAAATCAGATGAAATCATAATAAGGCTTTGATAGCAATTGAGAAAAATGTGTCTTGAGTTTGCAAAAATTGTTATAAGGTTATGTTTTTTTTTTACCTGATGGAATTAGGGTTTGTCTACCTCGGAAATCTCCGGAAATCTGGATCGAGGTCTGGATTGAATATCCTGGAGTAGGTGAGATTATTCTCTACTCCTTAGGGCAGCTTTCAACTAATAATTGAATGGAAAAAGTCAGAAACTTCTATTGGAAAAAAGCGTGCAAGCAACTTACCACAACGACTGTTTTTTTTTAAATCCGATAACATCGGCGAAAATTATGGCACTTTACGAAAGTAAAACACAACGCAAGATAACTCAGTGTGCCATAAATTCAATTCAGAAGAAAATCAGGCCCAAAATCCCTTTTTAAGGTGAAGAAAAAAAATTAATTCTTCTGGAGGACTTGTTTCTTCCAAAGCAGTCAACGTGAAAGAGAAGGTGCTGCACATTCAATCAATAAGCTAACCTCACCTAAAGGACTTAGAGATGATTTAGAATAACGACAAACATCAACAATTAATCGATAGAATTCTCACTTACCAAAAATTGCACACAACAGCATAATCCGAGAAAAACGACAACGGCTAATGAATTATGATATTAACAACAAATAATCAACCCATAAAACAATCAAAACTTGAAGAATACAAAATAGAGTAAGTGTTCCGTTTTCAAAATTAGAGAGCTCAAGGAAGAATCGACGATACTGAAAACATCACTACTCCACCGCTGGTTGACAGAAATTTTTGACAATCAAAAGTCAAAGAAACGAAATCAAAGGGTGTGTTCCAGATGTCTCAAAGAACATCGAACCAATGCGCAACCCGGGGTACGCTAGAATTTGCGCCGAGATCAATAGCGCTCCATAACCGAACAGTCAGTACGAACGGTACACCCACTTGAAAACGGGTCATCATGATTACGGAACACAACCCACGAAATATTTTTGACACATGAATTATTTTTGTTATGAAACAGATGATCGAATTTAAAATCGAAATCAAAATATTGCCTTGTTTCGATTTAGAGTTGAATTAAAATATGGATTAAAATGAGGAAAAACCATTACAGCAAATAGAATTTGACTATTGAAAATTAGAAAATTTACAGGATCTACAACCGTTGAGATCATTGATGAAATTTTATAGAGAAAATGTTGACAAATTTAAGGAAATCTTGAATATAAAATTGAAAGTAGGTAAGAATCATTTATGCAATTTTGACCTGTTGTCTCAGATTGGAATTGGGGATGTTAGTCAAGGCCATTCTGAGCTTTTCCTCCATCATCTTGATGAATTCATTTCTGGCACGCCTCTGCGTTACCAATTCATGAACTTAGTCAATCTTATCTTCTTGATTGTCATCTATCTTCATATAGATTCTATTTAGGCGGCCTTTTTTTTAAAATGTCTGTGAGAGCTTCAGCTTCATCTTCATCAGAGGCCATCCTATTGAATCCGTGCAGCGGTGGAATGATGGTTCTGGTCTATTCTCAGATACTTTTGCTTTGTCACGCAGATTGGTCAAAACTTCTGAGTTCTTTGGATCTTCTGACCCCATTGGTTGTTTCTGAGTCCTTTAGGGCTGTCTCCTAGTTTTACGGTATGCTCGCTTAGTGCTTACCTATTATTCCTCTCAGTTTTTCGGGTTTCGTACTTCCTCCTACATCTTCGATTTCTGATAACCATGCCTCTAATTTCTCTAGGGAAAATTTGCGTTTGGCCTTCTCGGCATTGTCTGGTTATTGCGCATTCCTGAAACGCTTCAATAATGCAAGACGGCAAGGCCTCGACAGCCAGTCTCAACTTATATATAAAAAATGCCCGACATAAATCCTGACCACTAAAGACTCATCGATTACTTGAACCTGTATAGCTATTATTAATAAAATTTATTAAAAATTGATTTTGATGAAGCACATCACAAAAATTGTTATTACGGTAATTTTGTATTACACGTGAGCCCAAAAAAATATAAGCATCCAGAATTTACGACTCGCCAATTTCGAGTTTTCACAACAAACGTATACTTACTTTGGTTATTTTCAATTAACTTTCATTTATTACAGTCATTTAACTTTCCGGCTGATGAAATGTCCACCGCACACAACGTTTAATAGTGCTTATGAACCTAACTGATCTTCGATATCGAATAAGTACCCCCTGATACCGAATCTCCGCATTAAATTGAACAAGAAAAAGTGACAAAAGTGGTCGGTCAAATGACAAAGAGGAGACGTCTGGAGTCTATACACAAATTATTTGTAGCAGCATTATTTCTGGAAGAAAATCTAAACTTTGTATTAAATTTAACTGAAAATGTAAATACTTGAATAAATGTAACAGATATATAGGTACCTAATTGAAGACGGCATAAACGCTCTTTTAAAAAAAATTGTCAATTGTTTGCCAAAGTACTGAGAGCACTAAAGTATGTCGGAAATCGTTTTGTTTAAGTATTTAAACTTCCGTGGATCCATTGGCTAATAGCTTCTTTGTTCCGGCCACCGTTCTAAACTCAATGACCCAAGAAGCCATTGCCTATTATTCTCTCGGAGAACTCTACTTTATTTCACCAAATTGGGTTGTCACTTTGTGTAACAACGAAAATATAGGGTGTTTGGTTAGATACATCAATGTAGTAAGGATCAAGTTCATAGTTGAAAGCTATTTCTCTAAAATTTAAGAGTAAAATATTCTCTATCACATTTATCGCCCTTCTCTGAATATTTAGGAGTATCCTTTCCGATACATTTCCTTGGCTGGACCAAATCAGACAATATGTCTATTAGTATAAGTATGTGCAAAAAAAGAGATAAGGTACCTCTTTGGGTGGTGTGTGCAATTAGAAAATAAAGATACGAAATATGCTAACCCAAACTAACATGGTTTTTCCAAATTTATGTAAGTATTTTGATTACTTTCATCTTCATCTTTATTTATGAATATAAATTCATTGTTGCTATATTCTGACTTTTGGGATACAATAATTTTCATGTTAAGTTTAAATTATTTACTGTAAATATTTGTAATAAATATTTTTAATTTTTCCAGGTCTTTCTATATTGGAGTCAAACATGAAATAAACTAATAAAAAGGTCATAATTCCGTGTAAATTTGATAGTCATAGGTTTTCTCTAAGAAGAAGAATTTTCCTATAGCCTTTCGCATTCATTCGCTTAAAAATGTATGCCTCTTCCAACAGCTCACATATTTCTTGTTTGGAGCACTTTGGCTCCAGTTTTGGACAGATATATTTTCTCCCATCTTTAACCTTTTGGTGGTAATTCGATCATTTCGCAGGGTTTTTCAATTTTTTAATTGTTGCAGTGCTTCGAGTGTCTCCGCCTTTGTCATCTACGATATAGGTATTCAATTCAATTCAATTTATTTTATTGACCAGTAATGCATTTAAATACATATAAACCCTTCAGATCACAAACTATATATTTATATCTACGCATTTCCATTTAGCCAAAGAAAAGGTTAACAACATATCTGAAGATCCAACTGCACGTTGAAATTTTGCAAAAACTTATCAGAAGAATAATTGGCCAAGGCTACCAAGGCCTGCCTTACACGATTCTTAAACCTAATGTGATTAAGTCCCCCAACATTTTGTAGAACAGCATTGAACCAGCTCTTGCCCACATGCAACAGATCCTTCTGGTAACTTCATTATGAGAACGCTGCAAATTGGGATTGGTTCCGTGTTACCCGTTAAACACGATTGAAAAGTTAATATTGAAATTTGAGGAAGTGAGACAGTGAATGGGTAACTAAAGCAAAAAAAATAGAAAGAGAGGATTGGTCGGTGGCTAAAATCTAGAAACGGGACTTCGTGTGAAGGGTTGCCGACTAGCTTCCAATGCGGAGAGGAGTGTGGATCAATTAAATAATTAAATGTAAAGCGCCACCTGCTTTTCCCTGCAGTACACGAAGTCAACTGATATAACGAAAGCAGGAAACTTCTACGGACCTATAGCAGCACAACCTGAAATATAAAAGTAAACAAGAAGGAAGTGAAACGCTTTGCTACAATCAGGTACGGGTTTTTAATTAGAACCAGAACAGGTTTGACTCTAGAGTAGGTTCGGAGTGGGTTTTCCGAATGCCCTGGAACACTGAAAATTATTAACACTGGAACCAGAACACGAACAAAAAATCGACTAGGAGTCCTAACCTTACGTTCTAAAAATAGTATTTACAATAATTACCCTCAACTTGAGTCCCTAAATAAAGTAAAGAGTATTGTATAACACTTATAACAGCAATAATACCTGAAATGTAAATTAATAGACAAGCCTACTAAATGCAGTACCTTCGTAAATGGCCATTTAACCCCAGTGTACAAGTATTTTCCTGTATTCAGTGCAGCATGTATTTATTGGATATTAGAGAGATATAGATTATAAATTATTAAAGTTGAAGTAAGAATACGTAACCTGAAGAGCAAATTTAATATTATGGAATAATATAGGCAATATAGATAAATAATTAAAATTGAAGCAACAATAGATAACCTGAAGGGCAAGTTTCATATAATATAGATAGTATAGATAATTAATTAAAATTGAAATAACAACACATAACCTGAAGGGGTAAATTTAATATTGTAGAAGACTGTGTCGCTGTAGTGATTTATTCCAACAAGGGGTTGGTAAGGGTTGATAGGTTCCAGATATTAAGACAATTCGACACGGTTATCAAACCTGAGTAGTCCTTGATCCCTTGAGGGGAACCTGAAGGGTTGGATTGATATCTTCCAGTGTTTCCGATGGCCTGGGACTGGATCAGGGCCGCAACAAGAAGCAACTGGCCCTGGGCACTGGAGTTCAGTAACTAGAAGTAACTAAAGCTTCCAATTCTCTAGCGGAGGCTGAAGACAGGAGGTACGACTTGAAATATACAGCAAGCTTAACGTTTAAATCTTTACTCAAAGTTAAGGACTAAAGCGTGACGACTAAATAAGGCCTGAAACAAATGGACGTTATGAGACTGGGGGTGAAGCGATGGATAGGTATGTCCAATATTCGGAATTTAACCATATAATTAACCTTTTACATAGGTAATAGAGGAACTCAGAGAAGACTAATAAGTAAAACCACTTACCAAAATACTTTGGCCTTTAGGAACAAACAATTGATCACGTTGCTCTTTTTCGGCTCACAAAGAAATCCGCGCAAAGCGCTTTGGTGCTAAAATAACGGATTAGCCACCCTAGATCTATGAACTGGACAACTCAGAAATCGGCAAAATGTGCCTGAGGAATTTTCCCGAACACTTAATCGTGGAAAGTCTTCGACCTGAATGACCTCTGCTTGTCCCTTCAATGTCCTTTAAAAAGGTTGTGCCAAAACTACAAGGTGAAAGGTCCTGTGGAATTTTGATGGTAGTTGGGCATGGGTCTAATTTAATTTGGTACCGGTCATTGACCTTATTCGGAGCGCTGTCAATCAAGTGAATCTAATCGAATCAGACAATCAGCTATTCCAATGTAAATATTGGGATTTTGTTTATTAATAAATCAATTGACTATTTATTTTAACCCTACTAGAAGGAAATCAATTCCATTATTCAACCTCTTACTCAATGATTCTGGGAAGAATGAGAAGTTTGATGAAAAGTGTGGCCACAACTATTGGAAAGAAAACAGTAGCTTGACGAAGGTATGCTATTCAGTGAGGCGAATACTCTTATTTCCTTTTATTTTGGCCCAGGAAAAATCATTCCGTAACATCCGTTCCAAATCTAGTTTGAGTATTTCCTTGAGAATTTCCATATGTTCTGTGGAGATAAAAGACACTCTCATAAACAGTTAGGTCGTAGATAGTAAGAATTTGTTGCGTTTCAAATGATGGTTTGCAGTGTGCACGCCTATCAGCCCGACATACTAGTCTCAACAGTCTTTTTTTGCAATTTAAATAGTGTCTGTTAGCGTGACTCAGTTATAAACTTCTAAAAAATATGACATATCTTAAGTTGGATTCAGAAAAAGCATGACAAACTTCTTTACTGATGGAAATGTTATTCAGTTCTAGTAACAATTCTTATAGAGTGAATATTACCAATGATAACTTCTTTGAAATTTTATGTGATATGACCTCTATCCTTGAAGCTATGGGTTATTTTTGTTGAAAATGTCATCAACTTCGTTTTGTCTACGTTCAATGGGTACCAAATTATTGATATCAACTATGCTTTAATCACTCTCATGTCTTTATTCATCACTATTTTCACAGTTACAGCATTCATTTCTCTCTAGCAGGCCGAAGAGGGTGAGTTTCCTGAGATATTCAAGAATTAGTAGTTAAGTTCGCAGGTTTAAGACAAATAAGACTGCAGTTTTCTCTTTCAAAAAACTGCCCAAAAAACTTGCGAATTTAACTACTAATACATTAAGAAGGACGCCATAGCTACTTTACAATATTCAAGAATGTCAAATCGTTCACAAACAGTAAAAACAATA
This sequence comes from Ceutorhynchus assimilis, assembly GCA_917834065.1. NCBI lineage: Eukaryota > Metazoa > Arthropoda > Insecta > Coleoptera > Curculionidae > Ceutorhynchus > Ceutorhynchus assimilis. The sequence goes on along the minus strand of OU892284.1, from coordinate 8,747,841 downwards.
GTGGAACAAGCACTGATCCTTTGATGATAGTTTTTTTTACAATATTATATCCGGGTAATTTTTTCTTATGACATGTTAGATATTCGTATTTCATCTCACTTGTCTCAACTGGTTCTTTCCAATTTGCTTACTCCCTCTTTTAATCCTTATCTATAATAATAAACCAGCTTCAAATTCGAGCCAGAACCTCTCCAGCATAAACCATCTCATATACGAGATGTTAAAATACCTCGCACTCGCGGAAATCGATATGATCAAAGCTCTTGCGCAAAATACTTTGCATAATCACGGCCATTTTGGTCACCTGATTTGCCAGGATACTATGGTAATTGTCTATCAATTGCACGGTTATTACCATAGCTAGTTGCGCGTCCATGGTCGTTGCGGAACCTTAAAAACACGTATCGGCTTCTAAAAGATGGTTAATACCAGTTTTCGCCTGAAGTTAGCAATATAGATCGTGAGATGAACAGTTGGACTGCTTTGTAATCTAACCTATCATGCCGGCACAGGATTATTTTGACTTTTTTTTAAATGCAAATAATGTAGATATCCGTGGCCTTTAAAACTGGATATATTTATACTTCCTGATATATTTTTGCTTGCTGGTGTAAATCCCTGGAAGGAATATGAAGCAAGTGCAACGTATTTTGTTCTTTATATATTTTACAATAGCAATAGCTATAGAGTAGTAATTTTGATGGTTGACTGCAAGGGAAATTTGGTGTAAGTTTCCGGTTTTGGACTTCTCCTGGTCTGTTTCATCAGCACCTAATTTTTGTTTTGTGGTTTTTAATTTTCGATGATGAACCTCTATACTTATTAAATTCTCTACCTTCAACTTTTGATTTACGAATATAATCCAAAAATTTTATTTCAACCAGCTACTATTCATATTTCTATTCAGTTTCAAAAAACAAAGAAATTTATCAACAGTAAATTAATTCACTATTTTTTTCTAACAAACACTTTAATTAAAACATCTTATTAGCTTGCTGTAGGTATATCTAATTTGTAGGTGCAAAGTGCTAATGTATTCTATCGATTTTTCAGCGAGGTCTTTGTCCTATGTCCACCACAATATCACTGTCCACCACCCTTCCCGAAAGGGAAATGTCGTTTTATGTTTGTGGTTTTTTTTCAATTAAAAGATAGCCAGACGTTAATTTTAACCCAAAAGTTGTTTGAATTTTTAAATATTCATAGACGCGACTCATTATGGAGTGTAGTTTAGATAGCGCCGCTTGCTTTTTAGACTGTCATTAGATTATTCATTCATGGATTAGGATGAAATATCTAAATGGGTTTCAATAGATAAATTAATTTTTCTAACCCAAATTAGTTTTAAGCTAAAATCACACACATTCTCCTCGTGTCATCATCATGGTTATTAAAGTGTCATCATAAAACGGTGAGATGGGAAGCAACAAATTGATTTAGAAAAACAGTTAATCTCATCCTAATGATCTTTTTATCTTCTGCAGCTGGCGTACAAAGGAAGCTTTAAAAATCATAGATATTTTGATGACGGTCTACTGCAAACTGTGTCAATGTGCAAAAGTAAAAACGTATTAAGATCAAGCAGAAGTTAATTTATGTAAAACTTTATTGCTCACGATATTTATTATTAGTTTATTCTTTTTGGACTTCTAGGTGGATTTATAGTCAAAAGAAGTTACATTGTTGTACGATATACTTTATTGAACATGTTTGAAGGATTTCCGGAGTTATGGCTCTATTCTTAATCAGTCATTTTTGTGAAATGAAAATCCTAGATTTTCCTTTCACTATCTCTAGACCTAGAAAATGTATGTTCTTATGATGAAATACTTTTATTTTAAATTTTCCATCAGAATTTTTTTTTTATAAATCCAAATTTTTTCTGATAGTGGAAAATATGACATGATCAACATGAACGAACAAGATTGATTAACCTTTGTAGTATAAACCTGGATCCTTTTTAAAACCGCCGAAGTGTAACCTCAATAAGCAATCATCAAACAATTAGTTTAGGTGCCCTTACATAACTTGCAATGGCAAACTAAATGACAATTATTATTAATAATTATTCAGGTAGTTTCATGCACACTGGAGCCATGTTCGTTTTGGTCGTCTTTTTCGTCGATTTGCTCCGCAATTTTGACAGACACGTGATTTGTAAATTGAAACTGTCTGATCCAGTCGTTCTTGAAAATAGTGTCTAATGGTTTATGGTCACTGAAAACTTTAACATCTCAACATCAGCAAATAAAATGGCCAATGTTTTTTTTTTTCTATTTGTGCATATTTTTGTTCTGTTTCGGTCAAGCTTCTAGACCCAAAGGATACAGGATGACTTTCTTGTAGTAAATAAGCACCAATACCGTCCTTTGACGCATCAGTTTCAATAACCACTCCCACGAACTTAACCATTACTAAAAATCTAATTAACTCAGCTTTATTTGTTGGTGAGGCATCTCTACTATTGCCGTAATATAGTTTTTATCAATCGAGATACCAGCTTTTGAAAAAAATTTGCCTAAGAATTTGATACTTGATTGTTTGAAATGTATTTTTGATTTATTGAATTTTACGTTATATTTTGCACCCCTTTCCAGAAATAATCTTAAATTTGCATCATGTTCTCTTTCTGTTGACTATCAGATCATCAAAATACAATTCAACTACCTCGATGTCACCAAACAACTCATAACTTTTTTTCTGGATTACCTCCAGAGCTGATGAGATACCAAATGGCATTTTCAAAATTGGTATCCACTAGAAGGCGTTCTAAAGGACACAAGGCAGCACTCTCAGGGTCAAGCTCGATTTACCAATACCCATCACGCATGTCTAAAACAGTGAATTAACATTTACCTGATAACTTGGAGGATATTTCTTCTAGAGAGGGTATCAAGAAATGTCCCCTTTTATTAGATTTGTTCAAATACTTTGGGCCAAGGCATAAACGCAAATCTCCATTTGACTTTTCTACTATCATCAAAAGCATTTAACCATTCGGTTGTTTCATCCACTTTTTTATTAAGGTTTTGTTTTTCAATTCCAATTTTTGCTTTAATCGGGCATGTATTGGTAATGGTATACTATTTGTAATACCCATTTAGAATAACCTCATCCTTATTTATCAATCACGAATCAGATGAAACAAAAAATTACCAACAAAAACGAACGTCGATTGCTAATACGTCAATTTCTTCTACAAATAGGAAATTCCTAACCTAATTTTATTTGTGTGTCAAGAAGCGACATACGTTTTGTCACTAAAACGACAGGTACTTCTAAATAGGTATTAAAAATACTATATTATCCATTCACAATCCGATATCCACAGGTACAGGTAAAATTTATCACCTTTCAATGCTATTTGATAGGGAAAGGTGAAAAATTCACCTGTATCTGTGGACATCGGATTGTGAATATGATATACCTACCCTTCTAATTATTGGTGTTACTTTTTGGCACCAGGATTATCTTTTAAAGTGATAGGATAGGTTCTTGGAAATTTACCTAAACCTTCAAATACTGTGGGAAATTCATTAACAAGGTCATTAACACTACTTAAAGATGAGGAAATCTGACTTTCTACACTATCTAAACGTTTTATCAAATTTAATTTTATACAATCGCTCACACCTAGGTAACTTTTCTGCAAAGATCATCATCATAATTTTACAAGGTAAAGCAACTTCACCAACTAACATAATTTTAAATTTGGAGCTATCATAAGAAACTAATAAAATATTTGTACTATTTACAGGAACATCTAACTTAAGCGACTCAAAAATATGTTTTGGCAAAATACTTATCTCCGCGCCGGTATCCAACTTAAAAGTCTACTGAATATTTGTCTATAAATAAATTCCATGTTACCTGTATCCTCAACAGTATCAATCATTTTGACCACAGAATCAACATAAAAGTCGTCATCACTGTCACTCTGGCTGGAACTACTAGTCTCATCTTTTTTCACTACATAAACTTGTCTTTTACCATATTTTTCTTTCTTTCTTTTCGAATTTCGGATAGTTTTTTTCCTGGTTTTACCATGGTCCGTTTTGGTGTTGGGACACATTTTAGCAAAATGGTGACGTCCCTGGTATACGGCACAAGTTATATTATATGCAGGGCAAGACCTTGTTCTATGAACGTAACCACGAAACTTGCAAGTTGGTTCTGTGTTACAAGTGTTACTTTAACTGCTTGTTGACTATTTTTAGGTCTGTACTTCTCATACTTTACAGCATTTTCTTGTGACTCACTTTGCAGTACCTTAGACTGTGCCTTACCTATACTAACCTCACTCGCTCTACAAAAATCTATGCACTTATCAAGATGTTAGTTTACCTTCTCGTAATAATCTCTCTTGTGTGTTTTTATTCTAAACTCCCATAACCATTCGATCTCTGATCATGTCATCTTGTACTTTATCGCAAGATTAAGTTGAAATGTTGGTTGAAAATTGAGCAGGGTGCTGCTTTTCTGGCAGTAGCAATAAACAGGCAGGAATAAAAACAAATGTAGGAAAAATTAAGTCAGATAAAAAAAATAAAAAACTAAATCTCTAGATTTTCCCCAAATAGACAAATTCAAAATTTTCCCTTTTAGTTAAGGTACCTTCCATAGATACTGATACTACAAGATAAACCTGAGGGTGAAATCAATCAAATCCAGGAACTGTCAAAAATCTTGAGATGTTTTGATTAAAACTTTTTAGATGAATTTCGGACCTGTCTGGATTTCTATTTTAAAAATTACACACTTTTCTCCTTGAAAAGATAATAATTGAAGGATTCAAACAGAAAATGGCTATACAGGCCTCTGCCTGGATTCAATAAAGAGTTAATAGGGATGGACACACAAATTTGGTTTTCACCGACTCTATTTAGAGCAAATGGTCCAATAATCCCACACTTACAATTGATTCTGAAAACCAGAGCAGCAGTACCTATTTATTAACCCAAAAATCTGAATTGACTTACCTCAGAAAAACGTGGAACCACCAATCGGCAATCACACACAAAATGGAGGCCCACAATTATAAAAAAAAATTAAAATATAATATTTATATTTCAAAACTAGAGAAGATTTATCAGGTGAAAGCTCAACAGTGATGCGGTAGTATACACTGATGGCAAAATAAATTGAAAAATTATAAGGGAGAATCTAGAAATCTGAAGGAGAAAATTACAAAAATCAAATTTGACCTGCCTGCCAGAGCACTGCCAGAAGAAGAGGCCGTTTTAGAAACCAAACCCTGCAGGAAACCAATCTTGTGTTTTTTATACTCAACTGCGTATTAACCAGATCGACCAATCAGAAGGCTACACTCAACAGGCACAAAAGACCGTGCTCACTTAATAAATGAAAAACCATGTGGATTAAAAGAGAATAAATATAAATCCACTAGAATTATTTTAATTGTTTACAAATTACAATAATTTAAATCAAAGTTATGTTGAAAACAAAAAACCGCTAATTAATTAGGTCATTGAGCCAAAAATAATAATTTCAGAATCAGAAGTTAGAGAAAGACAGAAATATATCTAAGGTACCTGTTTCAAATAAGGCCATGTTAAGAAGTTTTATTTTTTTCCTCACATTATCCACCAAACCCAATAAAAATCACGAGCTTATATGTGTCTCGCTTCTATCACTTGAATATTAACAACAATTTATTTATTTTTTTATATAAGTGGTGGTTTTTGCGTAAAACAAAGACGCTTACCATTGGCCTTATTTGGATCACTAGGCTCCTAATAAGGCCTCCATTAAAAAATGTTTAAAATAAATACAATTATTTGTAAAAATATTATTTTTTGAGAAACAGTACACAAAATAGAACCTAAACGCTTGCTGCTTTCTAAAAAAAACAAGAATTTTAAGTCCTGGCATGGTGATCGAAATATGTCTACATACGATACGACTAGGACAAATGAACCGCAGCTTATCTTGCTTGGTTACACTCTGTTCTAAAATACATCACTTAGGTAATAATATGGCACATTCTTTAAATAAAACACTATGACGTGAGGCCAATTGAACATTTTTCATATATGGCCTTATTAGGAACATGTTACATTGATGAAAAAAAAGTGTATAACCAGAAATCCAGCAAAGATATTATTCTGTACTCACTCTGTAGGTTTCTCAATACATAAATGTCCGTGTAAAAATTACATTCGCTTCATTCACTTTATGAACATGTGTATAAACTAATTAAGTTCTAGCCTCAAAGTTATAACGTGACATATGAAATATGTGGTTTGCCATTTTTCGACACATGAGTTGCTAGGAACCCTCGCAATAAGTTTTGATTTGCATTATAGATTTCTTTTTGATTAATATCGTAATTTTTGAAAATGGGATTCAATATTAAGCAATAAAGAGCACTGGCCTTATTAGGTACATGGCCTTATTTGGGTCAGGTACCTTATTTGCTAAAAGTGAGATAAATATAATTTCTTTAAAATGAAAATACGAATGACTGTCGATGAGAAATAATAAAAATCATATTTTAAAAAATAAATCTATCCGGTACTAGATGGCGGTACCTTTTTTAATAATAGATATTTTGCATTTTATGCTGATGATGGATAGATGGCAGTGCTGATATTATATTGAACTTTGTAGATACTTTTAGATTAATCAAATTATAAATTATTATTTTGTTGATTCTGAAATGGCAAAAATACAACTTTTTAATGAAAATAAGAAGAGATGGAACACGTTACGTAAATGATAAATTTATCGTAACAAACTTTAAAGTTTATTCTATTGTCCCTCTACGGATGTGGTTACCTTCAAAAACACTTTGAGTCACGCTTACTCGAAAGTTAAATATTTCACGTTACGATGACGAATATTTGTTACTTTAAAGTTTTGGTATTGAAGAAGTAGCTAAACTTTGAGGCGCCACGGTTTCAGCAACCCTGAAACTTACCACAATGTAATGACACCATAACGTCACCAAATTGGGTAAGTATTACGGAAATTCCACTAATTCTTCTGACTTACTAGAGGTTTAAACTTCATAGTAAGTTATTCGGTACAAATTACTATTTCTTTACATAATCATAGTAGCAGTGTCGATAAGTGAGGGTTTCTATAACTTTGATACTAGTTGGGAACTTGTTGATTTTACTAATTTCCGAAGTTCCGTAAGAAAATTTTCAAATGTCTGTCCTTTTTTCTGCATAATGGAATTAAATTTGTACTTCACAAAAATCAACTTCTTTTTTGGGCACAATATTTTTCAAATTTCTCTTCAATTTCTCCCAACTTCGATGCATCTCCTTCCTCAAACGTGAAACTATTAAAAACATCAAGGCCCCCATCTCATAAGGTTCAAAAATACTGCTACCCTTTTTTTATATGGTTTGCTCGATAAACCGGTGGCAGTCATAAATACAAATAATTTTCTGCGAGAATCGCTTGCAGTTTTCAGCGATTTTATTATCCAGGACTAAAGGCTTAGGTGGTTTATATAATGCCTTTATTTTGTGTCACAAAAAAAAGATACTTTTTGCAAAACTAGCGCCAAAATGTAAGGTTGTTCTAGTTAACCTAACCTTGGTTTGTTAACACTTTCAAAGTAACCCCCAAACGGCTTGTACACAGTGTCTATATTTCACAAATATAACCCCACACCTGACACCATGTTTAATACTTGTTGTTCTGTCTTTTCTAGACCTACTATGCTAACTATAAGTCAAGTAGAGGCTTACTATATTAAACACTTCTCACTCCTATCTGCTCCTTTTTTTTAATTCTGATTGTCTGTATCTTCATTCTGGCTTGTTACTTTTATCTTGTTTTGTAGCATGATCTTCTTCCATGATTGCATAATTTTCAATATAAATGGGATTATGTCTCAAACCAGATATTTCTTCATATAACGTAACGTTCATAAGTTAATCTCGAATTTTCTTTGTCCCAAATTCCATTTAATCATCGAGGCAAGTAGGTATTCATCACCATTATAAATTCCTGCGTAAACCGTAGAAACATACTGTAAAGCTTCAGTTTTGTTACTCAATAGAAATAAAATACTGGAATGAGAAAAGTAAACACAAGATAGCTCTTATCATCATAAGCTGTTGTTGAGGTGATTGGACCACATGTGTCTATAGGAACAACTTCCAATTTTTCTTTCTTTTTTCTGACCCTTTCCTTCCTAGTCTTCTTAGGTTGAATACAAACTACACAAAATACTGGATGTTTTAAAGAATGTCCAATTTTTCTGTGCCACAACGTTCTATTATTTTCTGCGTTAACACCTACAGTCTCAAAAAAACTGACAATATACAAGTTATTCTTCAAATGTCCCTTGGAAACAATGTTCTCCCCTAAATACGAAGGTCTTCTTCTTTACCTTCGATCTTCTTACTTCAGTATCTAAAAATTTTATTCCTTCAGAACAGCTTCATTAGAACTAACAGTATTTACACTATGCTCTTGACAGTCGATCATTTCCTCAGTATTTGTATTATCTGTTGTGAATTCTATTGAATTGTTATTATCTGGTATATTTTCAATGATAACTTCTTGATCTAAACACTGATATGAGCTTTGTTTTACGTTGTCTTGCAAATTAAACTCTTCTGTTTAAAAATGTAATGGGATCGGAAAACTTTGATTTGGTTCTTTAACATATCTTCTTTTGATTTGATTAGTATGATATCTTTTTAATATGTTGTGATTATTTGGATAAAACACTAGTATGTTGTACATCACATTGCGAATTGGTTCTATGATTTTTCCAAGAATCCAATGGAACTTGTTATTTTTTTTGTAAATTTCAGCATAAATCAGATCTTCTTCTTTAAATTTGTTTGAAATTTCATTATTTTGACCATTTTTGGAGAAAATCAAGTGGAATTCTCATTCTTCTTCCTAACATATGTTCAGCCAGAGATTTTCCATCTAGAGAATTTGGATTTGGAGTAGACCTGTATACTCTTAAAAACATAAATATATTATATCTTGTAATTGTCTATGAGTTCCCCCTCGTTTAATTTTTGAAAGTGCTCTTTTAAAGGTGTCAACAAAGTTTTCTGCCTGACCATTTGACTGTGGCCAATATGCTGCTGTGCGAATATGTTCAATACCATTCTTCTGACAAAATTGTTTAAATTCGTTGCAAGTGAATTGAATTCACTGCCATTGCCTGATACAACTGTTTTAACAAATCCAAATCGTGAATATACCTCTTCTAATTTTGATATTGTAAAACTTGACGTGATTGTTTGTTTCAAAAACATCAGGCCACTTTGAATAGACATCAGCAATAATTAAATAATAATAATCGTTGATTGGACGATTATTATTATTTAAGAAAAGTTTTTGGATTAATTTTCTCCGCTTTTCCATCCATAGACGCGTTTCGACCTATATCAGGTCTCATCAGTATGGCTAGGAAAAGCGAAGAAAACCAATCCAATTTTTCGCCTAAAGGCAAATGCAAGAAATTCGAAGAGCGAATCTTGATCTTAACGCCATCTAGGACACGATAATCAACACTACAGGTATTCTATACCTGAAAACAAGCATTTCTGCTTATGGTCACTTCTTTGTACGAGTATGGGATGTCCCAGAAAATTGAGTTCAAAGTTTTTATATGAAATTTTTTCTTCAAGCATAAACTTATGTTTAACCGTTGTTTAACTGATCTGTTATGTGATTTTGCAACTTATACATTAAAGACAAAGCTATTTATGTAGTTAAGGACAAAAATTATTATACAGGGTGTCTCAAAAATTATATTTTAAACCAAACTACTCTCTAAAGAAAGCCAATAACCAAAACAACTGCTAAAAAACTATAATAACCTAAAATATCAATAATAACTACAAACATTATAACAATGATCACCAGAGACTGTTTGAAGTTGCTGCTGTTCCTTGGAAACGATTTGGATTTAATACTGTAGAAATAGGTCAACAAATACAAAAATATGCCATATAGGCCCGCAGTATCACAATTGATGGTAACCTTGTGGTAACCTGCACTGGCTATCGGACCCATATTTACGGGTTGACTACATGGAATATTCTGAAGCTTGACCAAAGGTTTCGGCTAAACCGATACATCAAACATTTAATATAAAAACTTTGAACTCATTTTTTTTAACCGTAATTTTGGTTATTGGCTTTCTTTAGAGTGTAGTTTGGTTTAAAATAAAATTATTGAGACACCCTGTATAATAATTTTAGTTCTTAACTACATATATATCTTTGACTTTAATGTATAAGTTGCAAAAACAGATTAGATAAACATAGTTTATGCTTCAAACAAAATCTTCCATATAAAAACTTTGGACTTAATTTTCTCGGACATCCCATACTCGTACAAAGAAGTGACCATAAGCAAAAATGCTTGTTTTCAGGTATAGAATAACATACTGCAGTTTTAAAAAAATCGACCGATCACCAGGATTCTAATATTTAGTGCCATGTCCTTTATAATAATCACAATAATGCATACTTATTGGACAATAAATTATTATTGAGAAAACGATAATAAAAGCCAATAGCTGACTATGATAATAATCAATTAATTAAATTAATAATTAATTTTAAACGGTAGTTAGCTATTATAGCTAAATACTACTATACGGTAAACGAATAAGTCGGTAATTGAATTTACAAAGATATTAATTAGCTAATGAAGCTAAACGATAGGGGGCGATAAAGAATAGGTAAAAAATAATAAGTTACGGTAATTAAGATTTACAAAGATATTAATTAGCTAATAAAGCTAATAGATAGGGGGCGATAAGGAAAAGGTAAAAAAGAGTTACGGTAATTAAGATGACACGTTTAAGACGCACATAGGTAAATAATTATACAAGCCTGGACGGAATCTTTGTAAAGCGTCGGAAGTTTTCACAAATTTGAGATCTGGAGGTACCAAACTGGCTGGAGACAACCAAATGATGGTTGGGGATCAACTTCTAACAGGACACAAACTTTCCTTGTAAAGGGGGCCCAGATTTGCTCTGAGTTTCCAGGACAGTGTGGTCTCAAATTTGTTAATTTTCACTTGGAGAAGTGCAGGCGCGGATTTTTCGTCCTGCCTAAGGTGCCTGAATGAATTGAAGGAATATAAGGACTCATTCATCAGAGAGAAAAATGAATTTACATACCTGAACGGCCGATAGTAACCTCACTTTCCAAAATCTTCACAAAAATCAACAATCGGTTGATTTTCCAGGAAACTTTCTACTAGACACGATCAAGCACTCTTCTGGCTAGTTAATTTTCAAGAATATGGACTCGATGGCCAAAAACAAAGATAAAGTTTTAAGATTTTTAAAATTCTAAAAATTTTGACGACCTGTTCGGTCCCAAAACAAAAGAGAAAAGGGTAAGTCAAAAGTACCCAAATTGATTCTGTCTTTTCTTTCTTCGTCTGTTAAGCTTGTCAAAATGATAAAAATGACAGCGCTACAGGTTTCTTGGAAATAACAGAATTCTCGATATTAGGTTAGGAAAACTAGTCAGAAGAAACATAGATGTCGCTAGGTGTACGAAATAGTACTTTTAAATGAGTCCAAAATAAATAAAAATAATTAAGAACAATAAATATATTTTTGTGACATTTCAAATGTTACACTACTGGAGAAATTTTTGATGGACTTCTTGAAACTTCTGCACATTGCTCGCATGTACGCACAAAATTGATAATATCCCTGTCTATATTTGGCCAGTAAACATATCCACGTGCTATGTATTTCATTCTTTCTTGTCCAGGATGACCAGTATTTAGTGATTCTAGAAGAGAATTTCGAAATTTCAATGGTATGACTTTTATGTCTACAAACATTAGACAACCTTCAACAACGGATAATGAGTCTCGTCTATAATAAAAGTTAGGTGCATAATTTTCAATATCCTTTTTGTTTGTTGGCCAATCATTCTGTACATTAGAATAAATGTTGTCCTGTTGAGTTTCTTGATAAATCATCTTAAAAGTAATTGGCAAATTTTCTAAAACTTCATCGAATATATGACAAACTTCTGATTCGATGTTGATCTGAGTAATCAAATATTCTTCATCGTTTAATTGTGTCTGACTAACTAATTTTGACAAAATATCTGCGTGACCAATATCGCTAGTTTTATTATATTCTATCTTGAAGTCATATGCTTTGAGAACTAATGCCCATCTTTGAAGTTGATTTGAAATTTCTTTCTATGAACCGAAAATAGTCTGAAGAGGTTTATGGTCTATTTGTAAAGTGAAATTTCGACCCTAAATCATCCTGTGAAATTTTGTGACTGCAAATATTAAAGCCAATGCCTCCTTCTCTATTTGACTGTTTCAGTTATAGTTCTAGATGCGTGCCATATACGTTTGATAGTGCCATTTTCAAATCTGTGTAAAATACAGGCCTCTATTCCTATTCCAGTGATACTTGCGTCGCTCGCTACAATGATAAATTTACCATAATAGCTTATTGCTCCAAGATAGGAACGTAGAGTGTTGATATCATGGGGTAGTGGCATATTTCTGATAGCTTCAGTTTTTGCTGGATCTGGTTTCAGCTCACCTTCACCTAAAATATATCCCAAATACTTAATTTTTTTGACTCCAAATTTACATTTTTGCAATTTTAAGTGAAAACCAAACTCTTCTATACGCCTTAGGACAAGATTTAAATTTTGAAAATGTTCTTCCTCTGATTGGCTTGATACTAAAATGTCATCGATATGCCGTGGTTCCTCTCAGACCTGATAACATGGTATCCATAACTTGTTGAAAAATGTCTGGGGCAACTTTTATAGCAAATGGTATTCTATTGAATCGAAACAATCCATGATGAGTGTTTATTGTTAAATATTTTCTTGATTCTTCACTGATTTCAATTTAAAGGAAAGCATCAGAAAGGTCAATGATACTGAAAATTGTAGCATTTTGTAATTTTGAAAAAAAAAAATCCGACTGTTGGAAGAGGGTAATGATGTGGTAGAAGTGCTTCATTGAGACCAGTAGAGTAATCCCCACATAATCCGACATTTCCGTTTTGTTTCTTTTTAACTACAATTGGACCTGCCCAATCAGAATATTCAACTAATGATATGATATTTATCCTTGCAACATTTTAAGTTTTTGGTTAACTTTATCCATGACTGGTCTTTTTGCTTTGAAAATAGAAACTGCATCTTCTTTTATATTAAGATTAACTTTGGTTTTTTTACAATTACCTAATGTTTCTTGAAAAACTTTAGGAAAGGCTGATTTTAATGATTCTGTATTGATTGAAAATTGGGTTAATTGCAGACTGAATTGAATGGTATGTTCCAAAAACCAAATTTTGTGATCCAATCTATACCCAGTAAATTGAGGTTAGGTATTGAAGTGATGAAACATGCCAAATTGTTGTGGTTCGGATTAACTACAACAATATTTGTTCTTGAAAAGATTCTATTAAATTAACTAGTAAAATACAATGACAATCAATATGACCATAGACTAAAATATATAAGGGGTAAATAGACTGGACTCTCCAATGTTGATATATCATGTCGTATTTTAGCGCTCTCTGCCGACTGAGAGTGAACTATAAGTACTAGTTCGGTCATTCTCCGAAAGATGGCACTTTGTTATTGATAGTTTTTTTTTTTTTATGGATATGCGCACTCGCAAGGAAATGTCCTATCACGCTCGAGAAGCGGCAAGTGCGCGGAAATGTCGGTGTATGTTGGTCTTGAAACGGTTCAGGTTGTAACCTGCAGGGAAAACCATCGCAGGGAGTTTATTCCACAGCGATGCTGTTCTCCAGAGATATGAATTCTGATATAATGAGGTTCTTGGTGCCTCTAGTTTGACAGTAAATTCATGGTTACCGTCTGTTTGACGGGTTCGCCTGGTAGGTGCTACTCTCGGTGGAATCATACGTGCCAACTCTTCAGAGCATTTTCCGTGATAGTACCTGTAGAAGAGAGATAAATCGCCCACAGATCTGCGATGTTCGAGACCATCCAAGTTACGAGTAAGTGCGGGGTCATTGATCAGCTTGATAGCTCGTTTTTGCACGGTATTCAAAAGCATTAAGGTATGTTTGGGTGCTGCACTCCATATATGTGAGCAGTACTCCATAGTTGGTCGAATCTGGGCTTTGTAGAGTGTCAGCAATTGGCTTGGTGTGTACAGATGTCTTGTACGAAATAGCACCCCCAGCTTTTGGGAGGCCCTTTTAGCAATATCTGCCACGTGACTGTGCCAAGACATGTTGGTCTCTGCAGTAACCCCCAAGATGTTCAACTGACTCTGTAATGTGACAGCACTTCCAGATAGCATGATGTTTGGCTCACCGGTGCTGGTCTTTTTTGAAAACAGAGCTGCTTGGGTTTTCTGCGCGTTGAACTGTACAAGGTTTTTGTTACCCCAGTCCTCTATTATCTCCAGGTCGTTATTTATCTGCGATTTTTGAGTTAGTCTAAGATGATGGAATTCACGTGCGGAAAGACCTGTGGGTGGTATGAGTGAGGATACTACATTGCCATCGTCTGCAAAGCAATAAAGTGGATTTACTGTTTTATCTATGAGGTCATTTATGTAAATCAGAAAAAGAGTTGGCGAAAGGATTGCTCCCTGTGGCACACCAGCATTTATTTGGTAAGAGTTGGAGTTCTGGCCATCCAGTGCAACATAAATGGATCTGTCCTTTAGGTAACTTTCAAACCAAGTGCAAAGTTTCGGCGATAATCCCATTGTTTTGAGCTTGTTGAGCAGATTTTCATGCCAAACTTTGTCGAATGCTTTAGATATATCTAAGGCAATTGTTCTTGTTTCACCCCGCAACTCAATCGCTTTTTGCCATAAGTGAGTGACGTATGTAAGTAAATCGCCAGTTGACCTATATTTTCGAAATCCGTATTGCTTATCGTTGATAATTTTGTACTTTTCCAAGTACTTGGTTAGGTGATTGTTCACAACTCTTTCCATTACTTTTGATATCACCGGAAGTAGAGCAATTGGTCTATAGTTTAACGGATCTGTCTT
This sequence comes from Ceutorhynchus assimilis, assembly GCA_917834065.1. NCBI lineage: Eukaryota > Metazoa > Arthropoda > Insecta > Coleoptera > Curculionidae > Ceutorhynchus > Ceutorhynchus assimilis. The sequence continues at coordinate 8,732,835 of OU892284.1, read as the reverse complement.
TTTTCCTTTCTTTGGAATGGGTTGTACTGCGGCAGACTTCCATGATGATGGATATACTCCTTGCCTGTAAGACAAATTGAATAATTTTGCGAAAGTTGGGGTGAGTTCGTTGGCGCAATTTTTGAGTACTATTGCGGGAATGCCATCCGGACCCATTGCTTTGTTTGTATCCAGCTTTTTTAGGGATTTTCGTATTTCTCTGTGACAAAAGGGTACCTCTGGCATACTATGGGAAACCCTTTCAATGAACGGTGGAGTTTTTCCGTTTGGCACTGTTAGGTTGAAGTTGGAGGAAAACATTTGGGCAAGCATATTGGCTTTTTCCTATGATGTTGTGGCTAAGTGATTATTTTTATCTGTAAGTGGTGGTATGGATGACTTGGTGAAGTTAGATCCAACAGCTTTTGCAAGAGACCAAAAAGATCTAGAACTACTTGGACAATTCAGCAACAATTCAGTTCACTGTAATTTTTACAGTAACTCGACAAGACAACCCTCTTCAAACAGTGGCGACAATGGATCGGTCCCGCCGCCATATTCTTGCAAATTTTTGATATGATTAATATAGGATATAAATGAATATCCCCTCGGATATCCGTATTTATCATAAAAAATTAAAAATAACGTATTTAAATTGTAGTCAGAGAAATATGTTACCTTCAAATTTTGATGATAGATATCCATTTATATCCAATAATTCCTATGTATTCACATTTTAAATTTCAAAAATATGGCTGCGGTGTCTCTATTCATCATCGCCACTGTTTGCAGAGGTTTGTCGAGTCCCTAGTTTTTCACAAGAATAAACACAATCGAAAGACAATTTAAATTTAAATTTTGGAATGTCAAATGAACGAAAAGGTCAAATGACAATGACATTTTTAATGAAGGTAGATTCGGTATTTGTTTCATTTTCACTGTCATAACCTCAGTTTTATAAGACCAGCAGAGCCATCAGCGGTCACGAGTGAACTAAAAAAGCTGGCTCAAAGCGGTAATATGAGTGCGCTGACCATGAATATGACAAAAATTAATCTTGACTTGCTGGTAAACGTACTTTCAGCTATGTTCTGGTACTGTTTCCTGTTACACCGAAGAACGTTTATGATTGCATTTTCCCCGACTGCTTGAATTGTGATGCACTGGTTGCCTTGCGACAGAGTTAGGTGAAGCCAAAAAAGTATCTAGGTACTACTTTAAATAAATAAATGTAAATAACCACTTTATTTGTGCAATTCTTTATAAATATTCACTAGAAAATGCATTGTTAATAAAAATTACCCAAACATACTCAACAAAACTGTGCCATATTCATCATGTCTTATTCGAAACAAACGGCCAATTAGACTTCAAGCATCTTTGTAATAATGCATGATGATCATAAAAATATTTTCATATTCTTTTCTTTGCTTTAATTGGCGTAAATAATTATCTTTTTTAATTGCGTATATCATCTCTTTGTTTATTGCTGGATGGCGTTTTCTTTTTTTTTTTTACACGGGCGATTTAAGGGTACAATTTGCGATGCAATATTTAAACTAAATTACACGCTTTTATTTCGACCTTTATTTGGGAGATGTAGCAACTGCTGATCAATGCTTAATGTGTGCAGTAAAAAAGATTAGTAAGTTTATTATTAACCCCCTTATATCAAATGCATGAGCTGAACTAATTTTCTTCAAGTTTGTGTGAGTATAGAATTAAATGTTTACCAATAAAAATTGGTCTAGAAGGGCGGCGGACCAATCGTATAGTGTAATTAGGTCCGCGGCATTTATGTAAAAATATTCAAAATAGTTCTTTCGTCCCAAAAATGCCCCTATTTAAGATCTAAAATCCAACCGCTGCGAGTCTAATTTAAATTTGGAATACGACGTTCTTCGGGTCCCGCTCTCTGGAGTCCCAAATTAACGTAAAACGTTTCGAAAATGTCTGGGGTACCTTGGGGAACCGTTAATTTGGCGAAAATAGCCATGTGTCGTAATGATACAGTAGCGGACAATCGAGACGATGTTATTATTTTGTATTTGTAGCAATTTTGTAAGCAAATGTGCGGTTTCAAGTATTCGTCGATTAGGCACTTCTGGGAAAAAATACAGAAGCATTTGCATCGTAAGTGTTCGCGAAAGAAATCTTTTCAACCCTTCTGCTCGTGGACAATTTTTGTTTAGTTTGCCTTTGGTGATATCCATTTTAAAAAATAAATTAACGGATTCAATTAACGTCATCTATTTTTGGTATAATTGCATTTATTAGTTCACAAGTTGCAGATGCACCTAGGCCGGAACATCTTGTTTTTATATTATCACATAATTGCTTTTTATAGAATTATCCGTGAAATGCAAAATTTATTCAAAAATTATCACTACAATCAGCAAGAAGTGTTTCCGATGGATCAATTTTGCCGATAAAAAGACCCATCGACATGGGACATGTTATATTTTTGATATATATTTATTATAAAGCCCAAATGACGGGGTACCGATGTGATAATGTCATAAAAAAAGTTCTTATTTTGGGCCGGATTAGTACATTGGAAAAAGTTGGGTGCATAAAAAAAAAACCATCAGCTGTTTGGACACTTGCTTTGTCCCATCTGCTACACGTGCCGCAGCATGCCAATTAATAAAAATTACACTAATTAATACTATGGGTTTTTTTTTAATTGGTGCAAAATTTAATTGGTGTTATTATTTTTATTTATTTATCTGGTTTTTATTTAAATGAACTTGTTGTAACCGTATTATCTTGTCACCTGACTTGGAACCACCAAGGTAGGAATGTGCATAAGTTTTTCTGAAAAATATTTAGAATTCAAAACCAAAAGCTATTCAGTTTTGGGGATTTGAATCTTCTTTCTTAGCTTGCATACGTCCACTCCTGGATATAGGCCTCTTTCAGTTCCCTGCATATCGTCCTTTCTTGTGCTATCTGCATCCAGCTTTTCCCTCCTCATTTCAAATTTCATTTCGGAGACTGATTTTTAGCATTGCTTTCTATATTGCAGTCCGTATGTTGCTTCTGGCAGTATGCACGCATCATACACTTATCGCTACAGGTTGATGGGGATTTCTGGTTCTCGAAGTATGGGACAAAGTTTTCCAAAGGCTGCCCATATTAATCCTGTGATTTCTGAGCTATTTCAAGGAATCTTATTGAAAAGATACATTTGACATGTGTGTCTTGAGCAATGACATAACCATAGAAAAGTGATTTATAAATTCTTAAATAGAACATTCACTGGGTTCATCCCCTTCACTTTTTGTATTAGTTCGTGACTACACCGCTGTGCGCCCATATCGACGTTTCTCAACGTCCCCCTCGTTTTTATTCTAATCTCTGACTTCACCGATGAATTAGCTATCTTTGTTTAGTGAATAGAAAATCACAATGACCGACATAGAATGGTGGATATAAAAACCAGTCATAAAAACGGGTTACATTTAACATCATAATGCATATGCCATCTTGTCATCTGAATTAATTTGTTGAGTGCATCGTCGTTGATTGTTTTGAATTCCAAAACTGTGAGAGAAGTGATAAGTGCATCACAAGCAGCCGGTTTAAGAGTTGTTGTCACAATGTGTGACCAGGCGGCAAAAAATTAATCGGCTAAAAGCGAATTGCAGCCACAGACCAGGAAAATTTACATCAAAAACAACACAGAAACAGAAATTTAGGTTTTGTTGGAGATAAAAAACCTAGAAATCGTGCAGATTGGAAAGTGTTTCAGTCAGCTCATGAGTCAGATGCGCCAGATCATCTAGATTATAGAATATTTTATTCATTGAGTGATTCTCATATTAAATATATGAAAATAAAATGTATAAAATTTTAGTTTATGAAGTTTTGGAGCACTGGCACGCACTGCCCTATTTTGAAATAATTGAAATATCAAACCAGTCATTTAAAATCGAGATTCAAACGGCCCGCCAAATATTAGTTCAATAACTACACCGCTATGGCAGCACCGTCGGAAATGTCACTTGGCAACTACAACAGAAGTGAGCGTTCTATATCAAGAATATAAATTACTTTTCTATGGACATAACATAAAACATAACCTATCCACTAAATTACAATTTTCTTCTATCAAACCATAGACTATTACAAAACCTACTCACTACATATCCTCCCTAACTTTAGATTTGAAAGTTTTAATTTTCAAAGAACATGAAAATAATATTTCTGAAAATACATTTTGAAAACAAAAATAATTCGTTGTAGCATTTTCAATTTCTTATTTAATATGCTACTGTGTTTTGCTCTAGTAGATATGATTCTATATGGAACTATAAAGAAATAAATGAATGAACATCTATCTTTTCTGTGCCCCGATTTTATTACCTTGAGTACTGCCTTCTACTGAAAGTTTTTTAGCTCAGGTTTGCAAGTTTGGTTAATTGATCTAGGAAGGTTTGATTCAGTACGGAGGGCCCGCTGTTATTGATTAGAATCTTATATAAAGGAGAGATTTTTTCATCAGCTCTGTTTGCAAATCCAATTAATAAATAATCTGAGGTTATGATAAATTGTTGTTTACTTCTTTTGATTTTTCATTTCGATCATGTCATTGAACAGCTGTTTTGTCTAGGCGTTTTCTTTAGACCTGTTCTACCTTTTGATATATGTTCTATAGGCATTTTTCAACATTCACCAGTCATTTTTACACAACCAAACTTCCAGTTCGTATTCTTGGGGTGAAACTGAACACGCTTTTTTCTATAATTTTTTTCAATGTCAAAATTAGAAGTTTGACAAGTGAAAGCCTTCTTCCGAAATCTAAATGAAGAATCAGCCCTTTTGATCTTGAGACTCGATACCGAAAAGGTTGGTGCCAGGGAACTCAAGGTTTAGACTAATTTCTTATTGATAATTGTCTGGAGTCGTCCCTTGGTCATTTTGGATTTTGTTTCGGTAAGTTTTGAGATTTTCTTCAGGATTATTAACCTACAACACGTGTTTCGTTTCTTCAATAGGACTGTTCCGAGCAGCTTTTGGAAGTTTAAGACTTCACCTTTGGTCTAGAGTATCCCTCAATTTGAGGTAAGATTATTTCTAATATTTGGGGCTCGATTTGTTTTTTATACGAACATCGTTATAGGGTCCTAGTGCCAGGTTATACTTGGAAGACTCTAGGCTATTCCTAGACAGCTCCTAGGCTGTAATTAAAGAGATTCTAGACTAGATCCAGATTGCTCTTAGTTGGGCTTTGGTAGCCTCCCTTCAGCAACCCTCTTGGTAGCACTCTGATTGAACCACATTGAGTTCTACGTCTACGACAGATAAAACGTGGATAGGACTTCCATAGGACTCACTCACCATATAATAGTCGGAACAAATTTAGAACTGCAGAACTGCTAACTGCTTCTGTCTGGATCTACAGTGAGACCAAACATGTAGATAACCTCACTTTGGGAACTTCTAAATTTACACACACACCTTTGAAGATAATCAACACTTGTACACATGTAAGTTGCACTTTTTACTATTTAGGCAAATCTTATATAAACCACTTGATACTGATTTACGTTTGGTAAGTGCCCCTTAAATAAAATTCTAGAATTTTACCCTGAGGTTGCCCTAACAATAATTTTCACCTTTCTGGTGTTGAATTTGCCTCTTGGTAGAGTGTAACTGATATTGTGGTTCTAATCTTTCACAAGTGTAAACAGACAGTTAAAACTGTTTATTTAAAAATCAATATTTTTATATATTATTTACATTCTTATTTTTTTTTATAATCAAATATTTATAAATTGGTACAAGCATTATTCTAAACACATTTTTAATAACCTCCTGGCTATCCCTATATTTTGTTATTATTTTTAATAAAGAAGCCAGATACATTATTGTACCTAATTAGTTGTTTTATTGATAAGCTCTCCAATTGCACAAGTTTTGTTTATAACATCATTAAGTTATCTTCCTAGTTAAGTCACAATTAACTTGGTGGCGCCCAGAGATAAGATGTATACAAGGAACCCATAGACCCATGGCCTCCGAACTGAAGCTGACTAGCCGTAGCAGTATAATTAGGCAATTGCCAAAATAAGTACGTTATATCGTCACTTAATGAATCAGAATAATTGGTCTCATAGTCTTTCAAATAGATTGGCCTTCTCGAAACTCTTGATGGACGCATGTTGTCGCAAACATGTGAGTGTTCAACGGCTTGAACTTCTTGAATGTCAGGGTTGCTCGAAATGACCTGTATGAAGTTATCATATTCAGTTAGGTCACTAACTGAAAGACTGTCTGCATCTGTTATAGGTGTTTCACGAACAAGATATCGTCATCTGAGAGGACTTCCTGAGGTTCATGCATATTTGGATCTTTGCTAGAAAGTGGTGTTAGCGAACTTGCTTCAAGTATAGTAGGTTGCTCCTCGTTAGGACTAATCTTCCAGAATACTGTTTTCGTTGGGATGATAGAAATGAGAAGGAGTAAATGCATTTTATTTGGGAGGGTTTGACGGATGTTTGAGGACTTTACTAGAAATACTAGAATTCAAAATTTTGAACAACGATACATTTCTTTTAACATATTTTCCTTCTCTCTTTGCCAAAATTTAGATTATTTTGTATGTTTTTGGGTCAAAAACGGAGTTAGGCCGTTTCTCTTTAATTGTTAACATAAAACTAGATCACTGATCTGAAAGTTGTATATTCTTGTATGTCTCTGTTGATCTGCATATTCCTTTCGTTTTTCTTATCAGTTTTTGCTATGTCTTCATGTAGTTCTCTACGTCTTTCTTGCTGTGTGTACATCGGTTATAAGTTGTTGATTTCTCTGTTGAAAACCAGTTCGAATGGGGGCTTCTCTGTGGTGAAATGCGGAGTACTTCTATAGTTTAACAAAAATTGATTGATTTAAGAATCAAAGTTGCTGGATTCTAACTGTGCACAAATTGAAGGCAGTGGCGTAGCCAAACCAAACGAGGACGTCGGCGAGATCCGAATTGCGAGACCCTTTTTAAAGGGCTCCATACACTACGTTTTTTTTCATCGGTTTCCATCTCCACGATAAAACACGTCGTTCCAAAACCCAAGTGTGTAGTAGAAAAACACGACGGTTTTCTAACCTTAAGGGCCCCATACACTACAATGAAACACGACGGTTTTAATCGCCGCGATGAAGCACGTCGTTCCAAAACCGAAGTGTGTAGGGCCCATACACTACGATGAAACACGTCGTTCCAAAACCAAAGTGTGTGGTAGAAAACCGTCGTGTTTTTCTACCATAAGGGCCCCATACACTACGATGAAACACGATGGTTTTCATCGCCACGATGAAACACGTCGTTCCAAAACCGAAGTGTGTGGTAGAAAAACACGACGGTTTTCTACCACACACTTCGGTTTTGGAACCACGTGTTTCATCGTGGCGATGAAAACCGTCGTGTTTCATCATAGTGTATGGAGCCCTTTATGTCGGGTGACATTGGATGGATCCACGAGGGGGGGGGTAAAGGTAGTAATTACCTTAAGTAACTTCAAAAATAAAAAAATTAAGACAGTTTAAAATAATGTTAAGATAAAATGACCACCCTGTACAATACAGCAAAATACTGTACGTATGGTCACCCTATTTTTGTGTCTCGGTCGGTTGCCAGTAGTGAATTCTAAGATATTAAGAAGTTTCGTATCGGAGTGAGTTTATTTGTTCCCTACCTTTTATTTTGGGAAATCGAAAAGTGCCAATTTTCAGGTTCGGTAATCAATTTTTTGCGAGGCTCCTTAGAGCGCGAGGCCGTCGGCAGCCGCCGACGTCGCCGACGCCTAGCTACGCCACTGCTTGAAGGACTTCACAAACCTCTCTACCATATCGTTTGCCTCTGGTCAGCATGGAGTTATTTTGATGTGTTCCAAGATCAGATAAGAATATTTTTAATTCACTACCACAAAAATGTGAACCATTATCTGACTTTATAGACTTCGGAATTCCAAATGTAGAAATTGTTTTCTCAAGTGTTGATTTCAGATTGTGGAAGCTTGTAGATGGAACAATTTCTGCTATCGGGTACCTTGAATATTCATCTACTAATATGAAGACATATTTCTTGTTCGGGAAAGGTTTAGCGAAATCTATATCAAGTTGCTGAAACGGTTTATCAGGTAATGATGTTGATATTATAGGATCTCTGAGCGAAGTAGCTGCTTCGACATGACAATCCCTAAATGACCTTTATGTACTAGTTCTATTGTAGGAGTTTGTAAGGATGCTGGTAAAATTATTCGACTACCTCGTAGTATGATGTTATCTGTCACAGTAAATTCATCTTTTATTTTGCAGAACAGTGATATTTCAGGATTTGTCCAGTTGCTTCTGTTATGTTTTATTGTGTCAATGAGAAAATTGAGTACTTTATCATGTTCAGTAGCTTGTTGCACTTGTTCAATTGTCATAGCTTTGGGTAATGAAGACTGTAGGATAAAATTTACAATATGTTTCTATTTTGATATCTTCTAGAGCTGAATTAAGTACAGGGCCGGACTGGCAGGCCGGGCGATCGGGCGCAGCCCGATGGGCCGGGTGGGTTTTAGGGGCTGATGGGCCGGTCGGTTCTGCGACGATCAACCAAAAATTGGATCGATCAAAAATTAAATATAAATAATAAATAAATTTTTACACACTACCGCTCTAATTCGACGTAGAACCGCGCGTTCGGTATTTTGATCCGAGTTCTCCGAGCTTGAATTTACCGTTCGAATCGTTCGATTATTAAAAAGTGTGCTCACTGCTCGGTGTAGGGTGTAGGCTCAATCGCGTTCGTTAGGATTTCGAGCGCTCTGATACTCTGATCTCCGCCTCAATACAATACCGAACGCAAGCTAAAAAGGCAAGCAGTGACAAGAACAAGAAAGGTTGAATGTAGTAATCAGCCAAGGCCCAAGCCTGCCGCTTCGTCGTACCAGTCACCGCTTGATAATATCTTTCATCTTTCCATGAAAATCCACGAAAACCATTAACAAAACTGGACTCCGCAGCGTACCTGATTACCATAAATAAATTATTTAAGGTAAGCAAAATTTTTGTTGTTGTTTGAGTTTGTTGTAGTTTTAGTTTCAATATTGGCCCTTGGCTTAAATCATCTGTGTGTGTGTGTGTGTCTGTGTAGGTTATAGGTTATGTTTGTGTATGTTTTTAAGGTTTTCACTCTAATTAAATTTCTTCGATGAATTTCAATTTCAAGCGAATGATTAAAATAAATGTATTTACCGCAGTAACTTAAATGTAATTAACTTTTAATTTTTATTATTTTCTTTCAGTAAATATGTTTGGTGGTAATAATAATAGAGAAAATGAAAAAATCAAACAAACGAAAAAAAGAAAAGGAGGTGCGGAAAAGGAAAGGGAAAAAAAGAAAAGACTTTTGGATAAAAGCGCGGAGAGTTGCCATACCATATCAGAATTATTTGCTGCAAAACAAAGATTGGTGAATTTGCAAAACGCCAAAGATAACGAGGCATCAAAAAACAAAGAAAGTGTTGATGCTCTTGAACTAGAAAACAAAGAAAACGACATTTCTCATTCTCAAGAATTTCAAGAGGCACCTACAAATACAACTTCAAATTCAAATGAAGAGGCAACTGATGAATTGACTCCTTTCGAAATGGTTGAGCAAAACGTAGTATCTCTAGCTTCAGCTCCTGTTAGTTCTTTTCAAGAAAATGTGAATGCAAAAGCCAATGATCAACAGGAAGAAATCAGCGAAGGTGAAGATAGGGACCAGGTAGAGGTTTGTTCCTTTAAAAAACCATCAAACCTAAAAGAGCTGCAACTGTTCCTAAACAGCCACCCTCAACAACCCATTGACCTTGTTGAAAGTAATTACAATGCCCGTTTAATATATTTCAGAAAATCTGGATCTAGAAGAACATGGGTAAGTTTCAACAGTTCAGAAAAAATGGTTCACTGTTGGGTGTGCTTAGCTTTTGGTAGAGATACTGGGGTGAATAGTTTAGCTGCTGGTATTAATTATTCTGTAAAACATATATACACCAGACTTGAAGAGCATGAATCAACTAAAGGCCATATACTCAGTACCGAAGCTTACTTAATACATAAGAAAAACAAAGATGTGCATAATTTGCTTTTTTCAAGTGCTGCTGCAGAAAGAAGAGCTAAATTAGAAAATAACAGGAAAATTCTAGAAAGGGTGATCGAAACCATAAAATTAGTTGGAAAACGTGGTCTAAGCTATAGGGGCGATAGCCAGAATGAAGCGGCATATTCCTTGCTAAATGAGAATATAGATCACGGAAATTTTCTAGAAATTGTCTTAGTAATTTCAAAATTTGATCCGTTATTGCGAAAACATATTGAAGAAGTTGCGGTAAAAAGTCAAACCCGTCTTCAAAGAGTAGGAAGTCATTCAAAAGGCAGAGGTAATTTGGTAACCTTTTTGTCAAAGTCAACGGTCAATAACATAATAGCTGCAATATCAAGCCTTATTATGCAAAAAATTGCGATTGAAGTGAAAAATGCCAAAATATATTCTATACAAATTGATACTACTCAAGATATAAATGTAGTTGACCAATGTTCTATAATTATCCGATATGTGAAAAGTAATAAAGTACATGAGCGGTTAATTAATTTAATCAATTGTACTTCCAGCAAGGGAAAAGATATGTACGAAATGGTGGCCTCATGCATATCTCAGTTGGGGCTTGATATCACTAACTGTATTGGTAACTCAACCGACGGCGCAGCAAACATGCAAGGGCAGTACAATGGTTTCACAACATGGCTGTCAAAATTCTCTCCTGGCCAAATACATGTCTGGTGTTATGCACATGTGCTAAATTTGGTGATAGGAGACGTGACAAAACTGACAGTTCCGGTTATTTCGTTGTTTGGACTCCTAAATAAATCAGCCGTCTTTGTGAGAGAATCGTATTTAAGAATGAATGTGTGGAAATCAGCGTCAACAAGTAGTTTTTTGAATGTAATCGGAGAAACCAGATGGTGGTCCAAAGATAAGGCACTATTAAAAATTTTTGGTGATAGTAACGGGATCTTCGTGCAATTATGCGAAACATTTTATGAAATAGCAGAATCTCAGAGCTTCAATGCAGAGGTACGATATACAGCACAAACTCTTCTTGATGGATTTTTGAAGTATGAGACGGTTATTACTTCAATTTTGTTCAAAAAAATTTTCATGCTAACTTCCCCACTTTCGAAGTATCTGCAGACGTCAGGAATGGATTTGTTACAAGCCTACCGCATGGTCGAAGATACGATAAAAACCCTCAAAACATTTTCTCGAGAGTTTGATAAAGTCGTGGTAGAAACGGAAGAATTTATACTCAAAGTGAATGGGCACTTTATGGAAAAGGAAATTCCGCTGGAGGTCAACAGAGAAATGTGTGCTAGAAGGAGAACACGAAAAAAGAAATTCCACGATGAAAATTGTGAAGATGAAGCACTCCAAAATCCAGTGGACAAGTTTCGAGTAGAAGTTTTCAATGTCACTATGGACAAAGTAATTAATGTCTTAGAAGCTAGATTTGGGAAGCATAAAGAATTGTATGAGGACTTCGAGTGCTTTCACCCTTCAAATTTCTCTAAACTTCAAAGTTTCTCGACAAACATTCTCCAAAAAGTTTGTGAAAAGCTAACCAAGTTTTATCCTGATATCATAGAAGATAATCTACAAATGGAACTTTTAGATTTTGGTTCCAAGTGGAATACGTTATCATCAGCATTGCCAGAAGAAAGAGAAAATACCAAAGAAGAATTTATACAAGATGAAGCTGGAGCAGAAAATAACACTTCGCATAAGTTCTGCAAAAACTGTATTAGTTGTTGTTACTATGTTTTGCAGAAATACAACTTATATGCCGAGGCATACCCTAATCTAGAAAAAGCTTATAAATATTTACTTACTCTTTCCATTTCTCAAGTAGCCTGTGAAAGGTCGTTTTCCAAATTAAAGTTTATTTTAAATAGATTAAGAAGCTGTCTGACTCAAGACCACTTAGAGGCTTTCATGCTTATGTCTTGCGAAAAAGATATTTTAATGTCTATTGAAAATAACGAAATTGTGAATTATTTGACAAATCACTGTAAAGGTTTAAGGGAGCAGCTCATTTAAACCTGCTGCCGTCGCTGCTGAGCTGCTTTTACTATTGTAATAATTTTTTTTTAAGAGGTACAGGGTCTTCCAACGAGGACTGAACAGGGGCTTATTTTTGACCTTCCTTGTATTTTTTTAAAAATCCAAAATAGTCAATCGATGTATTTTTTTCCGTGGAACTCGAAAACGTCACCAAAAAAACATTTGAACCAGAAACAGAAGAGTTACGATATAGACAGGGTGTTTTTTAAATGGAACATGCCATTTTTTATACGATTTTTGGAAAAAATGTACTTCTAGTATGGTCAAAAATAAGCCCCTGTTCAGTCCTCGTTGGAAGACCCTATACCTAATTTTTGAATCATAAACTTTTGTTCCTCATTTACCAAATGTGCAATTGTTGCACAATTAAATTGTGTGGTAATTAGTTAATTAGAATCTATTTTGTTCCTCACTTACCAAATGTGCAATTGTTGCACAATTAAATTTTGTGTTAATTAGTTAATTAGAATCTATTTTGTTTTTCATACGTTTTTATATTTTTTGTTTTATACGTAATATAGGAATTTATTTTGTTTTTCATAGAATTTTATATTTTTTGATTTATACGTAATATAACTGTTCGACTTGAAGATTTTTTTCTACATAAAAAAGGGCCGGTTTGAATCATTCGCCCGGGCCGCTTCGAAGACCCAGTCCGGCCCTGATTAAGTATGTGATGTCTTGACAAATAATCTGAAGGGACTTGCCATCTTGATGAACGACTTTAAACTGATAAGGCTGAATTCTTAATAGTACCTAGTATCTCTATTTGAGCACTGGAAAAAAATCTGTTGTTTTCTAAGATTCTGAGAAGAGGAAGATGGTCAGTATGTAAGTAGGTAAATGTTGTTCCATAATGGTAGATATGGAAATGTTGTATGGACCACGTACATGCTACTGTTTCTTTATCTATTTGGCTGTATCGCTTTTTTACACTAGAAAAAGTTCTGCTAGCATATGCGATAACATTTTGACCTTCGGTGAGAATCGAGCCTACACCTTCAGGTCCAGCATCTACTATCGAACTTGTTGGATTATTGACATTACAATAGGATAATGTTGTTGCTTTCATCAATTGTTCTTTTGAAAATTTATTTGAATGTTTGATCATGTTCTGGTATCCATTGCCAAATGGAATCTTTCAGTGTTAAATCTCTAAGGATTTTGGTATTATTAGCTAGGTTCGGTAAAAACTATACATATAGTTTACCATACCCAAAAGGCTTCGTACTTCTGTTGGGCTCTCTGGTGGTGTTAACTCTACAATATTTTTTATTTTATCTGGATCTGGTTGGACTGCATCTCGTGAAAATATGTAACCGAAGAATTTTATCTTCGTTACACTAAATACACATTTTGATTTGTTAATTGTAAGGTTGCATTCTCTCAATTTCTGTAATACAGTTTCTAGAGACTGGTTGTGATCTTCTACAAATTTTGCCAAATACTAAAATATCGTCACTATAATTAAACACTCCAGGAATGTTTATTTAAAACTGTCTAATTGCGTTTTGGAATATTTCCGCAGCAGCATTTATGCCAAAACTCCAATGTTTATATCTGTAGAGACATGCGTTGAAAATGTTGTAATTTGTTATGTATCTGCGATTTTTGTTTATAGCCAGCTGATGGTATCCATCCTTTAGGTCGATTAGGCTAAATTGTGTTGCACCATTAAGCTGGGTAATGACGTCACTGATAGTAGGTGTTAGATGTCTTTCACGTACCTACTATTGCTCTGTTAGCTAAACTCATGTCAACACAAATTCGAATTAAGTCTTTGTTGTGTTTCGGTATGATGACAATTATTGGAGATACCCATCGGCTGTCCCAATTCAAAACGCAGTAACAACATTTCCAAAATAACGGAGGAAAATCGACTTTTATGATAATTATCGAGCCTCACGAAATAAATGGAGATATTGCTTCAAAATTTCAATAGTAGTAAGGTATGACCTGCAGCACTCTTTTTATCATAATTTGAAGAAGATGAACCCTTAAAAAATAGTTCTGCAGCTGGACACGATTTTGCATAGGATTTTTTTCAAATAAACAGGATAGGTTTGTGTTAAAACACAGTAACTGCCATTTTTTTCATTCAACTAAATTCCAACCGATTTCCCATTACAAAACACAGTATAACAACCTCCGATCACAAAAACGATAACAAAACATAGTAACTGCCAAGTAGTTACTGTGTCTTGGCAGTTACTATGTTTTGATATATGATTTGATAAATACTGTGTTTTGTAATAGTAAAATATTTTTTAGCGCGCAGTCACTGTGTTTGGAATGCACTCTATTTTCCTTATTTATCAAGGAATTTAGCCTGTAAAATACCAAAATGTTCAGCAAAACACAGCAACCACAAATCATTAATAAACTGAATTTTTACGAAAATGTTAGTTACTGTGTTTTGCATTGGGACAGCAGCCATGGTGTAGGGCCTTCCGCTTTTTCAATGATGTCTACTTGTTCCAAAGGAATTTCTGCTTCTACTTTCTCCCCGAGGTGATATCGAACCCACATAACAGTGAAAGAACATTCATGTTCTCAGAATATTCCCTCAAAGTGCTTTTTGGAATGTTCTTTTAGGAATGTTTAATGAATATTCTAAGATTGTTCCGATTGAAATATCCATTTTTGAACGTTCTATTTATGTACTAGGAATGTTGCTTCTATGCACCTACCTGAAAGATTATGCTATGAACCTACTTTATATAACATTATTCGAATATTGTCATACGAACATTATTATAATATATCTTAAAAAATGTTCTTTTGGCTATTATCTCTATCAAGTATTAAGAATATACCTACCAAGTTGTGCTGAGAAGTTTAATATATAGGTAGATAACCATGATAAGAATATTTTCATATTGTTCACCTAATTATCTAAAGTACCTACTCAAAAATCTTAATTGAACACTTAAACAATAATGCTCTATCTAGAACCTACTAAGAATATTCTAGGTATATTCTTTTTTTTTTGCTTTGTAGGACTTCCAAGAGAGGGAGCCACGCTTTCCTTTTTGAGAATGAAATACTGGCATAGTGTTTGTATTTCTGTATTTGTATTAAATTACTTTTTTATCAAAATTAAAAAATCTTGAAAAAGCAGAGCTTTCTCTTTTATGAGCTTCATGTCGCTGATATATCGAATCAAACATTCGTAAGGTGCTTACCAATTTTGTCAAATTATTTTCTCAGAACATTCATCATTCTATCATACAAAACCATTAATCTCCATCATATTTTATATTTCTCTTAAAATATTTTTCGCGCCAGTCAACTAAATAAATAATAAAAATCTTCCTATCGAAACGAAGCTAGAGGTACGCGATTAGCATACAAAGTGTCGAGAATTCGGTGGCGTCGTTAATAGGCCCCAACGACTGATGTCTTCATTGCCATCATCAAAAGGACCAGCGGCTACTGTCCACTCCAAACCGAGTCTCTGGTAGTGGTTGTGGTTGTGAATGTTATCGTCAGACGACACGGGAAGCTTTACGATGTGGTTGACAACTTTGTGTGGGAAGCCGAAAGATTCGGCTTTTGCATAATAATAAGGGACCGGCTAGTGATTTATTGGACGTTGTATCAAAAAGAGGATTCTGTTGTTTATATGGTGCAATAAATCTATAAAATGTTCTATGTATAAATTGTTATTACAGTGAATATAGAGTATTTGATAAGGGGAAAAAAGCAAAGGAAAAAGTAAATATCTAGTCCTAATCTATCCAAAATATCTAGAAGAACAACATTGACCTGGGCTGCGTTTGGAAGACTCGAAGACTGTCTTTCACTATATAGAGAAGCGCGGAAAAATCATAATAACTCAAAAAGCAATGTTAGGTATCAGCCTAATCATATCGGAAACGAGACGATACGGAGCAGAACAATAGTAAGTAGACGGATGTTGTAAAAAGTGATGCAGATCTGAAATGGCGATGGGCCAAACACCTCGCACGACAGGGCGCTTCAAGAAAGACCAATAAAATAATGCAATGGCGACAAAGAATTACAAAGAGAAAAGTAGGAAGACCGCAAATGCGATGATGAGACGATATCCAAGAAGTAGCCGGGAAAAACTGGCTACAAACTGCTGAAGATGGTGCGACTTGGAGGAGGCCTACATTCAGGAGTGGATAAACATGCTGTAGAAGAAGACGAAGAGTCTGTTTGAACATAATCCAATGAAGTTTGAGGAAAGGTTTCGTTATATTGTCACGGATTCCGGGTATACTGAAACTCATTTTACAAACGTAACAACTTTTATTAAACAAATTGAATTCATTTATCACTTATCTATCGGAACATAGGTATGCAACAAATCTCGTACATATGCTAAACTAACTACCAAATGACTAAAACCGAATTTTTGCGACGAATGTAGTTCATCCAAGGACGAACCATAGTTCGTCTGTGACGTCATGAGTTTGAACGCTGGCTAGAAGCTGCATCTATGCTTTCGTCGAACTACGGTCAATATGACGTCATGGAGTTTCTCGCGAAAGCGTTTGTGTTCATGAAATCATGGAAGTAGTTCATCGCGAAAATTCGGTTTAATATACCTAAATGACATCATACTGCGGATTTTACTAGAAGTTTTATTTTCTCGAGTAAAATTTCCAGAATGGACGTGCTCGAAACGTTAACAACTAGGTTACTAGAATTTATATGTATTGTCAACAGTGGAAATCATTAACTTTAGATATACATTTCATATTTGATCAAACCTATGTACCTAATATAAACTGTCCTGATTTACACATTTAAGAGTGAACAACGACAAGGCAAAGACAAGCTCCAATATTATATTTTTCAACACGTCAATGCTCCAGTTCCCAATTTGATGTTTAGAAATTTTACCACTAAATATAAAACATCTATTGGGATGGATTCTTGTCTGAAATTATGCTGACAAGAGTCAAGATTGTGATGAAGGAAATAGGTTTTGGAAGAGAAGTCTGTCAAGTTTCGGTTCTTCGAGCAGTAGGCAGAAAAGTCACCGGAAAAAATTTTGGTTTATTCGATATAGTCCTCACGACGGAAGAATGTAATGTGAGTAAATTCATTCATCTTCAAGCGGTCTATAATTCGATTTTTCTTTTGTCGTCAACACGTGATACAAGAGTGATCCATTATGTTCCTTCCTAGGGACCATATAGATTCTTATGTATGGGGTAATTTGTTCGTTTTTTTTCTCGGTAGGGGCAGTAGCGTCAATCAGTGCGCATTTTGTTATGATAGATAGGGTATAGTAGGACAATCACTTTTTACATAGGTACATGAATGTGTCCGCAAAAGTCTCGTTAAGAAAATACAGGATGTTGAAATTTTCAGAAAATTTTGACTTTTCACCTTTAGATCCAAAATGCCCAGAGTCATTTTGTTCAAATTTTCAGGGAGTGTTTGCGATGTTCTCGAGTATCCTTCTCAAAAATCCATTCGAGTTCCACTTCTCCAGGACCAGATTTAGAGCGACTCTCATTTTTTTTTTAAAAAAGAGAGTGGTACGCCGCTGGGCTTTCTGACAAATGAAAAATTATTTACTGATTCCTTATTTAATTTTGAACAGAAAAGGTATCTCGAGTTTTTCTTGTACGATGCGACGTTTAAGAGATAAAAAAATAAAAAATAATGTACCTATTGTAAACTACTTTGCTATTGTTTAGATAATCTTGTTGTTCGATAAATTCCACTCTGGTAAAAAAATAAGAGTTGCTCTAGGTTCGGTCCTGGAAAAGTTGAACTCAAACGGATTTTTTAGAAAGATGCTTGAGAACATCGCAAACACTGTATGAAAATTTGAACAAAATCGCTCAAGGCATTTTGAATCTAAAGGCAAAAAGTCAAAATTTTCCGAAAATTTCAACACTCTGTATTTTCTTAACGAGACGTTTGCGGACACATGTATCCATGCGAAAAGTGATTGTCCTACTGTATGTACTCTATCTATCATATCAAAATGCGCACTCATTTCGGACTCATCCTGTATATTAGACGAGTTCGGTTAATCCTCCGCAAGTGAAAAGATGACATTGATTACAGAAGCTCACGTGATCTTCCATTTGAAGTAATAAAACTAAGTGGGGCCGGTAATTTTTTTTGCACGCGGAGGATTAACCGAACTCGCTTTGGAATTAAATTTACAATTTCTTCTCGCTAGATCGCAGCGTCAACGACCAAGTTCGGGAATTACTCCAAGATCATAATTTATTCATATTGATATACAATAATTTGTTTGTTTTACATTTACAGTAGAATGTGTCCCGAGTGACCTAATATTGATTTGACATTAAGCAGCCGTGATTAAGTTGTGAAAGGAAATATTGCAGTCCCTTGAAGATAAAATGTTGCATACCATTCGGCTTCGTTCAATTTTAGCTCAAACGTTTAGCTCATCACGAAAATAATCACTTCTTGGCCTAATGACATAAGTAACTATTATTATTGACAACCCGGCGGAAATCTAATACTATCCCATCTTAGAAGAGTCTAAATGTAATTGTAATGTGTCTTAGTACCGCAAGTCGAATTTGTTGTGACTGAAGAATTTTCTTCAGAATTTCATAGTCATCAATACGTTTTTTTTTTTTGTTCAGAACCGGATTTTGTTCTTGGATGTCATTATTTTTTGTTGAAGTTAGAAACTTCTTACAAGGCTTGTTTGAATTTCAGAACATACACAAATAAACTTGAATGTTAATAATTGACCTTTTCAATTTAAAAGTACCTCTCTGGCGTCAAACTGTCAGACGCCAAAATAGTATGAAAACAACGGTTGACAGCCGCTGACAGTGGTTTGTTGACAAGATTTTTGTACATGTGGAAACTGGAAACTATTATTTCCTCGGTTTTTTCAAAGTTTTTTCCTAACAATGGTGATTGTGTAGTGTGCCTTTTTGTGAAAATAATTTCTATTTACCGGCGGACGTGTCTCTCCATAAGTTTCCATCAAATTCTACATTTGTCAAATTTTGAATACATAAAATCAGAAAGAATACTCGCAAAAAAAAGGGAAATCCACGGCCTATCAAGTATACAAAGTAATCCACGTTCAAGTTTAGTTTGCGGGAGCTGTTATCTTCCAAAATAATCCACCGCTTTCTTCATAGCGAAGTTCTGCAAATGAAGTAGTGACTTTTCCCACATTTTCTTTCAAAAGACCCAATACATACTGGCATTGACAAGCAAGCAAATGTTGGCGGGAAAATGATTGTTTTCATACTTTATTATCCATCTCTTTTAATTGAAAACGTCAATTAATTTGCTACTCAAACTTGTTTGTTATACAATCATCGTTCTAACGGATCAGATTCAACTCGGGAACCGTCTTAGCGTCTCATTTAAAAACAATTCAGAAATCGCGTATAAGGTGCCAGTATCGGGGATCTTTTTACAAATCCTCCTCCGTTATGATAATGCAAAATACAAATCATTACGCAAACTTTTTTTCTAAACTTCAATTGGTGAATTTTCTCGTTGAGTCACAATCAACAAGGTTAAAGAGCTTACTCAAGAACTCCATGAATTGGCATGAACTCAGGCCTCTGGACTGTTGCTGATTTCTAATTAGCCATAGCCGCATGTAGGTTGTGGTGATACACCTTTATGTTTTAATAACACGTCTACCTATATTTGTGTGTCATTCAAGATTGTGCAGCGAAGGAATGGTGTCACTGGAAAACTTCATTTCAGAACTTCATGTGTCGTCAGTAAAGGATGTAGAGGAAGCGCAAAAGCTGCAGCTGCTCACAAACTATGTAAGTCACAACGTGTTTAAATAAGTTTCTGAAGCAAAAACCTACGCTGATGTTGTGAGTATCTTAGATAACACCGATATAAGACCACAAAATGAAGCATTTGCAAGACATATTCTTTCTACGAGGAAACTGCAGAAAACATGAGCCAGTACATTCAAATTTTGAATCAACTCAGCAAAGATTGTAACATCAAAAACGTAACTGCCAAAGAACATCGCGAAATTTCCATTAGAGATGCATACATTAGCGGATTATAGTCAAATGAAATTCGTCAACACCTCTTCGAAAAAGTTATCTAACTTTAAATGAACCAACATCACAAGCTTTATCTCTTGAATCTGCTCAAAAATATTCTTAGCAGCTTCAACAAGTTTCATCAATTAGAGTAACGCGGAAAATCCTCAAGTGCATCAACAAAGATACACTGTTTTGAGTGCTACCGGGAAAATTTCTATATGCTATTAGTGTGAAAATAGAAGACATGATCGCTCTCTTTATCCTGCCCTACATGCTACATGCAAACAATGCAGTAAAAAAGGTCATTTCTCTACTGTTGTTCAAATCGCGGTACAACTATATCTATTCTGTCTCAAACATTGGCTTCTGTTTCTGAAAGTTTATCAGAAACTGCGATGCCAGTAGAAATCAATCAGTTATCGGCAGATACTTGCAGCTCTGAGACTTACTTGAATAAATCATTTGTTCCATCCAATAATCTCCCGATTCAACCAAGTAAATGGCTCAAACTTCTCTATGCGTGCACAAAGCAAAGAATTTTGTAATGTCAACCTCAACATTCTTGATCATCAGTATGCAAACGTAAAAGTTTCGGTTCTACCTGATCTCTGTGCTGATATTAACGTTGGTCATGACATTTTCAATCACCATAAAATGTTGACCGTTTATCTTGGAGGACGAAAATCTACCATGACTGGTACTTGAAATAAAGCACTGTTCTTTAGCTCCTGCTAAAATTTAACCTGCGCAATTATTCGCTAATCTATCATCGCAATGTAAACCAATCGCTAAAAAATCGAAAAAATTTCCACATGATGCCAGATTTATTTCAAGTAAAGTTCAAAAGTTTAAGGTATTATTGAATAAAGTACGTCTTCCTGGCGAGCACAAGTTCTCGTGACAAAGAACGAAAATCATAAAAAGAAAATGGTTGTTGACTATTCTCGAACAATCAACAAGTTTACTTATCTTGACGCTTATCCTTTACCTAATATCGAAGGGTTGGTAAGAGCAGTCTCAAAGTTTAACGTTTTTAGCACTATTGACCAAGAAAAAGTGCGTATTACCAGTTCCCTATAAGAGATGATGCAAAACAGTTTACTGCTTTTGAAGCTGATGGAAACCTGTACCAGTTTAATCGTATCCCTTTTGGTGTGACTAACGGCGTAGATTGTTTTCAAAGAGTCTTAGATACAATAATCAGGCAAGAGAATCTAGAAGGCGTCTATGTATATCTCGATGATATAACAATTTGTGGAAAAAAATCAAGAAGAACACGATAAGAATCTATCAGCTTTTCTGACAGCTGTTAAAAAGTACAACCTAACTATAACTAGAAGTAAAAGTTCGTTGAACAAAGAGACAATTAAACTGTTGGGGTAGGAAACAGAACACCTAAACATGATCCTGCAAGACTTGAACCTCTACAGAATCTACCAGTACCAACCGATAAAGCTTCACTTCAAAGAGCTCTGGGCACGTTCGCTCAATACTCCAAATGAATACATAGATTCTTGAAAAAAATTCATAGAATTGTTAGTACCAGAAAATTTTCTATGTAAGAGCCTGCTATCACCGATTTTCACAACTTGAAAACTGAAGTAGCAAAATCAGCTGCCATTGAAGAAAACATTCCATTTGTGGTAGAAACAGACGTCTCCGAACATTCAATAACAGCAATTCTGAGCCAGTCCGGACGACCAGTTGCGTTTTTCTCAAAAACTCTATTACATAGTGAACAAAACCACTCAGCAGTTGAAAAAGAAGCACTAACAATTGTAGAAGCTCTGAAGAAATGGCGTCACTTTCTTACTGCAAGGCATTTTAAGCTGATTACAGATCAAAGATCGGTCTCATTCATGTTCGACACGAAGCATAGTAGTGAAATAAAAAAAGAAAAAATTCAACGCTGGAGACTCGAACTTTCATGCTATGAACTATCACATAGTCTACCGTCCAGGAAATGAGAATATCGTAGCCGATACTTTTTCTCGGGTATGCCTAATTCCCTTGATACATAAATAACTATGTCAAGTTAATCTTATGCTTAATTTTGTCGATGAAAGCCCAATTTCTGGGGTATTTCCATGCATTACTACATAGTTGCATATGTAGTCTGCAAAAATGATGTTATAACCTTAACTAATATAAGCGCTTAGTACACTCATCTACAAATAATCGTTTTTGTATCATAATGTGTGCGAATATGAACAGTAAATATAAACACCTTGGAATATGCAACTACAGCAATTTTGTTTTCTCTGACTCACCTATCTGAAATCTAAAAACATAATAATCTCGAACTTAAATACAAAAAGTGAGTAGCTCCATCAAAATCCTAAAGATTTGATTGAAAACCTACTTACCTATTTTTGAAACTATTTAAGACCATTCCTAGCACAATGTGTCCTGGTGAAGCCTCCCTGCAGCGCGAATTCCATAATTTATTTTCGTAAACAAAACGTGTAACACGTGCAATACCGTGTTTCGTTTGGTGTTGGCATGTTTGAGCATGACATGGCCGTGCTCAAAAAGCTTTATAGTGTGCGAAGAGTTTTCATTCAGAGGCGAGAAAACGCGCCGGCACGCCATTTTCCTGAGCTGAGCAACTTGTCTTTTCGTTTTTCGTGTCTAATTTTGAAGGCCGACACCCCAAACACGAAACGGATATACGAACATACTACTAGAATGATGAAAATTTAACGAGGCTTGTTTTCCTACGTCACAATGGTATAAACATTGAGCGCCTAAGATTTCTGCTAATATTATATACGTCGCTTAATGCATCAATTTTTTTTTTTCAATATGTTCATTGTTATCGGTATTGCGTTTCGATAATGTGTTGAGTAATTATTGATGGCATTACTTTTTTGAAACCCATTGATAATGATAAGAAAGCAACGGCATAATATGTAAGTGGAATTAGACTGGATAAGATATTCAAATGCTATATTGTTTGTAAAAATTGGTAAATTGAAATTACTGAGATGAACGGATTATTAGTTTTTGAAATAGTTCAGGTAGCACAATATGAAATCCTAATTTATGCTTATTGTAGCATTTTTACTTTACTACTGTCACTAAAGACTCAAAAACCTGTAGGTATATTATTGTTGTTTAGTCTTTAGTTCTAAGTTTTGGTACCTACCTGGAAACCCCAGTTAGAGTGATCACATCTCCAATCGAAATAGGCCGGGTAACTTTTATCTATAGGCAATATATTTTATAGCAGTTTTCATTGATCTATCTAATACAGTGGTTCCCAAACTTTTATCTCTCGCGCCCCCTTTCTGAAATCAAGAAGTGGTCGCGCCCCCTTCCTTTCCCCATTATACAAAAACTTTTTTTAACTTATGTAACTCGTCTGAAGTGAACTTTGGAAGAGAAGGAATGGGCATGACAGTGGGCAGCAAGCGTCCGCTGTAGCAATGATCGCATGGAAAAGCTGCTTTGGCTTAGGTATACGCTGTTGCCGGATTGTAGACATCTTTTTATGAATTTTAACTGATTTTTTATTTTAAAGCTTAAAATTTGTATTAATTTTTTAGAAGACTTACGCCGTCCTTAATGTTGCTTCAGGTCCTCCCAGGGGAGCGCGCCCCCCAGTTTGGGAACCACTGATCTAATAGAATAATAAATGTTGATTTTGTCTCAAGTAAGGATCTTTCTTATTTTCTTAAGTTGTTTGAAATACTGGTGAAACTATTTCAACTTAAAACTTACTGACTTATTTAAAATTGCAACTTATCATATTGCAGCAATAAACACTAAATACAAAAATAAACGTAAGCATTACAAATACCTACATGATGAAAACGGAATTCTTGCCAAAGCAGCACGAATTATAATGCAGAAGCGGCCAAACAAATCGTTAAAATGACGATTAAGCGGAAGATTAAAATTATATATACAACTTTAAGTGTGTTCCTATCTTTCCTCCGGTACCATCGCTAATGGTACCCATTCCCCGGTGCGGTTACAAGCAATTAGTGGACCGAGATCTTCAAGTTATGGTGTGCTAAACGAGACCAAAGATAAAATTGAATAATTTTTAAATCACCTCAACTAATCCGAGTTTGGTCTTTTCTTTTCCTGATTCTATCGTTACGAATATATTTATTTGTTTTAGAACTATTAGATCTTTGCTTGAGGTGAGGCTAGGCAAATGACAAACATGAAAACCAGATCAGATGATGTTTTCCATACACTTGGATTTTTGCTGAAAAAGACTATTGCGATCTTCGGATAATGTTTATTCCTTACCACAAGTTATGTGTTTACTCAGTCTCAGGGAAAATTTCACCTTCAACAAGAAAGCAAGTCCTGGTTTAGTCAAGGAGAACTCAATTATATTTAATAAACGCGCTATTATTGGCATCTCGTCATAATTATTGAGCTCGAAAAAATGTATATTTTTTTAGTTGTTATTATGTTATTTCGTGTAACATAATTATCAAATCTACTAGTAGCTTGAGTTTTTCTTCATCATTAATGCATTGAAGATGAAGAGACAAAATAAAATTTCGAAACGTAGTTTACTAGTAAGTCCATTCTCGGGCAGATTTTGGAAGGTAAGGATCAGGATCAGCGGAAAAGTTATCTTGTCGTCCTTGCCAATGTTACGGGCTTGGCAAAGTTGCTAAATGAACTTGTTCGGTGATATAGTATAGGTACTTTCCCTTGACAATACTTGAAATACTCTTTCCTTTTTACACATGAAATCTTTTCATGGATTTGAAAAACTATACGTGAATTGGTAAAAACCTCAAAAGTTACCTCTTGAAACTCTTTCTGACTTTGATCGACCAAAAAATATTCAAATTCGAGATATAATATAATAGACTGGATTCTGGGATGCAATGGGAACTATAAACTCAGAAGTTCCCTTCCAGAGATGCAAGACAAGTGTGCTGGAATCAAATTTCCTGAATCTAGGGAAAAACACTTGACGCACACAGTACCCATCATAAAGTGATTAGGCAAAGTTGACATGTTTATCGAAATTTTTGTAAAATCTAAGGAAAAGTATCAATGATTTTGGTCGAAGGTGCCTCAATACCTAAGTTCACTATTTTGGTATTTCAAAGTAGATCTCTAAGACAATAAGATATTAATTTGCAGCTGTTGAAAATACTTCCTGGTGCAAGAAAGCGTCTGTTCATCTGTTGAGGATACCCAAGCTCTTGCCAGAAGCAGCCCGAACAATTTATCATTAATAATTAACGATTAGAGTAAAGCCCGGTTATCCATCTTCAGATAAACTTGCTGGTAACTATCTGCGAGATAAATTTACCGTCCTATAATTCTATAGATGGACGGATAACTGGCTGATCAATGGAATGGCAGATAGCGTTTTCATTCGTCAGATTGCATATCTGAGAGTTCAACAGAAGCTGAATAAAGCGGCCCTAAATCAAAAGTACATTTACCTTGGAATAACAATGTACAAAAAATGGGATCATTCTATGGCGAAATACCGCAAGAAGCCAAAAAATTTCGTAGACAGATACCACGTCATGAATATGAGCTACACCCAATTTGTCGCCAGCGAAGTTAATCTTCAGCCTCTTATCTGCAAAGAATTCCTGCGGTTAGTTTGAGGTCGTCGATTCATCACATTTGTGCATCTTGATCTGTGCCCAGTACGTGCTCTTGATAACTGTATTAAATCTGAGTTTGCAAGGTAGGGAACTCATTCTAGATGAGATTATTTCGATGTGTCCTCGGAGCTGCTGATGCAAGATCCAAGAAGGTACCTAATTTTCCTTTTGTCGGAGATTCTTGTTCACAACTTGTTCAACATTACCCGCTGCATTGACCTCTGAATCATAGATGATTTGTCGAAATTTTCTCTGTAAATGTCCAATTCTGACAACCCTATATCATTATGCGTAATACGTATTAGTTGAAAACTCTGCTTCTCGGGTGAAGTGGCATGTTTTGAATCTCTAGGACCATCGAAGCTTTCCAAAACCTACTCATGCTATTCTTGTTCTCCATATCATACAATTTTTGATATTCGGTTGCTTTTATCAAATTTCCTCTTTGGTGTTATTTGTCATCTCTTTTGTTTTTCTCATGTTCATGTTCAAACTCATTCCTTCCAATACTCTTGGTAACTGACTAATCATCAACTGTAGCTCTTCAAAACTATTGCAAATGAATAAAATGTTGTCGAAGAACCGTAGATGATTGAAATTTCTCTAGATATAATGAATACACACATCGTGAGACAATTCGACCTTTCCATAGTCAATCGTTTCTTCTGTGGTTCATAGTTCAAAGCTATGGAATGTTTTCTCATAGTTCACGAAAGCGAGATGGCAAGATGGTATTCGTTGGTTTGTTTTATAAGAAGATAAGAATTTGAAGGGCGAGTGATTAACACCATGACGGATCCCACTTTGTTCAATGAATCGGTAATGCATCAAAAATATTCTTGTTAGTTTTTTTTTTTTTTATAGGAAAGTCGTCTGATCAATCTCCGAGCAGCCGATGGCTTATTGTGCTGAATCTTCTGTTTCCTGTACCCATTCCAAAACCCTGGCTCCCTGCAGTAGGCGAAGTAGGTCTGTTGGATGTTTGCCGTATGTGTCTGGATCTAATTCATCTTATCCAAATATATTTTGTCTTCTGGGAGTTAATACATCGCATTCTGATATAATATGTTGTGCTGTTCCATTCTCTGTTCCGCAAAGTCTGCAGCTCATCTCTGCGTTGTACAAGCCTAGTGTTTGCAGGTGCTTCTTTACTGGGACATGCCCAGTAAGTTGATTCCTGCTTAGTTGTAGCAGTCTTTTTGCTCTTTTGCTGCATGTCTCACGTATGAAGATTTTCCCATGTGCATGCTTGGGTATTTGCTTCCAGTATTGAGCATGTTTTGGTTTGATCCATTCCTTCAGCTCTTTTCTTACTGTGCTTTTGGGCCCTCCGAGAGCTGGTTCGGGACGAAGGTATACTGTGGATGACCCCCTGCATGCAAGTTTGTCAGCCTTGTCGTTTCCCGGGATACCTCTATGTCCTAGCACCCACATCAATGCGACGTTATTATGGTCCGCCAAGTTGTTGAATTCTTCTCGGCATTCTATTACCAGTGCAGATTTTGCCTTAGGGTTCTTCAATACCCCCAGTGCTGCCTGACTGTCTGTGAGTAAAGTGAGTCTCCTGTTTTTGCAGGCCCTGTTGATTTTTACGAATTGTAGTATTGCATATATCTCTGCCTCGAAAACAGATGTATGTGACCCTGGAGAGAAGAAGGAAATTAATTTTGAGTCTATGATTACCCCAAGATATTTAACTTCGTCCGACATCATGACTGGATTTGCTTGAAGGTAAAGAGGTCCAAGACCTCCATTTTTCTTCTTTTGGTAAAGAGGACAATTGTCGATTTGGTGGCAGTAATTTTCAACCCTACAGTCTCTGTCCACCTAGAGACCATTGTTAAAGCCTGCTGCATGCGATTTCGAACTGTGTATGGCTGAATTTTCCCTGGGATATTATGACCAAGTCATCTGGATATCCCACTACTTGATGGCTGTTGCTTTTCAGTAGCTCTATCAGCTCGACCATCGCCAGATTCCCCAGCAGGAGTGATAACACTCCGCCTTGCGGACATCTCTTTGCAACCCGAGCCGTTACTGTTTCACCTAGGAGCGTGGAGTGGACGACTCTACCTAGAAGCATGCAATCTATCCATCTGCAGTAAGTATCATCAACACCTCGTCAGCGTATAGCTCTCATGATTGCCTCAAAGAAAGTGTCAAACGCTCCCTCTATATCAAGGAAGGCTCTCAACATAACTTCCTTATTTTCCAACGTACTTTCTACCCGCTTGACGAGGTGATGTAATGCTATTTCAGTTAAGGTTCCTGCTTTGTGAGCATATTGGTCCGGATGGGTTGATCTGGTAGCCAATGCACCACCTCGAATGTAGAGCTCAAGCAGTTTTTCTAGAGCTTTCAACAAAAATAACATGGGGCTTATGGGTCTCAGAGCTTTTGCATTGCCTTGACCTATTTTGCCAGGTTTGGGGATGAAAACAACTCTGATATCTTTCCAGGCCTTGGGAATGTGATTTGGTCCCAAGTTTGCTCTTAATATAATCAGGAGTCTGGAGTAAAGCATGTTATTGCCTTTTTGTAATAATTATGGGTAAATCCCATCTGGTCCTGGCGATTTATATGGATCGAATGAGTCAATGACCCATCTCAGCCTACGCCAGGTTACTATTTTTTTTTTTACCATCTGCCAGTCTTCTCTAGTGCCATATCTAGTTGTGGGTAGGTCTACATAGTGACGTTTTTCGGGGTTTTCTTCAAGTATCACATTCCCCGGGAAGTGTACTCTGTACTCTTCCAGAGTTTCCTGTCCGGTCTGAATGTAGTTTCCATTTATTGTTCTTACAGAGTCAATCGTTCCTGGAGTGTCCTTGGAGAGACTGGCACATTGAGGAGTTTGTTCGACCTCCTCACAGTGTCTTCTTCATGATTCCTTCTTGGATGCTCTCAGAAATTTATATTATTTAGTCAGAGCTTTACGGTACTTGCTCCACTCTCCTGTTCGGTTTGCTTTGTTGAAAAGTTTCCTTGTTTTCTTCCTTTGTTTTCCGAGGTCGTTGTTCCACCAGGGCACATTCTCGTGATTGCAGAACAGTTGTTCATGTAGGCGGATGTAACAGCGGTCTGCAGTTGTTCCGCTGTTAGATCCAAGTCTACGGTGTTTCTTATTGTCGCTTCTCTTGATAGTTGATCGAATAACATCTTTTCCAGCATTTCAGCTGCCCCCACATAATCTTGATATTTTTTCTTAGCATAAACCCTATAATGGCTCCGTGTATTTAATTTTCTAGGCCTTTATAGTATCGTCGGTTACCTGAGGTCAGATCTTCAAATCCATTCAGTTCTCTCCCCATTGCTTTCCTTCACAGAGTCCCAGGGTGTAACACCTTCGAGCTCTTCAAGTTCAAGTATCATATTTGGCTATGAATCTCATATCATAGGCTGCTATGTGAAGTTTCCTGATGTTCGGCATTTCCAATTTGTGCATTTCGATTGTAGGCCTCTCCCAGAATTCTTGAGGCCAACTAGATAATCAATGTGGGACATTCGTTCCTATTACTGGAGTAATAAGTTCCTCCGTTTTACAGTCGACATACGCTCAATTGGGAGGTGTTGGCAATATGACCAAAACGCATAGCACGCTTGCTATGCGTTTTGGTAACTGGACGGGAGAGATACAGGACGGAGGATTTGGGGTTGGATGGAGGATTGAGATAGGAACTGCTTACGATGATAGAAATACGAGAACTCAGATACCTGGGACTTATTATAAGGAATATTCACTAGGAAAATATGCAAATTATGGTGAAAGATTTCAAGAGCCTCTTCCAACTCGACAACAGTTGCTCTGTTCCGAGCTGGAGTGGAGAAGTGAAAATAGCGATAATGCTCGCTATCATTCAAATTTGCTGCGTGCTTATACTTACTTGTCTTTCTTTACCATGCATCGAAGCTTTTTTCCTTTAAACTAAATACAACATGTTGTCGATGAGAACTCTATAGACAATCAGAACTGTCTATTCTGCTAATTATTTTGGCATCGCATGCAAACGCATGGAAAATTGACAACTATTAATATGTGGTAACCAATGACATCTTAACACCATATCTCACTATCACTTGTGATAACCAGACTCCCCCACCCATGGGCCAGGGTCCTTATTCTCGAAACAGCGTCTTACTTATCTGATTTCCAGTCAATCAATTTAGCTTATTTACAGGCGATCTCTAAAAAGAATATTGGATTGGACCATATAGATTGAAATATTAGTGATTTGTTTTGTTTCGAATGAATTTATATGCTCTGTCATTTGTTTCAATGGAATTGGGTAAATCAGCATTTGTTTCCACTATTTTCGGGGAAGTTTCTATCGAGCAACTTCGGAATGCATTGGGCTTCCAGCCTAAAATAACAAGAAAATTGAGATTATGTTAAACTAGAAAAATGTAAACAAATTATAGTAAGGTTAAGAAATTGTTTAAATAATTGACATTGAACAACAGAACAGCTGTGGCACCAAAATTTGAATATTGCAAATTGCGCATTTATCCGACCTATCAAAAATAAAGAAAAATTCTCTAAAAATTCGGGACGAAACGCAACTAAACCATATTGTCGAAAGAATCTTTCTTTTTCGAGAATCACACAGAAGAGAAGCCACGTTTTAGCCTTTTTCTATGAGGCATTTTGGCCAATTTTAGTAAAAATTTGGGAAAATATTGAATCTTAAACGATGCTTATATAGCACCATAGCAAGTATTTGCTGATTTTATAAGATTTCTGTACGTAAAACCCAGCTTAGTTCGTTTCAAGTTTTGATTGTTGAAAAGAACAATACTCATTGGTAAGTCTGTGTTATTCCTCATTTTATTTTATAGATTGATCTTGTTACGAATTGACGACTTTTCCTGGGCCAAAATAAAAGGAAATAAGCGTATTCGCATCATTGAACAGCATACCTTCGTCGAGCCACTGTATTGTTTCCAATAGTTGTGGCCACACTTTTCTTCAAACTTTTCATTCTTCCCAGAATTATCAAGTTAGAGGTTTAATAATGGAATTGATTTCCTTTTAGTAGGGTTGAAATAAATAGGTAGTCAATTAATTTATTAATAAATAAAATCACAATATTTACATTAGAACAGCTGATTGTCTGATCCGATAAGATTGACTAGATTGACAGCGCTCCAAATAAGGTCAATGATCGGTACCAACTTAAATTAAATTAGACCCATGCCCAACTACCATCAAAATTTCGCAGGACCCTTCACCTTGGAGTCTTGGCACAACCTTTTTAAAGGACATTGAAGGGACAAGCAGAGGTCATTCAGGTCGAGGACTTTGCACGATAAAGTGTTCGGGAAAATCCCTCAGGCACATTTTGCCGATTTCTGAGTTGTCCAGTTTTCGCTCATAGATCTAGGGTGGCTAATGCGTTATTTTAGCACCAAAGCGCCTTGCGCGGATTTCTTTGTGAGCCGAAAAAAGAGCAACGTGATCAATTGTTTGTTCCTAAAGGCCAAAGTATTTTGGTAAGTGGTTTTTCTTATTAGTCTTCTCTGTGTTTCTCTATTGCCTATGTATAAGCATAGTTTTCTGTTAATTAAATGGTTCAATTCCGAATATTGGACATATACCTACCTATCGCTCCACGCCCAGTCTCATAACGTCCATTTGTTCAGGCCTTTATTCGTCACGCTTTAGTCCTTAACTTTGAGTAAAGAGTTAACCGTTAAGCTTACTGTATATTTTAAGTCGTACCTCCTGTCTTCAGCCTCCGCTAGACAATTGGAAACTTTAGTGATTTCTAGTTACTGAACTCCAGTGCCCAGGGCCAGTTGCTTATGTCGCGACCCTGATCCAGTCCCAGGCCATCGGAAACACTGGAAGATATCAATCCAATCCTTCAGGTTATGTGTCGTTATGTCAATTTTAATTAATTATCTATATTACCTATATTATATGAAACTTGCCCTTCAGGTTATGTATTGTTACTTCACTTTTAATTATTTAACTATATTACTTATATTATTCCACAATAACAAATTTGCCCTTCAGGTTACGTATTGTTACTTCAACTTTATTTAATGATCTATATCTCTCTAGTATCCCATAAATACATGCTGCACTGAATACAGGAAAATACTTGTACACTGGGGTTAAATGGCCATTTACGAAGGTACTGCATTTAGTAAGCTTGTCTATTAATTTACATTTTGGGTATTATTGCTGTTATAAGTGTTATACAATACTATTCACTTCATTTAGGGACTTAAGTTGAGTGTAATTATTGTAAATACTATTTTTAGAACGTAAGGTTAGGTACTCCTAGTCAATTTATTTTGTTCTTGTTCTGGTTCCAGTGTTAATAATTTTTAGTGTTCCAGGGCGTTCGGAAAACCCACTCCGAACCTGCTCTAGAGTTAAACCTGTTCTGATTCTAATTAAAAACCCGTACCTGATTCTAGCAAAGCGTTTCACTTCTGCCCTTCCTTCTTGTTTACTTTTATATTTCAGGTTGTGCTGCTATAGGTCCGTAGAAGTTTCCTGCTTTCGTTATATCGGTTGACTTCGTGTACTGCAGGGAAAAGCAGGTGGCGCTCTATATTTAATTATTTAATTGATCCACACCCCTCTCCGCATTGGAAGCTAGTCGGCAACCCTTCACACGAAGTTCCGTTTCTAGATTTTAGCCACCGACCAAGCCTCTCTTTCTATTTTTTTTTTGTTTTAGTTACCCATTCACTGTCTCACTTCCTCAAATTTTATTATTTACTTTTCAATCGTGTTTTGCGGGTAACAATCTCTGTAACATTTACTTGAATGCCCAAAAACAAACGTGATTGATTATAGTACCCCCTTTCTAATAAAAACGAGCTTCTATAGTGGTACTTTCATCTCTTAGGCCTTTTATTGGGTATCGTTATCTACATCCCCCTCTGCCTATCGCTGATGCTGGATGCACGAAGATAACTGATTTGCTGGTGGTAAGTCCTGGACCCAGTACATTGTGAAGCTTTTGGGCCTTTGGTTTGATCGAACATAAATATACATATTGACGTTTGAGTAATGTTGTGTCGTTTTGGGAACCATCCACCCCTAATGTATTAAAGGCTGCCGTCATCTCCTCAAGAGCTGGAGCCTCCAAACTTTACCTTACTACTTGTAATTTTGAGGTAGAATTGTCAATTGAAGTGCTTACTACCTGCTTCAAAAGTTACTTCGTCACCTTTCAGTTTTAAATATTCAGTTAATTTTAAGTTTACCTGCCATTTTATTCTGATCAAAGCACTGGGGTATTAAGTACACATACATTTCACAAATATTGGTTCTGGTTAAGAATTTAGGTTTGGTTTACTGAATGAGACTGTTTTCACTATTTTTAATAAGGTGGGTAGGTATTATAGTACCTTCCTTTTGGGTTTATTTACAAAAATCCTTATCTGCTGATTTGTGCTAACAGCGACTATTATTGAAAAAACCTATCTTGTTTGCTCGTTCAGAGAATATTGAGTATTTGTAAAGCCATACCTGTTCATGAAAGGTGGTTAGTATCGTTGATTTTGCTTACTATATGGATAATGGTAATAGAGTTCATTATAGAGTTATTGACTTGATTTTCGGGGGTTTTATCTAATTCCCTTTAGTTTTTATAAGTATAGGTACAGTACCGTTTGGCATTAAAGATTTCCTGTTTTCGAAACATCGGGGACTCCGTTTAACCGTAGGGCACTAAAACAGATGGCGCTTATTTTGATTTTGATCATCCACACCCCTGTCCGTTGTGAGAGCTAGTCGGCCGCCCTAAAAACGGAGTTACCTCTTTTTCGATAGTTGAACTGCCACTCACCTACCTGACTCATCTTTTTATTCAACATCTCTGTAACCATTGTTTTGCAGCGTTCTCATGAGAACGAAGGTTCTGTCTTCGTCGCTCATATTCATATTTCCATAACACTGACAAAGACAAAACCTTCGTTCTCATGAGAACGCTGTTTCCCGGTTTCTAGAATAAGGATCACCCAGGAGAGGTGAGCTGCTTTCACAAAACCGGCGTTGCCAGTAGTCGTTTCTAGTCTTGAAGCTCCAATTTTTTGAAGCAAAGTCATAACAGGATAAAATATCAATCCGTAATAATTTGGCAACCTAATGGGAGGGGAGACACCGGAGGTGGATCGTTTTCCTAGATCTTGGCGATATAAAATTTTATTTACTGTAATGTCTATATGTTATTGATGGTAACTAAGATAGATAAGATAATTTATTGGTAATAACATATGTATAAAACACATTTTTACAAGTCAAAACAAAAGTACAGTTAGGTAAATGTGAGGGTGAATGTCGGAAAATTTCTCAACATTACCCAAGTATTATATATAGTATATTTATACGTTCACAATTATAGTTATTATTATTATATTTTTTCTACAAACGTGTTAAAAATGCAATTTTTAACACCCCCTCGAAGCATTAAAAATGTTACTTTATCGCACTAGTGTTAAAAGTCTTTAAGGCACTAGTGTTAAAAATGAAACATCAAAATTTGAAAGCAAACGTCAAAAAAAGTTTGTATTTTTAATTATTTACATTAATATTAATGGTAAAATTTGAACAACTGAGGAAGCTCCTTCGGCCGCCTCCTCTATATTTTTCAAGGGATTGATGCAACCCTCTTTTTCTTGTGTATTTTGTTGCATTTTTAGCAATAAGCTCACTGACCACGATAGACTATACGACAGACTTTCAAGAAACTGACGAGACATTTCATTACCTGTAAAACAAGGTGCTGGTTGTTTGAATTTTTTGACAAATATCAACTTCAATAATTTTATGTAGGAAAGATGCTTCCAATTTATTATTTATTTAAAAATCCAATTTGTCACTGGTTATTGCTTGTTATTGCCGTTTGTAGAAAAAATATTGTATGATATTTGTGTTAAAAGTATTTTTAAGGCACTTATGTGAAACTTTCACATGCGTGCCTTAAAAATGTACTTTTAACACTTATATCATAAATAACTATTCACTAATAGCTAACAATTGATATTACATAATCCATCTTTACACACATGTTAAAATGACAACTTCTAATCTAAACATCTAAATAATAAAATAGAATACATGGTCATGTTCACACAAAAAATATAACAAAAATGGTTACATAGTAAAATAGAAAACATATGGTTACATATTAAAATCAGAAGCAAAATACTCCTCATATGAGTAGAAAGCATTTTTTATCAAAAAAGTCTTTACTCTCACCTTGAACTGGCTGATGCCGAGAATTCTTATATTTGGTGGTAATAAATTGAAAAATTTTATTGCGAGATACCTGGTGCCATTTCTAGTTCTCCCAAGTCGGCCAAAGTCCGGAAAAAGTTTGTCATTATTTCTGGTAGGATAATTATGTTGATCCAGGTGCAATTTATAAAGATGGACATTTTGCTTTACATACAACAGACACTCCAACACATAGATACATGGCAAAGTGAGAATATTCAAAGTCACAAAATACTGGCGACAATCCTCTCTGTAGCCCAAGCCACATATGATACGGACACATTTACGCTGATGTCCAAAAGCCTTATCTATATGACATGAATGACCCCATGATAAAATGGCATAAGACAAGTTTGAGTGAAAATATCCATGATACGCCATCAGAACAGTTTGCCTGGAGGTGACCTTCACCAGATTACGAAACAAGAACAGATATTTAGACAACTTCCTAGATAAATGGACTATATGATTTTCCCAAGTCAGGCCCGGATCCAGATAAACCCCAAGAAATTTAACCTCCTCAACACAGTCTGCTAAAAGTGGGTGGTGAGTTTGTGTGTTTCTCAGCGTGAAATTCATCGACTGCGATTTGGAGTCATTGAGGGATAGTTTGTTGGATAGGAACCATTCCATAAGTTTACTCTCAGTATTCTCAAGACCCAGGTCATGTATTTCAGATGGATGATAGCTCTGGTAATAAGTAGTATCGTCGGCAAACAAAACAGTTCCAGCTGTGTTCTGGGTGGAAGCAAGATCATTTATGTACACAAGAAATAATATGGGTCCCAGTACTGAACCCTGTGGTACTCCATACTTCAGGGACAGCTTAGATGAACAATCCTGGTTTATAGAAACATATTGCGATCTGTTTGAAAGGTATGATTTTACTAACAATACCGCACTGTTATGAAAATTATAGTAGTTTAGTTTTTCTAAGAGAATACTATGTGTTACACAATCGAACGCCTTAGTAAGATCCAAAAATGAGGCATAGGTATCCAAGAAACTTTCAAACCCCCCCAAGATATTGTTTGTAAGATGATTAATTGCCAAACTTGTTGTTTTATTCTTTCGAAATCCGAACTGACTTACAGCAAAAATGTTATTGGCTTCAAAATGCTCACTTATTTGATCCCTCATAATGCGCTCAAACACTTTGGACAAAATTGGCAGAAGGGATATTGGACGATAGTTGGTATGATCATCTACTGAGCCTTTTCCTTTATATAACGGAACCACCTTTGCCATTTTAAAAACTGCTGGAAATATAGAATTGGCCAAGGATTCATTTATTAGTTTCGTCAAGGGAATAACAATCAAATTTTTTAAGGTTTTTATTACCTTTGTATTAATATCATTACAATCTTTGCTACTGCTATTTTTCAATGCTGAAATTGCATCTCTGACTTCATTATAGCTAACTGGTTTGAAGCAAAATTGTGGGATGTTTTCAAGTGATACAAAGTGTTCATTAAAAGTAGTTGGCGGATTTTCAAGACCATTAATTACATTTTCGGCAATTGAACAAAAAAAATTGTTGAAACTATTAGCATTAAGGGAAGTAGTAGGTCTTACTCGATTTTGGGATTAGTTTTGAATTACATTCCACATTGCGCGTTGGGCATCTGTTTCAAGTCTATTGTACAGAGCAAAGAGTCCACAATCTGTGATTGGCCTGTAATTAATTCTAAGATTTATTTTTTTACTAAATTGTTTGCATTTAAATAATATGCCCATGTGATCTGAGACATGGGTCAGATCAACTGGTTCTGATGAGGTCAAGAGGCAATCAATGTTTGTGAAAACATTGTCAAGACACCTGTTCACACGTGTATTGAACTTCACAGTTTTGTTAAGACCAAATGCTCTGAACAAATTGCAAAGACTCAAAGCCCTAGCGTCCCTCTCATTGAAATGCACATTAAAGTCACCTGTAACAATCATAGGATGATGGTTGCTCAGCCTCTCCAGAATCCGAGACAGAACCTCAAGAAACCTGTCAAAACCACCACTAGGAGATCGATACAATGTGACAACCTGCACATCAAACTTCCTCAACAATATCCCTGAGAATTCACAATGCTTTTCTTCAGACATGTTTTCAAGACCTAAAGAAGAAGATATTAAATTGTTATTCACATAAATACATGTTCCACCTCCGGACCCCGCGGACCTGCAAAAACCAGAGATGGCTGTATAGTTCCTGATAGGAATTTTGTCCAATTCCCCCGGCACCAGCCAATGCTCATTCAAGCAAAGGCAGTCAGCCAAAGTTTCATTGAGAAGTACTTCATAATCTAAAAACTTATTTCTAAACGATTGAACATTGTAATGGATTATTTTTAAAACATTATTACCAACTCTAGTGCATGATTTGTCTTGTACGAGTTTTGAACCCTGAACTTCTACCTCTATGCGCCCCTGTTTGGGGCCATCGGGCGTTGGACATGGAGAAAATGGTTTATCCTTGTTTCAAGGGGCCATAGTTCTGCAGACATGACAGCATCATCATTTTTCTTGGGGATGCCAAGTTTAAACGAACTGTAGTCACGATCTCTCCTGGTTGCCATTTTTTCACAAGTGCAGTCCTCATCCAATTGATATTTTTTTAGGTACTCCATTATGTCTTCCACCGTTGTTTCGGGGGCAAAGCCAGAAACAAAAATCCAAGCTTCATCAATCTTCTTCACTATTTTCAGCATATTATCTGTGTTTGCTCCTTTCTTTGGATTTGGTCTATTGACATGAGACTTTTTTTTGTAAGAAACTACTTTAAAGCCTTCATTGTCTTGATCTTTGTTTTTATCTTCACCAGGATTTACCTCATTAATTGGAATTTTGCTGGAAATGTTGGAATCATTCTTTGTTTTTGTTATTATTTCAACCATGACATTTTTGACATTTGCGTTTTCTTTTTGAGACTGCGGATTTTTAGGTTTCTGCGGTTTTTGTTGATTCCGCTTGCTTGGCACTATGACATTTTCAGAAGATCCGTCAGTCTGCTTGGCTTTAACCTCACTTTCTGTCGACATTAGCGTGTTTGGTGAAAAAGGCGGGAGATTTGATATTTTTCTAACCTCAAATTCCGCATTTTTTAATTTTTCTTGAAGAATCACCTGATTTTCCTTCAATAGCATATTGTTTTCCATCAGAAGTTGATTTTTTCTTCCAGATTTTTGATGATCATTTGATAAAGGCACTTTTCGCTGTCCCAAAAATCATCACAGGCATAGGAGGGCACATGCCGGCAAGACGCCAGTTTTTGAGTGGCTGCTTGTATTAAACAGGATGGGTGGAACTGTTTTAAACATTTTCCACATTGCACAGCGCTTGAGACACTTTTGCTGCAGTGTACACACGTTAATTTAATTTTATCTTCACGTTTTTCGCGTAATTTTTCGGAGCTGCTTTCAATGACATCCACAACCGGCGCCATCTTTTTACATTACATTACAACTTACCCGAACTCTTTTGAAATTTTCCTTCAAAGTCCATTCATGTCCGTTATCGTATTTCTTCTCCATGAGCTTCTTGAGTTATTTCAAAAATTATTATTTTTTTATATTGAAAATCATCGATAACTTCTTTTGCCTAAAAATAAAGCCGTTGATTAATCAATAATAATTATTAGTCGGATATAATAACTTGTCAATCTCTGACTTCCCAAAATTCAAAGCCTCTGGAGCTAAATCGGCCATTTCGGTCTTCTTCATCTTTTTCAAGTTCTATGAATAGAAAAATTGTAACAAAAAGGAACTAGCAACCACCGCATTTTGTATTTGCAGCAAAAGTAACTGAACCTATTGCAACTATTTCCTCGACTAAAATATTACGTGAAGTGAAACTCACAGAATTTAAAATACGAAAACAATAATGTTAATATACATCAGCATCAGAGGAAGAACAATGATTTAAGATGCAAAATTATTGTAAATTTAATGCAATT
Organism: Ceutorhynchus assimilis; assembly: GCA_917834065.1. NCBI lineage: Eukaryota > Metazoa > Arthropoda > Insecta > Coleoptera > Curculionidae > Ceutorhynchus > Ceutorhynchus assimilis. Next base: position 8,693,915 of record OU892284.1, on the reverse strand, counting down.
AAGTTATACTTACAGTTAAATTGCAATCAGACGGCTGATTATAACCTAATTTTTTAATAGCTGGAATAATCATTACATAAAATAACCCGGAACTTAGCTGATACAGCAAAAAAAAAAAAACTATGCACCTATAATAATAAAAATCTATAGTACAGAACCGAAACAACGGTTTCACGGAAATATACCAATTTTCATCTAATTAGTCTTGTTTCTCGCTCCTGTAATTTTCCAAGCTCGATTTTCGAATAATTTTTTTGTTGTTGCAAATTGTACTGTTAACTCGCTATCTTTTTATGATAATATATTTGTTTTATTTTTCCCTATTCCAGTCACGCAACTCTAAACTTTTTTATTTTATCTGATTGTAATCGTCGAAGCCATTTTAACGATAATTGTATAGTAAGTTGTAATAATAAAAAGCCTACGGGCAAGAAGAAAATTAATGCATTACATTACTTGTTTAATAAGATGTAAATTATTTCATTACTTAGATAGGAGACAGTCATATTTTTAACAAACTGATAAATAAATTAAAAAATTTCCAAAAGTATCCAACCATGGAATATTTACAAAGAAGCATTAAATCTTCATTTCCAGCATATAATACCTATAGCGAAATGTTTCAAGAATATTTATTAGGTATTTACCTATAATTCATAGATATTGCATGGTAATTGCTATCATTATTTAAATTTATAATTAATATGGATTTATTCTGCTCTAGATAATTTAAAATGATTTATTGGGTTTTCACATGCTAATATTAAGTTAAATTTGTCTTATAACTTATTATTATGGTGTCAACGATTATCGGAACAATCATCTTGCTAAGTTGATACGATTCCTACAAAAATTCATTTAAATTTAAAATATAATGTGTGAAGATATGCATGGATTATTACAATTACTGGAAACAAGAGCCGGCAGAGTTTGCATGCATTAGTAATGTGTGAGTGAAAATGAAAGTAAAGATCAAATATCACGTAAAAATCATTTTCCATGATTTGGACGAATATCTGGGTATCTCGTGCAGAATGCATGACCTTTAGAAAATAGTAGCTAGTCATGACACTGATTTCATGAATGAATACTATACTACTACGACTACACCAGTGTGCGTTTCGCTGCTGGTTTACGTGTACAATGTGATAATGACGTGGTAAAATCGTATCCACGAAAGGTCTGATCTAAAACGCAAAGATGATTTATGTACGACGTGGATTGGGTGTTGGAATGCTTAAGAATTTTGAGTTAAACATATTAGATTTAATTAATTTAAAATTATGTTGCTTCTATTAATAAAAGATCTATTAGGATTGCCGATTGGAAAAACAGTTAATAAAATGTGTAGAGAGTATCTAATAAATTTGTGCAAGTAAGTTAAAATTTGATAACTTTTAAATTTTGTCATTAACAGCAAAATGAGCAATAGTGCAGCTAGGTGTACTAAAGCCAATTTTTAATGGAGTTATTTTGGTGAAAAATTTGCTTACTTATTTACGGGAATATTTGGTAGATTAGAGGTAAAATTGTGCAAAACCATCTTTTCTTTGTTCATTTCTGAAATAGGTACATTGAAGATCGCCAAATTTTCAAATATTTATTACATTTATTCGAATGGTGGATATAGGTGAATTCTATTATAAATACTGTTGTAAAATTTGCTTTCACATACATATCTATCTACTCATTTCCTTTCGTCAGATGTTTTATTATTTATCATTGCTGATAGGTAGTCCAAGTCAAGGTTTTCACTCTCCTCCTGATCGTTCATCAATTCTCTTTTTTTTTTTTTTTTTTCATCCGAATCTTCAAGACCAGTAGAGCTACATGATCTCAGTGCATTTATCGCAGCAACTCCTTGATAAAATGTTTAAGTTAATTTATATCGATAATTTGGGTGAGTTAGTAATTATATTAGACCGTTCTATAAAGTGAAGGATCCCTCTTATTTGGACACAAGTTTTCTAAAATCTCCTGCAACAATAGTTGATTCTTGTTTCAACACCACTAGATCTCCTGGTTTGAAATCTATCTGCCTTAGCTCTATTTTTAATTTTGTGTGTCTCTAATTACGTCTACAATTCACTGTAATGTTGGATCACTTCTCTTAAGTCCTCCTTCCTCTTCGATCACCCACTCAGAATAAATTGGATAATAATATATCATCCATAATTTATAAGGCAGGAAAATAGTGAGTCTTGAAGGACCTTATAGGACCGTCATTTTACTGGAAAGGGCTACACCATTAACCAAATTCGTATGAACCATAACCTGGTACATATTTTCAACTGGTATTTGATAACATTCATTTTCTAATTAATAGGCAATAAAAATTATATTTCTATTTTGTTCAGACCCTTGTAATCTGTACACAGTCTCGATTCTCCAGTTCCCTATAATGATTCCTGCTGATTTCTTCTGACTTTTCTTGAACTCTTCTTCTGTCCGAGTAGCTAAACCTGCAGTTGATAAGTTATGAGCAGTCGTATGTTCTATTTTACATTCGAATTTGGTAGTTACTACGTCTGTTAAATTTTGATCCAAATAATCTTCGTATTCATGCAACAATGTCGTTAATATTTGCTTTAGGTTCTTCATCTAACAAATTGAAATTATTCTTTTTTCATTTTTGAGATCTAACTTGGGTTCACACTTAGTATTTAAATATTTTTGTTTACTTTTTTTCTTTTGACAAAAAGTTCAGCTTCGGATGAGGCAACATAGGAATTTCAACAGAATTTCTAGTTTTAATTTTCTTTACTGTAACTATGTTATCTTATTCAGTAAATGATTGCCCCTATGGAAATTTCAGTTTCTGCCTTAGCTTGGTCTACAATTACGGAGACATTTACTTCTTCCAAGATTTCTACTTTCCCAAATCCAGATACTTTCATTGTTCGTTGTGGTGGTTTATCTTTAAATTGTATTTCTTCTGCATTTCTCCTTTGGATCAAATTTCCTCGGTTTCCATAATAAAAATATATAGGGGCTTAAAGGACCCTGCCCAAAGTATACGGAGATTGTGTTTATGTCAGAATTGGCCGAATTTTGTATATAATGTAGATTACTCCTTCCTGATTAAAAGTTACCATTGCACCAATCCTGAAAACTGATTCCTTTTTGAGAAAATTAATTTCATAGGTAGCAAGTAAAACGCTTGGACATTGTAATGAACGTACCTACATACAAATAAGTGGATTATTGCGGAACTTATAGATGGACCTCTGCGAGACGAGCGTACCGAGTTCCGCAGCCATCTACTCACCAATATACTGTTGAACTGTTCAAATAAGACACTCATTTGACACGTGTAGTTTTTGAACTAATGAGAAAAATTCACAACTGACTGAATCAGGTTGTACTTGAACAACATATTGGTGAAGAGATGGCTGGGTCCACCCATAAGTTCCGCAACAATACACTCGTTTGTACTTGAATAACTTGTCACAATATATTACTAGTTTGGTAAAGTAACATTACTAATTCCTGTTAAAAGGCAAATTGACAAAAAGTGGATAATCTTACAAATTTTGACTTTATATAATAAGTTATTTTTCAAGTATAAATAAGTGGATTGTTGCGGAACTTATGGGTGCGCGAGTTCCGCAGCCATCTACTCACCAATATACTGTTGAACTGTTCAAGTAAGACGACGTGTAGTTTTTAAACTAATGAGAATAACTCATACATTTGAGTGAGTCAGTTTAGCATCGTAATTAAACAACTTATTGATGAGTAGATGGCTGCGGAACTCGCTGCGCTCGTCCCGCAGAGGTTCACTTATAAGTTCCGCAACAATTCACTCATTTGTACTTGAATAACGTGTCATATTATGTTACTAGTTTGGTGAAATAACATTACTAATTCCTGTTGAAAGGCAAATTGACAAAAAGTGAATAATCATAATCTTACAAATTATGACTTTATATAATAAGTTTTTGTTCAAGTACAAATAAGTGGATTATTGCGGAATTTATGGGTGGCCATCTACTCACCAATATACTGTTGAACTATTCAAATAAGACACTCACCAAGTTTTTGAACTAATGAGAATAACTGACATTTGAGTGAATCAGGTTAGTATCGTACTTGAACAACGTAGGTATTTATGAATAGATGACTGCGGAATTCGCTGCGCTCGTCCCGCAGAGGTCCACCCATAAATTCCGCAACAATCCACTCGTTTGTACTTGAATAACTTGTCACATTATGTTACTACTTTGGTAAAGTAACATTACTAATTCCTGTTAAAAGGCCAATTGACAAAAAGTGGATAATCTTACAAATTCTGATTTTATATAATAAGTTATTGTTCAAGTACATACAATTAAGTAACACAAATAGGTGAGCTTGTGGCGCAGTGGTGTGCTACGTATAGTAATTTTTCAGGATTGGTGCAATGGTAACTTTTAATCAGAAAGGCGTGATCTACATTATATACAAAATTCAGCCAATTCTGACATAAACACAATTTCCGTATACTTTGGGCAGGGTCGTTTGTATATCAATCATGTTAGCATGTGTAAAGCACAGTGGTCGGGGGTCGGTCTTTCCATCTTTTGGTGGTAAGTAATCCGGTTTAGTGGCATTGTTTTCATTCATTCTTTCATCAATTTTTTTTCTCAAGTTTTGAAAACAGTAAGGTACTTTTGACCTGGCGTCTTATTCTCTGATGTTTATCTTATTGAATTTTGTACCTCTGTCGGAATCTGGAATCTCTTTTTTTCCTGGATACATTCATATTTTTCCAATGAACGGAGGAGATCATCTCCATCATGATCACAATGAATTTTGTCTGATATTACTCGACTCCGCGTAATGCTTTATGAAATACTAAATTAACAATTGCTCTCGGGATCATTGGAATTATAACTTTAGGTTCTTGATAATTTATTCTTTTCATGAAAATAGCTTGCAATACTTTCGTTTTTTTCTTGTAATCTGGTTTCCGTGTTCCTTCATCTCCCTTTTGTACTTGTTTTGCCAATAAAGTGTTTCTTAAGGACTTGTTTGATGATTGAATAAATAAATGAAGTAGGGGTATTGTGACACTGCGACCTGCATAGATCTATTGTGCCCCGGCCCCTTCTGGGTGCTTCAGTTGATAGGATTCTCACTCACCATGGATGAAATTTCTTCCCGTCCAAAGATGCAGTATCCGAAGCAGGAAATTCGTTTGCTCGGGTTCGCCCCGCACCCAGTGAGAAGGTTTTCTAAAGTTTCCTTCCCTTCCTCACAAAACCGGCAGCCGTCTTCGTTTTCGATTTTAATGATCTCAAGGTGCCCTCTTAACCGTCAATGGCCTGTAAAGAATCCAGTGAGAATGCGAAGATTGTTTTTACTCAGTGATATATAGGTAGTTATTTACATTCCAAGCTGCGAAAGCGTACTTTTAGGTCAGGTGCGAGGTGTATTTAAAAACCTCCGAGCACCTAAAAGGGCTTTTGCAGCGTGTAATGTATTTAACTTTTCATTCTTCCAAAATACATTTTTTTATCTTGAATAGGCATGCGAAAGTGAAAGTAACTACTAGCATGCTTTACTTTCGCTTTCGCTCGCTTATGCAAGATAAAAAAAATGAATTTTCATAGGGGGAGAATGAAAAAGTCTTTTAATCTCCCTTGGTTAGGAAGCCCAAGAAACATTTTTGATTGCCTTAATCCTGGAAGCTGTTCCCAGAGGTTGATGCATTTGGTACGCTCTTCCTTTCTCTTAACGCTTCCTTATAGGTGTGCGTTCCTATATGCCACCGAAAAACTCTGGTCCTAAAAGCGGAGTTTGTGCTCGAAATTTCTCCAATTGGTCCACCTTCTCATTATCTGCGTTCCCTGCGTGTCATGGTAAACACTGGAGGGATAGTGTGTTATTTTTTCCCAGTTTGTTCAACTTGTCCAGGCATTCACAAACCATTCTGGAGCTGATTATTTGTGAGCTCAGCGCTTTGATGGCTGCTTGACTTTTTGAGAATATGACAATCTTTTTTTTTTTGTAGTTTCTCAAGATTGAACTCGGCACATCTACTTATACCGTTTATTTCCACCTGAAATATGTCTGAGTGTTTTCCCATTGCTTCGGAGAACTTGATTCCGGGCCCAAGTTCTCCGGCTCCTGTCCCTTGTTCAGTTCTTGACCCATCGGTATACCATTTCACAGCTTTCTGCTGCATTGTAAGAATGGATTTGATGTTTCCTCCCCATTCTTCTCTGCTTCTTATGACTACTGTGAAGCGTTTCTCAGAATTATATGTTTTGATCATATATCATCCCTGGGGAGCTAGAGGAGCGGACTGAGCTTGCTTAGAGATGCTAATTCTCTCCTTAAAAGTGGACCTTCCTTGCCAGCCACCTCTCTCGTGATTCTAGTCATTGCTCGTCTAGCGATCTCCTCCACCAAGATGTGAAGAGATGCGAGACCTACAATTGTCTCAATTGCTGCGGTAGGAAAATTTTTCATTGCGCCCGGGATGCATGTGCACGCCAGGTGCTGTAGTTTGTTGAGAGCTGCTTTTATGTTCTGCTTCTCAACTTCTTTGAACCAGAGTATCGATCCATATAGTAGGGTTGGTCTTAATATCATAGTGTAAATCCAACTCAAGTTCCCGTTTGCATCTCCAGGTTTTGTCTGCAAGGTTTCGGCAGTCCAGCGTTATGCCGAGATATTTGACTTCCGTCACCGGTGTAATATTAGCCCCGTGTATTCGGATGTCCTTGTTTAATATAATTGAAAGTAATTTTTTCAATCTTGATTGACATCCAATGTTTAGCTCCTCTTATCAAATGCATTCATTCAACGTTTCTATAGCTAGTTTGTCGAAATTCTAGAAATCTAGCATCAATGCTCCGATTTATAGGTTTATGTATCTCTCTGATAGAGGGCGACGCCATTCAGTTAGACTTTTTTCTAATAGATGGTAGAACTCCAGAAATGTTGTTTTTGTTGGGCTGCTCATCAATAGGGGACTTCTGATTCTCTAGGTTTTATAAAATGGTTACTGTAATGATCATAATGATCACTTCTTTTCATTTTTGTGGCAGTGGGTTATACAGTCCTGATTTGTTCAATATAAATGTTCTCTGGTGACTCAGGTCACTATAGAAGTAGAAACTAATTTGATAGTGAATGTATATTGAGCATATCGTACCAACACTGGAGATTGTCGTAAGCCATATAAAGCCCTTTTTAATTTACATACAAAATTCAGTATTAAGATTCAGACCTTTTGGAACTTCCATATATACAGGATTTTTTAACTCACCATATAAAAACGCATGTTTAACATCTGGCTGATGAATATGCATGTCTTCTTGAACATTAAGTGACAGCACAATACGAATACTTAGCATTCGAGCAACGGGAGCATAGATTTCTTCATGCACTTCACTTTGTTTGAAGCTTCTCGCCACCAAACGTGCTTTTTCACCGTTTTCCACTAATTTCTTTATTTTCAAACACCCACTTAGAATCTATGATCTCTTCACTTTCAGGTCTTGCCACTACTTCCCAGGTTTCACAATTTCACAATGAATTTAACTCTTCCTTGATGGCTTCTTGCCAGCCGTGGCCCTTAGAAACTGCTTCATCAAAATTTTCTGGAGTTTCAGGGTCAAAATCACCCATTGTCAATGCCGCAAACAATTCAAAATTCAGTTTATAGTCATTTAAGCATTGTGGACACTTTCCGTGTATTTCTTGTCTTTTTATTGTCCTTTACATCTGAGTCTATACCGACAGATTCCTCTTCTTGATTTTCTCTGAGTGTCTCTTTCTTTCCATCACTTGGTACCTGCATTTCCTGACTCTCTTCCCTGATGATGGATGATAACTGTATTTGATTTTTATTAATTCTTTCCTCTTCGAAGATAAAATTTGAAGATGTAACCGCTGCTTCTCTGTAAAAGTCCCACAAATGGTAACCATTATTAGTGTAACCCAACATGTATGCCTTTCTACTCTTTTATCCAATTTACTTGTCAATTCACTTTTTGGAATGCAAATATTAGCAACAGAACCAAAAACTATTATTTTATTGAAATTAAGTTTTTCATCACATAATAAATCTGCTGGAGTCACACCCTTGGGCAGTACCGATGTTTCTGTGCGATTAATCAAATAAACAGCAGTTAGTACAGAGTCACCTCAGAATTTCTTATCAAACACAGAATCAAAAAGCATTATACATTTTGCTTTCGATTAGACCGGTCAGAGACACAATTTTGTTGTGGCGACTTCTGCAGAATTTGCCGTTGTGAAATCAGGTGGATTCTTTTCTAAAACTTACAAACAACGATAATGTTCGAGACACAATTTTACGCGGAATTCCCAGTTTGAGAATCCATTTCCATCAAACGGTTTTATTACACTTACTGCTTGTGGAATTGATGAGGACGCCATTTCGTCCTTTCAATGGTATACCAAAAAACTTTTAAAACTTCCTGTACTTTACTTTGGTCTTCCTTCACTAGCACGCTGGGCCCATAACCTGTAGAGAATTCAGACAACTTGACTCTATTCTCCAGTAACAATAAGGTAATTGTTTTAATTATATTTCAGTTCAGTTATGTATTGAAGACGATGAAGACATTCAACTAACCTGTCAAAGTAACAACTGACTACTTATTAACATGACATAATACAGGGACAGCTTACATTGGTTGTTCGTTTTTGTCATCTTTTTCGTCGATTTGCTCCAAAATTTTGACAGGCACGTGACTGGATCAGACAATTTCTATTTACAAATCACGTGCCTTTCGGAGCAAATCGATGAAAAGGATGACAAAAACGAACACGGCTATTGACAAACAAAAATAAAGGTGTCTACATACTCTATATGAATGCTGGTAGAATTGTTCGTATATATTTACAAAACATGCAGTAGGAATTCCTCCAGAATACTCTGGTACCTATTTGGAGGCAAAACCTGTAGGTGCCCAAATAACAGACTCATAAGTGCTGAAAGTCTTTACAAATTAGGTAGTTACTCGAAATTTGGCAAGTAGGTGAAATTACCACGAAGTGAATAGTCATCTTCACATAACATCAATGTGCTGGGTAAACTTTAACATTGGAAAAGTTTTTGAGTGTATAGTATCGAATCAAATAATCTAATGCATAATTCATACGCTGCGGGGGGGCTTTTCGAAATTGCGCACTAAATCATCAAAATTAAAGTTGATTTATCGTCCTAAAAAACCTAATTTATTCAAACAACACTATGGCTACAGAATGAAACCCTTAACTTTTACCGCATTAAGGGAATAATAAAAATGGTTAAATTATGGTAAAGACAGATTTCGGTTTAGGAATTAAATTCGAATTTGGTTCGTCGGGTAATAAAATATAAATTTGCGTTTACGTAATAATTCTCGGACCTAAAAATAAAATTGTTACAGCACTACTACACTCATTACTAACGGAAAAAGTAGCAGAAGAACCCGACTGTTCAATGCCGATGGCGGAGTCCTGTTCCCTTTAATTAAAATTATTGTTGAGGAACCGAAACTACTTATTATACTCCACTATTTTTCACAGAATTTTTGCGGCCGACCCTACACTCCAACAACTGATATTTTAATAAAAGCTATTGTTTCTGCAATTCGGTATTCATTGCGTCTTATAATTATCGAGCGATTTGTTGTGGATTTTGTAAAAAAAAACTCCCGCATTCATCGATATCTTAGTTCTAGGTTAGTATAGAACAAAGAGGTAATCAGCATTGCCAACATTAAATATTAGCGATTTTGGACTTTTTATTACATCCTTATCCCATCAAGTTGAGTTGCACTAATGATCCAAAATGTGTTTTGGTAAGATAGTAAAATCTAAAATGCAGGTCTTTACCGGATCTTAATTCCGTTTTATTGCAAAATAATTGGACGACCACGAAGTTTGCCCTTCTGATTGCCCTGGCGATGCTGCTTTCCTTCTTGCGTTACCGAGCATTTAAAAAGCGTTTTAAAGGTCACGAATTGTTTTCTTTTGGTTAAGTGCCTTTTAGAAATATCAAAAGTCATGAAAACGCTTCCAATGGAAAATCAATGGATATACCTCCTAAAAAGCTATGGGACTAAAGAATGAGCCACATTCGCGTCAGTAACAAACCGGGTAAACTCATCAATTTTCCACGGTAGGCTAACGGACATTAAGCTGTCAATTTTTAATTAATACATCTGCTGTTGTGAAACTTGAGTTATTAACTGTCTGTTTGTTTTCGGCCTTTTATTCCATCTCTTTCACGCATTGTCTTGACAAAGTTTTACAAATTAATTTATAAGAGATAAATGATACGAAAACAGTTTGGTAAATACAATTAGGCACGATAAACGTTTGAAGCAATTGATAATGTAAAGTCTATTTTTTTTTTAAAGATAATTCCCCAAGTCAAAAATTTAGTAACTATGTTGGCAACATAAGTCTTTTCTACATAAAAAATTTGAAAGCCTTGACAATTTTACATTGTATTGCCAACATAATGTCATTTTGACTTTTATCTTTAAAAAAAAAACAGCCTTTATATCTACATAGGGGTGAGGGGGGCAGATTCAACCATTTTTCTGAAAATCTACAATAACTAAGCTTTCATAGTATACTAAAGCAAATAAACCAAAGTATTTTCAAGATGGAACTGTCTAGAGTCCCGAACGCGGGATCGCTAGAAAAAAGCAAAATCCCGAAGAGGCGTGACTAATAACGGCGTTCGGGATTTTCCAAAAATTATTCGAATCCGGACCTCGGGACTTTTGTAACAGAACTAAACTCCCGACTAGTCCTGACTTATAATTTTATCAGACAAATCATAGAAAAACAAGGAAGTAGCAAAAAACAAATATCGTGTATTTCTACTAAGTAAACAATATGGAAAAGAAACTTTGACATCTCATTTTGTACATCTTTTCTTTTTAGCTGGCAGATCTATCGCCGCTAAATTCTTGCCTCTAGGTCTGCCTCGACTTTCTATATACCAATCACGATAAATTACCACTTAACTAGGTAGGTACTGGTAAAAATATATTTTTTGGAAATTGCTGATCTTGTTCATAATAGTCCATGTGGATCTCATAAGTCTCGATATAGGGCTTTGATAGGGGTATATCAACAACAACTTGTTCATGATCATGATTAGGGATTATTTCAGAATTTTCAAATTACTGTTCTTGTTCATCATAGTCCTGAATCTCATAAGTCTCGATAGGGGTATCAACTCGGGTATCAACAACAACTTGTTCATAATTAGGGATTATTTCATATTTTCATCTTATATCAGGTTTATCTTTAACCGTGGGAACCTGTAAACGAAACCATAATAAAACTAAATGTATGTATGTTCGGAAGGAAAATAACAATCTTGGGAATATATGGAGTGAACGACGACGAACCCGTTAATATAAAGGATCAATTTTACCAACAACTCACTGACCAAATCATAAAAGTAGGAACTTCAAGGGAAATAATATTGCTAGGAGACTTTAACGGACGAACAGGACGAAAAATCAACGACAAGGTGATCGGAAAATTCGGAGAGAATGTAACGAATAACAATGGAGAAAGGCTCATAGAAATATGCCAACAAAATAACCTAAAAATCCTAAACGGTTACTTTCAGCATAAAGAAATACATAGGTACACATGGAAAAATGAAACTAGACAACAAAAATCTATTATTGACTACACTATCGCTAAACAGAGCTCGAACATAAAATTCCAGGACGTGAGAGCATATAGGGGAGCGACCTGTGGTAGCGATCATTACCTCCTAAAAGCAAAAATCTTTATCCCGGGCAGAAATATCGCAAAAGAAAACGGAATGAAAACCCAAGAAGACAATATTGTGCCTGAGAAATACAACCTAAAATCTCTAGAAGAGCAAAGCGTAAAAGGGTTGTACATGAAGAGATTAGATCAAAAATTACACAGTGGTATGAGCTTCCAAAACCTTGAAATGCATTACCAACATATCAAAGACAGTATTCACAGTGCAGCATTTGAAGCCCTTGGCAAATATGAAAAAAAGGGAAGTAGGCCCACACCTTATTGGTGGGATCAAGAAATAGAAAATGACATAGAAGATAAAAGGAAGAAATACCAACAGTATCTAAGTTCAAATAAGACACGAGACAAAGAAATATATAAAGAAGCACAAGCAAGAGTACGGAATAAAATTGTACACATAAAGAACGAGTCATGGGAAAGAAACTGTGCGCATATTAATACTTATCTGGGGGGTAAAAGAAACACAGAAAGTTGGAGATTACTCAAAAATATGAGAAAAACACAAACTAAGGATATTATCAATACAATAACACCCCAGCAATGAGAAGAGTACTTTGAAGAATTACTGACAGAACAGCGGGCAGAGTTTAAAGAAGAGAGGGAACAGACACGAAACATAAAAACTGCAGGATCACCAATACGAGTTATGCAAGAAGAAGTTAAAAAACACTGCGGCTTCTTGAAAAATGGTAGGGCACCAGGCCCAGTATATGGAGAACTGATAAAGTGTGGGACCAATAAACTCTACAAACATTTAACAAAACTATTTCAAACATGCATAGATAAACAAGAAGTACCGGAAGAGTGGAAAGTAAGCTATTTAACAACGATATATAAGAAAGGAGACAGAAACAAATGCGAGAACCACCGAGGAATTGCAGTAACAAATACGCTGAGCAGAGTGTATGGAAAACTCATAAAAGCCAGAATAGAGAACGAGTACAAAGATAGTGAGGCAGAAGAACAGGCCGGTTTTAGAGCAGGAAGATCAACTGTGGACCATTTATTCAGTTTGACCCAGGTAATGGAAAAGAAACTAGCCTATAACCAAGAACTCCATTTACTTTTTGTCGATCTAAAGAAAGCATACGACAATGTTCCGCTGAAAAAGCTTTGGGAAGCACTGGAAAAGACCAATATGAACTTAGAACTAATAAAGGCAGTAAAAACGCTCTATAGTGATGCAAAGACCAAGATTAAACAGGGAAACTCAATCAGTAAAGGCTTTATAGCAACTAAAGGACTTAAACAGGGATGCTGCATATCACCAACACTTTTTAAAATATACTTAGAACAAGCGCTCAAAGGGTGGAAAAACAAATGCAGACACATGGGAATACCGCTCAATGAATACAATCTTTATACTTTAAGCTTTGCAGATGATCAAATATTAATTGCACAGGACTATGATGACCTAGAGTACATGACACGAAAATTGATAGAGGAATACGAGAAATGGGGTTTGGAAGTAAATTTAACGAAGACAGAATATATGACTATAGGAGGTGAACAACGAAATCTGAAATTGAATAACGGACAAGAAATAAAACAATGTTCTGAATACAAATATTTGGGCATGAAAATCTCACACGAGGGAACCCTAGACGAAGCAATTAAAGATAGGAATATACAAGGACGCAAGGCAATATCCCTACTAAATGGTGTACTGTAGGATCAAAATATCAACAAAACTAACAAAACGAGAATATACAACACCATAGTCAAAAGCATAGTCACGTATAGTTCAGAAGTCTGGCCACTAAAGATCAGAACCGCAAAAATGCTGGAAGCAACTGAAATGGACTTTTGGAGGAGATCGGCAGGCAGGTCAAAAATGGAGAGGATAACAAATCTGAGAATTAGGGAGATTATGGACGTAAAACACACAATAATAGATGATATAAAGGACAAACAGCTGATTTGGTTCGGACATGTACAAAGAATGGCAGATACAAGAATACCCAAGCAAATAATCGAGTGGAAGCCAGGGGGAAGAAGAAGACGCGGCAGACCAAGAAGAAGCTGGAGAAGTGGTGTAGACGAGGAAATGAAGGACAGAGGCCTAGAAGAGGATGCCTGGATTGACAGAGATGGTTGGAGATCGGGAATCGGAAGACGTAGAACGTTATAAACCGATAATTATATATATATATATATATCTTTAACCGTCTTGTATAAATTAGGGGCATGATGCTTCGCGGATGTGATAGTTTTTGCATCCCGTTTCCAAAATTGCACCCTATTTTCTTTCTCATATCAATCAATAGCATCTTGTAATTCTTTACATGAACCAATTCATTTGTATTTAACCCCATAATAAAGGATACCTAAGTACAAATTTCCAGCCAAAACTGCCCAAAACACAACAGTTGGCTAATCTAACCTAGGTGTATAGAATAAACAAATAATACATAAAGAATTATTACGAATTCGGGAGTTTACTTTTGTTACCATGGTCCCGAAGTCGGGACTAGAATTATTTTTGGAAAGTCCCGAACGCCCTTATTTAGCCACGCCTTTTCGGGATTTTGCGTTTTTCTAGCGATCCCGCGTTCGGGACTCTAGACAGTTCCTTTCAAGATATACTTTGAAATTTTTTCTCCTAAAATATCCTAATGGAAATAGGTACCTATTAAAAAAAAATGTCTCCAAAAATTTAATTTTGAAAACCCTTAACAAATGGTTGAATCTGCCCCCCCGGTGAGGCACATTCAACCATTGATAGGGGCACATTAAACCAATGATGTAATTGATGGGTTCTCATCATAAATAAATCGCTTATGTCGAGAAAAGAACACTATTTTATTAAAAATTCTTCAATAAATGAAACATTATTCAGAAAAGAGGGAATATTCACAAAATACAAATATTTTAGCAGTTAGCACATGTTGTAGGTTTCGAAATTCACATTGAATGAAAGCGAAGAGGACGACCGAGCAGTTTCAGCTGTGTTAGGTGACGGCAATTTAGAAACTATGTCAGTTCTGTCTACAGTTGATATATCGTCGACTAATGGGTAAAAAAATGTAAAGGATGGTGGCTTTAGGCGTAAATATTGCATCTGGTATTCATTCAAATTTATTTTTTCCAACACCTTTCCAACGTAATATCTAATGTACGATTTCATCGAAAATTTTACCAGTCGAAAATCGCCTACTGTTATTTCCTCGTCGTCTTGTAATAGACCCACAAAATTCTCTTTTTCGCTGAAATCATCACTTAGACCATCGGATTCTAATGCAACTGATTCTTCTGAATCGGAACTACTGGAGCTAGGCTTAGGCTCAAGTCTTCGTTTCTTAATTTGCTTCAGTTCTTTATTGTTTTTCAACTGCCAATCGTCCGAAAAAACTTGTTTGGTAACCATTTTCCGTTTTTTTTTTCTTCTTGTTTGGTTTTCTTTTTATTTTTTTATCCTCTTATTCCTCTAATCGATTCTTTTCAGGCGTGTCTGTGTAAATTCTTGACTTCCCACGTTTCGATTTTTTATTGTCTTGATTTTTATTTACTTTTGGTCTGGGAAATGGTCTTACTGATTCTGGTGTGATTCTTTGAGATTTGAGCGAATATAAAGAGAAAAAAGCGTAATTAAAATATTTTTTTAAGGTAAAAGAACATAGGTAGTATTTACCGGTATTCATGTTGAGATCACTTTGCCTAGGTTTTGGTGTTGACGGTACGCCTGATGTTGATGGTACGCCTGATGTTGATGGTTTAGCTAATTCTGCTGCTAAATCTGTAATGAAAATACATTTAAAAAAAAATTTATATTGAAAGGTATCTTACCATTTTGAACCACAGAAGCTTCCGAATTAATTTAAAAAGTGGATTGTCCTCCAGATGGCAAAGGCATAGCATAACTTGCTATAAATTCACCGTCACTAAAGGCAAGCCTGTTCAAAGGCCAAAGTCCTGGTTTTTCAAACGATTTTGTGATATTTTTTTGCGAAAATGCTTGTTGAAAGGCAGGCTTGGTTAGCTGGGCAATTTGTTTTATTATTATTGTTTTTCCGGGATTCATTGTCATCCAGTCATTAAAAGAAGTAGCGCAGTATGTTTTAAATGGCCCAAAAACACCAATATCCGACGGCTGCAACTTATGTGACGTGTGAGGTGGAAATGATAACATTGTGATACCGTTATCGCAACAAAAGTTTATTATCGCGACAAAAGTTTACAGCCTTTACTGTTATTTGTGACTCATGGTTATCCATCAAAAGAAGAATTCTATTTTCTTTGTTACATTTAGTATACTTCACAATATGCTCAAGAACACTCAAAAACAAGTCGGAAGTCATCCACCCTTTTTTGCTTCCTAGGCCAGGACTTGATGGTGGGGCTTCAGTAAGGTATTCCTCGGGATGGCATATCCTGGGGAACATATATACTGGGGGCAGAGCGTTTCCAATTACATTTACTATACCGACGAATGTCGTTAACTCTCTTCTTTCTGCAGATGCAGCTAAACTTACTTGCTTTTTCCCTTTAGCTGAAACTATTTTGACAGCTTTTAAAACGGTAGTAACTCCAGTTTCATCAACGTTGTAAATATTCTCGGGTTTAGAATTAAATTTTTTTAGGACGTTTACGAAGTTATCAAAAAATTCATTGACAGCGTTTTTATTAAACCGTGTGGCCCGCACCAAACTAGTATTTTCTGGTTTTCTCAAACTAATTTTATCACGATTTCTTTTCATAAAACCTTTGAGCCAGTCTACACCTGCATTTTTATTACCATTCCATGCTTTAGGAAACTTACAGTCCGAAAGCATTTTAGCATAATCATAAGCTAAAGTCCTGATTTGCTTGTAGGTCATACCATAATTCATGTCGGAACATACTTTTATATATTTTATTTTTAACCATATATGAAATGTTGTCATTACTGACTTTTCAAAAATTTGAAAATGTGACATTACTGTCTTTTCATTTTCCTGCTCCATTACCTGTCCCAGGACGGGAAGTGAGGACGGGAAATTTTTTCCGTCCTCATTTCCCGTCCACGGGCGGAAAATGGAGCAGGGAAATATTTCCCGTTCTCATTTTCCTCTTCATTTGCCGACCTCATTTGGTTGCTCCGAATTTTTTTTTTTTCAAGAAATTATGGTTAAAAATAAAATAGTATACAACCCTCGACGGGAAACTTCATTGCTGTCTCGAGGTTTAGTTTACTACTATAAAACTATAAAACCTCTCGACCAGTAATGAAGCATTTCCCGTCTCGGATTGTAATATACTATTACTAGCTCGGATTCTTGGTCATCAGTAAAAACTTGCGCTACAGTATATTTACTGGAATATACTATGGGTTGGGAATTTTCCTGGTCACTACTTTCATTACCACAGTCCTGATTGTACATTCTAACTAAACGTTCCGGCGAGTATTTTCTTCTTAGCTGCTTAATTCTAGAATGCAATGTATCCCATTTGACGTTAAAAGTTCTTGCAGCCACTCTCTCTGACATTTTGTGCCTTAAGACTTCACAAATTGCATTTTTCAGAGCTGCCTCATTAATCTGTGATCACTCGGTCTTTCTTACGTAAGTTCTTACCATCTTAAATTTCAAAAAAAAATTGTTTATACTCAATGCGGGGCAGATTCAACCACCAAGAAAAATAGTCGGGGCAGATTCAACCACTGGTTGAAACTGCCCCGCTTCCAAGTGGTTGAATGTGCCCCGTCCCAAAGTTCAGACATAAAATCGAGTTGTTGCTATAGGAGTAATTTTAAGGTTAGGACGGGCGAAAAATATTAATTACTAACTGTTATAATATAATATTTCACTGATTAGTGATAAATATTGCAAGAAACTCTTCGTGAAACGAAAAACTAAAAACTTACCTTTTGAGCACAATTTTCACGTACATACGCACTACACACGAGGCATGGCAGCTATGGCTTCCAAATTCCTTTGGTGTATGGGAGGGACAAATCACATGATTGTGTCACACTTTGCGGCGGTAAATTCGAATTAAGATAAATTTTACTGGTACTGGTTGAATGTTCCCCTTGGTTGAATGTGCCCCCTCTCCCCTAAGTATATAATTGACCTGTCTCGCATAAATAAAAAAAGAGAGCTTAATCGTAATAAATACAAGTTAGAAAGTATTAAAAGATGACATGCGCGTGTAACTCGTGGCAGCAGTGTAGCCATCAGATTGTATTGTTGCAGAACAAATGTAGACAATACAAATCGAACATTATAACGTTAAAGAAGTGGAATAGTATCAAGTGCTTTACAACGCCTTAAATCAGACAAAAGAAAAGCTTTAAAGTGTATGCATCGTTTGCATAACATACCCGGGTTCGTTCGGTAAGACTGAACGATGAGAATTTTTGTTACCTTTAAACAACAAATCTTCTGAAAAACGAAATGAAGAAAAAAATAAGACCTACGTTGTTGGAAACAAACAATTTCACTTACTGGACATGCGCCCGACATACCAAATATTTGGGAAATTTAAGGGAAGTTGTGATATGTAAAAAAAAACAAAAAATTTGTGAAACGTCTACTTTATTATTAAAGTAAATCGTACCGTTCTCATCCTGGAACTAACGAGGGGAAAGAGCACGGTAGAGAAACCCTCGATCTAACATTTCTAAAAATCGAAACATACTGTATCATTTTAATAATAATTGTCAATAATTCAATAATTTAAGTCAATAAAAGTTTAAATTAGGTACCATCCCTTGTCTTTGTGCTAAAATTTTAATTACACACACTACATTCAATCAACACTACCTATATTCAATACTGAAGAGTTTTTTTGTTAGTTAGCCAGTTTCCCAGCAGGTACTGAGGTCCCATACGGGAAGCTACTCAGCTATAGTTGTTTTTGAGCCAATATCTCTATAGATTGATTATTTCAATTTGCTAGGATATTCTCTCGTCAGGATAGGAAAATGTTAGTAAATTCAACAAGGCCCTAATGCACGCTCTAAATCCACAAATCAAAAACCCAGCACAAAAAGACAGCACATAATTTCTTAGGTTTTAATTTACTTCTTTATCGGTGTTGTTTACAGCATGAAACGTTTTTTGTTAAATACATGAACAATGCACATGTTATAAAAAAATGGTATAAACAAACAAAAAAAAAACATAAAAAATGGAAAAAATGATATTTGTATAAATTGAACTCTCACAAACAAAATAATTAATCAACTAACCTGTGAACGCTTCTTACACACACACTAATAACAAATTGGATTGAACAATCAATTTTAATGCAAAATAAAAATGAAAATTGAATAATGAATAATTACAGACACGCGACACGTTTTCTAAGGGACCAGTCCAGCTCGTTCTGTAGTCTAGTTGCATATTCTCTTGTATCCTCTTCGGTTTCTGTGGCGCGCTCGTTCAATCCTAAACTTGAGGGCGCATACATGGTTGCAACATTTACTTTTATTCAGTAAACGTTTTTTTAAAAAGTTAAGATTTCAAGAAATAATATTTTAAATAGGTGGTTTTCCTCAGTTCCATCCGGCAACATCGCACAATGAAATTGCAAAGGAATATGTCAAGTATAATCCAACATAATATTAAACGACACTGCGGTGAGTTCAAGTAATACGTAAAGTATTAGTTTGCTCTTCGTCGAATTACACGTTACAAAGAAAGAAGGAACGATTACTTCTGAACTCGCCCCTGAATAGAAATGAAGAAATATGACGCAAGCCCGTGACAAACTTCACTTTCTCACCTGCTTGCCACAGGCTGCGCGCGCCGATTCAGGTAATACGAGACAGGGGTTCGATTTTTCAAACCATTCGGGTACATTTCGTACACGAAATTTGACTGCTCCCCATTTAATTTACATTGCTGTCAGTCAAATTTCGTGTACGAAATGTACTCGAATGGTTTCGAAAATCGCACCCCAGGTCAATCGTCCCCGCCAACAATTTTTTTTCAGTTGAAAATCTCGAGAAATTGAAATTGACCACTAAAAAAAAGGTGTCTATTTGAATTTTTCTCCCAGTTGCCTGGTATGGCGGAAGAAAATATACCTATTCTTTTAGTAATTTTACATTGCCTGGCAGAGGCAGGCCTATCAACTAATTATATAATAAATGAAGTAACTAGGTTATTACCGAACGCGAGCGAGAGAAATTAGCAAACTGAGCCGGCGAGGCAAGGTTTGCAATCTCTAAGGGCCGTAACTATATACCTAATTACCATTCGATTATAAATGTCCATATCCATTATCCCAAAGAAGTTTAAAAAATTAGAGAAAATAAAATTGCTTCTCTGGCTGTCTCTCACCTTTGACAGTGGACGAGTAGATTTAGTTGATGGGTAGGTAAGTGATACCTCAATCAATATACCATAGCGAAGGTATGTACAGCGTGCGTTATCATTATTACAGCACGCTATTAAAATTCGCCGTGTGGTAATATGGTACTTACCGCACGCAAAATGGCGTGGTATACATTAGTTACCGCACGGTTGTAGATAGAATATCATATTTAACTTCTGCATTCCAGATTCAGAGCAGCGCTGTAGATGTAATACATCACCTTATACTCATTTTCTTCTTTCTAATTTTTTTACCTGTTGCCTGATTTTTCTTTAAAATACCCTAATTGGTAATAACTCGGGTAATAACTTCTGTCGTGACAACGTTAGTTTTGCTCTTTTTTCTGACAACAAAAACAAAAACAATAAGCCGGTCTACATTCCAAGTTTTTTTTTTCAGTCTCAAACCCACACCAAAAGATGGCGTCACGAAAAGTAACCCTAGCAAAAGGCATCGAGAACGTCTCAATGCTGAACTGGATACTTTGGCAAGCTTGTTACCATTTGAACAAAACATCTTATCGAAACTTGACAGGCTGTCCATACTACGTCTTTCCGTTAGCTATTTACGCACAAAAAGCTATTTTCAAGGTAAGAACTAAATTATTTATGAGTCCATGACAAACTAAATATGTTTACACCTTATCAAAACCAATAAGAGAATTAAAAACCCAAAAGAAAATTAAAAACCAACACAACCGGTATAATCATAAATAACAATTAGTAGTGTATATACAAAAATCCAAAAAATAAATTTCTTTCTGGTCAGCATTTGGGGGCCTCTTCATTAATTTTGGGCTTGTTGGGATACGATTTACTACGATATTTTTAATAACTTTCTTGACTTATGCCCTCATCTCCCAAATGTATGTAAATAACTAATTTATTACGCGTGTAAGGCTGAAACGAGGTTGATAACTGCTAGTTATATAATTAAGAAATAAACCTCTATAATTGAAATTATTATGATAGTCTCTCGTCTTCATTGAAAATATTTATACGCAACCGAACAAATTCAGTTTATATTTTGTGAACCCAGGTGATTTCGTGCTGGCAGTTAAATAACACGCAAGATCTGCATTAAAATTGAGCCGCTCAATCACATCGCCTAACTCATTTTCATAAACATTAGTAATGGATTGTTATTTGTCCATATAATGCCATAATTGATATGTCAAGCTTAAATGCAATTTAACTTTTCTCTAAAGTTAATAATTCGCGCTAACAATAAACTGTTTGCTTTAACATACAATCGAGTTTTTTGCACAAAACAGATTTTGTTTGTCAGTGTTTTTGGTAGCTCAACTCTCCGATAATATTGTCGAACTAACTTTGTCCATTTTTTGCCAACTAGAAACTCGCTTCTACCACACTTTTCCCAACTCATCGATCTAGTCTGTCTGTGCGCCGTATGGCCGCGCTTCCTCCTGCTGCATAATTATAGGGCGGAAGTTTCCCCATTTTCCCCCTACGTTCCGCGTCCGCCCTGCAATACCGGAAGGTTAGCACAAGCCCTTCGGTTTTGCTTTCTAAGACAATCATTGCTGGCTGCCTCAAATTAAAAATCGATACCTATAACCTACCTCTGAGAGGGGTGGTTGTTGCAGATAAATTCATTAATTTTGTTCAGTTCTGATGATGGTTTTTGTTTTAAAGTTTTAATTTATGGGCCCGCAACGTTTCCTGCAGGGGGTTGGTAATTTATAAATCGGTGGCTGTTTAAGTGACAGAAAATTCAATGGGTCTTTCGTCGACACTGCACTAGAGAGAGGCGGAAACTCTGAAACGCGCATGTAGTTGGATAGGCAACGAAAACTAGGTACTGGTTTGCTATAAATTGAATGCTAAATTGTATGTTTATTACCGGATTTCCATCGTCCACAGATTTCCTCTAAACTTGTTTGAGTGAATGCTACGAGCATGCAGTTGAGAAGTATTGATGTATTTTAACAAGCATTCCATTTGTTATTTCGTCGAAGCCGGGGCTTTCCTTATTTTTAAGATGTTTCAAAATTTTCCCTAGTACCTATATTGAAGGTTAGTTCTTCTAGTCAACGTCTTGCTTTCCCGATAAGCAGCTGTGCACTTTTCTTGTTTCATTCATATTGTTTTACTAAATAAACTCTGCACTCGTCTGCATGAATCTTGTTGGTATGTGTAGTGTGTTGTGTAGTATATTTGATTTCTGATTTATTCTCTCTCAACATGACTCATTGCATATCTTCCTCCGATTTCTGTAAATATCTCTTTCCATCTTTCGCAGTAGGTATGCTGTATTCCCTTCTGCTTATGGAAAGTATTACTTTCTGTTCCTTAGATACCTAATATATGCTTTCTCCTTGTTTTCATATATAACTATTTTATTATTTATTGGGTCCTCCAAGATTTCGAGTATTTTTTATTATATTTGGATTATGTCATGTGGTTCAAGTTTTTGTGTAGTGAGTATATGATTAATCATATTTGACAGAGTACCAGTTGGTTATCGCTGCCCATATTAGCTACTCAAGGGTTCTCACATTCAGTAACTATAACCTATGCAAAAATAATTGTTCTCAGTGATGATATAATCTATCAATGTTGCTGCCCTCTTGTGTGACTCTTTGTATCAAAAACCCAAAATGAGTTTAAGGAAACAAGGAAAGAAGAAGTTTCAAATAAAGGAAAAACTCACTATAATGACAAGTCGTTCATTCCTAACTAAACCAGAAAACAAACTCAAATAAAGAAGAAACCCACTATAATGACAAATTATTATATCAATGGTGAGTTCGGAATGGTGGAAAGTGTCGACACTTTTTACACTATTGACATTGTGGCGTTCGTTAATTGGTAGGAGTAAGCGAGGGGTGGTTAACTGGTCAAAATCCGTGTACAAGTTAGACGAAATCCTAGAAAATCTCAAGAGATCTAGTCAAAATCCCTAAAAATCTTCGAAATCCTTAAAAATTTAATAAAATCCCACAAAATCTCTTGAAATTGCATAAAATCCTACAAAATCTAACAAAATTTCATTAAAACCAAAAAAATCCTGCAAAATCTCATAAAATCATTAATATTCCTAAAAAATATTTTCTTTGAAATTCCCAAATATCTTTTGAAATTCCAAGTCTCTCAGAATTCCATAATTTAGTGGAATTTCGAGGAATTTCGGTAGAATAATTATGTTATTCTGAAAAAGGAATTACATGTGAAATTTTTGCGGAGTTTCCATAGAATTCACATTAAATTTTAATTCCTCTCGAATTACATGAAATTTCAGTGAAATTCCGATCGAATTACACGAAATCATAAATGAATTACGTGGGGGAATTCTAAACAAATATATGAAATTACACCGAAATTCCCAACATGAAATTTCAGTTCTTACTAATTTTAGTAAAATTCCAGATAATTCCAGTTGAATGCCGAGGAATTTCCGGCTAAAAACATAGAATTTCGGTGATATTCCGAAAACTTCCCATGAAATTTCAATATATTTCGGTGAATTTTCAAGAAACTTGAAGTTTCATTAATATTTCCAGAAATTCCTGTCTATTAAAAGAGAATTTCAGTGAAATTCCGAAAAATTCTTATGAAAATAAATTAAATTTTAAAAAATTCCTTGAAGTTTCATTGGACTTTCAAGAAATTTTCGGCTATGAACGTGGAATTTCAAAATATTCTCATAAAATTTTAGTGAATTCCGTGGAATTTTTAAGAAATAACATGAAATGTCAATGAAATTCCGAAGAATTTTATGAAAATTTTGTGGAATTCCAGGATATTTCAGTGGTAAAATTTTGGGGAATTTCAGTAAAAAGTTTTAAAAAAAATATGGAATTTTTTTGGAAAGTGGAATTCCGAGGAATTTCATGAAATTCTATACTGTAATTCCGAAAAAAATTGTCTCAGAATTCCATAAAATCTTCTGGTGAAATGTTAAGAAATTTCTATGGAATTACTTAAAATTTTCGCGAAATTCCCGTGGAATAACTTGAAATTTTAGTGGACTTCCGAAGAATTTCATGAAATCTTCGAGGGGTTAATCACTTCCCGAAATCGTGTCACAAATTCGTAATTCGTCCGAAATCCCCGAAATCTTTACGAAATCCACGAAATCACTCCGAAATCCGCCGAAATCCCTCAAAATCGCTCTAAATCTAAAATCTTGTCACAGTGAATAATCCCTTGAAATCTTTTCGAAATCCTACCGAAATTCTACCGAAATCCTCCGAAATCACCCGAAATCCCTCAAAATCGCTCTAAATCCGAAATCTTGTCACATTTTTCCCTTAGTGAATAACCCCTCGGAAATCTTATATTGTAATTCCGAAGAAAAAAAAAATTCGAAGAATCCCATTGAATTTTATGGTGTGAAATGTAACATGTGCAATTTTTGCGGAAATTGCAAGGAATTGTCAGGCAATTACATGAAATTTAAGTGGAATTTTGAACAACTTTTATCGTTTCATAAGGAATTCCAGTGAAATTCCGAAAAATCCTAATGTAATAACACGAATTTTTATTTTTATTCCAAGGAATTCCCAGTTAAAAACATGGCATTTTAGTGGAATTGAAATTCCGAAATATTCCCATCGATTTACTGAATTTTAGTAAAATTAGAGGAAATTTCAGAAGTGGAATTCCGAGGAGTTTCCGGCTAAAAGCTTGGAATTTCGGTGAAATTTGGAAAAATTCCCATGTAATGATATGAAATTTCAATATATTTCGGTGAATTTTCAAGAAATTACTTGAAGTGTCATTAATATTCCCAGAAATTCTCAACTATTGAAAGAGAATTTAAGTGAAATTCCGAAAAAAATTTATGGAACTAAATGAAATGTTGAAAAAAAAATTGAAGCTTCATTGGAATTTCGAGAAATTTTTGACCAATAACGTGGAATTTCAGTGAAATTTCAAATAATTCTCATAAAATTTTAGTGAAATTCCGAGGAATTTCTAAGAAATTACAGGAAATTTTGTGGAATTCCAGGATATTTCAGTGGTGAAGTTTTGGGGAATTTCAGTAAAGTTTTAAAAAAATTATGGAATTTGGAATTTCTATAGAATTTTGGAGAATTTCAGTGTTATTTCGAAAAAAAAAATATATAATATATACGAAATATTCGCAGAGTTTTTATCAAATTATCTACAACTTCACTTTGTGTCGACTTACATAAAATTTCGATGAAATGTCGAGTAAAATTCCAAGGAATTCTCGTCGAATTACATACATGGAATTCCTTGAAATCTTTTTGTGTAATTCCAGTGAAATTACATCGAATCCGAAGAATTCCCTTGGAATTAAACAGAATTTCCGTGGAATTTTCATGAAACCACGAAAAATTTCGGCGAAATTCCGAAAAATTGAATTAAATTTTAGTGAAATTCTGAGTAAATTCTGTCGAATTACATAAAATTTTAGTGGAATTCCGAGAAATTTCATGAAATCTTTTACTATAATTCCGAGGAATTTTTGTACAAGAATTCCATTGAATTTTATGGTAGAATTCCATAGAATCTTATAGTGAAATTCGGAAAAGTATTATGAAATCCTATGATAAAATTTCTAGGACTTTCTGTTTTTCTATTCAAACTTATCATTTGAATGAAATTTCGAGGTTTTCCATAAAATCTTGTAGTGAAAATCTGAGGAATTTCTATGGAATTAACAAAAATTTTCGCAGAATTCCCATGGAATAATTATCGTTAAGGCTCCCCTAAATTAGTTAGGAAAAACGCCATAAAAACCCTTTCTAAATTCCCTAAAACGATCCAAAATCACCTAAAATCTCATAAATCTAAAATCTTTTAAAATCATGTGACGTTTTTCAAAATCCTCAAAATCCTACAAACTCAATACCTAAAGATTCAATTATGTACACATTTTATGGAGTTAACTAAACTTCGAGTGGTTAATTGATGAAAATTTGTATACAAATTGGTCAAAATCCCAGAAAAACTCGTAAGATCTACTCAAAATCCCTGAAAATCTTTAAAATCTTAAAAAAAAAAATCTGGCAAAATTTTATTAGACCAAAAAAAATCCGGCAAAATCCTATAAAATTCCTTTAACATTTCCAAAAATCCTTTAGGAACCCCCAAAAATCCGTTAAAATCTCTAAAAAATCCTTTAGGATCTCTAAAAACCATCCTAACTTCCAAAATCACCTAAAATCTTTTAAAATCCTGTAAAATCCTATGAAGATTTTCAAAATCCTCAAAATCCTACAAAATCAATGAAGATTTAAAATCTGTGTACATATTTTAAGCATTTAACCACCCCTTGGGAGTAAGTTTGGTTTACACTTTATTTGCGTTTGGAAATAATTTGGTTCCCGGATAGTGTGAAAATGGTGGGACACCATTTACTCGGTACAGTATGATGGTGTATTCGGTGTTACACCGCCGATCACACCTTCATCACTTAATATTATAACACTGCACTACACGAACACCGCACTAGCACTGCACTAAAATCCCATTCCGAATTCAGCGCAAGAATTATCCCACTTAGATACTGACTGATGTATCAACCTCAATTTGTCAACAAAATCAAAAACCAATAAGAAATCATTATAGATAAATAATACTTTCAGACGCCCGGACAATTCCATACATATAGTTAGACTTAGGTTATTGGATTACCATTATCAAAGTTTCCATTATTGTCCTAACCATCCGACTAGGTCAAGATAAAAATAACCAATAATCGTCAATGGTGAATAATATCAATACGACACAATTCCTACTTTTAGGGCCGTTTGTGCCATGCCAGCACGAGAAATATTATATTAAGTGACGTTTCTCGTCGACAAATCAATCGCGTGCCTCAGTACTATCATCGTCATTTATTAGGATTTACACGTCGTCCATTGATAGAATAAATAATGATTAGAAGCTCCTTTTATTGGTATTAAATCAGCTGTCAACAGGAACGTGTGCGTGAGAAGTTTTTTTGTATTCAATTATTTTTTGCAAATCTGCATCATGTTGCACGGTGTTCAAAAAAGTGTCAGCCATGTTTCTCACGCTCCCTTGACAAAGTCTGGCAAACTCATCCAGTTTTCCGGTTCCATCCCGAAGTCGAACTCGTATTATGGCACTGGTTGGCATGACAACGACGCCGCCCCCATAAGCCCGATGGCGACGTCCCTAATTTACTAGGCGCCGAAATTTCCGATAAATGGCGGTTGCATAATAATGGATGGATGGTATGGACGAAGTTGTCTTTTTTTTGTGGGGGAAAATTGAAGTAATTTTAGAATGAGACTGAGCGGCAAAGTTTGATCCGGTATTGGATCAGAAATTTTAATTCTTACTAATTTCAGCCGCTTACTCGCTGAGACTTGGCTAGTTCATCGAGATCATAATTTACAGTCAACAAATGAGAATCACCAGGACCAGAGTGAAACTTAAATTGTTATAGAAGGAACAGAGGCTATCGTATCAACACAAAAGATACTATTCAACTATGTCTTAGGAACGTGGAAATATCAGGAAAAAGGGGATAATAGCCTCGTAGTTCTGCTCGTGGGTGATAGGACTCACATCAGTAACTACCAACCCTTTAAACAGTCTATGACTTTAGTCAAGGTTTCAGTACTTCCAACTGTCTCATTTTTAATTCTCATAAAAAGATTCAACCTATACGCATCTGTCCCTCCCTCTATCTAGTTCTCGTGGACTATTAGTATGCATTCGATGGCCTTGGGCCATAAAAACACCAATTAGCAAATCTAGAATTGACTCACGATGCATGAAACTTTTCACTACACTGGTCTAGACATTCTAAAAATATAAAATATACGGCAAATGACCAAATCTCTGGAGAAAATAAAAGTTATCACAAATAATTTTCGTAATCTGCAATCTTATATGTATCATAAAATATCAAAAAAATCCACTTCATTTGAGAAGCAGAGTTTTCAGCCCACCTGTATAACTCATTATGATATATGGATGTCAGACTTTCATAAAAACAATGTCGACAACATAGGATTCGGAGGACCATTTTATTTTTTTTTCTTCCTTACTCCAGGCCTGTCCGACTCATTGTCCCCATGCTACACTGAAGCCCGAGAAGGCTTATTGTACTCAGCTGTGTGGTTTATTCCAACCACTCCAGTATTTTTGTGCTTTGTACGAGGCTGTAGAGGTCTTTTACTGGGTGGTGTTTTATTATTATTTCCGGGTCTACGTTTAGTTGCCCGAAAATGCTGTGTCTTCTGCGATCCAGTGCCTCGCAGTTCAACAGGATGTGTCTGGCTGTCTCGGGTTTCGTATTGCAGAGTCTGCAATTAGGGTCTCCGTCGTACAGGTTCATCCTGTTCAGGTGGAACTTTACTGGTGTGTGGCCAGTCAAGAGTCCCGTTATGGTTCTCAGTCGGCTTCTGCTCATTTGTAGCAGTTCTGCGGCCCTTTTGCTGCATGGTTGGTGAATGAATTCCCTACCATGATTCTGCCTGGAAGCTGTTCAGTGCCGCCAATGTTCTTTACGAATCCAGTCTTTGATGTGGCTTCTGGTCATACTTTTTAGTATCCCTAGAGCCGGTTCTGACCCAATTAGTTTTGTCCCTGACTGATCTCTTTGCGAGTTCATCAGCTTTTCCATCGCCTTTGATTCCTCTGTGTCCTGGCACCCAGATAAGTTTTACATTATTCTGGTCCGCCAGGGCCTTGAGTTCTTCCTGGCATTCCCAT
The DNA here is from genome assembly GCA_917834065.1 of Ceutorhynchus assimilis. Lineage (NCBI taxonomy): Eukaryota > Metazoa > Arthropoda > Insecta > Coleoptera > Curculionidae > Ceutorhynchus > Ceutorhynchus assimilis. Next base: position 8,665,161 of record OU892284.1, on the reverse strand, counting down.
ACTACTCTTGATGACACTGTCTGGGTACCGGAAGGGCCTTCAGTGCCGCTTGACTATCAGACATTATAAGGATCTGCCTGTGGCTCTCCTGTTGTTCTCTGCTGCGCATTCGAGCATAGCGTACAATGACATCAAAACACAGATAGACCGAACAATAAACAAAATTTTCGTATGACAACATCTCTCTGTCTCTTTTGGGTCTTTGTGCTATCCCCACCACTGAGAATGCCAAATTTTGTCTTGAATCCCTAAATAATATATTTTTCTCCTCTAATTAACATTTTCAATTTTATTTCTGAACTCAATTTGGCAACAGCAGATTATAGCAAAACACCGCCCAGAAGCGGCTTGTTGAATAGCAGGCAGGTGTTGATTGTAGTAGCTAGCTATCTTTATTGCAAACAGGGATTATTCATTAGCGTTAAACAAGAAACGACTAACACGATATTGGTACTCCCAGAATAAAGGGCTCGTATCGAATATTTTCAGTTTATTTGTCAATTTGTTATTTTATTTATTCATCCAATTAAATTTCGAGATATATTCACGTGTGGGCGGGGTTTTTTACACCATTTTGAGCACTGATGTCTCCCTACCCCGACCCCGCGAGCAACTCACCTCCCCTGGCCCATGGGTGGTCTTGTCAACACAACAAATAATAGTTTATGAATGGGATGATCCGTCTATCTGTGTTTTGATGTCATTGATAGCGTATACCTCTGCTTGAAAAACAGAGGCATGTCTTCCCAGTGCATAGTGATCGCCATAGTTGGCAGAGCATACAACTGCTCCGGTACCAGACGCCGTTTTCGACCCGTCTGTGTACGTCTTGTTTTTTGGTTATGCCATGTCTCATTCAGTTCTGCTTGGGAAGCTCACCTCGAATGGTCTGTTCAGGCAGTATCGTCTTGGCATGTAGTCGGTCCTCATGTTGAAAATCTCTCCCCCCACGAGTTCTACGATTGCCATCTGTCCCGTCCTTGTGTTGGAAGCGGTTGTCGACTGCAGTCTGTACGCTCCCATCCTTGCCTGCCCCTGTATCACTATGTGTAGAGGTGGTAGGTCTAGGAGAACCTTCATGGCTGCTGCTGGTGTGGATCGCATTGAGCCCGTTATTCCTGAGTAGACCAGTCTTTGCACTTTGCTAAGTTGCCGTATGGCACTTCCCTGCAGTGTCTTGGGCCACCACACCAGGGAGGCGTATGTCAAGATAGACTTGACCATCATGTATGTCCAATACAGCATGAATAATGAATGATGTTACCGCTTTTTTGGTGGTGTTTTCCAGATGTTGATTCCAGGTAAGTTTTGAGTCCAGTGTTACCCCCAAGTACTTGACCTCGCTCGAAATCTGTATATTTTCACCCCTTAATCTAAGAGGTCCCAGGTCTTATAAAATGCCACAATGGTGGATTTGTTGGGACTAATGTTAAGCCCTTCTCTATCCACCCATCTTGTTGTTCGGTCTAAAACGTCTTGCATTCGCTCTTTAACTCTAGAGTGACATGATGACTATGGCTTTAGCATATCCGAGGGCCGGTGACCTGAAACAGTGAACACCTTCAGCAGGCCGTCCGCCACTAGATTCCACAGGAGTGCGGATAATACCCCGCACTGTGAGCATCCCCCCTGTAAACCCTGGATACCAGTGTCTCCTCTGCGATGGTGGTTTCAACCATTCTTTCTCTTAGTTTAGAGTTGATCCACACACAGCAGGTGTCCTTAACTCATTTGTGCTTGAAAGATCTGGTTATTGAATCAAAGGAAGTGTTGTCAAAAGCTCCCTCTATATCCAAGCATTACCTCTTTGTTTGCCACTGTGGTCTCCACTATGCTGACTAGCTGATCAAGCGCTGTTTCTGCCGACTTCCCTGTCCGATACGCATATTGGTCTGGGTGTAGTGGTCTATTTGCCAAAACACCATCCCTAATTTACCATCCACAAGTTTTTCCAGTGTCTTAAGCTCAAATGATGTAAGACTGATGAGTCTTAGGGATTTCGCCGTATCCTGTACATTTTTCCAGGTTTTGGTATGAACAATACCCTAATGCGTCTGCAGGCCTTTGGTATATAGCCAAAGGCTAAGCTACTTCTTATAATGTTGGCATAGTAGTATCCTGTTTGCAAGTTTAGTTCCGTTCTGTAACATTATGGGATAGATCCCATCTGTCCCTGTTGACTTATATGGGTCAAAAGTGTTTATAGCCCATTTGACTGTTTCATGGTTCGAGGTCAGCTCGTCGTTCCTGGATGCTCTTCGAAGTCTAGGCTCATTCCATGTCCACTGAGTCTGATCAACTATCTTTGAGCCGGGAAAGTGGGTTCGTAGGAGTTCCCTAGCCGTCTCTTCCCCGGTCTTTGTGTATTCACTAAGGTTGTTCTTGAGTGATTTGATTGTTGTCTTCGGGCCCCTTGTAGTCTAGCACAATCTTGGGTACTTTCTATATCCTGATAGTACTCCCTCCAAAACCTCCTCTGGGACCCCCTCGGCTCTTTCTTGAACTTTTTCAACGTGGTTCCATATGTTTCCCACTGCCCGGTACTTCATTGAGTTCTGTTCGTTTTTTTTCCCTAACTTTGCAAGGTTTACGTTCCACCAGGGCACTTTCTTTGTTGATGTCCGTGTTGTAAATGGGAAGTTTTTATCGAATGCTGACATAATTGCATCATTGAATTGATCCACAACCATCTCCAAGTCTTTAGTGTCTCTTAATATCTTCCTGATGTTCGGCAGTCTGTACTCCAGGTCAGCTTTGTATGCGTCCCAGTCTGTATTTCAAGGGTTCCGATAATTTACTGAAGTCTGAATCCTATCAATTTGCGTGGAGTCAACCAAAGGTTGAAACTCAACCATCGGTTCAGTGTTTTATAATATCGGCCCTAACCAAGCAAAGTCTACCAGTATTATTCTGGTGAAGCAAAATGTATTAAAAGTTCATTCATGCAGGCTAAATGCTGAAGATTCTTGTGAAAAAGATGAAGAACAGAACCTTTCGCGAAAAAAAGGTGCAGAATCTCAATTGATATTCTTTTTCTTTTTCAGCTTGTGTAATGTATGATCGCAGGCTCATCTTTGAAATTGGAATAAAGGGCTTTCCCAATTCTTATCAGCAAACTCTATTTTGACCTACGAGTCTCTAGCATTATCCTGAGGTCAATCAGTTTGAGAATAGAAACTGAATCTTTTTCAACTTCGGAAAATCCATGATCAGACATTTGAATTTGAAGTGCCGGTACTTTTGCTCTCATTTGAGAGCCGTCAAAAATAATCAGGGGTTAGAATTTGCTCTAACCATATCATACTTATCCCCGGTTGAATCCTATCAATTTGCGTGGAGTCAACCAAAGGATGAAACTCAACCATCGGTTCAGTGTTTTATAATACCGGCCATTAGTCTTCTTCAATAAAGAGAGCATAGGTACTTTCTGTTGATAATGGTTTCGCTATACTTTAACATCCAAGCTTTTCGTCTATATCAATGTACCTAAGTACTTACTCTTAATTCCTTTTTATGTCGGTCGGTCACACGATACTTCCTCTGATCAATTTTGAGTTAAATTTTCCGCCCAAATAAAACAGACCTAAATTAACAAATGTAAGGAAATCGACAATGTATAACTACCAATATCAGATTTTGTAAATACCTACTGTGATAACTTTCTCTAAAATCACAAACTCGTCGGCTAATTTCATTTCACCCTGGGCCTGGGAATGAGTCAATGGAGCCACGTGCTTCCTAAAGCCCCTTCGTTCCTATTTCGAATTTCCACCTGAAATTACGACTACTGCTGCCCGGAGATTGTTTTCTTGGTACGTGAATACAATTTTCGTTTTCCCTTCGATAGCGGCAATAGTAAGCAATAAAATTGGACCCTTGTAATTTGTAAAGTTAATAAAGATACCATGGAAATAAGTGATATGGTTACTGTGGCAAAATGTATGCCGTATCATCAATGATATAAATGATTTTAGTTTAATTAGAGACAATGGGTGGCCTGGAATAATCGCTCCATAAATTTTCCAAAACGGCCAATTTTACTTTAATACTTAATGAAATTAAACATACGTACGTACATACGCCTTTCCCGCTTAATTACTATAATGGACTGAAGTGTTGTAATAAAAAATTGTACACTTGTTGCCAGTTGCGGCAGTAAATTACACGTTTTTACACGCTGAATTAGTTGACCAAACCCATTTTGCAGGTACTTTTTCTTGATTAAGTTGAATAATATTTTAAAAAAAAGTCTGGCAGTTACGAATGACCCCTTGACACCCTGGTGTAATTTGTAATAATTTGATTTTTGGTAAAATATCGCTTGTAATAAGAGAGTCTGACGCCTATTTGATAATTTGCTCGATACACACAAATTGTTTTCGGCGAAAAATGTTCTGCGTGACTAATCTGATTTAAATTCTAGCAGATGAAAAATTGCCTGCATTTGTACTGGAAATTTGCGTAGGTCTTTAAAAGGAGCTCTTTGGTAGGTCTGAAGCTACCTTCAGGTAATCACTATGCGTAACTGTCAATTATTGGATGCTCACAATATAGGTTCGTTTCAACCCCCCGTTTTCGTATCGTCATGAAACGGTTTCGGAACTGTTAGGATCGATTGCAGGCGCATGCGTTGACCTTGCACGGTTTTATCTTGGTACAGAAACAACGGGTAGTTGGAACGGTTTCATGATCGTTTTTGTAATGACGACAGTTCAAATAACTTTAACCCTAAATTTGTTTGTTTGCAAATTAAAATAGAAGAATATAGGATTAGGATTACAAAATAATATATAAAAAAGGAAAATCGAACACCAACGCTGATTCATTATCAAGAATCTGAAACTGAATCCTTGCAAGCTGATAACATCAAGGATTAGCAAATAGCTGATAATAAATGTTGTACTTTTTTTCACTTGAAAAAATAAAAATGCTACAGTTTTATAAGTTAGATTGGAAATTGGTTGTTTAACAACATGAACAACAACAACAGGTGACAAAAATTGAATTACGCATGTCAGTCATGAATCAGTCCACGCGGTTCTTGCTTTCCACTCGGGATCGAAATGACGGTGCTAAAACCAGTTCTCGAACGATCCCAGGTTTGGTTGGAACGCCAACGAAACTGTACGGTAAACGATCATCTCTCGGTTGGAACGCCTTTAACCTATGGCGCATGACCGTGACCGTACATTGAACGGTTTTTGGCTGGGTTGGAACGAACCTATTATTTTATCAGTATTCATAAGACGCCCTGATGTATGTTGTTATTAATTAGTTAATTTGACCGGAATTTTTATAGAAAAATTTGTATTATGTTATATTTTTTTCATTGGAGTCCTAGTCGATTCCTGAAGTAGAATTTCCAATCCCAAACAGATTAGAATATTAAATACCTACTCCCTATAGTTCTTATAAGTGAAAAATCATAAGTTACAGCATTCGAAGCAGCAGGTTTCTTAATCGGTTCACGTTAGAACAAATTTCTTTTGGTGTTCCCTGGCGGTACCCAATGGAGTCGCGTGTTTTCACCGTCTGAGGTGATAGTCCAAGAAACGGGGATCTGAAAAGAGGGTTTACCTCAACATAATTAGAAGTTAACTTTTTTTTAGAGGGATCGGTCCATTTTAATATGCTAAATAACACATTAGGTTTGCGACCTTGTACTTCCATAAGGTTTTTAGTTAGGGGTGGTTTTTAGGGGTAATTTGCGGTTTATGGAGAACGCTGCCCAAAGGAAAGGAATGGTCCAATAACAAAAAGTTTCAAATGCTTGTTGTAGCTGAAGTTTTTTGCTATATAAAACTCCGCGACAGCACCCCTCTATCTTCTATAGTTTTTTTTTTTCTGCAGCGTCTTAAATATTACCATGTTTTTGTTCAAGGTCACTGACTCAACGTTTCGCCTGTTTGCGCGCATTTGATGCAGCAACGGCCGAATGCATAATCTGATTACAATTTTTCAAACACCACATTATTGCTAATGAAATGTACTCACCAATTTTTTTTTGTTCGAATTTTTTGCTTGAAAATTAAGCGAGCACGGACTTGCCTAATGTGCGAGGAAGTTGTAAATTGCATCGAAAACTACCCCTTTTTTGCATTCACTGTAATTTCAAAACGGGGCTAAATATTTTGTGACAGTTTTCGACAATCGGCAGCCCATTTATTCCTCCCATAATGCCCCAGCGGATTTTTTTTTTCGTTAATTACTCAATGACTTATTGGCCTGAACACGTGGCGCGGAATTTTTCAAAAAGTAAAAAAAAAATAAAATTGTTGCACAGCGCTTAAATTTGGTACTTTTTCAAGAGCCTTGTCCTTTACGAACGTTGACAATCATCAGCGCTATTTGTACTTTGTCGACTGCTGTTTTGAATAGACTTGTCGTGGTTTCGCCATACCAGTGACGCAAATTCTTCAGCCAAGATATTCTTCAACATCCAGGGCCTCTTCTGCCTTCGAGTTTTTCCTCGATTATATGAGCTTGAGAAGTAGGTATGTGTCATTCCTGAGTGTCTGTCTTAAGTACTCTAACTTTCGCTTTTTGAGCGTAAATATAACTTCAAGATCTTTTGACATTCTCGTTAGCACATATTTATTGCGCACTCTGTTCGTCCAAGATATTTTAAACATGTCCACATTTCAAAAGTCTCTATCTTTTTATACATGGCGTCTGTCAGAGTCCCCGCCTCAATCCCATAATAAAGAATACTGCAAACGTAGCAATATAGTACTCGAGTGCGACCGGAGGGAGAGACCTGGACTTCATTTTTACAAATGATGATCTGGCTTGTTCAATCCTGGCTAGAACCTCCAGCATTTTATCCCAGTCTTCATTAACCTAACATCCTAAGTATATCTGTATGATTGGACCTGATCAACCTGTTGGTTCTGTACCTGAAGAATACATCCTCCAACCTGCTTCTTACTAATCACTATCCATTTAGTTTTTTTTTGGCGATCCATTTTAAATCAAATTCTCCACTGTCAGTAGCCAAATTATCAAGTTATATTTCCAGAGATTCAGCGATTAAAACCGTATCATCCGCATACCAAAGATTGTTGATGTTCACGCCGTTGATAGAAATTCCCTTAGTGCAGTCTTCTAATGCTTTTTTAGATATTTGGTTCCAATAAATATTGAAAATTAATGGCGAAAGGAACTATTCCCTAAAACCCGTAATAAAACGGGCTAGTAGAGCGTTATAATGGGAGGAAGATATAATATTATGAAAAGCTTGGCGAGTCAAGAAACTTAAAACCTTGCAGCAATGGAAGATTTGTTATGCCAGATGCCTTACATTCGAAGGGTATAAGCTTGTTCTGTGCAGCTACTAACTGGCTAACAGATTAAATAGTGTAACGTTGAGATCTTAAACTGGGCCAGACAGTGAGATATTTGATGAGGTTTGCTCGAATATATCCTTTTTTATTCGGCATATTCTTCTGTTACTCAGTTCCTGAACAGTTTTTTCTAAATGTGTCACCGGAAAATTTTTAGAATAAATAAATTGATGCAACATTTTTTTGTTTGAGTTCCACTGAAAGTATCGGCATTCTTTTCCTCTGATGTTTCTTCGTCGATATCATCTAATTTTTTCCTCACTTGCTGTCTGAGCTAGATCGCTATTTCTGCAATCAGTCGGTGGTACAGAGAAAACTTCAAGAGAATATCAATTAGCAGATTCCAAGCAATCCAGGTAGTTCAGAAGTTTGTCCACATCATTTGAATTTTGGATTGAATGAGGGTTTTAAAGAAAAATAGATGAATATGCCTAACTCTCTATAGCTCAGCGTATGGTATATCAGACTTAAGTCAAATACATTGAACAATCATTATGTAACTAGGTGCAAAAACTAAATATTACCTATCCTAAAGTATAACTACGAGAAAGAATGAATAACGTTTATGCACTTTAGGGATTGAAAGTATCATTTTAATGTTCCTAGGGAGTGAAGAGGGTCTTATAATCCCCAGGTGGTTTGAACTTCACTTTAATTCCCGAAGATTAATTTTCTACGATGGAAAATTTTTGGTCGTGCCATCATCTATGACTAGAATGCAGTACTATACAACATGCTGTTTTAGCACTGATCCCCAAAAGGCCGACCAAAAATCAGTTCGCTGGTGTAACCCAAAATAGGAAAACATGAAAATGGGGGCTGCTTTTCGTTGCTTTTCCATCCACAGACGCGTTTCGATCTCTTAGATCTCAGCAGTGTGGCTGGGAAAGCAAAGAAAACCAACACAAATTTCGTGCCTATAGGCAAACTAGAAACAGGGTTACACCAACGAACTGATTTTTGGTCGGCCTTTTGATAATTAGCGCTAAAACAGCAAAATGTTGTATAGTACTGTATTCTAGTCATATATGACTTCACGGCCAAAAATCTGCCATCTGTTCATCTGTTTCTAGTTTGCCTACACAGGCACGAAACTTGGGTTTGTTTTCTTTGCTTTCCTAGCCACACTGATAAGATCTGATACATCGAAACTCATCTGTGGATGGAAAAATAATCTAAGGGAAAATCAGCCCAAATTTTCATAAAATTTTGACTTTATTTCCCTTTTCCATCCCTCTAAAGTACCTACATAAATAAGTGTATACACCTCAGGACTAAAGTGTTTTCTAATTAATAAAAGTACCACTTTATCTCATAGGTATATAATGTACTATTTGTTTTTTCTTTTTTGACTACGCTAAAAAAATGGTGAAAAAATCAGCTTTGATTAAATTGCCCTTAAGACTATAGATAACTACATACTTATACCTACTTATACCTGATCATTCTCCAACGGCAAAACGGTATTCTTTGTTATAATCAGACCGCGGTTTATCGAATATCTGAGCTGAGACTGGACTCTGTACGGATAGCGACCAATAGCAAAATATCAATTCGCGTCCCTTCTCCGTTGAGAAGAAGATAACAAGTACAATACTGAGAACCATAACAATAATTATTGTTACCTATCCGTTACAGAGGGAGACCCCATCAAAGTTGGAACTCTGTAACAAATCATTTGTATACATTTCGTTGAAAGCGAAAAAGAGAACAAGTGCATATAACTATTTCTTAGCGTTACAGAATAAAGCCTTAGCATAGGGATAAAAATCCATTCCTCTACTAAATTTGGATATATTTTTCCATGATTCAAATTTCGATAACTAAATTAGGAACTAGCGCGAATCACATTATCTAGTTTGTCAGCTTTTACTAAGCCTTCTAGATTTTCTAGCTTCCAGAAAATCTTTAAAGTTCTTTTTTTTTTCTCTCTCTCTTAGGCCTGTGCGAGTTACGTGCCTCGCAGTTTACCGTGCCTCGCAGTTTACCAGGATCTGTCTGGCTGTCTTAGGTTCCTTATTGCAGAGTCTGCAGTTGAGGTCATACAGGTTCATCCTGTTCAGGTGTACCTTTACCAGTGTTAGCCTGTCATAAAGGTCGTAACAGTCCTTAGTCGGCTCCTACTCATTTGTGGCAGTGCTGCGACCCCTTTTTCTGCATGGTTCATCGAGCAACCAGTTCCCTACCATGATTCTACCTTGAAGTTGTCCAGTAGTATCGATATTCTTTACAAACCCAATCTTTGACGTAGCTTCTGGTGATACTTTTTGGTATTCCTAAAACCAGCTCTGGCTCGATAAGTTTTGTATCTGACCCTTTCTTTGCGATTTCTTCAGCTTTTTCGTTGCCTTCGATTCCTCCGTGTCCGGGCACTCAGAAAAGTTTTACCTTATTTTGATCCGCCAAGGCCCTGAGTTCTTCCTGGCATTCCCACACCAGTTTTGATGACACTGTTTGGTTGGAAAGGGCCTTCAGTATATATAGCTTTATTCGATTACCGAATATATAAACAAAAAATGTTTCCTTTGTTGTTTACTATGCTACCAAGATTGTTGAAGTGATCCACGTTCTCCAACGCGTTTCCTTGAATATAGATAATTGCGTTTTCTTGCACTGAGGGCGTGGTCATTATCTTGGTTTTGTTAATATTTATTTTCAGAGCTAAAGCTTCGTAGGCCCACGTGTAGGTTTCGAGGATTATTTGCAGCTGTTTAGATAGCTCAGCCAACAAACCGCAATCGTCAGCATACTGTAAATCCGTGATATTTTTCGATCTAGTCTTGGCTCTGAGCCTTTTGAGTTTAAAGAGGCTTCCGTCCAATCGGTACTTAATTGCTATACCTCGTACTTCTAGCTTGGTGCCATTATGGCTAGCGCAGGGACAAAAATATTGAAAAGAACTGGAGTAAGTACACACTCTTGTCTGACTCCTGTTTGTGTTAGAAATGGGTCAGTGGGTTCACCATCTATTAAAACTCTTGCCCAGTTCTTCTCATGGAGACTCTTGCATACCTTTAAGAACTTTGGAGGTATGCCAAAGCGCGCCATGATTTTCCATAATGCTTCCCTGTTAATAGAATCAAAAGCCTTTGCCAAATCTATAAATGCCATACATAATTGTGACTGCTGTTCTTTGGCCTTTTCCTGGAGCTGTCTAAGGGTGAAAATCAGATCTGTGGTACTTACCTCTGTTTGGTCTAAACCCACATTGTGTCTCTGGTAGAATGAGGTCTACATATTTTGACAATCTGGTTGCCATAACTCTTGTGAGAATTTTTCCGCCAATAGAGAGCAATGAAATACCTCTGTAGTTTCCACAGTCAGCAGCACTGCCTTTATTCTTGAATATATTAACTATAAATGCGTCTCGGAAATCTTGAGGGACGCCAAGAGTCCAGATTAAATTGAAAAAGGATTTTGGGTTTTCCATTGTTTAATTTTGGTTCACGAGAGCTTTATATATTTCCGCTGGTATTTGGTCGGCACCTGGAGCTTTGTTGTTTTTTAGGCTGTTAATTGCTTTTTGAATTTCTTCCTTAGATATATCATTATCCATTGGCATTGTTGTCTCATACTGCGGTATTAAGTTAATGGCTGTATCATCAGTTGTAGAGTGTTGATTTAGAACGTGCTGATCAGCATATCCTTGGATTTGTTTTGCCTTGTCAGTCCACCACTTGTTTTTAATTTGCCTAATCTCTTTTTGAGTTGACTGTTTCATATCTTCATATTTTCTTTTTATGTTAATATTGTTGGGATTGTTTTGGACTGACTGAAACGCATTGTGTTTTGTGTCCAAGATGCTCTTTATTTGCTGCAAATTTTCTGAGAACCAATCTTCTTGTTTTTTGTTCTCTGTAACCCCTACAACTGATGTACTTGATTCATAAAGCGAATCTTTTAGACGTGCCCAGAATGTTTTTATGTCCTCAAAGTCGTTAATAGGTAGATTACTTAGTCTTGATTCTATGTCTTGGCGTAGCCTTTCCCCTATTATTTCTGGAGATGTAAGTCGTTCAGTATGAATTCTCTTTCTGGCTTTTGCTTGTTTTTTCTTGCTGTACGGAGGTTTCAGGTTTGCCAGCATTTTTGAGATTACGAGACGATGATCGGTCCAGCACTCAATGTTTGTTACGGTTTTTGTGATTTTTACTTCTTTTAAGTGCTTTCTCTTGACCATAACGTAATCAATCATGTGCCAGTGTCCAGATCTTGGATGGCGCCAAGTACCCTTGTATTTGTTTCTCTGTCGGAACTGCGTGTTGGTTATTGTCAAATCATGTTCAACGCATTTCGTTAGTAGAAGCTCACCATTGCTATTATTGTTACCTATTCCATGCGTACCAATTACATTAAGCCAGATATCAGAGATTCTGCCTACTCTCGCATTAAAGTCGCCCAACAAGATTATTCTGTGGCTTTTTGGAATGTGTCTCAGTACATTTTCAAGCTGTTCGTAAAAGGTTTCTCTAGTTTGTTGCTCAGAATCTAAAGTTGGCGCGTAAGCACTGATTATGTGAACAAAGCTTTGGTCTTGCAACTGATACTTTAGTGTCATTAAACGTTATGATATACCATGGGGCAGTTCAGTCAGTCTAGGCATTAGGCTGGTTTTAATAGCAAAGTCAACGCCAGGGATTTTTGTTGATCCTTTGGGATGACCCTTCCAGGAGAAAGTGTAATTGCCGTCCACTAAACTTCCTTCCTCGAGAAAGCGAGTTTCGCTAAGTGCTACCAGATCTATGTTTAGGCGTTCCAACTCTAGAGCAATAATAGCCGTCCTTCTTCCTGGTCGGTTTGATGTGTCGGAATCTAAAAGTGTGCGAATGTTCCATGCAGCACAAGTGAATGTTTCTTGCGTCTTCCGTTTCTGTTTCTGACGATGACATGTTTGAGCAGACACTCCCCCGGATATCCGAGTGAGGAGGTATTTCGACTCCGGACAATTTTGTTCCGCTAAAATAATCCACCTTTTTGTTAGTTGCGTGTGTATATGTGTATATAGCCAGAACTAGTACGCCGCTATCCCAGCTTTGGTTGCAATGAAGGGCTTTGCCCATGGCACAGATGATCTGCGACGATGAGCTCTTCATTAGGTGGTAGATGCAACTTTTTTTGCCTCTGACCATCAATATTAAGAATCTCTATTGGCGCCCTTAAAAGCCTGAGACGAGGCTTTGCTGCTACGCTATGTCCGCCGGTTTCCTGTGCCAATCGACCTGGCTCGCCTTCCATAGGAGATACTATTCCAGACCCAGCAATTGTCTTCTGGATCCCCCTCTACCAGGTTTAGCCCGCCGATCAAAGCGGCTTACCGATGTATGGCCGGTGCAATGCACAACACCTCCTTGGAGCCACTGGTGAGAGTTGTGGTTCTCTTGAGGACCAATAGGTCGATGCCCATCCGCAGTCGGAAGTGATCGGCACCTTCCTAGAGGTACTACCCCTAAGAACAACCACCATATACACGCCTTCAGTGCCACTTGACTGTCGGACATTATAAGGATCTGTCTGTTAGCTACGGCTCTCCTGTTATTCTCTGCTGCGCATTGGAGTATAGCATAGACGTCTGCCTGAAAAACAGAGACATGCTCCACCAGTGCACAGTGATTGCTGTAGCTGGCGGAGCATACCCCTGCCCCGGTACCAGCTGCGGTGTTCGACCCGAATTCGCCCCGTGAGACGATAACTATGTCGTCAGCATATCCAACGGCAAGGTGTCCTTCGTCCGTGCACCGAGAGCATCTTAGGCAGACCGTCCGCCACTACATTCCACAGGAGCGGGAATAATACCCCACCCTGTGGGTATTCCTTGTCCATTCTCGGCGGCCAGTGTTTCCTCTGCGACAGTGGTTCCTGCCATTCCTCTTCTTAGCACGGAGTTGATCCACACACAGCAGGTGTCCTCAACTTCTCTATGCTTGAGAGATCTGGTTATTGAGTGGTAGTGGTGAGTGTTGTCAAAAGCTCCTATGTCCAAAAAGGAGCCCAGCATCACCTGCAATGTGGTCTCCCCTATGCTGGCCAGCTGGTGAAGCGTCCTTTCCTATGGTTGTTTCTGTTGATATCCTTGTCCGATATGCTTAGTGGTATGGGTTTAGTGGCCGGCTTGCCAACACACCGTCCCTAATGTGCCTATCTACCAGTTTTTCCAGTGTCTAAAACTCAAAAGACGTATTATAGTAATGAGTCTTAGGGACTTTGCCGTGTCCTGTCCTATTTTTCCAGGCTTTGTTATGAACGTTACCCTAATGTCTCTCCAAGTCTTTCGTATATAGCCAAATGTTAGCCTACTTCTTGGAATGTTTCAAAATATCCTGTGTTATTATTCGCTTCGAAATTTCCCTATTACCTTGTCCTTTAACCTTTTCTGAAGTATAAAATCTATATTTACCGGACACTAACGTGAATGTCTATTAATACAAAATTCACTATAAACATAATTCAGATTAATTTGTTTGGATCGATACCGCCGGTATTTCGATTCACAGAACTTTCGATTCCAGGATTTTGTTTCTTCTACCTTAAAAATTCTGGGACGAAATATATTATGTTCCGGATTGGAAATTCCGAGCGCTTATCTTGATCTTCTACTTTATAAATTACACAAAGCTCTTATGTTTTGTTTCCTCTACGTCAATCCATAAAGCAGTTTTGCACCACAAAACTGTCACGGTGGCCAATTTTTTCGGATTAATTCACAAATCATGTCATTAATAAATCATTCTTCAGTACACAAAAAAGTTTTTAATGCTTTTAGCCCCACGAATAATCTTTTAGCCTGATCGAAAACGAGCCTGGGGGAAAAAAAAAAGAAACGGGCAAAACTGTCATTTGCCATTGTCTTTATTCTAGACGGGTGGAGGGGAGTCGGGGGAAAGTTAGTCGGGGATGAAGGGGAGGTTTATAAACTAAGTAGAAATTCGGAGGTGGATCGCGTGACCTGCGAAAATATCCGAGAGTCGCGGACCTGCACGCGATGGTACGCCACCAAAAACGTAGAAACTTTTGCGATCGACCGACGAGAATTTATTTATAGAGAGGGAATTTCGAATATTAAAAATAATTGACAAACGTAGATGATTATATGTTTATGAATCCATTGGTGAATTTATTCTTCAATATAAAAATATTGAGATATTTAATGTTTAGGGAAAAGCCAATTCTCAACATCATGCAGAAGAAAATACTTTCCCAAAGTTACGAAATCCCTTGTGTCACTAGCGAACATCAGATGTCAGAAATTGATCAATCATTGTTGCCTTGTCTATTTGCGTTACATTTAATTGTGGAGAGATGACGTTTTGCAGTATTTTACACAAAACACTTCCTCAAAAAAAGAAATTGAACCAATTGCAGTTTTCTCATATTCATGTTGGCGAACGAATCGACTTCCTTCCGGATTTTAAAAAGCTTTATGCTCTTACCGTGGCATTTTCAGAATCAAAGTAGGTGTTCAAAAATGGGTACGTGTCCAGCTCCTAAAGTCACATGGGCTCCATAATGTTCACCAAATCACTGATTTCTTCGGCATTTCTATTTTTCCTTAAGAAAACCAACAATGTTTACATTTCTAGTGTTCGAACAAAAAAAGAGTAAAATCAGCTGTTGCCGACAAGCACCAGAAAATCGACCTTCATGCAACAAGATCCCATGCACGCCTTCACGCAATGGCGTAGCTTAGCGTGTACGAACTGGTCGTCCCGTTGCACTCCGGCTGGGCATCACGCAAACTTGGCTTGCCCGTCTCTGTCTGCTGCCTAAATATCCTATCGTGCACTCGTGAATTTTTTTTTAACCGTTTCATGTCAGGAGGCAGTCAGAGTTCTAGAATTCTTCTTTTCGGAAGGTTAAGGCCCCTTGAATATCACATCTTTTGAAAATCGAACAATTTTCAATAAAAGAACATCCTATCATCGTATATGAAACAAGGATTCATTCTGATGTTCATGCTAGCAGTAGCTTAAAAGTAACTCATCAGGTTGGTTAAGTATTTGGGTTGAGGTTACGGTACGGTGCAACATAAAACCAGCAAAAATTTCACAATCTGATCAGAATTTTGTCGGAAAAGTGCACAAGGTTGGTTGAGTATAACTGCTGGAAATCGCTAAATTAGGTTTTATAGTCCAGCTCAACTAAAAACTTGGAAATTAGTTTAAAAGCATTAAAACACTGAATCTAATGTCAGGTACAGAGACTGGAATGCGATGGTGATCCATGTCTTTACTCTACCTGAAGCCTGATTTGTAACTACGAGATTGAGATTGTTGAGAAGTCACAGGTTGAGGTAAAGTTCAACTTAATCATAAATCTCGCAAAAAAAAATAATGATAAAAGTTCGTGAGCCATTACACAAATTCAAAGTACAATTTCTTTCATAGTTTTAATAAATAGCCAAACTTTTCGAGCCTGCCTCTACGTGACGTTAAGTTTTGATGAATGTCGTTAATCCTTGCATTTATTTGCCCCCCATAAAAATAACAAACGTCAAGAAATCACAAACATTTTTGGGAGGTCGAATAAGACATTTTTATATATTTAGTGAAAAATCGACTTGTTCTTTATTTTTGGAGTTTTATTAATATTCTGAGGCACGCGATTATTCCCTTCCTCCAACAACGATGCTATCGATACGAAATATAAGTCCGTTGCATAAATTTAATGATACGGTTTTTAGTTTTACTCCAGAATGGCACTAAATCGTTTGGTTAGGCAAGCAATGCATAAAATTATTGTGAATGGTGATCGCCTTCCAAATTGTTGATAAAGAAATTTTAATTTTAATCATTTTCCTAGATCTTATAAACTGAATTACATTTTCTGGAATTAAACAGTAGTGTCCCGTGTCCTAACCCAAGGTCATGTAATATTACTTTACCCTTTAACACAAAAAACTGGCATTTAGACCAGGTACAATTCCTTAACACCTATACTCGGAGTACTTATCGAGGGCAAGAAAATTTTTAATATCCAATTTATATTCCATCGAAGGTAAAAATCGGGCCCCATAATTCACTCAAACCCCCTCCAGACAACGCCCTTTAACTTTATCCACAATCCACCGGGCGAAATTGATTACGGCGCGGCCTCCGTTAGACTAGGGGCGAGGTGCGGACCAAAGGGGTGCATTAATAAGAAATCAGAGCCTTGCGCATAATTTTCGAGCTTGGAACATCGCAAAATGGTCGATGACGACTTCTGGATGCCTGGAATTCACCATTTGGATTTGATTTGACTCCATTCTATTTTTTTATTGTAGGGCATGGATCTCTTCAATAGTATTTGGAAGTCTCTTCCTTATGTATTTAATAATTTTCAATTTTTATATGAAGATACCAATTAATAAGCCAACCAATCCCACGGCTCCCTTCAGTCAATTCGAAACGCACTGAAATTCCACAATATTTTCTCATTGAAGATTATCCTAAAAAAAGCATTAAGTAATCATATTTTTTAAATTTCAATTTAATAATTCCTAGAGTGTACAATTTTGAGTAATGAAGGTCAACATTTGTTTTGATTTTGAATGAATGGGCAAACCATTTGTTGCACTTTATTTTCGGGATGCCTATATAAACAAAAGAGATGTGTTGCAATCACGCACTTAGTTTACCAGCACGCAATTGCGTGAACCAAATCACTCTCTTCAGGAAAACGTAAAAGCATGAAGGTCGTGTCATTTCCGTAACTACCAGCTGATCACTCTCAGTCATATAATTTTGGTTAATATTTGACTTAGGTAAAGTTTAAAGAAGTGATTCACCAAATTGACATATTAAAAAGTTCCTTCCACCCTTGGACCCAAACATACTCCAATTTGACATACTATGTTTATAATGTACGGTCCCAGAGGCCACCCAAAGCGAAGAAGTTTACTGCAATTACGCTACTTAACCTATTAACACAACACACATCTCATGCTTCACAGAGTAATTCGTAATTGAAACACCCAGTCTGTAGAACCAGCAAGGTATTCAAGTGATTTTTCTTCTGAATATGCAGCTTACAACTCACAATTGATTTGCAATTCGGTGAAAATATGCAAAAAACATCGGTATATACAGCGTAGTATTGTAGCCTTGTTTTCCAATAGTTGAACGTGCTGTTTGTTGTATTTTGATTGAAAATCTCACAATAAACTCAAGAAAGTTATCACCGTTCTATTATTTTATCGATCAAAATCTCATCTAGATATAGAGTATTTGTTTAATGTTTATATCCATGTCTGAATGCGAGAGTCCTTTTGAAGGCGGTGCCAACAGCTAAGCTCAGCCACTCAGCAGGGACTTTATTATCGAAACTGAGGAACAGCGTTTTCATGAGAACGATTGCTCTGTCAGTGTAAGTGTTATGGAAATATGAATACGGACATGACGAAGACAGAACCTTCGTTCTTATGAAAACGCTGCTCCCCTGTTTCGAGAATATAATACTTGCTGAGTGGCCGAACTTAGCCGCTGGCACCGCTTGAATGTACCCAATGTTGATAAAGAAAGTATTATTCACCTGTCAGAGGATGAATGTGGTATCCTATCGAAAATCTTCAGGAAAAAAAAATAAAAACTCAATTTGAAGCAAATTATTTCATATTTTCAACTCATAAGAGTCATAAGTGCCCTAAAACCGTACCGATTTTGGAAAAAAATTGACACAATGTTGATGAAGAAAGTATTAACCACCTGTCAAAATTATTCTGAGATTTGAAGCCGAAATGTATGGAAAAAGGCACTCAGAAAAATTGAAAAATTGATAAATCACCGAAATTGCTCTCCGTGTGTTGCACTTGTACAGGGATCTCCACAGGAGCTTTATGAGAATCTGCGTCAAACTATTTGGAATGCTGCCGAACATTCCGGTAACACCATTATTAAAAAACCTTATAAAAATAATAATAAACCTTGGTTTGACCTGGAGTGTTTGTTCTCAAAACAGAATTTTAAATATTTATTTAAGATTTGCAAAAGAAACAACTTTAGAGATCCATTTAGGATGAATTACATCAAGTCAAAAACAGAATACAAAACACTTATAAAACTAAAAAAAGATGAATATCACAAAAATATTTTAACCACCCTTTCCAAAACAAATGATTCTAAAACCTTCTGGTCTTTGATAAAAAAATTTAACCCTTAGAATTTAGTCGATGGTCCAATTACCATAGAAAAGTGGGAACAGTTTTATAATAATCTCGTTACAGCGAGAACAGTACTTCAACTTGACTTCCCACAAGTAGTTATACCTCAGTTGGATGCCTCTATCACACTTTCTGAGATACTAGATGTTCTATCTGAAAGCAAGAGTGGGAAAGCTCCGGGTCAGGACGGGATCACGTACGAGTTTATTAAGTCTTTGCCGCAGAACTGGCTACTATATACATGTTGTATGTTTAATAAAATATTAAACTTCGAGAAAGTGCCGCCGGCTTGGGGAGAAACCATTCTCTCCATGCTTCACAAAAAAGGTTCGAGGGAGGACCCCGCCAACTATAGAGGTGTGGCATTAATTAACTGTTTACTTAAAGTTTTTACAAAAATTCTGCAAAATAGACTGACCATTTTCTGTGAAGGAAACAACATTTTGCCTGAGTGTCAGGCGGGGTTCAGAGCCCGCAGGGGTTGCGTGGATAATGTTTTTGTCTTGAACTCAATAGTGCAATTACGACTTAGATTAAAAAGCAGAAAGCTCTACACAGCATTTGTCGATTTTAAACGTGCTTTCGTCTCAATCAATCATAACTTACTTTGGCAAAAACTACACCGGCTGGGAATAAGCAGAAAATATATTAATGTTATTAAAAGTTTGTATGACATAGCACAAATGTCTATAAAATCCAATGCAACTTTCAGTAGGACATATGACATAACTGAAGGGGTTTTGCAGGGGGACTCCCTGAGCCCTTTACTGTTCTCTCTATTCATTGCCGATATCACCGATTATTTTATCACTAAGGGGGCCAAAGGAGTCAGCATCGACGGTATCACTGAGCTGAACATGTTATTGTATGCTGATGACCAAACTTTGCTCGCAGATTCTCCTATAGATCTGAACCGGAAGCTCGCTATTCTAAAACAATATGCAGATGAAAACAATTTATTGGTTAACACTGATAAAACCAAGGTGCTGGTGTTTACTAATGGTGGCTTCCACCATTCAAAAAAATTAAATTAACTGGGCGTCGAATTCTCCGCTTCGTCTTTATTTTTGCAGATGTCAAAGAGAACAGTTTTAAACTGCAAACGGGCTTTCGGAGCGGTGCTGGGAACCATGAGCAGAGCCAAGATAAACAGCTGAGATACCAGAATAAAACTTTACCAAAGCATTGTCATATCTACCATGTCGTACGGGGTTGGAATTTGGGGCCTACGGTATGAGGATGTCTTGGAACGGATCCAAGTTGGGTTTTTTAAAGAGTTGCTTTTGCTTCCAAGGTCCACGGCAGATCATATAGTCAGGCTCGAAACTGGCCGCTGGAAAGTTAGTTATAACTTATTTAAGGAAGGTATATCTTGGTTACAGAAAATTTTAAAAATGGATACTTCTAGACTCCCAAGGATTTGTTTTGAGCGTCTTTTGACTCTATCCACTCAGTGCGATATTAAATATAATTGGGTCCTTCAATTAAAAAATATCTTCGAAAAATCATCTGCTGTATCTCTATGGGATGAGATCATCGATAACATTGCCCATTTCGGAAAAAAAGCCTTAGAAACTTACAAGAATTATTTAAAAAATTGTGATTTACTTATGCTCGAAAATTCTTCATACTTATTTTTAGCAAATTCTTTGACATATAACATTCAGAAGAATTACCTGAAGATTGCCTGCTCGATTTTTATTACCAGAATAATAGCTCAATTACGAACTGCGAATAAAAAATATATTAAGTTTTCAAACAGGGGTTTATCCTACTCAATTAGACCTGAGGAAATATGCACAGTATGTAACTTGTTAGAGGCAGAAACACTTCAGCATTTATTTTTCATTTGCCCCATGTATAAAGTTTGTAGAGCAGAGTTTCTTGGTAATGATTGTTTGGGCATGGATGACTTAGTTCAAATACTTAATTCAGACAATTTGAATAGCGTATCAAAAATTGCTTATTATACACTAAATAACCTAACTAACCACAAATCCTGACTCGTACACAATTCAAGTAGATGCTCCACTTGGTTCGTCCGATCATAAACTTATAATAACAAAGTGCGAAATGCTCATCCCACCAAGCCAACAACCACTTCCTCGTAAAATGTGGCACTATAAATCGGCAAAATGGAATGACCTAAAACAGTTTTACCTGGATTTTCCATGGCAAGAGGTTTGCTTTAAAACAGCTGATCCCACTATTTGCTGTAATGAAATAACACAAGTAATCTTATCTGGAATGGATGCATATATCCCACATACAACTAAACGTAGAGCTAATGCAAAACTTTGGTTCAACAGCCAGTGTCAAACGGCTGTACAGAAAAAACACAGAGCATATAACCTTTGGAAACGACAACAAACCGCTCAAAACCACACAGAATTTATAGAAGCCAGAAATAGTTGCAAAATTACTATTGACTCCGCTAAAGAAACATACAATCAAAGAATAAAAAACAGGTTGCTGAATTGTCCAAGTAGTTCTAGGTCCTTTTGGTCTCTTGCAAAAGCTGTTGGATCTAACTTCACCAAGTCATCCATACCACCACTTACAGATAAAAATAATCACTTAGCCACAACATCAGAGGAAAAAGCCAATATGCTGGCCCAAATGTTTTCCTCCAGCTCTAACCTAACAGTGCCAAACGGAAAAACTCCACCGTTCATTGAAAGGGTTTCCCATAGTATGCCAGAGGTACCCTTTTGTCACAGAGAAATACGAAAATCCCTTAAAAAGCTAGATACAAACAAAGCAATGGGTCCGGATGGCATTCCCGCAATAGTACTCAAAAATTGCGCCAACGAACTCACCCCAACTTTCGCAAAATTATTCAATTTGTCTTACAGGCAAGGAGTATATCCATCATCATGGAAGTCTGCCGCAGTACCCATTCCAAAGAAAGGAAAAAAGACAGATCCGTTAAACTATAGACCAATTGCTCTACTTCCGGTGATATCAGAAGTAATGGAAAGAGTTGTGAACAATCACCTAACCAAGTACTTGGAAAAGTACAAAATTATCAACGATAAGCAATACGGATTTCGAAAATATAGGTCAACTGGCGATTTACTTACATACGTCACTCACTTATGGCAAAAAGCGATTGAGTTGCGGGGTGAAACAAGAACAATTGCCTTAGATATATCTAAAGCATTCGACAAAGTTTGGCATGAAAATCTGCTCAACAAGCTCAAAGCAATGGCATTATCGCCGAAACTTTGCACTTGGTTTGAAAGTTACCTAAAGGACAGATCCATTTATGTTGCACTGGATGGCCAGAACTCCAACTCTTACCAAATAAATGCTGGTGTGCCACAGGGAGCAATCCTTTCGCCAACTCTTTTTCTGATTTACATAAATGACCTCATAGATAAAATAGTAAATCCACTTTATTGCTTTGCAGACGATGGCAATGTAGTCTCCTCACTCATACCACCCACAGGTCTTTCCGCACGTGAATTCCATCATCTTAGACTAACTCAAATATCGCAGATAAATAACGACCTGGAGATAATAGAGGACTGAGGTAACAAAAACCTTGTACAGTTCAATGCACAGAAAACCCAAGCAGCTCTGTTTTCAAAAAAGAACAGCACCGGTGAGCCAAACATCATGCTATCTGGAAGTGCTGTCACATTACAGAGTCAGTTGAACATCTTGGGGATTACTGCAGAGACCAACATGTCTTGGCACAATCACGTGGCAGATATTGCTAAAAGGGCGTCCCAAAAGCTGGGGGTGCTATTTCGTACAAGACATCTGTACACACCAAGCCAATTGCTGACACTCTACAAAGCCCAGATTCGACCAACTATGGAGTACTGCTCACATATATGGAGTGCAGCACCCAAACATACCTTAATGCATTTGAACACCGTGCAAAAACGAGCTATCAAGCTGATCAATGACCCCGCACTTACTCGTAACTTGGATGGTCTCGAACATCGCAGATCTGTGGGCGATTTATCTCTCTTCTACAGGTACTATCACGGAAAATGCTCTGAAGAGTTGGCACGTATGATTCCATCGAGAGTAGCGCCTACCAGGCGAACCCGTCAAACAGACGGTAACCATGAATTTACTGTCAAACTAGAGGCACCAAGAACCTCATTATATCAGAATTCATATCTCTGGAGAACAGCATCGCTGTGGAATAAACTCCCTGCGACGGTTTTCCCTGCAGGTTACAACCTGAACCGTTTCAAGACCAACATACACCGACATTTCCGCGCACTTGCCGCTTCTCGAGCGTGATAGGACATTTCCTTGCGAGTGCGCATATCCGTAAAAAAAAAAAAATATATAGCAGTAAATGTACAGGGTGTTTCACGAACATCGAAACAGAGGCGTTTTGGGATATTTCAAAATCGATAAAAAAAAAAAAACGCCTCAACACGTCAATTTTGTATTCAAGGAGGAAACTTTTTGACCCCATCGGTATTTTGCCTGGTTGCATCCCCTGGGTGGGGTGACTTTCACCCCGCTTTTTTAGATAGGGAAGATGGATTGAGTGTTACCTTGTTTTAAAGATATTTTGATTCTCGTTACAACTGTGAACTTTTTTTGGAAATCGAATGATTAGTTCTCAAGATATTCACTGTCAATTATTGTGTTAATTTGAGAATTATATATATACAAATCGGCTTCAAAACGTTCTTCGACCTCTTCCGATGCCCAGTCGCTATTGATCTCTATCCAGCCAGAGATCCTCTTCAAGTCCCCGGTCTCTTATCTCCTTCTCTATCCCCTCTCTCCAGCTTTTTCGTGGTCTTCCTCTCTTTCGTCTTCCTGCTGACTTCCAATCAAGAATCTGTTTTGGCAGTCTCTCATTAAACATTCTTTGCACGTGGCCATACCATTTTAGCTGTTGTGTTCTTATGTCGTCAACGATTGTCCTATTTATACCCATGATTTCTCGAATTCTGTTGTTAGTGATTCTTTCCGCTCTAGATTTTCCTGCAGCACGCCTCCAGAAATCCATCTCTGTAGCTTCGAGGGTACGTACGGTTCTATCCTTTAGCTGCCATACTTCGCTTCCATAGGAGACAATGCTTTTTACAATTGTGTTGTATATTCGTTGTTTATTGGTTTTAGAGATATGGTTGTTCCATAGAACACTGTTTAGCATAGATATTGCTTTTCTTCCTTGGGCATTTCTATCTTTAATAATCTTCATCAAGCGTTCCACTACTTGACATCTTCACTCCCAAATTGAGAATTACAGGTCCAAAAGATTGTTTCTTATTTAGCCTATGGCAACTTTGATAGTGACTTGAGAACTAATTATCCGATTTCCAAAAAAAGCATACAGTTGTGACGAGAATCAAAAACCTTTAAAACAAGGTATCACTCTCCCTTATCTAAAAAAGGAGGGTGAAAGTCACCCCACCCAGGGGATGCATCCTAGCATTTTTTTAAAATCGGCCTTGAATTACCCCTCTGTTTCGATGTTCGTGAAACACCCTGTAAACTTATCGAGTAGTGAGTAGTGAGCAGTAATTTCCTTATAAGTAACCAAACATCATATCAGAAACAACTGACTGTCATATTTATTCAGTGTATTGTGTCTAAATACATGAGAAGATTTCATAAATTATAAAGAAGTATTTTTTAGTAGTGCCTTCTGCATGGAAAATAAACGTTTTCATTCGCAACGTTCCCAAGCGTATCATGTTAGACAAGGACTACTTAACACGTTGACTATCCCTGTAAGACATTTTTTGATCGGTCGACGTTTGAACCATTTCCGCTTCTGCTTTCAACGTAAAATAAGTCCAAGGAGAATATACAATTCTCAAATCGCAATGAGGTCAATAATATGAATCCTTCCTAGACAACAATAAAGAAGGCTCCATTTATCTTAGTTAGACTCGGGAAAAAATGCCCAGATCAAAGCGTAAATAATAACAACGTAAGTTAGGTAGACGTGACAGCAAATGAACCAGACGTGCAGCAAAAACAGATTAGGAATCATATATGAAGCATTCGCCAGTCAACGTGTATAAACTGAAAGGAAATTTCTAAGAATCGTGAACTTTGTGCCAAGTCTTTCTTTGGTAAAGTACTAGGTATAGTCTTGGGGTTTTAGGAAACTATTGCAAGCAACTTGTGCGCGACCTCTGGTGGCTTGTTTGCTATAAAACCAGAATGGTGTTGCCCTTTGCAACACGCTGCTGAGCAAGGACATGCCAAAATCTTGGTTAATACCACTATTTATGGGTTCTAGGATGCGAAGAATTCATTTCTTAGGTCTAATTTGTGTTTCAAAATCATTTTCAAGTCATTGGGTAACATTAATGTTTGACACAAATGCGATAGAATCTGACGTAAATGACATAATACTTGTTACTTCATAAATCATATGAGTTGTTTGTGCAAAACCTTCTTGAATTTTGCATAATTGGCTGCAGCGAACCTCGGCTCAATAACATTTATATCTGCCTGCACATGAGACCAAATAACCACAACTAAGTAGCAATGAACATTCATGGCATGTACCCGGAAGATCAGTAAAGAAGGGTAGAAACTTTTTGGTTTGATTATCCATAACCTCATTTACTGTAATCAGCTCTAGGACTCTGTGCTCTATAGAATTCTACAGCTCGCTTTCCATAATAGATATCTATTTTCAAAAGCGATAGTCGGCTGAAACGGCACTCTGTGTCACTATCGACAACAGTTCGGCTACGTTCTCGGATCGTTTTATCATGCTACTAACCATTCGAAAAACGTAGTACAAATCTAGGGGAAACTCTAGGAAATTTTTATTTGATTCCTAAGAAAAGTCAATATTATTTATTGAATTGACTGTATACGTCATTAATAAGTTTGTTTTTGTTATAATTTGGTTTGCTTGTTTATACCATAACTATTTTTGCTTCCTGAAAGTTGAGTTTAAGTTTAGAAATTATTCTTTGTTGCCCATTAATAATTTAAATAACAATATTGTTGAAGACGATGAGCTTGAACATATTGGTCTGGAAAATATCCAGTGATGAGTGATGCCTAACCACCAAAAACAGTGACTGTTTTCAAAAAGAAGATGTTAGATTTGAAGAGATAATCGGGCAAAGCTATAATATTTATGTGGCTACAAACTATGTCAAGAGCAGAGCAATAGAGAAAGTATCAATAGCCATCAGGGTTCAGTTTCCGGTGACTCAAGATGTGAAAAATCTAATTGAAACAGGATTTATGGAAAAAAATAATTTTCCAGGTGTGATTACTATCACACGGCCGATGGAACATGGAACCCACAGTGAGTGAAATTATTAGACCACATGATGAAGAACCCTGGCTAATGACACCTAGAGAAAACACTGCTCCAGGAACTCCAGAGTTCAATTATAGCCAAAATCACATCCAAACTCGAAATTGTATCGGTGTGTTTAAACAAAGATTTGTGTGTACTTCAAAAGTATTGAGGCATGCCCCAGAAAAAGTTGGGCGCTCTGTTATTGTTTGTGTTATTAGACATAATAAGTGCTCGGAAGGGAGAAGGTGAGAATGGTCCCCGAACCTCATATCCGAAGGGATAACATTCAGGTACCGAGGTACCATATAATGTAACGTTATGCAAGCAGGAGTCCAAGCAAGAAATAATTTGATTCGTCGTCATTTTATGCACTGATTTTCTAAAATGTTATTATAAAGATTTTAACCACAATATTGTGTTTTATTCCGAGTTTTTCGCTTCTCACTCTCATGACAATGACGATAATATTAATATTATTAATATAATCGGAAACCGGCGCGGCGTCTGCTTGAAATAAACTAATGAAAATATTAAATATTATTAAATAAATAAGAAATAGGAATGGAATAATTATTTCTCAATATAAATATGGAATATCAACAACAACAACTTCGCAATTGTTAGTGTCATACATGAAACTTCACAATGCACATGCGTCAGTAGTATTCGACACGTCTCGAGATGTAGAAATGAAATTATAAAATAAATCGCGTTTTGTCGATATTCTTGATGCACTGAGTGCCAACCATGTAGAATCTTGTCGACTGATAGAATTCTACATGACACAGAGTCCCGCTCCAGGGCTATCAGGCGATTTGGATAGAGACATTCCCAAATGAATGTGGTAGTGAGTAGCGTTCGCTTTGTATGTTGAAATAAAGCAAACCGTGATGGGGTTAGGGATTCAAGAACCTTTAGGCCTTGGGTAAACAATAACTTCCTTGCATCATTAACCGAATCTGCATCACAGTTTATACTGTACAGAACTGTCTAGGTTTCAAGATGAGACATGTGCTGTGATTCCAACGTGAAACTATTTGGTGTATTTGTGAAGTCAATGAACGCATCAGTGACCTCAGGAAAAGCAGCCCATGCATTCCATTCCGTATTTTTAGCTATTCCAGATATCGATGATCACCAGCATGGAAAAGAGAACGGCTTCCGAGCGTTCAGGTCTAAGCTGTTGACAGATATGACGGATTTGAATTTCCTTTAGGTACTTTATCCATCCAAAACCTATTCATAACTCTGACATATGTATTCAACTCGTTTGAAGTGTTAGATGGCCAGTACAACCATGTCTGTGTCCAAGTTTTATAGCAAACAGGCCACTAGAGGTCTCGCACAAGTAGCTTGCAATGGTTTCTAAAACCTCAAGACCATACCTAATGCCGGTTTTCCACTAAACGGACTGTTGAGTTTTTGTTTTAAAACATGTTTTAAAACAAAAACAAAACCGAAGTTAACACAAAACTCTTGTTTCCATCAAGCAGACTACGTTATGTTTTCTCGGCAAAACAAAACTCCAACTGTCTCAAAACACGCTAGTCTTGAAAATGTTTGGGAAAAGTTTCAGTTTGGGTTTTGTTTTTGTTTCGTCTGTTTGGTGGAAAACCGGCATAAGACTATACCAAATTTTAAAAGGTTGGCACAAAGTGCACGATTCTCATGAATTTTCAATATCTCCAGCTCTGCTAATAATAAACATTACCTTTTCTGTTATAGGGTACCTATCAATGTTTTTAACAATTCGATGCTTAACAGCATCAATAAATACTCTATCAGTCTCAATCAGAACAATTCCATTAGTCACATACTGAAAGCAAAAACCTCGAAATTCAATTGAGTGAAAAGATTTATCACCGCACTATCTCACAAATGTCAAAACAGATCTTCAACTAATACTTTCCGGGGTTAACCAACCAAATCTGCACGGTCAATTATTTCTTTATATACCTTAACGAATAAATGGTCTTATTGGGATATAATGGACCCCGAAGGCACTTGTCCCGGCCCTACGACACGTGTATTGCCCTTTTGTTGGTATTGTTCGTTGCGGGTCCCTTTTAACTATTTGCTTTTGTGCTCCCAGAGAATGATACATGGGGGACATTCTAATCGTTTGTAATTTGATATTGGAGCTAGAGGGATTTAGTTGGTCAATATTTTACTAACTTTTTTAAAGAACTACAATAAAATAAAATGATAGGATTACGTAAGTTAACTCACATGGATCTTATCATTTCAACCATGGGCTGCTAAAAATGTCCGTTTCAAATCTGCTAAAATCTCGACTCATTACGTTTGGTATAAAACAAAAAGATAACTATCTTTTTTGTTCCTGATAGCCGTGGCAGGCTGCCTAGTCGTCGGGCAAGCAGCTACCGGTCTTTTAATTGCTTTTCAAGTTTTCAACTCCTTCGCACGTCGCAACGTGAGAAATTTATTGCACTTTTCTCACGCATATCAACATTATTTTTGCCTTATCACATTTTGCGCATCTTTGTTTCGTCTATTCTTGTTACGATACAATGGGCTCTTTCACTAAAATTTAAATACGTAATTTAAGTATAAAATCCCAAAGGAGGGACTATTTTAGGCATATATACCAAAAAAAAATGTTCTACAAGGTTAAATAAGTTTTTTACAGGCATTTGAAAATTGCCAAATTCAAACTGATTTAAAACGCGCCGATTCGCTGACGACACATAAATATTTTCCATTTCGCTCATGTGTTGCAAGAAACTGACCGGCTCGGCTGCGTTGCGCTCTGTAAAAGTACAGCAAGTATACGTAAAGGTTCGAATGCGCTGTTGTCGGTTGTGACTGAATGTAGTGCAGCGTAAAAAAATAAAATAAAACGAAACATAAAAAATTGTATTAAATTGTATTTAAGCATAATTTCAAAAAAAATGTTATAAAATCTTGAATCCATAATTAATTAATTGAACTACTTTTTATGATATTTTTCCAACATTTCAGAATTAAATCTATTACAAATTTTCAATGTTGACAATTAGTGGCAACACGGTCAAATTGAGAGCTGCGACGTCATAGAAATAAATTCTGGGTTTTTATTTGGAGGTATTTATTATTTTTCTGTTTTCTCAAGAAAGACTATGAATTTTTCAAAAGTAAAAATACAGAAAATTCTGTTTTTAGTTGCTTTATCCAAATATGCCAATTTCAAAAATTAGTGAAAGAGCCCATTGCTGCAATGAATTAGGTATACCTATTTCAATTAAGTAGGTCTTATTAGAAACATTTCTGAATCCTAGTTGATATTGAACTAAAATTTGATTTTTCAACTTCATACACGATTTCTTTTGAAAAGCTTGTCCTATTCTATGGTTCGTGAGGTTCTAATTTCAATTCTGGACAGTTTTCTTTTTTTCGACAGGCTCATGGAATGGCAAATCACGAGAAAAAGGTCGCAGAAAATAAAGGCGAAAGAAAGCGGCAATTATAGTAAATCTCCGGCCGAAATATCGGGACAAATCTTACACAAATCTGTTTCAGCATCAACGGAATTTATTAAGTGAATCGGGCAAACGGTAGCAGCTTAAGTGGAGGTGTGAATACGCGCGTGGGTTGTAGTTCAATTTCTTTTTTGATATCTACAAGAACAGGACCGGAGCAACAATCGCACCCTATTAAATTATTTTTAATTGAACTCGAAAAAATACCCAATTATAATTTCTTTCTATCTTAATTAGAGAGCTCTGTAATACTCTGACATATTTTAATTAAAACGTCTACTACAGCTGAAAATGTAAAAATTAATCAATTTAAAAGAAGACTTAATGCTGAGTTTGATATGAAAGCAACATATTAAATACGATAATTCGTTTTAATTTTTCGGGCGTCAGCCTTGTTAGTTTCTTTAGAAGAATGGTGATTACCTAATCAATGACCTTTCAACAATATTCCTTGTTTTATGTGGTAGATACAAAAAGTATACCATATTAAATGAGCTTTCATGAAACAGAAAGCCTGAAATATTCTCACGTAGAGTGTCTTTCTTGATTCATGAATATTATTCACAAGCCGGCAATTTTGCGATGGAGGTTGAGTACGAAAGACGAAAGGGATGGAAATCTGATGGAGCTAGATCAGGAGAATAGAGCAGATGTGGAATATGTTCAACTTTTTCGGGTGAAAATAAAACACGCGAGGTTAATTTGATAACTCGCAAAAGACTGACTTTTACTATGTCAAACAATGAGTGTCAAAATATAGAAACAATAGTCGAAGTGGACAAAATTGTCAACTTATTAATATGTTTTGTAGCATTTTCAATTTATTGGCTAATATGCTACTTTGTTTTGCTCTGGTGGATATGATCCATATAGAACTATAAAGAAATAAATGAATAAACGACTATCTTTTCTGTGCCCAGATTTTATTACCTTGAGTACTGCCTTCTACTAAAAGTTTTTTTTGGTTCAGGTTTGCAATTGTAGTTAATTGATCTAGGAAGGTTTGATTCAGTAGCGCAGGGCCCGCTGTTATTGATTAGAATCTTATAAAAAGGAGAGAGTACCATCATCTCTAGTTGGCAAATGCAATCAATAAATAATCTGAGGTTATGATAGTTGTCGTTGTTTACTTTTTTCGATTTTTCAGTACCATTATACATATATCATTGAACAGCTGTCGCTGTCTAGGCGTTTTCTTTAAGACCTGTTCTACTTTTTGATATAGGTTCTATAGGTAATTTTCAACATTCACCGATTATCTGGAGTCATTAATACACTACCCACTTTTCAGTTCGTATTTTTGGGATGAAACTTAACACGCCCTTTTCTATAATTTTCATCAATGTCAAAATTAGAAGTTTGACAAATGGAAGCCCTCTTTCCAAATCTAGAAGGAAGAAGCTCCCCTTTTGATCTTGAAACCTGATACTGTGAGGTCGGTCTTGGCCCTAATTATTTTTAGGCAAGACTTTTTGGAATTTTGTGCCAGGGGAAACTCAAGTAAGACTAATTGTTGTTGATCATTGTCTCAAGTTGTCCTTTGGTCATTTCTCATTTCGGACTTTGTTTCGGTAAGTGTTGAGATTTTCTTCAGGATTATTAACCAACAACACGTGTTTCATTTCTTCAATAGGATCGTTCCGAGCAGCTTTTGGAAGTTTAAGACTTAACTTTTGGCCTAGAGCATTCCTCAGTTAGAGGTAAGATTATTTCTAATGTTTGGGGCTCGATCTGTTTTTTTTATACGAACATCGTTATATAATATTCTAGGCTGTATGTAGAGATCCTAGGATGTATTTAGAAGATTCTAGGCTGTACCTAGAGGATCCTAGGCTGTATGTAGAGATCCTATGCTGTATTTAGAAGATTCTAGGCTGTACCTAAAGGATCCTAGGCTGTATTTAGAAGATTCTAGGCAGGATCTGACGGATTCTAGGCTGGATCTAGAAAACTCTTAGTTGGGCTTTGGTAGCCTCTTTTCAGCAACCTTTTTGGTACCACTCTGATAGAACTACAACAGAGATAAGATGTATCCAGGTAACCCATAAACCCATGGCCTCCGAATTGATGCTGACTAGCCGTACACAGTATAATTAGGTAATTGCCAAAAAAGTACGTTATAGTTTATGTAAAATATCAACACTCCCACTTATCTAAACAATTATAAAATTATTTAGTCTCATGATCATGTTTACATAAACCTAGTTCAGCAGAGAACTTTGAATGTTTTGGCAAACAAAGTGCTTTGGTTAGCACATCAGCTGGCATTTCATCGGTGGGCAAATACTTGAGGTTTACTCGTTTATTTGAAATAGCCTCTCGAATGAAATGATAGTGTACGTCTATTTGTTTGCTCCTCTTATGACATACAGGATTCAGAGCTAATTTTTGAGCACTTTAGTTGTCATTGAAAATTGTTATACACACAAAAGTACCCAATAATTCTGAAATTAGATTTTTAAAGTAAATAGCTTCTTTAGAAGCCTCGGTGATAGCCATACTCGGCTTCAGTACTGCTCAATGCCACATTATTCTGTTTATTACACTCCCAAGAGACAGCATTCCCTGATGATTTGAAAACGAAGCCAGTATATAACTTTCTGTCATTCACATTACTTGCAAAATCAGCATGAACTATGATATCTAAATCATCATTTTTATATACTTGAAACAATATGATGTAGTGGCTTGCAAATACCGAAGCATTCTTTTGACATGTGCCCAATGCTGTTCAGTATAACAATTATTGAACTGACTAAAGAAATTTACAGCGAAAGTGATATCGTCAATACTAACAAATACATCAAACTATCTAAAAATTGTTGAAGGGTAGTTTTTTATCACAAACATTGGAATCTACCTTATCAAAAATATTTTTGTCCATTAGTGTACCTACAGGTTTACAATCGCTCATGTTGAATGTTTCTAAAATTTGTGAAATGTATTGTTCTTGGTCCAATGATATTCCCTTTTTTTCTTTATCAATCACAACTCTCATGCCCAGACTTGGCTTAATTTGACCTAAATCCTTGATTTTGAAATTTGAAGCTAACTGATTTTTTAGAATAACTGTTTCTTCCATAGGGTTGGAAAAGATAAAAAAATCATCAACGTATAAAGCTATTATGGTTGTGAAACTGTTTTCACACTTGACAAAGATACCAGGCTCATAATCACGCATTTTTTATTATTCAAATTCTTTAGAACAATTTCAATCTTTCGTATCACACACGTGAAGACTGTGTCAGTCCATAAATCGCCTTATTCAATTGCAATGCCTTATAATTTGGGTTACTCGAGTCGTCACAACTAAAGCCTTCTGGCATTTCCATGAAAAATATTTAAGTTAAGTTTGACAGAAATAGTAAACAGTATGGCCTTAATGATGAATGTCTAACGACTAGGGAAAAAATTTCATCGAAATCGATTCCTTCTCTTTGACTAAAGCCCTTGCAACTGACCTAGCCCTATAAGTAATACTATACCATCACCATTAACTTTTCTTTTGAAGACCCATTTACACTTTACCGGTGTCTGACCTGAAGGAAGGTCAACCAGATCACACGCACAATTTTCACTAAAGCTTTCAATTTCACTTTTCATTGGCACTTATCTACTTCGGACAGTCCGGAAAGAGCTTCTCTCACAAATCCTGGATCTCCCACTGAAGCTGGAACCTCTTTACAACAATTTTCAACTACAGCCAAATAGCTAACAAAATCTTCAAACATTTTCGGTTTTCTTTTTCTTTCTGATTTTTTAAAAGTTTCTGATGTGCCGACTTCTGGAGTGATATTTTTAAAATTTCTAGGACCATAAGTTTCGTCACTAATGTCATCTTCTACTGTGTCTTCCAATGATGAAGATATTTTGTTCTGCTGAATCCCACTCGGAATTTAAACTTTCTTTACCAAGATCACTTTCTTTATTGATGGTTGTCTTTGTAGTTTCTGTAGGGTCTATTTCAGGCTCTACATTATAAAAGTTCATGTCATTAAAGCATTTAGGTTCTTTTTCAATAATATGCACATTTCTACTTGTGGGTATTTGACCCGTTTTTGGGTTATACAGCCTGTAATCGTTTGTAGCTTCTGAAAAACCAATTAAAATTAATTTGACAGACTTTTTATCCCAGTTTCTTCTTTTTTCTTTTGGAATATGGATCATGGCAGGGCTTCCAAACATTCGAACATGACTCAATCTCAATTTCATAGGGTATTTTTTCAATGTAATGCACTGCAGACCTGTTTCTTAAATACCAAGCTGTGTTTATTGCTTCAGCCCAGATTTTTCTACTTAGCTGTTTTTCAACTAAGCACATAACGTCTTAAAAAAAAAGTCATTATTTTTAATAAAGAAGACAAAGGACATACGGTTGTAATCATCTTGAAACTGCACGAAATACTTTGATCCACCTATGGAACTTGTCGCCATGGGCCCTGAGAGGTCGCTATGCACTATATCAAGGAGCCCTCTGGCCCTAGTGGCTACATGCCCATTTGCGAGACTGCTTTCCTTCGCAGCAAACTTCGCAATTTTCTTTAGTTATTTTTGCTTGATCATTATATTCAACTCCATCTACTAGACCATCTTTCATTTTATTCAATTGAGTTGATACGCCCCAATCTTTTATGAAAAGTTTCACTTGTAGCTCCTGCTTGGCCAGCGAATAAGCATTTATCAAAAGTATTGATTTTATAAACGCCATCATTTAAACAAGCTATAGCTACCATAACTTTTTCTGCATTGTAAATCTTACATTTATCTGTGTCAAATTCAACTGAATTTTTATTAGTTTACTAACAGTCTAAAGCGGCGTTTCCACAAGCATAGTTTATTGGTGCCAGTGCACGTGCCAGTTTGTTGGCGTAATAATTGTGGCGCCAGTATCTGTTTCCACTAGATATCAGGAACTTTTAACTGGCGCAGTAGAAAAATGTCGTCAACTGAAGAGGTTCAAGCAGGTTTTAATGTTTTTATAGAAATTTTGTTACTAGAATTGCAGAAGATACGAAAAAACAAGAAGAAAGGACGTAAACACAAGATCTGGTACGAAAACGGATTTTACGCAGAAAAGCTCTTGGAGCATCAAATAATTTACTGTCTGAGTTAGCGGATGAAGACCATGAAGCATTTCTACTGCTTCTTATTTTACTTTTAGCAGTGTTAATATCAAAACTTCTTACGAACCCGAACTCGCACATTACCTCAACACTTATCCTTATAGCATCATCGTGTTTTTTCTTGTATTTATAACACAAAAGTTTGTGATTCCACAAACAGGGATGCTCTTCATAAACTTCCAAAAACTTTATAATGTGTTCCATTTTTCAAATTTATTTGATATTTTCATTATTTTTTGAAAACGACAGTGAAAACGTTTGTATTTTTTTTGACAAATTTGCGCACATGGCAAACTGGCGCCAAAAAGTAGACCCCCATTCTACTTTACTGGCGCATAGATAAGTGTAGTGTTGCAGGTATTTCTTGTTCTTGTCTTGCTTCTTCTTGTTCTTGCATGCAAGAACAAGACAAGAAGTGGATTAGCAAGAAATATACAAGACAAGAAACTAATGAGCAAAAACAAGATTTCTTGTGCAAGAAATTCGCAAGAAGCAAGACTTCTTGCATAATTTATTTTAAATAATAATAATTAGTTAATAAATATTAGCTAAAAGGTACACAATTACTTATACTCGCATAACATTATTTATTGTAAATAAGTAAATAAAAAAAATTAACGAAAAAGAAACTTTTCTATAGTTTGGTACATAAATAGGATGTTTCATTGAAGAAGCGGTTAAAAAATTTTGAAAAATTCTTATTCTAATAAAAAACAATAAACAAAAAACATGCTCAACAAAATTCGTAAAAAATGGTGTGTGCTTTAAGACTTTAAGACCATGACATAAGTGAAAACTTCAATTAAGTGAATAGGCGTGATTAACAATATGAAATACAGGTATTTTTCATGCTCAATGCCCAGATTGATCTACCTTTGTATCAAAGATATAATGAATAGTTTTGATTTAAATCTATCTGCTAGATATTCTTTAAATTATGCTTGTATGAAACACGACAATTCTGTCACATTTACATATGGAGCATATGTAATATAATACAGGGTGAGGCACGAAAAACTTCCCACCCAGAGTTTCTCAGGTGTTATGTGTTTAATCAAAAATCGCTCAGACACGTCAGTTTTTGTTTTTTAGGGGACACATTTAATTGGTATTTTCACCCCCTACCTGTCAACCCCTAAGTGCGGGTAACAGGTACCCCCAAAATTTTAAATGGAAAGAGGGGTCGAGTGATATGTCATTTGGTAGCTATTTTCATTAAGATTATATCCCCGAAGCTTTAAGTTGCTAGTGTTTAACCTGTCGAAATGTCGGAATGTCAAAGTTGGGATAATAGTTATTTACGGTCGGTACTAGTGTGTTATGTTGAGAATAAGTCACGCGAGAAAAATTTATACCACGAGGCCGTTAGGCCGAGAGGTATAATTTCTCGAGTGACTTAGAAAACATAACACACACATATAATGTTTTATCCAACAACTCAACTGAGGAATCATAACACACGAGCAGCATACAAGAACTGAAAAAAATAGCAGGTATTTTTTGGCAATGAGTCTTCCTTAAAGCAAGATTTATAAATTTTTATTTCCTGACGTTTTGCGTTGACGTTATAAGAGAGTGAGTTATGAACCATAACTCACTAGTGGGTTATGGTTTATATCACACTGGAGTGTTATTTGATAGTTTACCTGTCTAAATTGGCACAAATAATTACTCTTATAACTAGCAGGTGTTAGATAAAGGCTTTTTTTCGATAATCTAAACTGTATAGATTTTACCTGTCACACCCATGCCTAGGTAACAGGTAAAAACCACACAGCATTTTTCCATTGATTTATCCTCACTTTGACAAGCCACCATTTCGACAGGGTGAATAGTAGCAACTTAAAAATTCGGGGATATAATCTTAATGAAAATAGCTATCAAATGACGTATCACTCGACCCCTCCTTTCATTTGAAATTTTGAAGGTACCTGTCACCACTTAGGGGTCGACAGGTAGGGAGTGAAAATACCAATAAAATGTGTCCCTCAAAAAACAAAAATTGACGTGTTCGAGCGATTTTTAATTAATCACTCAACACCTGAGAAAACCTGGGTGGGAAGTTTTTCGTGCCCCACCCTGTATATTAAATTACGATCAAAGAAAAAAAAAAGATTATTGTAAAAAATTACTTGAAATAAAATGTGATGGATGTTTCTCTCTCTCGCTTGGCTGAAATCTACTCGAGCCGAATGTACCCGAATGAGCGTTACATAGCCGAGCGTGATACATACCCACAAAAAAGTATGCTGCCTGAGCGAGACTAAATAAGTTTTCACTCAAAAAATATTTCTTGAAGTTCCAATATAATGACCAAACTTGCAAACATCAAACATTTAATTTAATCGACTTATCTGATGTAATCTTAGGCCCAGTTCCACAATTATTGGTGGTCACCTTCACTGGTTTTCAAACTCATAGTTGTGGGTTGACCACATTGAATAATCTGAAGCTTGACCAATGCAATGGTTTGGCTAAACCACACATTATGAAACAGATATATTTTAGGTTACCAGTGTCTTGTAGTCTTGTGGTTACCGTTGGGCTACCAGTGTTTGTGAAACTGGCCCTGAATTTAATAAAAAAACTTTCAAGTTTTTTCAAAGAAGTTTAATTACATTTTGAAACTCAACTTGCTGTTTGAAAAGGGACTATAACCAATCTTAAATTTATGTAGGAACTTTTTATAAAGCAAGAACAAGAAATAGCAAGAGTCTTGCAGCAAGAACAAGAAATAGGCTTGCAAGAAATTTGCAAGAACGAGAAATTGTAAATTTCTTGTCTTGCTTAGCAAGACAAGCCGAGCAAGACAAGATTTCTTGCGACCTGCAACACTAGATAAGTGGCACCAGTTAACTGGCGAAAGTTAGTTTTCTGAGTTTCCACGCGCCAGAAAAGCTGCGCCAGTCGACTAGCGCCAATAAACTATGCATGTGGAAACGCCGCTTAACAGACAATAAATTTGTAGACAAATCAGAGACATAATGAACATTTTCTACTGACGTTTCATAATAGCAACTTTTCGATTGTCATTTTAGTTTTGAAACGACATTCTTTTAAGAAGTTACTTTTAAGCACTCAGTGCGTAAAAGTGACTTTTGAATGCGTAAAAGTGACTTTTGAGTGCGTAAAAGTAATTTTTAAGCACTAGTGCCTAAAAGTGTCATTCATGATTCAGAAATAAAAAACACACTAAACACATATTTGAATTTTGTTTTGTATTTATTACGAATATTGAAAATGGAATTACTGAATTGAACATTTGGGTTACTCAAAACAGAACTTTGTGTTGTTACCTACTTTCTAGGATTTTAATTATTGATGTCGAATCTTGAAAAAAAAATCGCATGAAAAGTGTCAGGTGTGAAGTAAAAGCAGGTAACAAAGATTTTGGGCGTAATCGACTTATTCACATGAAATAAAATTGTGTTTTTTTTATTATAAAATGCCAGTAGAAAAAATCTTTTATACAATACGTTACGAAACGATGTCTTTTAGTCACTCGACGTGTTGTCCAACTCGGCTTTGCCTCGTTGGACAATTTTCACGTCGCGTGCCTAAAAGACGCTCATTTCGTAACTTATTGTATAAATAGCTATTTTGTATTTCAATTTGAAAACTTTGCTTACCAACTGCGATAACTAAATTTGCTTGGAATAGTGTTTTATGAATTTTACTACAGTTTACCAAAAAACAATGTGTTCATGTCCTAAATATTCTATGTTCTCTTGAAAGAAATAGCACTTATTTAACCTAAGTGTAAAACCGGCTTCTCTAAAGATATTTAGTATCTGTATAGCTGTTTCGAATCGCAAGAAGCCCAAGATTTGGTTTATCGTTCTCTGAAAAACCGCAGGAGCATTTATAAGTCCAAATGGCATTCGCAGGAACTCGTAGTGTCCATCTGGTGTTACAATCGCAGTCTTCGGAGTTTACTCTTCATTCAATGGGATCTGATGGTATTCAGATGCTAGGTCTAGGACCGTAAAATAGATGTGAGCTTTGAGAGAGTCCAGGAGGTCATCGATCCCTGGCAATGGGTATTTATCTTTCAGCGTTTTACGATTTAGGACTCTATAATCTATGCACATGCGCGGCTCACCATTCTTCTTTTTCACCAGTAGGACGAGACTTGCATGAGGTGAAGATGAGTCACGGATAATATCATTTTCAATGGGGTCGCGAACTATTCGTCTTGCGACTTTCCTCTCAGAATATCATCAGTTAGCGATATCGCCATTCCTTTGGTTTTTGTTTTTCCAATCTCGTCTACATTTTTGGCAAAACAATCACGGTATTCATTAAGAATGTCTAATAACTGTTTGAAATTCGTACTATTGAGCTTTGGATTGGTTTGGTTTTGAATATTTTGAGTCTGAATTTCGTAACTTCACTTGTTAATATAGGAACAAAGGTATAAATTTCTCCGTAACAAGTGTATCCCCTAACTACTACCCTACCCTTTTCGTAACATAAGTCGTAATCTGAAAAATTGAATATTGGAATATGTCAATTTTGATTTAAATTTGTCACACAGTGCAGAATTAGGTATATGGCGGTAAAAAGTTTGGGAAGATAGTGTAACAACTGAACCTGATTATCATGAATGAACCGTAACATTTTTGTTGTTAAGAAATGGTTGTCCTACGATTATAGAGACTTTTTGTACATTATCAGGGACTACTAACGCTTCTACCTTAACGGAAGCTAGGTCCACCGTTAACTGTGCCGTCACTTCATTGCTTCCGTGCACAGTACCACCACCAAAACCACGTAACCAGGCTGAAGCTGGTTCACAAAGTAAACCCACCTTCTTTACATCCAAGTGTTTAATAGATACTGCTCCACAGCCAGAATCAACATAACCTCCAATAGGATGGCCATTAATCATGCAATCAATAAAATAAAAAGTGTTTGATTCATTCAAATTTGAGGTTTCAGGTATTTGTACAATAATAATTAAATACTTATACTTGATGGTTGTTCTGAGCGGTTTTTAAAGCACTGCACATTCTTAATATCGTCTTTCTTATACGGCTCTTTTCTAAGTTCGGTGCGTCGCTCCATTCTGTTGGTGGAGCCTGGAGTATAACGTGCTATTGCCTTTTTGTAATAATACTGGATAAATCCAGATCCAGACTTTTGGAGTAAAGTCGAAGATTGAGGCTCTCATGAGCAGTATTAGGGTTAATTTGGATAGGATATTTTATTCAGCCTAAAATGAAGAGTATTTTTTGAACGTATACCTACTGCCTGCAATGACATATTGGCGTGGAACAGTAACATTGACAAAAAATACATCAACAATTAGAGTAACACAACGAAATGATCTGAATCGCTTAGCCGAAACTTTGATAAGGATGACAATGATAATAGAGGTTTCTGGTATTAGTCAATCGAATACCTGCACTACCCTATAGGCACTGGGTTTCTTGGGGCAATCTTTAAGGAATATTTTACATTTTAGAGGATATGTTTAAGTTTGCAGAATGCTGCCTACTCCAAAGTTCTTCTGCGATCTCTCAAAAGACTGATTCTTTTTTCCTGATTTCAGTTGGTGTCCGAGGATGATACATTTATGTAGTTTTATACCTTTCCAAAGGACTTTTCTTCAATGATACCCATGATTTTGGTCTTGCTTGAATCAATTTCTATTCCTTTTCCAATTATTTCTATATCTACTTCCTATAGCATTTTCTGTAGGTCAGGCGAATATTGAGTCCATCGCCAAGAGCATTAAATTGTGGTGATATAGTGTCTCTAGGTCGTCTAATCCCTTTATTAACGATCTTTTCAGTGCTCATGACTTTTCATTTATTAGTTGGATGAATTACTAACCATAATGCATAAATACTTATAGGATCAAATACTTTACAAGAATCCACAATAATGTTTTTACTCTGTGACCTTTTCTATGAGTAATCTCGCCGTGTGGAGGTGGTCGTTAGTTACGTATATTCTGAATGCTGGCTACTGGCTAGTATTTATGCATTTTATTTTTTCAGTCTGGCTCCTTTTCTAAATACATATAAGGAATAATATAGCATTGTTTCATAATATGTCCGGTAGTTCGCTATTTCTCCCACATGCATTAGATAGTTCGCATAATTATTATTTTTTCTGCGTATCTTGCTTCTTGTTTGTTTTGTTCTTTGAATGAACCCAAACAGAAATTAATTATAAACTTAAGATGCTCCTTTAAGGGGAAATAGCGAAGGGAAAACTGATATACAAGCAGCAAACATCCCCGAATACTCATGGGTGTTTACTTCTGGATTGGCTGTCAACACTACCATCGAAAAAATGGAAGCATACCTTCGTTTCGGATTGTGTTTGTGAGAAGCTAATTACCAAACGTCAAAACAAATAAGCCTGCTTCAAAATAGCAGTCCCAACGGACAAGAAAGATACTATAATGGACCCCAACTCACGGCCGAAGGGGGTCAAAGTAGTCAAGTTTTTAAACTTGAAGAAGCTAGTGTCTCAAAAGGGACAGGAATCAAAAATACCCAAGGAGATATAGAAACTACCTTGAGTCTTCTACACTATAATGTACGTTCACTGAGAAATAAAGTGGACAATCTAGAAGCTGCTCTGGGTGATGCAAATATTGACATAGTTTGTCTAACTGAGCACTGGTTGATAGAAGAAGAATTGGCAGTCCTTAGCCTGGATGGATACAAGGTGGCTACCTACCTTTTCTACCCGTGGTGGGGATACTGTGATATTCCTGAAAAAATTATTTTGCTTTGGGAAAATTGATAATTTTAGCAGTTTTTAATGTTTTAAAATATCATATTTACATAGTATGTATCTACAGAGTACCTGATGGAAGCTTGAGGGTATAATAAATGGCATAGGCCAGGGTAAGGATATTGTACTGGCAGGATGTAACATTTTCAATTTCTTGGCTAATATGCTTCTTTGTTTTGCTCTAGTGGATATGATTCCATATAGAACTATAAAGAAATAAATGAATAAACGACTATCTTTTCTGTGCCCAAATTTTATTACCTTGAGTACTGCCTTCTACTAAAAGTTTTTTGGTTCAGGTTTGCAATTGTAGTTAATTGATCTAGGAAGGTTTGATTTAGTACGGCAGGGCCCGCTGTTATTGATTAGAATCTTATAAAAGGAGAAAGTACCATCGACTAGTTGGCAAATTCAATCAATAAATAATCTGAGGTTATGATAATTGTTGTTTACTTTATTCGATTTTTCAGTTCCATCATATCATTGAACAGCTGTCGCTGTCTAGACGTTTTCTTTAAGACCTGTTCTACTTTCTGAGATAGGTTCTATAGGCAATTTTCAACATTCACCGGTTATCTGGAGTCATTTATACACAACCCACTTTCCAGTTCGTATTTTTGGGATGAAACTCAACACGCCCTTT
Source organism: Ceutorhynchus assimilis (assembly GCA_917834065.1). NCBI lineage: Eukaryota > Metazoa > Arthropoda > Insecta > Coleoptera > Curculionidae > Ceutorhynchus > Ceutorhynchus assimilis. The sequence goes on along the minus strand of OU892284.1, from coordinate 8,623,422 downwards.
TCTATAATTTTCATCAATGTCAAAATTAGAAGTTGGACAAATGGAAGCCCTTTTTCCAAATCTGATCCCCTTTTGATTTTGAGACCTGATACTGTGAGGTCGGTCTTGGCCCTAATTATTTTTAGGCAAGACTTTTTGGAATTTTGTGCCAGGAAAACTCAAATTAGACTAATTTCTTGTTGATCATTGTTTAGAGTTGTCCCTTGGTCATTTTGGATTTTGTTTCGGTGAGTTTTGAGATCTTCTTCAGGAATTATTAACCTACAACACGCGTTTCATTGCTTCAATAGGATCGTTCCGAGTAGCTTATGGAAGTTTAAGACTTCACTTTTGGCCTAGAGCGTTCCTCAGTTAGAGGTAAGATTATTTCTAATGTTTGGGGCTCGATCTGTTTTTTTTATAACAACATCGTTATAGGGACCTAGGCTGTATTTAGAAGATTCTAGGCTGTATCTAGAGAGATTCTAGGCTGGATTTAGATTGATCTTAGTTGGGGCTTTAGTAGCTTCTCTTCAACAACCTTTGGTACCACTCTGATAGAACCACGTAGAGTTCGACGTTAAACAGATAAAACGTGGGTAGGACTTCCATAGGACTCACTCACCATAGCTTAGTCTGGAACAAACTTAGAACTGCTAACTGCTTGGTGGCGCCCAAAGATAAGATGTATACAGGGAATCCATAAGCCCATGGTCTCCGAATTGATGCTGACTAGCCGTACGCAGTACAATTAGGCAATTATTGCCAAATAAGTATGTTATACTTTTTGGCGCCCAACGGCCCAACGTTATATTTGGCTCCAGGCAGGCGACAGGTCCATGGCTCTACTTGACCTGCTTGGCAGCTATGGATTTCAACAAACCATATTTGAGGCAACACGACAGCAATCCTGCCTGAACAATGTCTTTGCAAACTTTGGCCACAACTCATATAAGGCTGAAGTTGTTACCTATAATCTCTGCTGCGCTTTAATTCAAGGGCTGATAAGGTTTGGTCTGTATTTAGACCAATGACAGAGTGTGGTCTTTCAAGATTTTATGATTTTGTAGAGAGAATATCGTGGGAGTTTGTGGACAATGCACACATTGCTATTGAAGAGAAATACCAAGTTCTCATGAGCTCGCTGTAGGGAGCATACTTGCAATCCTTCCCATTAAAAACGTACAATAATAGGTCTGATCGACCAATTCTTCTAGAGTACAAAGGAATAGATAGTATTGTAGGTAGAGTTGTGTTATGTTCATTTGTAATAGTTATGTCATGTACAATTAGTTTAGCAGTTTTTAATCCTTTTAGCAAGCCCTATTGGCGAATGTTACTATTCTGACAAATCTCAACTGTTAGTCTATTGATGTTGTCACTAAGTATTTTATACTATTTTTTGTCTGACGTGTGTAAACACTATGTTGTCTAATCAACATAAATAAATTTTGATTTGATTTGATTTGATTGGAATATAATATTTTCATTCTGTCCGAATTCTCCTTCTTTCTCAGCATTTTAGGACTTCATGTCCGGCCATAAGTTTCTCTACTTGATCTTCCCAGCATTCTCTTATCAGTGTTCTAATGTTTCTCTAGAAATCTGCCTGCACTCTTATGTATTGTCATAGTACTAAAATTGAAAAATCAAAAATGCTTATTTCAAGTGCCCAAGTTCCACTCTGTTTCGAATAATAATATCTATACGAAAATCTACTCCAAGTTTTAATGAAGCAGCAGCAAACCAGGTTGGATGGCGTGGCGGTTGCGATTTATGGGGAACAGCTCTCGGTTCGTGGCCCCCGATTTGGTTTTCGTTACGGAAGGTCGAATTCCTCGTAAATAAGACCTGGGGGTGCACTTTCGGTACCGATGGTCAACGGCTTTCAGGATCATATTCCAGGAATATGTGCATTGTCGAGTAGGTACGATTAAATTAAATTATTCGAAATATAAATTGAAAACTCAATGGGATACAACTGAGCACATGACCATCGCACATCGAACGCAATAACTAGACATGAATAATTGAAATTAATGAATTAATAATAAGTAATTAGCAAGCCTGGCAGCGTTTATCTTTTTCCACACACTATATCTTCTTGCCCCATTACATTAAAATGTAAATTACCATTTGATTTAATATACGCGAACGCGGATCCAGTGGCTCATTATTGAAATGCATTAATAATCGCACCTTACATGAAATATCTTCAATTTGCGCAGCAGAGTTGCACTTATTTGAAGAAAAAAAGTTACGCTCTGAAACCAGGCTTATTAATACACGAATGTTAATTGATTATCGTCCCATACTTATTAACAACTAAGTCAATAAGTGTTACCTACATTTTAATATGCAAGAATTAATATGCGATAATCGTTAGTTTTAATTATTTTCGCCAAGGCCTGACAAGGAAAACCGAAATGGACCGTAAAAATATGTGGTAGAGAGAAGTCATGATACCAGTAACAATATAGTCTTGTAAATTGTAATGAGTTAACACCAGAAACGCTTTTGATATCATTTCCTATACCTACTGAGCTAAGAAAAAAACTGATTTGCTACTGTTTCATTTTGCCCATTTTCCCTCTTCGATCAATTACAAAACATATAGTTTGTCTTTTTCAAAAGTAGGTATGTACCAACACAGGCTTTGAGTTTAATAACAAATCTGGAAATAGAAAAGTACAATCATTATGATATTTAAAAATATTTGCAGCTGACTACAAGAGCGTAATGCACCCAATTAGTGCATTAAAGTGTTTAATTGCTGCGATTTTATTTAGTAGTTTTTTTTTTGCAAACGAGCTTTTTAGCTCTTAATTAATGTTGATGTTTAGATAATTTAAACTAACACCACTTAATTCTGCTTATTGTGTTCTGAATTCTTTCGAAGAGAGCCATATATTTGCAGACATAAATAATAGCTTTCTAATTTCAATTGTGCCAATGAAAATTAAAAAACTTATCTTTTATCTATAACTGATTGTAATAAATCGAGCATTACACAATTTAAAGTATCAGGAAATGCTAAAAGGTCAGTGGTTCACTTAGTCATTTATATACTTCAGTAAAGTTTCTTTCATCAGATTCTTGTCTCACAAAATGCCTGACAAGTACAATCAAATTAAGACAGTAGGTATTTATCTTTAATTTTCAAATAAATTATTTTCGCTACTCATTCCAAAGTTGAATTGAGTCTTGTCAGTTTTTGGCTCAAGGGGTTTCTGAAGTGTGCTGACCAAACTCATAATACGCGTTAGGTTAGTTCTGTTATATAGGATAGCGGTTTTTGATCATCTCCAAGTTTTTGATTCTGTAATTGACACGGCCTCAAAGTCTGCCTTTTTTGACAACAAATCTACACCCGAGTTCATTTGTAGGCAACCGAATGACGAGAACGGTGTCCTGATATTTGCCAGAATTCGATAGGTTTTTGGCATTATGTACTGCGAATTTTATTGATTCATATATCTACCTACTTGCTTTGATGCATTTACCTTGTCGGTATTTCAACAAGAATCTTTTTTCACATACGTAGATACCTGGGAACTAAAAAAATCTAGCACAATTTTATGCAGTCTTCTTCTTCTTCCAATGCTTATCCAATAATGGATGTTTGCGATAACATTTTCCATTGCTTCTCTATTCCTTGCGGTGTGTATTAACGACTGCACATCATGTAGCCCTGTCTAGTATCTGATATTTCGCAGCCTAGACATTTTCTTTCTTCCAATCCCTCTTCGGCCTTCGATCTCGCCTTCAATCAACAGGTGCAAGAATTGGTATTTCGTATATGTCCCAGATATGCCATTTTTCTCTTTTTAATCAATACAAACAGTTCACGTTGTTTGTTGACACGTCTTAAGACTACTCCGTTTGTTAGTCTAGCCGTCCAAGATATCTTAAGGACGCCAACTCTTTTCCTGATTTACATAAATGACCTCATAGATAAAACAGTAAATCCACTTTATTGCTTTGCAAACGATGGCAATGTAGTCTCCTCACTCATACCACCCACAGGTCTTTCCGCACGTGAATTCCATCATCTTAGACTAACTCAAATATCGCAGATAAATAACGACCTGGAGATAATAGAGGACTGGGGTAACAAAAACCTTGTACAGTTCAACGCGCAGAAAACCCAAGCAGTTCTGTTTTCAAAAAAGACCAGCACCGGTGAGTCAAACATCATGCTATCTGGAAGTGCTGTCACATTACAGAGTCAGTTGAACATCTTGGGGGTTACTGCAGAGACCAACATGTCTTGGCACAGTCACGTGGCAGATATTGCTAAAAGGGCCTCCCAAAAGCTGGGGGTGCTATTTCGTACAAGACATCTGTACACACCAAGCCAATTGCTGACACTCTACAAAGCCCAGAGTCGACCAACTATGGAGTACTGCTCACATATATGGAGTGCAGCACCCAAACATACCTTAATGCTTTTGAATACCGTGCAAAAACGAGCTATCAAGCTGATCAATGACCCCGCACTTACTCGTAACTTGGATGGTCTCGAACATCGCAGTACTGTGGGCGATTTATCTCTCTTCTACAGGTACTATCACGGAAAATGCTCTGAAGAGTTGGCACGTATGATTCCACCGAGAGTAGCGCATACCAGGCGAACCCGTCAAACAGACGGTAACCATGAATTTACTGTCAAACTAGAGGCACCAAGAACCTCATTATATCAGAATTCATATCTCTGGAGAACAGCATCGCTGTGGAATAAACTCCCTGCGACGGTTTTCCCTGCAGGTTACAACCTGAACCGTTTCAAGACCAACATACACCGACATTTCCGCGCACTTGCCGCTTCTCGAGCGTGATAGGACATTTCCTTGCGAGTGCGCATATCCGTAAAAAAAAAAAAAAAAAATCATAAACTTCGTTGTTTTGATGTTGATATTTAAGCCCATTGATTTGCTCTGTTCTCCTACATTGTTGACTAGTTGTTGTAGCTCGTGTATGTTATCAGCCATTTAGACTGTATCGTCAGCAAAGCAGATATTGTCCATTAACTTCAACTACTATTTCCACGTCTTCCAAAGCCTCCTTGGAAATCGCTTCCGAATATTAGTTGAACAGGAGCGGAGACAGCACACATCCCTGTTACACCCCTCATCTAATCTGTATGGTGTTGGACATATTATTGTCTAATTTGATTTGCGCTGTTTGATTCCAGTATAGGTTTTCAATGCATCTAATGTTTTTCTGGTCTTCATCAAGCTTATTGAGGAGCTGCATTAATAAGTGTTGTTGTACGCGATCGAATGCCTTATCGTAATCTATGAAACATAGGCACACATCCTTTCTCTGATTGTAGCAGTTTTTGACCAGCACTTGTGTTGCGACTATCGCTGCTCGTGTACCTAACCCCTGTTTGAACCCAAATTGCGAGTCGCTTATGTTTTTTTCACATTTCTTGTAAACTCTCTGGTGTATGATTTTGAGAAATATTTTCAAAGTATGGCTCATCAGGCTAATAAGTCTATGATCTTCACATTTTCTTGCATTTATTTTCTTAGGCAGGAGTATAAAAGTAGAGCACAACCACTGTTTGAGATAGTGACCTTTCTCAGAAGCAAAGTTAAATAATTTATGTAGTGCTGTGATGCCTCTTTCATCTAGGAGTTTAAGTATCTCTGAAGGGATTTCATCTGGGCCAGCCGGTTTTGTTATTTTTTGAATTACATAAAATATGGCACTTCTAATCTCGTCCTTGGTGATCGATGGACCAGTTAGAGAGTTATTGGTACCAGTTGCGGTTCTGTCGTCGTCAAAAAGTTCTTCAATATACCTTTCCCAAAAATTGTTCTTCTCTCTGCTGTCGAGGACTATCTGATTGTTATTATTTACTGTTATAGTTGGTCTCATTTTTTTATATATGTCGGCAGTCTCCTTTAGTTTTTTATTCAGGTTAAAGACATCATGTTGATTTCGCAGCTGCTCTATCTCTAAGCATTCACGTTTAAGTCATTCGTTCTTTGCTATTCTAGTCTTTGATCTTATGATTCTTCGAATATCCTTGTACATGTTGCTGTCTGTTTTATTCTTGGGCTGTCGACGTTCATCCATTAACAACAAAATCTCATCCGTCATCCAGTTTTATGTTTTTTGCCTTATATCCCAATCTGTTTTGCATTGAGTTTGTTGCAATGTAAATTATCTTTGTCCAGGCTTGTGTTGGCTTTTCTTCAATATTCGATGTTATTGTTTGTATTTGTGTATTTATCTCATTACACATCTCAGATTTTATTATTGGATCCGTCAATTTTTCTAACGCCAACCGTCACTATGTGGTTGGCTTTCTTTGACTTGACAGACAGATTTTCGAGACGGCTACCAATAGTACATGGTCAGAAGGTACATCTGCCCCAGAATTTGTGATGGCACTCTTGATGGTAGAGCTGAATCTTTAGTTGATCAGGATGAAATCTATTCAGTTTTGCACTACATGGTGTGGACGGTCCGCTGGGGACTTCCAAGTATAGAGTCGGCGAGGGTGAAGTTGATACCATGTATTTGTCACTTTCATGCTTTCCTCCTGGCAGAATTGTAAGAGTCGATCACCCCTCTCCTTCCTTTCTCCAAGACCATACGGTCCAACTAACTCCTTAAATTTACCCTTTCAATAGATTTGCAATATTTAATATACCAGCTTACAATAGAAGGTTTGCAAGAAAAGGAGCAAGTAAAACAAATTCCTTTACTGATAAAAAAAAGCATTGAAATAGATTTAATTATAAATCAAAATGTCGACGATTTCTTGAAACAGAGGAATTTGTTTTTCTTTGTCTTTTTCCCGCAATTCCCGTAAACCTTCTATTGTGTCAAACCTATTTGGACACAAACTTACTCCAGCCTATGACCTCCTGGCAAATTTACTTTCAGGGAATTGTTCAAGTTGCGTTATGGCCTATATTTTTCAAGGAAACGGAATAATGATATACATACTATTGCAAGTTTTAATTATGGAATTCAAGCCAAAAACTATCAAAATCGAGCCATCAGAGATTGCTTTGCTACATCGTTTACGTTCGATAAGAAACAGCTACCAACTCTACACCTTATGACGATTTTCTACAGATTCGTCATGGATCAGCTCATTAGTCGTCCCTAATGGTCAGATTTAGTTTCACCAAGAAAGCATGCGAATCGTATCGCATGATGCGATACAAAGCAAGTTTATTCCTCTAGAATTTCGAGCCAAGTCCTTATTTAAATCAACACCCAACAGCCAGAGTTAATAGACAATGCGAAAGAGCTAACCTCATCAATAGTCTGTCTGAGTGAAGTGGAAGATCTATTGAAAAACAGGTATATGAAGTGCAATGGAGTATCAGTAATATGATTTTATCAAGCAAAATCTAGTCCCATCAGTTTATTGTTTATTTTTAACGAGACGAAATATCTAAGGAGCAACAGAGACAATGACAGAGTTACAATAGAAATAGAGCTGAACGAGACATTCTAACCAGGAGATCTTGTGTGAAAAAAAAAAACTACAATTTGTAAGTTTGTTTCACTACACTGTTTAGTGATACATGTTACCATTGTAATAAAATATCGGCTCAATCATTCGAAATTTTGGAGTCCGAAATTGCAGTTTCTATAAAATCATCATTGCCAAACTTCCAACTTTCATTTGGCTTATAATTAAACTGGTTCATTGCGGCAGTCACAGTATCCTCCCTAAATCCATTTCACAAAACCCCTTGGTGATAAAACTGGTTCGCATCAACTTGTTGCATCATGCATTAGCTAGGTTTTTGCTGGGACCTTCGAGAATTTCCATCTTGCTAAAGTGAAACATATTCAGGCTCAGTGGCATAGCCAGAAATATATTTCGGGGGGGGGGGGGGGGCATCTATAGATTTTTCAAATCCAAGCGGCAGTTACGTCACGTTACTTGAACAACTGATCATTTTCAGATCAGGTAGGCACGACCGAACCAAGACAATGCCATAGCGGTTTATGGCACGTTTATGGTCATAAACAAACGTCATGAAATGCCACGAGCAGATTTTTTTTTCCCAAAAGCCTCAACCGAATCCAATCTTCTCCTCCGCACATGCGCACTGGTCCTTGTAGGAGTATTAACCAATAGGAAGGCTAGATTTCCAGCTAGTGTTTGTTTACATTCAACGTCAATTACTGCCCCTTGAATTTCAATGAAGTATTGGTACCTATTTTTAGTGATTTGTAAGGAAAAACTATAGTGATCTTCAAAGTTTTTGTGACATTCCGCAATGAGCACTGCAGAGAGATGCGCCTTTGTTTTAAGGTATTGCCAGCGTTGCATCAATTTCCTAATTATTTGCGTTCCTGCGTATGTATATCTTGGAAATTTTTAAATGGAATTAAATAAGTAGTTATTAGGTAATTTCACTTTATGACCTGTAAGTTTGATAAATACCAAATCTTAATCTGGTTGCTTTCTCATTTTTTTGTTTTTGGATTTGAAGTTTCAGGGGGAGGCCGGGGCTCCCTGGCTACGCCACTATTCAGGCTGTGTGTTAATTTGAATGTGTCGGTAGGGTCCCCTTCTGTCAGCGTTCTCTCTTAAAAAGTTGTGAGTTGAGTCTGTTTATTTTAGTTTCGTTTTGCAGATTCGGGAGTTTTGTTTTGATCTTCATAATTCTTCTCTCTACTCTTCCCAGCAATTCAATATCTCTATTATAATGAAGATCCCAGAGGTACTGTCCATATTCGATTTAAGGATGTCTACATAAGATCCCATCACAATTCCAACCTACTTGACAGTCAGTGCCCATTAGGAATGAATCAAGAAGCTTTCAATCATCACATAGCGTGCAAATAACTGGTCAGCAAAAGTCCCAGGGACCAGTCCGCAGCATAGAGCGCCAATCAGTGCCTAATCTAGTAAAAGTATTGGAGCGCTCAAATAACAATCCTGTATTGATCGGTACAGGTGCCCACAGAGATCTTTTCTCTGCAGGTGAGAGGCTTCAGTGGCTATATCTGGGCCGATGTGATCCGAGTACCCGTGAAAAACAGATCTCTGACTATTTGAAGGATCAGCTTTCCATTCCTGATGTCAAATGCTCGGTATTGGACAAAAACGACGATGCGGTTCCATTTAAAATTGGGGTTAAAGAATCACTTTTAAAGGGCCTGCGAAATCCAAACCTCTGACCTGTAGGCATTGCTGTCAAGGAGTTTCATCCTCGTCGTATGAGGGCAAACCCACCACAGAAAATTTTCAGAGGGGAGAAAGAGGGGACCAGTTTCATTAGATTGTGGTACCTTTCTGTACCAAAATGTAAGAGGCCTAAAAACTAAACTCAAAGATGCTTTCTGTGCTGCTCGCCCCGAGTCTTTCTCAGTTACGGAAACCTGGCTAGACTGTAGTATCTGTGATGCTGAATTTCTTGACTCACGTTGCACGGTTTATCGTTGTGATAGGAGCAGTCTAAACAGCCGTGGAGGTGGGGTGCTTCTGGCAGTGAATAATTGCTTTAAATCTCATCATCTGTCAATTGGTAAAGCATCGGTGGAGGAAACATGGATGTCAGTGACGCTGGGTGACTTGGTCTTCTGTATTGACTATATCTACATTCGACCTATCATGGATGTTTCGTATTATGAAAACCACTTGAAATCAGTTGCGAGTGCTTGTGAAATATTTGATAATGTGCTTGTTCTTGGAGATTATAATCTTTCTCAAATAACGTGGTCCACTAGTGACGATCTCTCTGGTTTAATATCTGGAAATGTAAAGTCAACCAAGAAAATATTGTTATGTGATGGTACTGCCTCTCTTAATCTGTCTAAAAACAATGGGATGACTATCGATCATGGTTCAATCCTGGATTTATACAAGTCAACTTTGAGCTTGTTTCAATTGTAATATCTGACGGTCTGGTGGGCTGTGATCGTTATCACCGAGCTCTGGAGTTTTCCATACCTGTTGATAATTTTAAAAATGCCAATTACGATGTGATTAATGAATATTTTCGCTCCTTTGATTGGCGATCCATTATGACTGAGGATCTAAACTAAACTGTTAATAACTTTTACTCGGTGCTGTTCGACTGCTTCAATATGTTTGTTCCCACAAAGAGACATTGTTACAGCGATAAATTTCCTATCTGGTTTTTTATACGAACTAAAAAACCTGATTTTTCAAAAGAAAGTTGCTCATAAACAATACAAGTAGTCGAATAGTGAAGTGGATTATTTTGAATTTAGTAAACTTCGGAGGGATTGTAAAAACCTTACCAAGAAGTGCTACAAATTATACATAAGTGATACTAAAAGGGCCATAGGCACTAATGTGAAAGTCTTCTGGAACGTTGTTCATTCCCAATCCAATCAGGGTACTAATCCTAAGGAAATGTTTCTGGCGACATAAATAGCATCCAACCCTGTTGACATAGCTAGTCTTTTTGGTGTTTATTTTTCCTCTGTGTATAATCCCTAGAAAAATTCCAACGCCAGAACTTTTGCTGATCGATTTGAAATTTTTTAAAGCATTGTTATAGACCCAACCGATATTGAGAGGGCTTTAAAGCAAGTGGACATCAACAAGTCTGCAGAACCTGATGGATCGTATTCCTAACAAAGTACTGAAATCTTATTCTAACACTTTGTATCTCCATTTATTTATTATTTTTAACAAATCCTTAAACCCTAGAACTTTTCCAGAAATACGGAAGCTCTCTTATGTTTGTCCTATTCACAAGTCAGGCAGCAAGAATGATGTAACAAACTACAGATCTACCAGCATCCTGTCTGCAATTCCTAAATTATTTGAGCAGTGCGTTGAAAATATTCTTTCAAAAATATTTCATAAGATTGTGATTAGTCAACAGCATGGGTTTACAGCCGGTAGATCTGTTGATACGAACCTGTTTCTCTTTGCAAATTTTATAGCTTCATCATTTGTTAAACCATAAAACACCCTTCCAGAGCTCTCAAGTTATGGCGTTTCTGGACTCTTACTTTCATGGATGGAATCTTACCTTAATAACAGAATGCAACAAGTCAAGATCCATGGCTATCTTTCTTTTTTTTCTCCAGGCTCTCACTTGAGCCCCCTTCTATTCACCTTATCCATCAATGATTCAGGATCGTTGCTCTCCTCGAATCGTTCACTCTTCGCTGATGACTTGAAGTTGTATCATCAGGTGACATCAGCTCAAGACATACTTATTCTGCAAAACGATCTTAACATTGTTTATGATTGGTGTCAGCTTAATGACATGTTCCTCAACATTGATAAGTGTTGTTGTATAAGATTCAGTAGACTCACCTGTAAGGTTCCCTTTCAGTATTGCTTGGGTGATGTTCGCTTGTCTGAAGTTTCTGTCATCAAAGAGCTTGGTGTCTATCTAGATACTAGGTTAATGTTCACCAAGCATTTTGTGGTAATTGGCAGGGCTAATAGAATGTTGGGTTGTATTAAGAGAGCTACTAGTGACTTTACAAGTATATGCGGACGCCAAATCAAAATTCTTCATACATACTACATTATACACTGGTCAGGATCCGTTCTTGAATTTTCTTGCATAGTTTAGTCACCTTACTATCACATCCACATCAATAGGCTTGAGAGTGTTCAACAAAAATTTATCAAGTTTGCTAGATACAAACTGTATCTGAGTGGTGTGATTCTCAGCATTAACCAGACTATGACTTACTTAGACTTAACTACTTTCAAGAGAATTGTTTTAGGTTAGATTTTTAGATTATTTTAGATTTAAACTTTGTACCACTTCAAATGTATGTATTTTTTTATACGTAAATAAATAAATAAATATATAAATAGATACTGAATCTATTATTTCAATATGTAACCATAGTGTTCAAATTGAAAATAAAATTTTATTCAGTTAATATGTTTCACGTAGGTATTTTAATAACACTCGGACCATATCCCCTAGTTTCGTCAAGAACATAAATTTTAAAATATATGCCATTTACTACTGGTCTGTAGACATTAACGTCCGCGGGCCGGAAATGCGGAACGCGCCACCTAGAATCAGGGTTGTTGATTGCCTCCAGGGGCTACTTCTAGAGGGTGGATCGTGGATCGTTGTGTTATTATACCTTTAGACGCTGGTGGGCACGTGAATACAATACACACAGACCATCATCATAAGTAATATTTTTTTAAATGGAATTTTTGGAATTTATTCTAGCCATTTTCTGCTCTAACCTGGAACAATACAACTATTTTGAATATATGCGCTCTACTTGTCTTAGGTCATACATTTACAATAACGTTCCATAACAACCGTAATATAATAATAATATAATCATCAATTCCATACTAAAATAAACTAACCCGACAAGTGATACGGTATTTATAACTAATGTTAGAGTAACATGGAATGAGTTTAACATATTACATATTTCAATAAGTAATCATAATTTCTACGGTATGATAAACCATTGTAAATGATGATTTTGTAAAATTTGAGTTGTTCGAGTAAGCCACCCGCTAGCAAAGGTCAAAACCCCGTTTAAAAACGCGTTAGTGCCCGAGAAATGGGAGGAGGGGGGAGTGAGAAGGGTAATTTCGGCCGCATTGTTTCGGCTCGTTGATTTCATTATTATTTTCACCTGGAGTTGTTTCTGTCCTGGCCAGCTGTTGTCTTTCACAGACAAGAAGGGTCTCTGTTTCAGGGACCATATATCTCGTTGGTCTATATATCCACTAGTGACGTATGGGGTAGTTTATTAGTCAGCAACCCTGCTGGGGTGGAGTGAAGCAGAACATTAGATTTTTTACAACTGTACATTCATTTGAAATAAATTAGTGTTTTTGTTTTAATATTAATCAAGTTATGACAGAAAACTCAGTTCAATGAAATTTATTGGTGTGTTGATTAAAATCTACCTGCCCTTCGGGCATTTTTACAAGGTAAACTATAGCGGCTACCGTTTTTTTAACTGCATTTTTTCACGCATGAATTAACCGATTCGGTAGCGTAAAACTAAAAAATAAATAAACTGCGTCTACAGCAGCATCTGAACTCTTTGGAATCAGATGGCCACTTTCGTCGTATAGGTACGCGAATCCGATCGCAATTTTTGCAATACGAGACACCCTATCGAGTTACCACCTTATTAAAAACAAGTTTGTCCCTATGTTGATGTATGATATTCGATTTCTGTCTCAAACAAAAAAAAAATAAGCACTCTCCTCTGTGAGTAACTATAAAACCAGCGCTTTTCTAAATATTGGCATTTTTAAAAAACGTCTGATGCTGTAACACACTTTTAAAACCCAGCAGATAGACCGGAGCCCCAATTATTTTATCGTTAGCATTAGACTGCTGCCTTTGATTACAAATAATTTCAGGTTATTAAGCACAAAACGTGGAATTTTTAGTTTTCTTGGCTTGGCGGATACGCTATAATTTGCTGTTTTAAGTCTGGACTCAAGTCAGAGTATAGTATTTTATAGACAGATAGGATGCCTGAAATAAATGGATTTGTGCGATGGTTTAAAGTGCTTCAAACGATAGATATTTATATTTTTGAAGAAAAAAATATCAACTTTCACTCCATTGAATTGTGTAATAACTGGACCATAAGACTTCTCATCTACACCACATTAGGTACATTATTACTCCGTTAGTCAATTGACATGAAGAGGTTAAGCTACTGGTTGTAATATTTAAACAACGCTATTTTTCCAAATCTCACGACCAACAAAACAAAAAAAAAACATTTAAGAACTGCTGATGATGTGAAGTCTAGAAATATAAAGAAAAATACCTACTATTATCTAAATTTAGGATAATAATAGACCGTATCTGTGAAGATGTATAATCTTTATATTGTTATACTGTTCCTTTATGCACGGTACATGCAATGCAGTTGAAAGCAACACTAGATTTTCTGTTGAGAGATTACTGAAGTATCATATTTCTCACAATATTAATTATAATAATAAGGAATAACGCGAAATGTGCCTTTCGAAACTGATGAAAGGTTTCTTAGATTCGTATTGAAAATAGATGGACACAAACTACTCAAAATCTTCGCTGCTTTTGAAAGAAAAAAAAAAGCATCTGCCAGACGTCAGTTGGTCAGGGTTTCGAGGCCCCTTTATAGAAACCACTGCTGCATGTCAATATTATGTGTGCTGGGGCCCTTTAAATACGTAAATGATATGCGCGCTGCTGGATGGCCTAATTAAGGGTTTTTGCGGTCTAGAAGGCCAGCTATTGTAATGTATGTAATTACGGCACTTATTTGGCGATTTTTTTTTCCGGGAGTTTTGGCCACATATTTTTTTTTTTTGTTGATGGTCCTAAGTTAGGGTTGAGTGCCTTTATTCGGTTTTTTTTTGAATATTAAATTTGGAGATCATCAAGTTTTATCCAGATTAGAACAGAAGAAGCGAAGAAAAGTGATCAATTTTCATCGACACAAAATTATATCTGGGATGAATACCTTATCAGAATAGTTTAATGAACATTATATTCATCGAAATCCTTTTGAAAAGCTTAGTCGATATGCTCGCTATTCTGAGTACATAGATAAGTTGAGAGGCTTACACTAATATCTATAATACTTGGTTGTTTTTGTCATTTGGGCTTTCTTATGGAAATATAGTTGGTTGTAGGAATACAACAGTCACCATTAGGAAGAAGCAAGTTTTCTCCAAAATTTGTTGTAACGATCTACGATGGATTTTCCTCGCGACTTTCTGGGTTCGCTTACTATTGCCATCACTTTGAGCAGTTATCGTGGTGTTTCTTGGTATATATTTCACTGCACCATGCTGACGAAACAAAGACTTCAATAGCAAGAGGGAAGTGGATTTCTCACATTAACCCATAGTTAATATCTGCTCTTCTACTCTCTTTAACCTGTAATCAGTGTAATCATCCATCAGGCCTCTCCCAATTCCCTTCACCAAACTGTATTCTGATCCACTGATCTCTGGGTAAATTTTCAAGTCCTCAATCCAGCTTATCTGTAATTTTTTTTTTTGATCTGTGTCCAGCATGTGGTTTCCATTGTATATTAGTTTTGAGATCCATATGTGAACTTTCTGGTTTGCAACATGAAACCCTATTTTAAATGGATGACTTTCGAAGTATAATCTATTATCTATTAAAAATGAAACACGCAGTATGAGTTTTCAGCACAGACTTTATTGGTTATTGACGAAAAGCAAAACGTGAAAAAGAAACAAGAATCACAATGAAAGAAAGAGACAGGCATACGCAATAATGTCTCAATAATAACTTATATGTAAACGATGACAGATGGCGTTGGATATATTGATAATGCAAATAGGTATAATAGTGTTTGAGCTTAATACACACTCACTAGAACAAATATTATGCAACACTAAAAATACCCAACAATATCTAGACATTTATAATGTTTGATTGAACCGAAACTTCTAGTCATGACATCAGCAGGCATATCCGTTGTGTGCAAATATTTCATATCAACAAGTTTTTTTGATACTGAATCCTTAACAAAGTGATGCTTTATATTAATGTGTTTACTCCTTTTGTGGAACTTGGAAGACAATAAATAAAAACTGTATTAAACTAAAAGAAAACATTACTTTTACAAAAACAACTTATGATGATGACAAATTTATTTTAACTATTAAAAAATGCCTTAACCTCATAAAATAAAATAGGACAAATAAAAATCACTGATAAGAGCAGGCGGCGCCATCTGTTAGCCATTCTGCGTACAAACTTAAATACATTCTGTAATACCTACTAAACAATTTCTACTGGATTTGCCATTTTTATTCAACACCTATCAATGGTAAATCACCTATTGCTAACATATCAACATGTTCCTAAAACTTAAAGTCATTTATCATATTCCTCAACCAACATGCTTCGCTGACAGCTAAGGCTAATGACACATACTCTGCCTCGGTTGAAGAGAGCGCGACACTATACTGTTTTCGAGAACACCAAGACACTGTACAGTCAAACACTTTGAAAACATACCCCGATGTAGACTTTTTGTCTACTTTATCCCCAGCCCAGTCAGCGTCAGCATATTCCACAATAATAGCACTTTTATCAATAACAGCTTGTCTCTTATACACTAAACTATAATCTAAAGTACCCTGGATATACCGCAATACTCTCTCAAGTGCCTGGAACAATTGTAAAGAAGCACAAGATTGATATCTGCTTAAAACACTTATACAAATACATAAATCAGGTCTTGTACAGAGCATTGCGTACATCAAGGACCCAATCTATGTCAGAAATGTCATATTTACTTTCTTTCAAAATATCATGACAAAATTAAGATCCACTGGTGACTGGTGTTTTAGAAGGTTTACAATTTTGCATATCAAACTTTTAAAAAATTTCTCTTAAATAGGTACTTTGTTTGATAAGCACAAGTTCACCCTCTGAAACATCATGGCTGAAACTATACCTAAAAAACTACTAAGCCTTCCTACATCTTTCATTTTGAAACCTTCCTTTAGTTGACACTTTACCCTTTCAATTTCTCCCGAATCTATACCCAATAGTAAAAGATCATCCACATAAATTACCAAAAATATCTTAGAATTTTCTTTGATTTTTGTACCTATAAAAGCAATATTCGAATCCGGATCTTTTGAAGATTAAAGACAACATAAAGTTATGAAATTTCAAGTTCCAATTCTCAGGAGAACTTTTCAACCCATACAGTGACTTTTTAAGTTCATAAATTTTTGTTTCATTTTCCTTAAACCCTTCAGGCAATACAATATAAACATCATCGTTAATTTCTCCAAATAGAAACGCACTACAAACATCTAACTGCAAAATAGGCATTTTATACTGATAACATACCGACAAAAATTCCTATGGAGGTTAACTTAGACTCAGCCACAGGGCTATATATATGATCTAAACACATACAGTTTGTTGAAATCTCTTAGCCACAAGTCTGGCCTTGTACCTTGTGATCTTCACAGTTTCATCTTCTTCCTCTTAAACACCCACTTACACTGTATAGTTTTCTTACGTTCTGTGTTTTCTTACTGTCACTGTCTTTCACCACTGTCCATGTGTCATTCCACTCAAAGGACTTGATTGATAGCTTCACTTCCATTTATAGCATCTTCATAAGTCAATGGTTCACCTTCAACAACACTCGCTGCTGCAGTTGGTATGTAGTCATTTGATAATGCACGAGGTGTACGAGCAACTGGTCTTAAATTGTATCTTCCTTGCCCATCTCCTGTTCTCTCATGCTCAACTACCTCATTGTCGTCATCTTCTTCAAATAGGTCATAATTTTCATCTTCAACTCCATTATCATCTTGAGTTTGAATTACCATCATTCTGCAGAGCCTCCTCTCCAAGGTCATGGAACATGTACAGATACTGGATGACCAAAAATATGAAAATTTGACAGCTCTGCTATTTGTTTTGCCCACAATTATTCCCATGGAGATTTACCTTTGCTTCCTGACATATTTAAAACATAAACTGCACAGTTGATGCATCCAGCCCATAAATTCTTTTGTCCAACAGTTAACATAGTTCTGGCTTTGTCCAACAGTTAACATAGTTCTGGCTGCTTCCACCAAGTTACGCATCTCCCTTTCAGCTTGGTCATTTTGTTCTGGCGTGTATACGACTGAATGCTGATGTCTGATGCCTTTTCTCTTCAAAAGTTCTGTTAGAGACTTGTTGACAAATTCTAAGCCATTATCCGACTTTAAAACTTTCATCTTGGACTCTGTAAGATTCTCTGCTAAGGGTATAAATTCTTCTATGCATATTTTGACTTCATCTCTATGTTTTAAAAAATACACATGCCTATATGAGGTAAAATCATCCTCTAATAATAAAAAGTACCTTGAACTACCCAAGGATGTGACTCCCATGGGGCCACATACATCGGCATCATAAACTAGTTCTAAAAGTGTGGTGGCTCTAGAACTACTACTAAAATAGGGAAGTTTATGTTGCTTATCAGTCAAGCATTGTTCACACAGTTCACTATCATTGACAAATGGGATATTGTGCCTCTTCAATACATCTTTCACATGTGCATAATTTTGATGTGCCATTTTCTTATGCCAGGTGCTTGAATTCACACTTTCAACTTTGTTGCAATCCAGAACACTATTTTTTGGATTGAGCTCAGGGTTGACAGTTTTTTCTTTCCCACTCTGATCAATAAAGAACTTCAGCTTGTACATTTTATTTTCCCTAGTTGCCATAGCACATACATCACCCTTTTTATTTACAATTTTGCACTCATTGTCATCTGAGATCATTCGAAACCCCTTATCCAAGGCTCGACCCACAGAAAACAGGTTAAATTTCAACTGTGGTACATAAAAAACTTCATTCAAGATAACTTTTTTCCAAGAATCTCCAGTGTAGGCCAAAACTTTGATACTTTCAACCCCTTTTACTTCTAGCAGGTCTCCATTTCCAACTTTCACTTTTTGGTTTCTTTTCAATTCATTGAAACTCTCGACGAGGTTTGGATCACAACACAAGTTCGCTCGCTCCTGTGTCAAGGCACCAATCTCCACAGGTCTCTGCTCCTGAGGTTCCAACAAAGGCTACTGGATCATCGTTTTCTCTCACTCTATTTTGATTTTTATTCTTCCGAATCCAACAGTTTTCAATTTTGTGGCCTGGTTTTTGACAAAAGTAACACTTGGCTGAGTCATCATTATTTTTCTTTTTGCAATCTTTTGCCAAATGACCAGTTTTCTGACATAAAAAAAACCCTTTCTGTTCTCGTTGTTCCTTGAATTCTCTCTCAAGTTCCCTCTGCTACAACCAGCAGCTAAAGCTGTGTGTTCTTCATTGAATTTATATCTTTTTTCCTCTACTAGCAATCTTGATGTCAACTCAGATAGATTCTGATCTTTCTCAAGAACGGACTCCCATGCACTCCGAAAATGCTTGAACTTTTCTGGACTGGACATTAGCACTTTCAGCTTGGTCCACATTTCACATGATGTTTCACAGGACAATAGATGCATCAACAGGCCTTGTTCAACTCTCAAAACAATCAATTCTTGAGCTTTAGCATCTTTTTTAAGTCAACTTTCAAGCTCCTCTCCTGCAGCTGAAGGTTTCTGTTTTTCACCACTAACAACTTCATAAAGCCCTCTCCCTTTCAACATGACTCTTGTCTGAAACTCCCACAACACCCAGTTTTCATTGCCAATCAACTTTACCAATGTGCCTTGGTCCAGCTCCATTATAATTTCCAACAACCGCCCAACAAGGACGTACTTTTGCACAAATTGCACAGCACAAGTTTCCTTTCTATTTTTTTGGCCTCACTTTTAAACTACCAGCCTTTATTTCTAGCTATGTCTGGGTCCATAACGACTTGAATGACAATAAATGAAGACTGTATTAAACTACTAGATTGTTAATTTCAAAAGAAAAGAAACATTACTTTTACAAAAACAACTTATTATGATGATGACAATTATATTTCAACTATCAAAGAATGCCTTAACCTCATAAAAGAAAATAGGACATATAGAAAACACTGACAAGAGGAGGCGGCGTCATCTGTTAGCCATTCTGCGTACAAACTTAAATACATTCTGTAATACCTACTAAACAATTACTACTGGATTTACCATTGTTATTCCACAGTGAAACACAGGGTTTGCAGACAGCTTTAATGCACTTTGATTGTCATTATACAAAATAATACCTACATTTACAAAACCCTAACAAATCAGACAGTAAATTCTTAAAATAAATAGCTTCTTTTGAAGCTTCTAAAGCTGCGATATACTCAGATTTAGTGCTGGAGAGAGCCACAGTGTTCTGTTTCTTACTTTTCCATGAAACACAAGAACCTGAAAATTTAAAATAGAACCCTGTATACGATTTTCTATCAATGACATCGTTGGCCCAATCAGCGTCTACAAAATCTTGCAAATCTAAATAACTTCTATAAAACTTCAAACCATAACTTTTCGTTCCCTGAAGATATCTGAAAATTCCTCTGACGTATTTCCAATGTGAAGCATCATGACAATTATTATTATTGAATTGAATTAAAAAAACCTATAGAGAACGAAATATCTGGTCTGGTGAGAATAGACAAATACATCAAACTTCTAATGACTTGCTGATAATATGGTACTTCAATATCATTATTTTCACTTTTCACAAGTTTAATATTTGCCTCCATGGGCGTACGTACTAGTTTACAATTTGACAATTAAATTTGCACAGAATATGATCCATATAGGAAAAAAAGTGGCCTCGTGTCGGATTCCCACAATTTTTTTCTGGTCAAAATCGAAATTTCCTTTTTTATTTTCTTCCGGCCTTAGGATACGTCATAGCGAGGTGGCTCATATACACTTTTCGACGTATTTTTTGCTCCTCTGTCCAACGTAGGTAATTTCATTCTCTTTCAAAAGAGATATGACCGAAATGATCGGTTTAGAAATAGCGGAGCTATAAGCGAAAAAGAGGCCTCGTGTCGGGTACCTCCAAATTTTTTTCTGGTCAAAATCGACATTTCCTTTTTTCTTTTTTTCCGACTTTAAGATTCGTCGGTTTTTTTGTCGAAAAAATTGAAATTTTAAATTTCAAAAAAAATAAAAAATTCTATTGGATAGAGGAGCAAAAAATACGTCAGAAATCTGATTTGACCCTCCTCGCTACGGCGCATCTTAAGGCCGGAAGAACATAAAAAAGAAAATCTCGATTTTGACCAGAAAAAAATTGTGAGTACCCGACACGAGGCGACTTTTTCGCTTGTGGCTCCAATATTTCTCAACTGATCTTTTTTGAAAGAGGATGAAATTACCTACAAAATGTTTTTTTTTATTGAAATACCAGTTCGTTTCTGTCTTTGAGATATTATCCGTCAAAATTGAAATTTTTTGTAATTTTGTTAAAATATTCGAGGTCGTTTTTCTCAAAAACGGTGCCCCGTGGAGGGATATTTCTTATGAGCTTTTTTGTAGTATTCAATGAGATCTACAAGTTTCGTATTTGAAGTTTTCCTCCCGGGCTTTTCGTTTTCAAGTCAAGACACCTTAAAAATTAAAAAAAAAAAAAATGAAAATGAAAATAAATTAAATAAGTCTCGTAAATTGTAAAACATTCCAATAAAAATTTGACAATATAAAAACTTGTTTTGCGTCGAAAAGTCTGATAGAGTATATGTATAAATATAAACAAAAGGGATGCAGGGCTTTGCAAATAACCTTACAACGATATAATCTTTACCATTAGGTTAGTCATCCCAAAGTTATGTGAAATCGACACCCATATTGTATACAAAGAATTTAAAATAAAGAAGTTAAAGATCATCCCTCAAAAATAAATATGGCGTCCAACAACTCCAAAAAGCAGTTTCAACATCCTTGGAAACTATTTTGTAAACATTATGACACTTATCGTATGCAAAAAAAGGTCTTTACATTAACATATAAGGGTATTACTTATTCACTACCCCTTAATCTCTAATAGGGGTTGTTTCTCCCTTCTGACATACATAAAGACTTGGTACCAAAACAAAAAAAAATCTGCTAATTTTTCTAAAAAAAATGATGCATGACTCATACTTGCTTCACTTTTTTGCAAGCGGATTACATATTGGCCCCTGACTAAATGTGAGATATGGCGAGACCACGAATAAATGAATCTCTTATGTAGTCATCTTTATTCTGTTTAGCAGTGACTGCTTTAAAATTACAGTCTTTACTCAAATGTATCAAAATTTGTAAGTATTGGTCTATAGATTCACTAACTTGCTGTTTTCTAGTGGATAAACTATGACAGGCAAAAATTTCACTTTGTGTTTTTACATATAATTTTTCGAGTATGACAGACAACTGCTTCTATGTAGGAAATATATTCACTAATAGACTGATAAACGATAAACTGAAGGACTCACATAGTTTACTAGAAGGTTTAATTTGTCCTTGTCTTCTGAAATATTGCGAATTGCTTCTAAAACATTCTCAAACGTTCATTTCCAATGTATCCATAACTAGCTAGCGTTGCTTGAATGTGTGTCAATTTCTAATCGATCTGGCTTGAGTAATTTGTCCATTCATTAATTTAGCTTATTAAATTGTAGTAAAAGGCCATCAGAATTAAGGCATTAATGAGCTAAAATTCAGTACAGATTATTCTGACAATAACTGACAACATGAAATACAATATAACAAGTAAATAAATAGGAAACACAGAAAGTAATAAAGGTAATGAGATATACCTACATTTTCCGTATGTTACACTTTACCAAAGGATTTCTATACATATACAGGGTGTCACGAAAAGTTTAATACAAACTTCTAGGGATGGTAGATCTCGTGAAAATTAAGTTTTTTTTTAATAAACATTTGTCCGGAAATGCTTCGTTTTCCAGTTAAACTTTGTAAAAAAAATCGATTTTTATATTAATTCTTAGAAGTGCGTGCGTTCTAGAAAAAAAGTGTTTTATTGTTTTTTGTTTATTTTTAAGCAACAAATAAACTGGTAAAATTTCAGGTTATTCTGAACCAATTTTTTTTTTATGGAGGTCGGTGATGTTCGTGGTTCGCCTAAAATGGTTTTCGAATTTTAACTTAAAAACGAAGCAGCATACGAAAAAAAATGTGGAGACAAAAAGTTGTATTTTTAAATGTTCTATTTAAAAGACATATCCTAATTAAAAATAAATATACTGGGCGATGTTTTTCGTGCGAAAAACCATCCGACATGACCTGTGGGCACGCCCCTCGAATTATTAGGTCAACTCTGAGGAGTCCAAAAGATACCCCATAAAGGTGTCAATAAACTGTGAAAATGTCATTAAATTCGTCCAACGCATTTCTGAGAATTTATAGAAAAATTGACTTTTATTTACAAAGTCTAACACCCTGTATCTGGAAAACGAAGCATTTCCGGAGATATGTTTATTGAAAAAAAAAAACCTAATTTTCACGAGATCTACCATCCCTAGAAGTTTGTAACAAAACTGTCGTGACACCCAAGTACATTATCAATAATTGCTATCTGAGAATTGTATAAAGTTAATATCCCTAGCCTATTTCATCTATTTTATAGAACACCTGAATTGCCTGATGACAGTAAGAGTGGTAAAGGTATACCAGAGAAGGTAATTGCAAAAACCATTACAGTCACAAAACTAATTAGCATCATTCAAAAATCTCGAATAGAGTCATACACTTAAACAACTCTTTGTAACCAGCGAAACAATAAAGTATGTTGTGGTGAAAAGCCGAAGATCATATTTTGCGAGTTAACGAGGAACGCGTAAAATGCTAATTTGTTGTTAGGAAAGGAATGATCGAAGCCTCGGCCTCTAAATCCTGGAGCTCTCATCTTGTCCGGTCGTCCGATTACCCCCTAAAGTTACATATCCAATATCAATAAATACGTTGTTTTTTGTTGTGTAGGTAGCGGACTCAGCTCGAAATTTAAGGCCGTGTTCAAACAAGACTTTTAAACTACCTACGATGTAAGGCTGGAAGTTTTACATGGGTGGTACCATGTTACGGGATTTGTTTCTTCGAATACAAAATTAATATTTCATTTCGTGCAGGACTCCGCATTACTGTGAAAAAGTGGATTCTGAACTATCTTCTTCAGGATAAAATGTGCTGCAATCTCATTTACGAGGATTCTATTGGAGTTGACAGTTACTGTGAGTGTGAGTGTTGTCGCCTAACCTGATGTTCACAGTTCAACATTTTTCTCTAAATTTCAGGGAAACTGATATTATACGCCGCGCACTAATCGTTTCTCGCATCTCTTGTCACTTGGTGAATGGAAATGCTAACAATAATCGCTGACTAATCTACAACAAAAAAACTACACGATATCACCCTCAAGAATAAATCATCGATGGGTTCGGACCCGTAGCCCGGCTATCATTGGCATAAAAAAGTTAGTGTTGGAACACCGAGATATTTTCATAAGTTAATAAATTCGTAGCGCCTTCGACAACCTAGTTTACGATTCCGATTTGTGAGATATTTATTGGTATGGCTATATTTATACACCCCGACATATTTATTAGCGGTTAAAATAAAAGAAAAAAGTGCCGCGACCGCATAATAAATATTACCGGATTGGTTATTGAGGATGCTTGCTCTTCAGCTGCTATGCCGCTGAGAACAGGAGGGCCACCGTACGAATATTGGACCAGTATCTGTACTGTATCTATAAATTTTTTGATGTCTTTAAATTTTTATTTAGTCATGCAAACCATCTTTAAAATCCACACAAAACAAAATTATCTTCTGAGTTTACAATCCTTTGTCCAAGTTACAGAAAACTTGTTACAGGGTTGCTTTTTAATTCCACTAATACCTTTAAGTCTTGGAGGTGAATTTGACAATAACGGTTCCAAAAATATTTCCTCAAATAAATGTGAACATAAACATTGCACATAGCAGATACGGAAACTTTATGCTTTGTGCATGATTTTGATATAAGGCCGCGTTACTTATTTAGGCAATCCATACAAAATCTAACGCTTTACTTATTACTAATATCAACAACAAGTTAAACAAATATTTTCCCAATATATTACACGCATTCGAGCGAATCCCCCATAACCTACCCCGATAAACACTAATAATATGGAAATTACGTGGGGATGGTTTCAATCGGGCACATGCCAAGGCTGAAATCAGAAAACCATTAACCCGCAGCAGAGTTAATCGGGGTGATTCAATAAAATAGACAGACAGGTTAAAACGTTAAATGCGCTTGCACATTAATAACGCTTTTATAAGGGCGAGAAAGTGCTTACTCACGATGATTCAGGCCTTTTGCTAGATATTTGAAGGTTTGACGTGTTAATAATTTTTCTACACTTTGATAGGCTAATTTGAATCAAATTAGGTCATCACTTACTGAATTTAAGAATCACACCTCATAGGGAAAACTTATATTTCAATAAATTTTCAATTGAATTTCCATATTCATAAATTTAAAAAGTCCAGTTCTAATTAATGTTAATTCATCAATTATTATGCCGTATAGTTTACTTTAAACGCCATACTTTATTACAATGTGTTCTTGTCATGAATTAATAGCACGTATCCTTACCAAAAACGCCATCGTATATACATGAGCCCGAATTATTACAAATTGGATATTGTTGATATTATCGCAAGCTCGTATATAAGTGTGGCAATTAAGTCTTAATCGACTGGATCTTTCTATTATGCTCAGAGGCGATATCGATATTGATTAATGGCAGCTGGAACTTCAATGTACGAGTGAATTAATTTTGCATTTAAGTGGCGTCAAAACTTTCAGGTTTCAGGCGACTTCTCAAAACTTTTCCTTTTTTCAGCTAATGCATTCACATTTTATTCGCATCAAAAAGAAATATGAATTAAGGTATTGAGAAAAGAAGTGAATCGTTTCAAATAACAAACTTGCCTATCTGCATCATTATACCAAAAAAACTTACATTTTTTGCTAACGACACTAATGAGGTTTGTGACATTTTTTCGTGGAGGTGAAATCTGCGTCTTGCTTGGCAATTTGTTTCTTACTACCTACCTTACAAATGTAATTTTCAACCCCCCAAACAGGGGAGCAAAATGGTTCTTTTTCTCGCAGGGAAGTACTTTTTTTTTTTGTTTCCGAGGAACCTAAATTTTCTCCCCTCTAAATTATTTAACCACCAAATTTTCAGAAAATTCGAAAAACTTTCCACCCAGGTTTTCTCAGGTGTTAGGTGATTGATGATTGATCAAAAATCGCTCAGACACGTAAATTTTTGTTTTTTGGGGGACACATTTTATTGGTATTTTCCATCATTGGTATTTTCACCCCATACCTGTCAACCCGGGTGACAGGTAACAATTTCAATAAAATTGCAATAAAATGTTCAAGATTCCGAAATATCGTTTTGTAGTTTAAGTCTTGAAGTGTCTGTGTTGTTTATTTTATTCATTTATTTAAGTGGTCGACGAATTTTTAATCAAGGAGTTTGATTCATACTCTTAAACCTCACTATCATCATTAACTATTTCCTAGGGCAATTTAAATTCTTATTTACAATGAGGTAGTTATGTAAGAAATACGAAGTAAGATACTCTATAGAAATAGTAACTATGAGCACTATACGTAATGTCAGGGAAGCTAAGCAATACATTAGAAGCAGGATCTTTAGGATACACCTCTGCTTGTGCTGCTATATTACGGCTTTGTCCTGCTTCAAACCGCAACTCAGCAGCACTCACCGTTTTTGAAATATATCGATTTCTATTTTGGTTGCTAATTTCACCCCTTGGCATACTATCCAGATAAATTAAAAAATTTAAGTCATAGAATCGCAACAAAAATTATGTGTGATCAAAGTCTCTGGCACCAGTTGCAAATGTTTTGATTTCACAGAATGAATTTCATATTTGGTTACAAATTCACCAACTGAGTTGTTGAGAACATTTTGGTTCAGAATTCGAAAACATTGAATGAAGCCACAACCTTTGTTCTAAACTATCAATTAGCTGAGAACCATATGAAGTTTAGTAAACAACTTACTAATTTCAAAATTTATTTTTAAATTTTAAAGCGAAGACAAATACAATTTTAAACACAAATAAACAATTTAAAACACAACAAACAAAGAAGGGTTATTCTAGTTTTTCGTCGCAACCTATAAATATGCAACCAAAAACGCATATATTCAACATTAATTTCCCACTAGCTCGGATACTTTTGGAAAAAATTATGGAAAACAAAATAATTTTCAGAAAAATAAGAATCAAAAATTTCCTTAACCAACGCTTATGTCCGGTGTGTCAGTACAACCACGCACACAAACGTGACAAATAAATCGATAACAATCTAATCGATATTTCAAGTCGAGCCCAAACGCAGGTCCACCTCGTTATACGATTGAAGAAATAAATAATATTTTTGAATTAGACTTAGACCAGAACCAGAAAAAAATCAAGAAGCAGAACAAACTTATGAAAATTTTGAAAATTTCTCTGATTTTCAAGAAGAAAATCACGATTTTTCCTCAGATTCTCCTGAGACTGAAGATCCTGGTGATGAAAAATTTTAGTTACCAGCCTCGGATCAAACCATTAAGCTTTAATTCTTAATGCTTATCAAATAAATCAATTACCTTTTATTTAAATTCAAGATCCTCCTTGCAAATAATTAATCGATACAGAAAGTCATGCTTCTTTAATAAGGCCTTCCATACAAGAAGAATATTCTTCAAATTATATAATAAACTTGCAAAATAAATTAACAACTTGTATGGGAACCAGAAAAGCCCAAAGAAAAGTTAAAGTTCCAATTTTATATAAATTTAATAATAGACTCCAAGAATTTATTACTTAAAAATTTTCTAACTTTATCTAACCTCAAGCAGTACAATAATATATTAACCTTCCGGAGCTCGCGCTAATTATTTTGGAGAGGACGCTCGCGCGCGGACTCACAATCCGCAGCCTTCAAATGTACTTTCTAATGACTATTTCAAGAAATTGTTGGCAATAAATAATAATTGTTATTTATTTTAAGTTCCTATTCATCGAATACATTGATTTTGGCATCTTAACAGAACTTATTGCTAGAAAAAAATGAAATACATTGATTTTGGCCAACTCAGCAGAACTTATTGCTAAAAGAAATCAAAAATAAACATTCAACAACACAAATAAAGATTCTTATTGGAAATAGAAGTTTGTCTTATTGTGAGCGGCATTTATGACAAATAACAAGTAAATTCTTCTCGGAAAGCTCTAAACAAACACATTTGTGGCATTCAATGCAAGAAAAATGAGAAGGTCTTACAGTCCACATTCACTATTATTTGGCAAAAAACGCACAGGTACAAATGATCACTGACTCTATGAGAACTCGGGATAGAAAGATACTTAAGATTGCAGCGCCGTGTTTTGTTGATTTTTGAAATAAACGGCAAAGTAAGATAGTTGCGGAGGGAGAGTCCGCGCGCGATCTCCGGAAGGTTAAACGTAAATAATCGTTTATTACATCTCGTTATATCAAACTTTACGTGCAATATTGAGAAAAATGACGTACCTCTTGTTACTGAAGACCCAAATCACCCCTGTATTCTTACTAAATTCAGCACAACAGTCGATCAGGTTCATAACTTTCAATTAAACCCCAATCCTCCCAAGAAATTTAATTTCAGAAAGGCTAATTTTTAAATCATGTATGAGCTAATCCTCAATGCAGACTGGTCAGAAGTACATACTTCCGCAACTGTCGACGAAGCTTGTTCTACCCTTTATAAAATATTGGAAAATATTTTTGAAAGTTGTGTTCCTCTCAAAATCAAGCGTACTGGTAGGTTTCCATCATTTTACCCAAAAAACCTTATAGATAATATCCGTAAAAAGGAAAAGGCTCGCAAGAACTATTCAAAATTTGGAAATAACATTTACAAAGAGCAATTTAACACCTTGAGAAGGCTAGTAAAGACACAAATAGATTAAGCTTTTAAAGACCACATAAAAACTACTGATCCCACGAACTTCTGGTCATTTGTTCAAAGTAAAAAAGGACAGTCTAGAATACCAGGTCTAATGAAGTCTAACTGTCAGGAGTTTTCTAATGGTCAGGACATAGTAAATGCGTTTGCTAATCTTTTTCAATGCGTATATGTTGCCTCTACTCCTGACTTAAATTACACTGTTTATGAGAATAATGACTCCATTATCAACTTTTCAGAAATTGATACGTCAGATATCATTGATGCAAGTAAGAAGTTGAAAAATAAGCTTACCTATGGCCCAGATCAAATTCCTAGCTTCATTGTAAAAGACTGCATCGGTATACTAACGGACCCTCTACTCTATTTGTTTAATTCAGTTATAAAAACTAGTACCTTCCCTGCTGTCTGGAAAAGAGCGAAAATCACCCCGATGTTTAAATCTGGTGACTCATCTTGCATAAACAATTATCGCCCAATCTCAATTTTATGCAATTTTTCTAAAATTTTTGAAATAATAATGTACAACAAAATATATTCGCCTATAAGGAACAAACTTTCAGTCCATCAGCATGGATTCATAGACGGTAGATCGTGTATCTCTAATCTGGCATTATTGTCTCAAAAAATAAGCACGTCTTTGGATGGTCGTGGGCAGGTAGACATTGTCTACACGGACTGGGACTTCCAAAAAGCATTTAATCGTATTGACCACTACTGTTTGTTATCTAAGCTTAAATTTATTGGAATGTCTGATCGTCTTGTTAGCCTGTTGAGATCATACCTGTTGGATAGGACTCAATTTATAGATCATGAGGGATTTAGAACACCAGCGTTTAGCTCAAGTTCAGGTGTGTCACAAGGTTCGAACCTAGCACCACTGCTGTTTAATATACAGGGTGTCCCAGAATATGTGGGCAATCTCTCGGATTCAGATAGAACACAAAAAAATAACATGAGAACTTCCTATAAATAAAAGTTCCTACGGCCCCCCCCCTACAAAGTTACGTGCCCCTAAAGGACGCCTCTGAAAATCGGTTTTTTGCTGATAACTTTCAAAATACTTCGTGTAATTTTTTTTTTTTTTTTAAATGATAGATACTAGATAAGACCCCTTAAAATGGACCCTTTCAAACACACTTGGCCAATCTAGTTTGCCAGGGACGGACTAGCTTTAACACAATAATGCTAATTTTTTTTACACCCTGTATGATATAGACATAGCAATAATATTTTTAGATAGTTTCAACCTTGAACTAGAAAAAATGTACTCTTATTCGATGTCAAAAAAATGAGCCGATTTCGAGAAAAATCTGTTTTTGTGTATTAATGGTAAATAATTTTTTATGTCGAATCAACATGAGATCCTTCTAATCTTATGCATTCCATACCTATTTTAATGAAAGATTGTTCGACTCTCGACAATGCTTCAATATTAGCCCTTATTTCGCGACAGAGAAAATTAATCCTGTCTACTAATATTTCCTCAGTGTCATTATTGCGTTAAAGCTAGTCCGTCCCTGGCAAACTAGATTGGTCAAGTATGTTTGAGAGGGTCCATTTTAAGGGGTCTTATCTAGTATCCATCATAGTCAACCATCCAAGGACCTTTTTTTTCAGTTATACATGTAAACCCCATACTTTGTGAGTGGCTTGCTTACATCAAGTCCTACAACTTTTCCTCTACGACTTTTCTCGGAAATGGCACGTATGCGCGCAGGCGACTCGCAAACATTTTAGGGGTATCGGACTCCCCCAATTTGCCATTATTTTTGTCGGCCAAGTTGATTTTCGTGATTTAGAAATAAAAATCAAACATTATTCGTGAAATTAGATTTTCATGTATCAAGAAACATAACCACGTCAGATCGCCGTAGGATTTTTTTTTATAGGAAGTTGTCATGTTATTTTTTTGTGTTCTATCTGAATCCGAGAGATTGCCCACATATTCTGGGACACCCTGTATTTATCAATGACCTTCTTGATTCACTCTCTTGTTTTAAGCTGGCTTATGCTGATGATCTGAATATCGGCGTGTCTGTAGTCTCAATGAATGATTGTCACATTCTACAACATAATTCAAATACTTTGAATGCTTGGTGTGATGAAACAAATTGTACCTTAACGTTTCTAAATGTAATGTAGTCAGTTTTCTTCGGATTAAGGAGCCTGTAATGTTTGACTACACCATTGGGGACTCCGTGCTTAATAGGCTTGATGAGATTAAAGATCTTGGTACCACATTTGATTACCAGCTTACATTTAATTCACATATTCATAATGTCTCAACTAGTTCATCCAAGGTGCTTGGCTTTATCATTAGAAATAGTAAATATTTTACTAATCCAAGTACGCTTAGGCTTCTATACTATACCTTTGTTCGGTCAAAACTTGATTACGGCTCTATACCATGGAACCCAATATATAATTTTTACGCCAATGCAGCCGAGTCTATTCAAAGAAGTTTTCTTAAGTACCTCCATTTCAAAAGACAAGGTTTCTATCCCGATGGAGGTTTTGACCATACTACGTTACTTTTGGAGTTTGATGAAGTGTCTTTGGCTCAGAGACGAAGGGTCCAAGCTGTCAAGTTTCTGTATAACCTCTTGCATGGTAAAATAGACTGTCCAAATCTTATTGAGAGCATTTATTACAGGGTCCCCAGGCTGGCGGGTAGGTATAATGAGACATTTTATTTGCACACTGCCAGAATAACCAACATGTTATACAGAAGTCCTTTATATTTTATTTGCAGAGTTTTTAATGAGGTTTCTGGAGACTGTGACATGAATGTCGATTCTATACAATCAATAATTCAGGCTGTACTGACTGTTTAGATTTTTGCTTGACTTGCTTACCTTCTCTTTTTTTTGTTACAATTGTTACACTATACTTTGATTTTGTTTGTTATCCTGCCTTAATTATAGTTTACTCGCATCTACTTTTAACACCATTTTTGTGTCTACCTGCTTTATTTTGTTTTTTTATTTTGTTTTTTTACTTTATAGATTTGTTTGTTTGTTATTTTTATTTATTTAATTTTTTTTGTACTTTTTCCTGTAATTGGGATTATTCCTGTTGGAAATAAAAACTTATTTATTTATTTATTTATTTATTTATTCATTTATTTATTTATAAATAGAAATTAATAATGTATAATTTTCATGATTACTTTGATGGAATTTTAGAAATCAAACCAATTCAAAATAATAATCTGAATATCGATTTTACAAGAATGTGTCTTTATAATGATGAAACAATAATTCCTTTCAAATTTCGAACAGATTTTGATAATCAACGTTTTGAAATTCCGGCTAAAACCATTCAAATATGTCATTTCAATACGAATATGCTAGAAGGAACAGAAATTTTAACTCCTCTCAGTCAAGATGATAATTTTCTCATGCCATCAACGATCGTAAAAGTTGAAAATGGAATGATTCCTTTAGAAGACCATAATTTGACTATAATGATTATCATATCAATGATTTAAAAGACTCATTAGCCCTACCTTATAATGACGATAATTTTGAAATATTTAATTTAGAGCAAATAATACCATTACAGAATTATGAGTATGGAACAAAGTCTCTAGAATTTTTAGATCTCTTTCATACTAATCATTTAAATACAAAAAAGCTTGCTGCACTAGAAGTTGTTATACACGCTTTTCCAAAAATCTTTTATCAACTGATGATAAATTGACATTTGCAAATCAAGTGAAACATCAGATTAAAACTAAAGATGAAATTCCAATTCATACAAAAATATATAGATACCCCTATATTCATGAAAAGTTTACAAACAAATCAAAAAAATGTTAGATGATATAATTAGACCGTCATGCAGTCCTTGGTCATCCACAAATTGGATAGTACCAATTAGAAAGATGCCTCCGGTATTCAAAAATGGAGAATGGTGGTTGACTATAGAAAACTTAATGAAAAGACAATTGATGAAAGGTATCATTTACCAAATATCATAGATACACTAGACAAATTAGGTCGTAGTAATTACTTTACAACCTCAGACCAACATAACTTCAGGATTTCATCAAGTAGAAATGCATCCTAATTCTATATCAAAAATGGATTTCAATGTTTCTAATTTTCGCAGAATACTATTTGGTTCGAAAAACGCACCAGCGACATTTCAAAGAGCAATGGACAATGTATTGTCTGGATTACAAAATAAAAAATGCTTAGTTTATATGGATGACATAATTATATTTTCAACATCTCTACACGGACACATCAAAAATTTAAAGAAAGTCTTTGAAATATCAAATCAATATAATCTAAAAATTCAATTAGATAAATCGAAATTTTTACGAAAAACTGTAGCATTTTTAGGACATAACACCTAAAAGTATACAATCAAATCCAAATAAAATATCAGCAATTAAAAATTTTCATATACCTAAAACTGTGAAGGGAATAAAATCATTTGGTAGGGTACTACCGTAAATTTATAAAGAATTTTGCCAAAACCTTCGACAAATTGCTTAAAATAATACATGACACAGAATTTATAAACAGTTTTGAAACTTGTAAAAATGTGCTAATGAATAATGCAATACTACAGCATCCTGACTTTAAAAAACCTTTTGTGCTGACGACAGACGCATCCAAACACGCGATAGGAGCAGTATTATCGCAAGGACCTATTGGATCCGACCTTCCAATTGCTTATGCAAGCAAAACATTGAACCCAGCAGAGTGTAATTACTCTACAATTGAAAAATAATTATTAGCGATAGTTTGGGCTAATAAATACTTTAGACCCTATCTTTTCCGAAGAAAATTTGCCATCTTATCAGACCCTAAACCTTTACATGGGTTATTTAACGTAAAAGAACCAAGTTATAAACTGGTACGTTGGCGATCGATACTATCAGAATATGACTATGAGATTAAATATAAAAAAGGAACTTTGAATATGAACGCAGATGCGCTATCAAGAAACCCTCCAATGCAAGTGAATGCTATTTATAGATCATATCCTGATGCAAGATTAACAAAATGTTAAAACATATGCCTCTAGATAATGAAGAAATAATTAAAAAATATTTTACTACTTCGAAACCTTTTATGCCGAAACAATCTTCTGAAGGAGAAAAAGAAAATTCATTAACTGAATCTTTTCAAGTAACGAAAACGGCATCAGAACCTAAAATTAAGATAATATCACAGGTAGCAATACCTCCAAAAAATAAGAAAAAGGAAATTCTAATAGAAAAGGGCGCATCTTCGAAAATGCATCATGAAGAAAAGCCTTATCTTTCAATAAAATCTAAACAGAGTTCTGAAGATGAAAGAACAATAACAGCACCTTCGGAAAATGAACAAACAATACATTATACATCACTTGAAGATCCAATATTAGGAGCACCCTATACTAAGAAACTTTTAAATTTGTTTCAAAATCAATTAATATTTCGATATTCTAATGATAACTCAATTCGGAAAGAAATAATTAAACCATTTCCATTTCCTAATAAGAGAAAAATAATGTTTTTCCTACCAAATAATCCAAACTTACAACAAATAACTGATCTTGTTAAAGAATTTATGCCACCTGGTATATATTGTTTTTACTTTTTCAACAAGACATTGGAACCGATAATACTACGAGCATTACAAACGTCATTTATTGCCACTTCTTTTACATTATATATATCTAACTCATTCGTAGAAGATATAATAGACAATGATATTCAACAAGAAAAAATAAAATTCTTCCATGAAACTGAAACGTTTCATAGAGGAGTAACGGAAAACGAATCAGCTTTGAAGAAGCGATATTATTGGCCTCATATTGACAAAGATGTCCAAGCATATGTAAACGGTTGTGAAATTTGTAATAAAACTAAATATGAACGTCAACCGTATAAAATAATATTTCAACCAACACCGATTGGATCAAAACGTTTCGAACATTTATACATTGATACCTACATGATAATAAACAAAAAAAAGTTTTTAAATATTATAGATAGCTTTCCAAAATTTGGTCAAGCTATATCGATAACAACTAAAACAGACGTGGAAATTGCATCACAACTTTCAAAGTACTTTAGTGATTACGGAATACCTCAAATAATTACCGCGAATAATGGAGCAGAATTTAAGAATACAATAATTACTGATTTAGAAATTAGGTACATTATATAAAATTGAGTTTCACTAGGTATACAACTCCAAGAAATCCAACTTCAAACAGTCCTATCGAAAGATTCCACTCAATGTTGCGAGAAAGCATCACAAGTCTACAACTTATAAATAAAAATAAGTCAACGAGTGAATTAATGACAATTGCTATGGAATATACACCCTTTCAAATAATAAAAGGACATTTAAATTATGCTAGGCCAATAGAGCAATCACCAGACAAATTATTGACTGATTACTTAAATAATTTAGCTGATTCCTTAACTAATTTAAATAAGGAAATTCAGGAAAAACTTTTATTAAAACAAAGTGAGACTTTGAAAAAACTTAACGAAAATCGTGAACAAGAACCTATTTTGGAAATACTTATATTTATTAAACAATTTAATAGAGACACAATAAGCCCACGATATGATAATAAAATACCATTACACTTTAGTAAGCAAAATGTGAAACGGCAATATCATATTTCAGGTGCACAAGAATGAGAGCCACTGTCTTCTTTATTCTAATGGGAATAACAAACGCCTACGTATTAATTATGATGGAAAATCCCATACTACCTATTTCCTTAGGAACCACCTATGTGACTATACAGCACAATACAGCCTAATATCACATTAATATCATGATTATCTTTCAAAGTTTACACAAACTAGACACTCCACTATCAAGTTTACTTAATTAGAATATTAAAGAAAGCGATATGGTCAGATCATTTTGAAATTTTGTTTCAAACAAATATTGAAACTAATCTAATACATAATAAATCAATGAAAAATCCAAATGATAGAAAAAGAAATAATAGGGGTTTATTAAACTTTATGGGTACAGCGCAAAATAGCTATTTATGTACCAAGGGGATTATGTAGATTATAATGCCCGAAGGCGAAACTAGCCCGAGGGCCTATGGCCCGAGGGATATATTTCGCCTGAAGGGCATTATAATCTTGAAATCCCCGTGGTGCATACAATGCTTTATTTTCTACTCAACACAATGTTTTTTCATCAATTTGTTATTAACAAAATCAGTTAAACTTGTGTGACAGAATATTGTTTTGTATTTTGACATGTACCTGTACCTGTGACCTGTACCTGTACCTGCGACCTGTACATAGAAACGAAATAAATTAATATATCTATAAACATCTCATAAGGCAAGGCAACGGTGGTGGTCCTGTGGGTTAACGCGCTGGACTACATGGGAAACATTGATGGTAGACCGGGTTCGAATCCTGGCTAGACCGAAAATTATTTTCGGTCAGACATTTAGTGGCTGCCTAGGGTAAAGTGCAAATTAATAGAACAACAACAACAAAAACACCTTAAGGTATTATAAGCGGGCGTTATAGATCATAACGCCCGCAAAAGCGGGCGTTATGGATCAGGTTGTTATAGGTGTGTTAACGTATTTCGTTTCCTAGGTATTATGGATCTATAATAGTAAAGTAGAAAATAAATTATTTTATGGTATTTTAGATGCTGAAAATTGTGTTAGATATGATTCTTATATCAAAACACCTAATGAAAATCAAGAAATTCTTGACAAAGACTTGAAAAATCAAGCTCAAGTGCTAAAGCAAGTTACTAAGACTTTTCATGATCAATTTTTGAACCTTGAATCCAAACAAAATATTATAATAAACAAACTCAAAAACATTTCAATGGGAAATCAAAATTTGCATGCAATGTTAAATTCAAATCTTATTTAAATAACATAAATATGCTAAGCAATAAAATAAAAGACTTAATAGATCATATTCAATTAGCAATTAATTTCGCACAATTAAGTGTTATGCATTATACGATTTTGCAACATAATGAATTGAATCACATTCTAACAAAAATACCTAAGTCTCTGCAAATACCTTTTGATAATATTAAATATTATGAGACAATGTCAACCCAGGTAAAAATACAAAATGAATTGATTATTTTTGTTATTTACAAACCAAGAATTTTTTTCATTGTATAAAGTATATCCAATACCCATCCAAGATCTTACCATAAAATCCGTATATCCTTACTTACTACTCTCTACGGAAAACTACTACAGTCATACAAGGATTTATCTACTGAAAAAATCCGAGTGAGCCTAAATTTTGTCTACACCTTCATTTTACCTCAATAATTCATGTATTAAAAGTCCCCACCGATATCTTGTTTGCGTTCCAAGATATTCAAGGTCAAATATCACAGAAATGAGTTTTTTTTTAAATATTTTGCTTTCGGTATGTCCTACGACTATTTTGGCTAAAAATATTGAGAAATTCTCTTCAAAAAATGTTATTCACATATTTTACGCCATACCAACCGTTTCCGCCTAATACGCCAGAAGAACCCGTTTCCACGCACCACCCCAGAGGTGAGATACAAGGCGCGTTTTTTTTTACATTGTATTTTTACTGTAGGCCTAATCCATGATCTTTCTTGTTGTGACTTTTAGATGTAGAATGTGCGATCTTCATTCTCGTAATCTGTCTCCTCTTCTACGACGTACAAATGTTAACATTAAACACAGCATCGGCCCATAATGTATTTGGTGTTGACAATTATTCCGTTCAGTTCTGGCTCCGAAAAACCGCGCCCCGTACCGAAAAGAGTTGGGTAGTGGGTAGACTGATTAGGACAGGCAAATACAGACAAGTCCAAGAGGACAACCGCAATCCTTATGTCCTGGTTGAACGTACGGACATAGATCAGTTATACTTTCTACCCCGCTGAGACACGCGATTCTGAACTTGTCGCTGTCCTGATTACAAATATATATATATGTTGATCACATTTGTGTGAGCCATTTTTGACATATCTCAGCTTAAACTATAACTAAATTGCAAAGAAATTTTATAAAGATAGAGATCCTTATGGAACTTCTCTGCAAATTCTTTATAATTTAACCTGAGATATGTCAAAAATTGTTCACGCAAATGTTATCAATATATATATATTTGGAATCAGAAAGAATAGATCTTTCATTTTATCGCATAATATACAGGATGTTCCATTAAAAAAAGTCGAAGTTGCTTACGTTTCTCCATTTTCCCATGCGATTTTGTGAAAGGTGTGAGGTGAAAGTATTAGGCAATCCTAAAACATCGAGTGGTATTCAAAAGGTTATACAACGAACTAAACTTTAATACTTTAAAATTAAAAAAAAAATGTATAATAGAATTTGCTATAAATGCCACCAAGCGCGATAATCCCAAAAGGCTTATCACTTTTTAAGCCTCTTGTGTGATATGGGAATAATGTACAGTAAATTGTATAACCTATGTAATCAGGACTGGACCATCTGAAACGAGATGACTCATGCATCTATGATACACTCAAAAATGAACCACAAAAATGCCCATTTCTGAAAATATCCTATCAAGAACAAATAGCTAGGCAGTTACCTAACAGTCAACTACTTGCTATACTCAAAAAGAGCTTAACAATTATAGCTCAATGTGACAGAACCAATTATATGGACATAATCACGCAACTGATCTGTTTTCAATTCTCTGGTTTTCAAATAAATTGAGGTTTTTTAGGATACATTTCATGGTTTCTAGAATGTAGATGCTGTTACAATGGTTCACTTCTATAGAATCTTCTCATGAAAGAAAAAGATTGACATAGTCAACCAGAAATAGACATAAACCATGCGAGATTTTGGTATTGCCAAACGAAAAATGGTAATGCAGAAAAAAATTCAATAGTTTGAAACGTCAATTTATATGGCTTGAGTCAGTGCCGAGCCAATTACAAAGTTGGATCCGCAGCAAAAACTGGCTACTTGTTTGTCATGGATTGACTTTCGAATAAATAGGGACAAGAGGATTTGGAAGAGTCTCGTCTCCATGCAAAATGACGTAGTTAGTAATTTATTAACTATAGTTCCCGAAGGAATTCCAAAATATTTTTTGTTTATATAAGGATACCTACACTATCATTTATCTGGTTAGATAGTAGGAGATTTATCTAGGAATACAGACTGTAAAGGCCGAAAAGAAGGGAAAAAATCACAATCAATTATTGCAGTCCGATGAAAATAAAAACACTTTGTAAAGAATTCCAGACAAGTAATGTAGTTTTTGAGCTCTGAGATATAGCCACGAAAGGGAAAGTCCTTTTCAGCATAAATGGCTCTTATTTACTCAAGAAATTATCGAGGATCGAGGACGTAGGTACATTGGAGAATTTCGCCCCATAGTGATTTTGTCTACCTCTGACTCTCCATCAGGGTCTGCTATAGTTAGAGGAAACGTAGCAGGTATTTCCCTCAAGTGTTATTACTGTAATTAGATTGAAAGTCACAGCTCTGGATGACAGGTTAGGTTCGCTAATCGCTCGTGATAACCTATTAATTTGGATTTTGCATTATATCTTCTTGTTTCTATTAAAATTTGTCTACTTATTTGGCGTTGTCATCAAGTTTGACGGAAGTGATTACAGAAATCGTTTTGGTACCTAATGTATCTTATTATTTACTTATATTAAATTTCTTGCTCAACAAAGAGCCATATATGATTTATGTATATTTTTGAAAAAAAAAATAAAAAATCTTGCAAGCTTTCCATTGTAAATATATTATTTGTTATACGTAAGTAATTTCTATGAAAAACTAGGTATACCTACGTTCACAATAAATATAAACCACAACATGCATGTGTTTGTTACCCCACGATGCGCCTCATACTCGCCTAGATATATCGATAAAACAAGCAAGAAGTCAAGGCTTTGTGTAGTTTAAACGTCAGCTGTCAAAACGTCACTCGTCTGGGGCCTGAATGTATGCAAAACTGACTATCAGCTAATTGCACCTTTTACATCAGGGGAGTTGGTAGTCGGGCATTTTAACCATTTACTTCATTCGGATCGATACGGAATAGCTGATGGTGGGTTTTCTTTATTTTTAGTTTTCGACGTATGCTTATGGCTTTGGATAATTGGGTGCAGGCCACCGATGAGTCAAAGACCGCGGAAAAAGAAACAATTTTATAAATAAAGGGTGGAATTTTAACACACACAAGGGTTTGCCATAATTAAATATTAATTAAAAATGCATTATTAAGCCGATAAGCCCTACATAAAATTGCTAATGGCTATATTTATGAAAATGTCATTCCGTTTTCGGTAAAAAGGTCGTTGGATGTTAATTATACAGGCCTATATCAAAATTAATTTAGTAATTATTACTGGAGAAAATAAGTGGAATTTGGCTCCAATTACCTCAGAGCTGATTAAAACTGTTCGATAATGTCGGAAATTAATGTTTAGATTAAAAATTGAGACTGTGTCACCGCAGGTTCTTATTATACCTACGTAGTTCCAATGACAGATGTTTTGTCGGAGACACACGTTCGTTTGCAAATTATTCTGTTACATCTGTTTCTGATAAGATCGTGGATGCGCTTTATCACGAATTGACGATTTTATTTTGCAATATATCGGTAATTGGCTTTTTATTATTCATTTCCACTAATCATTATTAACTGAGGAACTAAATGGTTTATGGAATGGGCTGAAGTAGGCAAAGGATTTTTGTTTTGTCTATGATGTACCTCAGCTAATTTGAGATAGGATATAATTAGGGGACTGTTAGTAAATACTCAATTGAAAAACAGTTTTTTTTTTCAAAATCAATAAAGTAAGTGATCCAAATTGAGGCTTGAAGAATTAGGATTTTTTTGAAAATTTGACGATTCATAGTTAGTAGGTAACTAAGAAGGGTTGAGACAACTATAGCAACATGTTAAATGTTTTCTTCTGGACAAAATCGAAGATGTAGTATCATTCTAGATTGGGGTCACTCTTGAAGGGCCAGATGGAGCCTAATATTTGGCCTGTTGGAGGAGGTTGGTACGGCTGTTAAAGAATTTTCAGCCCGTTGCCCTCTAACTAAAATTGGATCAGCGAATTTTCAACAGCAGAATTTGGAAGACAGTCGGATTGGTGTCTTCCGCTTGTGATAATTTGAAAATGTTTTAATTGTTTTTATTTTCTTGCGTTTTTGGGGTTATCTCAATTAATTGCATATTGTCCGTCGTTTTTAATCTGACACTTTCCGTATGAGGAGCGAGGGGGGTGAAGCATATGGCAAAAATAGGTGTGACGTCAGATGACCATTGGCGCTCTAACGTAGGGAGCCACCAGCTCACATTCCTTTGGAGTATCAGATTGAAATCGACAGACGGTACTCGATAAGAATTACTCTATGCTTGATCTTTGCTTTGCAAACTTTGACCTAAATTTGATCGAGGAATCTGTTGATTTATGAATTGTCACGAATTGTGACCTGTGTCATTTCGCGTTAATACTGTGAATAAAACAAATTATTTGAAAACTGCTAATATAGCTAATATACGACTTTAAGTCCGCTAATTTTGAACTAATGAACAATTATTTTTTGTCCTTCGATTGCCGATTGGTTATCGATTTTAAACAATGATTTAGAGATACCTACCATAAGTAAATTTTACTCTATTGCCTTCAACTGTATTGCTTTTTTGTGCCTGCAAAACAGTGTCACTCTAACGACAGAATTCCTATCCGGTTTTCAAGTGAATTGAAATCCCCAATCTTTCAAAAAAAAAGCTCACTAAAGGTACAAGCAGTCAAATACGCGGTTGTCGATTACAATACATTTTCTTGGTTGTTACGTGGACAATGACCATCCCTGTCCAAGGAATGCTACATTCTTTACATAGCAAACACTGAAGATTCGATCAAGGAAAACGCCAGGTCCTTCCTGAACTTTGTTCGTTCGCCGTCCAATCAAGGTTCCACTCCTAAGGAAATGTGTTTTGCCTCAAATGAGTCTGATAATGGTTTTGACATAGCCAATTTCTTTGCTCAAGTTTTCTCTTCAGTTTATTATCCTATAACTAATTCTAATAAAAGTGTTTTTTGCACACACAGCTTTCAGTTAATTTCAGATATTCATATGGCAACCAAAATAAAACAAAATTCGAAAACTCTTTTCAAGGAGGAGGAAGTTAAAGAAAGCCTAATTCTGGAACCAACAACCATTCAAGACATAAAAGAAATGATCAATACCTTAAAAAAACAACTGTGCTCCAGGCATTGATGGCATATCAAAAAAAGACTTGCAAACTCTATTTAGCATTATTGGAACGAAAATGGTAGAACTTACTAATGGCGTCCTGCAAACTAGAATTTACCCTGAGGAACTCAAAGTAGCTAAAATCATCCCAATATACAAGAAAGGCGAGCATGAAAATATAAATAATTATAGGCCAATTTCAGTACTCAGCACTTTTTCCAAAGTATTGGAAAAAATTATTAAGACCCGATTATTAAGAGGGGCGTTTAAATAAAATAATGTCATTTACAGACCTTCACTAATTCCGGTTCAATTTCAAATTTAGACCACTTTTCAGTGAAATGAAGCTATGTTCATAACAATAATAGATTGGAGTAGAAGTTCAAGCATTTTTGGTTGCAAAATACGCATTCTAAATAGTAAAATTATTACCATTTTGTTGCATATGCAAATTTTGGTCACGGATTTAAATGAAAAAGGGATAAACATATAGAGTAGCACCCCAACAATAAATGTCCAAAATTTCGGATAGTAAAATGCTGGAAAAAATGAATAGAACAGAATTTTCGAAAATTATAATTTTTGTATCACAAAATTAATCAAAATCTGTCAAACAACGAGGTGATTGCTGTCAGTTTCAGCAAAGACTCAAACCAAACGTTTGTTCAGCGCTTCTCTAAAAGATGTCGCTGAGTTCGGGAAGCATAATAACTTTTTTCAAACGCCAGTAAAAACTGTTTAACCTAGCTAATAATGTGAAATATTATTATTTCATTTGTATCTGAATAAAATTATTTAGTCCACTGTAAATTACTGTGTAAACGAATTGATATTGAAGATGTCGCCATCTACTTGTAAATTATTCAATCACTTACAGAGAATTTGAACACCTGTGATTAAAAAATATTTAATGTATGTCATAAAGCCCAAAAGATGGCGTGCTGGCTCTTATCTGACGCCCCTTTTAAATTTCATTGAAACAAATTTCAAGTTTGATAAACAGCAATATGGGTTTTAATGTAAAAGTAGCACACAAGGAGCAGCAGTGGATATGTTGGAATATGTTTCCAGTGAGTTGGACAAAAGCAAATATGTCAAAACAGTGTTTGTCGATCTACAAAAAGCATTTGACACACATATACAGTGAGCACGTGAAAGTTGGAATAAAATCTATAAAATATACAGGGTGGATATTTTTCAAAAAACCTCGGACACGTCAATTTATTATTTTATTGGCCGTTTTTTTAATGATAATACCAATATAATAATATAATAATGTAGAGTTAATGATAACAACAAACTATACAAAATGGGTTTTCGTGAACCATGCTATATGATCTGCTAAAATCTTACTGTACTGGAAGAAAGCACTTTTAGTGAAAAACGTAACCTAAATGTAGGAGTTGCTCAGGGGTCAGTGTTAGGGCCAATTCTCTATTAACTGTATGTACATAGTTTAAAGTATGCAAAAGCAGTCTATTTTAAGTTTTCACTAGATGACACTGTATTGGTCTACTCGGGTGACAGTGCAGGGCAAATTGAAGAACTTGTAAATAGTGACCTAAAGCAATATTTTAGTTAGCGGTGCTAATAGGCTTCCGTTAAACGCGCAAAAAACAGTAAATATGGTTAGTAAATAAACAGGAAAACCACCCATAAACCCACAAATAAACATAAATAAAATAGCTCTGAAAAGTTTGTGTGAATACCTTGGCTTGCTTATTTACGAAAAACTAACATGGGGTAAGCATATTGAAACTGTGACAGGAAGAATAGTGCCAATGATAGGTGTGATTAAAAGATGTTCACATCAACTTGACCAGAAAACAAAACAGCTGTTCTATAATAGTTTCATAGAACCACATCTCAGGCATTTGATAACATGTTGGGGTAATACAAGTATTGCACTAATAAATAAGCTCCAACAACTTCAAAATAAAGCTCTTAAAACAATATTTGGAATGAACTTTTATGTCTCTAGTAAAGAAATCTACAAAAGTGTGAAAATATGTGAACTCAAAATACTAGAACGAACAAAACTTATCTATGCCATACAAAATGAATTGCTTAAATCAAATGTAGAGCTGAATGAATATAGACTATTACAACTACAATACCAGAAATAACCAAAGACTAAGAAACACCTATGCCAGAACAAAGAAAAAACCAGACTCTCCAATCTATAGAAGCGTAAAAGCCTATAACAAGATACTAAAGACTGTACTGGAGGGTGTGATTGAGAAAATATGTCCTAACCTTAAAGAATACCTTAGAACAAACAGAACATAAAGTTAATTTCAAGTACTTAGTAGAATGTTACAATATATTTCTGTTATAATATATTATTATTATTATTAAGGCCTCAGTGGCAGTTTATTCTAAACTGTTTTGAGGTCAGTAATAAATCTCTATTTAAAAAAAAATAATTCCGGATTCATATCCTTGGCTATTTAACACGTACCCGAGCCTTGATGCATATAACAACTTGCCATTCTTGGTACTTATTTTATATACCTAGTTCTGTTAATGAGTGTTCGCGAATGTTAATAGATTTATTTGTCACTCATTTGTAAAACGTCATTTATCAAGTCAAAACTTAAACAAAGAAAATTGATTTTTACCAGTTACTGGCTCTACTGACTTGTAAAATTGACAACTAAACTGTAAAAACTTTTTATTTTCAACCACATATGTAATGTTGACATTGCAGGTTTTTCAAAATCTTGAAAGTGTCACATTTCTGGACTTTGACATTTATCGGGACGGTAATGCATATGCTTTTCCGTCCCCATTTCCCTGCTCGTTCCAAATTGATAATTTTCATACAGCTCTCACATATAATAATAAAACCACATGTATTACATGGAACTAATTAAATCTATTCACTTATTTACATTAATTGTTAAATTAGCATTGTTGTTTATAATGGAAATCTTGAGACCATCCTGTTGGAATTGTGTTTCGTTTGGAACTATTATCTCTTGCGCTTGCGGATGAGTTTCCGCATGTGATGTACTTGTGGATGCACTGGACAACTGAATACCTTTGGAAGTAGAGGATAGCATCAGAGCAGTCTTACTTTTGTTCTCCAAAGATGCCTCTATGTAGCCTTCAGCAACCGTGCTCGATTTCCACCCTCCCAGTCTTTTGAGTTGCAATAGATCGGCCCCGTTGTCAACCAATAAGGTTGCGGAAGTACGAC
This sequence comes from Ceutorhynchus assimilis, assembly GCA_917834065.1. Taxonomy (NCBI): domain Eukaryota; kingdom Metazoa; phylum Arthropoda; class Insecta; order Coleoptera; family Curculionidae; genus Ceutorhynchus; species Ceutorhynchus assimilis. The sequence goes on along the minus strand of OU892284.1, from coordinate 8,578,586 downwards.
GAAAAGCATGCCCTGTAAAAGTTTCAATTTTTGGAAGCTTCAAAAAAGCAGCTATTTTATGTGGAAATTTTGAGATTGAATGATAGCCAATTGCTTGGTTATGTAATTTCCCATTTCGCCATTGAACAAATAACCTGTCATTTTTCAAATTTTTCCGCAAAGTGAGGTATTTGTGGAAAATAGCAACCCAATCTGGATCGCTTATGATAAACGATCGACTTGTGTAAGTTTTTGTGTGTGGAATTTCTATAGCGATCTTTCCTTCCAAAACGTTGACGTGCTCCATTTTCATCTTGACTAGTTCATCGCTCCTACATGCACCCGACACACCAACAATTAGCGCTACCTGAAACCAGATAAAAATAAAATGGGTAACCTAGCTATAGCATACAGAAAATCATTTTGATTTTCGCATTTTTATCTTCTTTGTATATTTTTTGAAAACCTACCTTGATGCTAATGAATTCTTCAGCTGCCTTCGTGAGGAACTCGTTAATGTTTTCTCTGGAAAAAACGCTCGACTTTTTCGGCTGAAAGCCCAGATTTTGCCGCTTCAAAAAAGCTATAAGTTTTGCGTAATTGGAGATATCAACTTTCTCTTTCAATTTAATCATGGTTTTCAACATACTGTAAGTCGACCATAAAGTCGAAGGCTTCTTTTCCTTAGATAATTCGCCAAAATACGCCAACAAAACGGTCTCCGAGGCAGTATTTCTCGTTCCTTTCTGGCTACACCATGCTTCGAATATTTGAAAAGCCTTTTCGTACCGAAATTTGCTTTTTGCTGGAAGCAAACTCTCTCCAATCCTGTCTGCTGCTTCTTTTAATTCAGGTGGGGTACAATCCATCGCTTCATCTTCACTTTCCGAAATCATTTCTTTGGGGAGAACGGGGAGAAATCTAGTGAAAATCTATTATTTCCGCAAAAATACTGAGCGAAAACTACCGTCGTTAAGGCGTTGTTGATCTTATCTATGGTTGTTGATTTTGCGGTTTCCTGTGGTTTCGTCTTTTGTTTTGGCCTTTACAGGGCCTTTGAGATCGTCAAAATTGATGACATTGACAAAAAAAGTGAAATATTTTTTTCTAAGGCCAGTTTTACACTATATGAAAATTTCGTATAACAGAATCTTTAGTTTTTGCATCAGAAAATTAAGGGTTGAAAATAAAAAAGTATACAAACCTCGACGGAAAACTTCATTTCTGTCTCGAGGTTGAGTTTATCTCGACGCTTCGCGTCTCGATAAACTATAATAACCTCTCGACCAGCAATGAAGTATTTTCCGTCTCGGATTGTAATATACTATTACAAGTCAGTAGGGCCAGAGAATTATTTATTAAAATTGTATTACCTATATGTATTAATTTTTTATTTATTGTTCAAGATTGTTTACAAATGAGTAACAAATAAATTATTGTACATCATACGCCAGGTATCAGTTTTTACTGGCTCTTGAAGGTGACAAGCTCGCCTGACGGCTCGCTAGTCATTTCCTTCAATCACCAGTAAAAACTGTTTCACCTGGCTAATAATGTAAAATACTATTTGTGAAACATTAGACTTATTCAATGTGTCACATACGAAATTTGAAAATTACGCAAAAAAGACTGTTTCAGGTTAGGTATTTTAAGTTAATTATCTTACTTGTAACCTTGTAAATGTTGATACGTTAATAAGTAAATAAATAAACTTTTTCATTAAACTTGTTCATTAACAGTAATCGGCGTTATGTTCTAGATATTAACGTTTCTGCCTCTTGCAATGCAGGCTTGGGTTCAATCCCTGTGCCCCCAGAACTGAATCCTGTGACATTTCCCACTCAATTGCTTGGTAGTCGTCGACTGAGTAGGAATAATGAAAACCAGCATGGAGAAACTCCCCTAAAACCGTAGTTTTGAAGTTTCCACAGCAGAATTTCATGACTTACACAGTCAAAAGCTTTCGATAGGTCACAAAAAACTGCCGCCGAGATTCGACCGTCACTTGCTGACGATCCCACTAGCCTCGATGGAGGAAAGCATACGTGTCTACAAGCTTCTCTATAATCTTGAACAAGGTAGATAAAAGTGAGTTTGGCCGGAAGTTTGAAGGATCATCCAGGTTACCCTTCTTATGGATCGGAATAACCACCGCTGTACTTAGACATGGAGAAAAAATTCGAGACCTATTAACTATCTCTATCAGAACCAACAATACAAATATTTTTTTGTTGAAAAGGCTCCTTCTCCTGTTTTTGTTCGTGTTTATTGATCGTAGGGGCCAGCAGTCGTTTGGATCCACTGAAGGCTGCAGGCTTTGCTGAAGGCTACTCGCTTTATTGCAATAAAAGTTGTTTAGTGCATCCAAGGAAGCAGCAGGTGTTGAAACAGGGCGGTGAGTGTTTTTTTGACGTATATCGTTAACAATATTCCAGCATTCCTTTTGCAAATTCTGTAAGACTGAATAACCTCAGATATACGAGCGGAGAAAAATGGGAAGAAATAGGTCTGATTATATGAAAGAAACACAAATAATTGAAAACATTTCTAGAAAACCATCAATAAATGAGCGGAATACAGGAAATTGCATATAGAAGATCTGAACAAAAGAATCGAACTGGCCTGGACAGCATTTGGAAAACAGATTTATTGTCCGTAGGTTTTAATCTGACACTGACCGTATGAGGAGCGAGGGGGTGAAGCTTGTGGCAAAAATAGGTATGAGGTCAGGTGACCATTAGCATTCTAATATAGGGACTGTAGGGAGCGACCTGCTCACATTCCTTTGGAGTACCCAAGGGCGGTTTAAAGGGGGGGGGGTAGAGGGGGTAATTACCCCCCCCCCCCCAGACAAAGATTTTTTTTAAACACTTAAGAATAAAATTTCAACAAAAGATAAGTTGTATAAAGTAAAGCATAGAAGGCATTGTATAAATTGATAGGCTCACCAGTATCGACGTACCTACTACTATACAGTCAGGGACGGAGCCATGGGGGGAGTTCCTGAAATATATCGAAAGTTGGGAAAACTTGGATAAAAAATTTAAAGTTGGGAAAAATTGGTAGACAAAAATTTGCGAGGACTAATTAAAATTAACATAGGTACATTATGATCGTGTCACGTGTTGTAATGAATTGCAAAATCACCGTACAACAGGTTGACGAAATCCCAATGGTCGGGGCGATCTCTTGCGTTGCACATTGCACTGCACTAGCACCACTAGCCTGTGGCAGTGGCACGTGGCATTCGTGACAGTAGTGGCTCTAGCGCCACTAGCACTATTCACTATTCGAGAGTCAAGACCGACGACCGACGTAGTTGATATCTATAGCTTGTTGTTGCAAGCGCGTCGTGTTTTAGAGAGATGGACAATATAGTATATTAGATAATCCAAACTTCTTATTACTTTCTGCGTTCTGCGTATTCTTCGCTCGCTATTCAGATTTCAGCAAAGCTCTGAATCCTGTGCTCTTATGTTGAAGAAATGTTTTTTTGGAACATTTTTCTTATACATTGTTTATTTTATTTGATTATATTATTTGTAGGTCTGGAACAAGGTTGTTTGAGAGAGGAAGGTTGCCTCTGGGCTGGAGCTCTGTAACGAATAGAGATATTTTCTCTATCTCTATTGACGTCTCCTGTCTATTGATTTTGACAAGAAAGAAAAATACAGCAAGTGCCATAGCGATAGGGATAACGATCCTTATCCGTCACAGAGTTCCAGCCCTCTGATAATTTTCTTCCGTCATCTGGGGTGCCTCAACATAATGCAAATCTCCAAGGTACCTCAGATTAGATGCGTCATCAAGTTACCCATTATCAGGCAACCTATTAACTTTAGTAATCTTGGGTCTGGAATATATACAGTCGTGAGCATAAAAAGTATGACACCGGACTGACAGGTCTTGTCATTTTTCACTATTTTGGGTAAATCAGTCTTTTCTCTACAATGGATTTTTTTGTCAAATATGACAATCTCTGTCATAGCTGATGAGCTCGTTTTACAATAGGAAAAAACGGGTGTCCCACATTTTATGCTCACGACTGTACATGTCAAACTTTTTATCAGTTTTTGAAGTGAAACTTCTTAGGCGGCGGTCTGATATTCAGAGGAGAATAAGGAGAGTGATTTGAAAGACGAAAGACGCATCATGCAACGTCACGTTTTGGCAAATTTCGTTACAGGAGAGATGAGAGAGAAGGAAGCTATAACGTAGAGAGACGGAGAAAGACATCAACCAATGACAATGACAGCCGATGAACAATTCACACTAACGAAGGATTATAATTAGAGAGGATTGCCTATTATTGTCAAGCGCCGATACCCTTATTGTAACTAACGAAGGATTATAAGTAAAGAGGATTGCCTATTATTGTCAAGCGCCGATACCCTTGTAACGTTACTATAGATACGCGGGCTCTTCGTCCGCACCCCGACTCATAAGCTAAGTCTCAAAGCTGTATATAGAGGGTATAGTTTTTGAAAAGTTTCACTTCTTAATACGTATACGATGCTACACATGATTTTTTTGAACTGAAAGTTCTTATGCGGCGGTCTGATTTGGAGGAGAATGGAGAGTTATTTGAAAGAAGCGTTACGTGTAACCCTTGTGACGTCTCTACAGATGCGCGTTTGTCTATTGTGTAGCCTTTCATCTTTTATACCCCGAATCATATGCTAAGTCTAAAAGTTGTATGAGAGACAAGTTCATGAGGGAGGGAATAGTTTTTTCCTACGACCACATACGAAAATTACAAAATTCGCACTAGCTGGTTCTTTGGAAAGCTCTAAATATCTCTCGCGTGCTGAAAGTACTTTCAATACTCGTGCTAAAAGTACTTTCAGCACACGTGTGGAAAATACTGTTGACATTATTTGTGATTGACATAACAATTTACTTTCAATACGTGGATTGAAAGTACTTTCAGCACGTCTGTTGAAAATGAAAAGAAATAAAATAAGAGAAAATTGATGAAAATTGGTTTCTGGTCGTAGGAAAAATGGTGTACATCAATCGTAAGAAAGCGTCTTTCATACACTCGTGTGAGTTTCGCACTCGGCTATCGCCTCGCGCGAAAAAACACTCGTGTGAAATTTGTCACTTTCTACACTCGTAATGTAATATACTATTAAGAAGTTCCACTTCTTAACACGTGTACACATGATGCTACATAATATGATTTTTTTTATGTTTCAATAAAGTTGGGAAAATTAAGAATGTCACCCCCCCCCAAACCAGAGGCCTTCACTACGTCCCTGTATACAGTGAAATAAAAGGTATTTCATTTGAAAAAAAGCTATGGTTGTTTGAAATATCTGGTTTTGTGTACTAGGTGTTTGTTTAAAACTGGAACACTTAGTAACTTTCTTATATGATTGAGAATAAAGGGCATGTTTAAGATGGGAAAGTTCTTGGTAAATTGTAATCTTAAGCGCTACAACGATATTTTTTTGTCGTCATAGGTTTACAGGGTGCGCCAAAAAGGTATTATTTTTAAATTGAATGCCCTGTATATTTTTGTTATCCAAATAATATATGATAAGTTTGTGAAGCTAACTTTCTAAGAATTTCAAAAATGCAAAAATATACAGGGCGTTCCATTTGAAAAAATGACTTTTTTGGCGCACCCTGTATACTTATGGCGACAAAAAAATCTCATTGTAGCGATTAAGATCATTGCAATTTATCAAGAAATTTTCCAATTTAAACATGCCTTCTATTCTTAATAATAAAAAAGTTATTGAGTGTTCCAGTTATAAACAAACACCCTGTACAGTTACAGTATTGCGAACACCCTATAGAATGTTATCAGATTTTCATAGGACCATGAAGTAAATGTAACTATACACTAACAGCCTGCAAAAAATTTAGCTTAAGGATCTCAAATGAATGAAATGTGTTGGTTTTTGTTGATACATGCATTAACACAAGCAAACTGCGATTTTTTGAAAAAGTTTCAAATATTTCAAAAAGTACTTGAATGTAGAAATTTTCCGGCATTCGAATACATGAAATATGAATGTTTTTTATGAAGATAAATTATGCGCAAACTTGCCACCCTCCCGTTCGTTCAGTCCTCAGTGAACCGTGCCCTATACTTTGAGTGGTTGCCATTCGCTCTAATGAGATCGTGGACATTTGTTTTGAAAAATTCTTACACGTGTTAAAACTGTACTTCCGAAGCCGGTATGACGTCACAGCCTAGGCGTTCGTAACTTGTGATGGGTTCAAATTTCAATCCGATTATTGGCTTGATTTCTATACAGTAAATAAATTCATGATCAATATTATGCAATAAATTATCATTCGTGAGCACAGAAAGTGGGACACCCGTTTTTTCCTTTTGTAAAACGGGTTCACCCAGCTATACTTAAGGCAATGACAGGAATTGTCATATTTGACAAAAAATCCATTGTAGAGAAAATACTGATTTATGCAAAATAGACTGATTTATGCAAAATTACAAGACCTGTCAGTCGAGTGTCCCACTTTTTGGGTTAGTGCAAACGCCGATTTTTTGAAAAAGTTTCAAATATTTCAAAAAGGGTCGAGTTTTTATAGAAATTTATAGATTTGCTCACAGATGGGCACATAATTGACCCATTAGTATAGGTAATTCCTAAGAAAAAGTATATAGGATTGTTATAACAATCCATTAATGTTCTAAAATGTAAGGTGTTCCATTTAAAATAACAAAGGTTTGTCACATACCTCATTTACGGAACACCCTGTGTATATTCAAAAATATTTTAAACTACTAATGGATCTTAGAGTATCAAACAATTTTTTAATTTAATTTTGTTTTCTTGCATTATCCTGGAAGGAGATATTGTCTACTAAGTGAACACCCTGTATAACTATTTTGCCGGCATCGGGCATTCAGGTGCAAATTTGGGCGTGGCACCCTTAAAAAAGTTTAGCCTCCGGCGGGAAGCCATTCGACACTTAATGATTTTCCCGACATCCATTACCCCCCCCCCAGAAAATCATCTATGGACCGCCACTAGGAGTACCTATCAGATTAAAATCGATAGACTGTATATTATATTACCGAATGAAAATAGATGATTCAATAATACACATGAAAATAAAAGTTTAAACGTGCAATTCCCGTCCCTACTGGTCTATGGTGTTGAAACTAACATAGGCATCACAAGGCGGACTATGAATAAGATAAAAACCACATACATCTACATAAGGAAAGAATATTATTAAACATAAGATTAGAAAACAGAAAATCAATTGAGTGGATAAGATCAAGAATACACATCGAAGACATGCAAAACAAATGTTTTCACCAGAATGAAAAATTGAAAATAGACCCGTAAGACAACGAAATAAAAAATTGCGGCGAGAAAAATTCAGGACCTCCAATAAGCGATGAAACGATGAATCTGGAACGTACCAGAGGAAACAATAAGTAAGATGCATCAAACAAAAACATCTTTCAATTGATAAAAAGAAAGCTGATATTATAATCTACTTTATAAAAATCCATACCAAATTCAACAAGATGAAAATTATTAATTCGAAAGAATATTGACCACAAAAACCAAGGTATGAATATAAAACTTTAAGCGGTACAATATAGGCCTATTCGAAATCAAAGTCCAACGTACTTATTTGATTGATTACGTTTCAAAATGAGCAGGGGTGTGGGGCGTAGTGTTACTGTACTTGTATTATTATTTGTACTGAAATTATCGTTGTTGATAAGCTCTAGTCACTTTGTTATTTCAAATGTATTAATAATGTCCTATTCTGTTGAATAAACCCCCTATTCTGGTATCTACTCCAATCCCAAACCTAAAATGACAGCTTCCCGATGAAAAAACCAATCATCATCATTCTCTAAATTATGTTGGGGTTGCATGATGTGACTTTAGGGATTAACTATTATCATTGAAATAAGTATCGCACCAATAGAAACTAATTACAGGGGGGGTCGCTGTATGTTCTTGCCTACGTCCACGTAATACGATCCGTATCTATGGCTCAACATAAATGGGGCGTGGCGCCATGTCTAATCCTCTTGACAGCTCCTGACGCTGGTTCGCGATGCAGCAGGACCGATAAGAGCAACGGAAACTAATTTTGAATTTACTGTGTGATATCTGATAATGTATTTTTTATTATATGAAAACAAAGTTATTAAATTACGAATTGGAATAAAGGACATGTAGGTATTGTATAGTTGTGAATAATTGAGGAAGTTTAAAACTATAAATAATTCATTTGGATTTGATGATTTTTGAATTTTAATATTTCCAACATAATATAGTTTACGATATCGTTTATTATTATGCATGCGAAATCAATAAATAATTATTTATTAATAATAGCAGTCGCGGCGGTGATACACTATATGCTCATAAATTATTTTCTTTCTAGTTTTCAATTAGGTGCTTTCAACCTTTCCGCTCGGGGTTTTATTATTGTGAGTCAGTCTTTAAGTCCAGTTTTCTACATGGTAATTTAAATTTCCGTTATACTTATTTCCATGTTAACCTAGAGATATGATGTTTTAATGAATAATAATTGAAATAAACTGCTGGATACTTGAACTTACACATACAGATTTTAAAACAAAACTGAATTTTATCGCCCCGTATATCGTATAACCCTATGGTCCTATGAGAAATTTACGTCAAGCATTATCCGCAAAAAACAAGCTATTAAAATCCACAAACCGCGTTAAAAAAAAACTTTATTCGTGTCGAAAATATGGAATTTTGAATTTGCTCTAAAAATCTGTATATGTGAAAGTTCGAGTGTCCAGCAGTTTATAAGTTGAGTCTTGGCTAGTTCATATGGCACAATGTATAATACCTACATTGCAGTTGTATACATGTTTCTAAGTCTTAGTAGATTCTTACGGTTAATTAATTTTTAATAAAAAAATACCTATGGACGAAGATTGAATTAGCAAACGGATTCATTCAAAAAGCTAGAATAAATCATTATTTATTTTGTCAAGCTGTAGATCCTATGCCTCATAGAGTCTAGAAACTGGAACATCCGCTTCTGAATCCATCTCAAATATATATAACACGGAAGTGTCCATTCAAATTCATCTCAACCATTCATCAAGTTACAACCCATTCAAAAATATTTGCTCTAAAATTACCTTCATTGATGACGATTTTTTTTTTAATTTCCTTATTTGAAGACGTTCCCTACATATATCAATAATGGAACGACCTTTGATTCCATGATAACAAGTAACATTTTCAGCTGCAGACATAGTATAATACCTAATTATTATGAAATCAATTACATTTCGAACAATTGAAATTTCTGCCGCTATCCTTGATCATTTCTTCTTATACTGATTTCCCGAGTAACGTATTTTGAAAACATCGACTGCTTCCTGCTTCCATTATCAGGCTCCCCTCTTATAACTTTTCGTTGAATTTTAGCAGCAGCCTTCTTGTCGTGCTTCAAGAATCACCTCATTCAGTAATTCTCGTCTCCTCTCTTCTCTCTAATGAAACCTATCCAGTGTCCTCGAGAATTTCCCAATTTCTTACGAGCAGTAAATTTACATTGCTTTTCGAATACATAAAATAGGTAGGTAACTAAATAGATAAATAGGTAATCTGGGTAGGTATATACATAATAAGTTTCTGAAATTCTTTTTTGTTTCAAAATAAATTCACGCCAGACCGTAATAACAATCAGTATACTATGAGTCGTAAGCCTTCCTTTCACCAATTATATTTTGGCCGAAATGCAATAAATCATTGACGTCGGGCTCCCAATGGGTAGGTGAGTTCACATGCCTTCAGGTAGTACTATTTTTTGAAGCTGAAGAAAATTTTAATAATGTCTGCTACTGTCGCGTTCTTTTCATTTTGCCACTTAGTAAAAGCATTTGCTACACTTTATTCATATGACTGAATGTTACATTAGAGAATAGTTCTTGTATTTATTGGCAATCCAACTTACTTAAGCATAGACTTTTTGGAGTAATCCGGACCTATTTTTGCTGTATTTAAATGATCTTGCTAATCTCTAAATTCGTGAGAAATTCACCATATTCGCCGATGATACCACAATAATGGGGCAGCCTCCGGACCCCGTTTTTCTCCGTAAAATCATTTTGGAGAAGCACCAGATATGTAGTAATTAGGTGCGACTCTATAACCTATTAACAATGAATCCCACAAAGACAAGCACTGGTTGTTAAAGTTTAGTCAGGCAGTGTGTTGGCAGGATGGGTTCACTCTTGGAATAACAACCGCGCTATGGTATTGCTTTCGGGTCCATGTCAATTCATCGTAAATCAATTCGTCCATCGTCAATACGTCGTAAAGTCAATTCGTCGTAAAGTCACTCCGTCGTATACATCAAATCGTCGTAAATTATTCGTCGTAGGTATGCGTCAATTCGTCGTGAAGTCAATTCGTCGTATTGTTAATTCGGTAATTTGTCGTATACATCCATTCGTCGTATTTCAGGAATAATGGTAAAATGTATAAATTTACACTTTTTCGTTTAATCAGACATTACCATACTTACCGATAATAACCCAAACTAAACTAACCAGGTTATTATCGGTAAGTTTGATAATAACTATTAGCAGGTTAATTCGTGGTATTTCAGGTATAATGTTATAACATTAATGTTAAAATGTATAAATTTGCACTTTTTCTGTCTAATTAGAGATTACCAAACTTACCGATAATAACCTGGTTAGTTTGGGTTAGTTTGACATTTTAATCTAACCCAAACTAACCGGGTTATTATTGGTAAGCTTGATAATGTCTGATTAAAATTGCAAACTATTAACACGTGATGCATAAGATTCAGTACTTTTATACCAACAGGGACGTTTGACCCAATTTATCTCCAATACGAGCTAGTCGACATTACTTTACGACAAATTGACATTACTTTATGACAAATTGACGTATACGACAACTTGACTTTACGACGAATCGACGTATACGTCGAATCAATGCTACGACGAATTGACGTATACAAGGAATTGACTTTACGACGAATTGGCGTATACGACGAATTGGCGTATACGACAAATTGGCGTATACGACGAATTGACTTTTACGACGAATTGGCGTACGACAGATTGATTTACGACGAATTGACGGTGACCCATTGCTTTCTAGTCCTTTTACAAATAAATTAGTTATTTGAACTTTAAGACAAGATAACTTAGGGTCGTGGAATTCAAAAAATTAAGATAACGTGTAGTCCCTTCATGTGCAAATGAAACCACTCAAAATTCAACAAACAATAATTTTATTTGATATCTGTGTTTAACAATATAGTGACAATGCCATTTTCTTTAAGACATGACAGTTGACAGCTTGGTTTTTCTGGTGAATCTGATACAATGTACACTTGGCCAAACATAAAACTGGTACAGGCAATATATATTTTTTAAATTTGCCTAGTGTGAGTCAGGCTTAACAACAAGAAGTCTCTTCTAAAAAACATATTGTTCCTCGATTTTTAACTGATACTTGCGGTATGAAGAGCGAGGGGGTGTTTCATATGGCAAAAATAGGTGTGACGTCAGGTAACCATTGGCGTTCTAATGTAAGGAGCCACCAGCTCACATTCCGTCCGAGTATCAGATTAAAATCGATGAACAATAGGTCAGACAGTTTTTTTCAACGTCAAAGTTGAACAAAAGTAAACACAACATGTTTTTATGTTATGATTGGTTTAAATATGACACTGACTTGACTCTTTTTGTCATTTTTGAGGTGATGAAAAGGTCGATTCACACAATACAACGCAATAGGAAAATGCGTACCAGTTTTATGTTTGGCCAAGTGTACCCTTTCAATCCGGAGCTCTTCAATGGGTGTTGAAGTTTCACTTTCGTGAACTGGAGCTCTTCGTGTTGTTTCCTGTATCTAGGAAGAGGATAGATTGCTGGGGTGACGTCACTCCAGCTGATCCAGACTGCAAACAGTGGTCTTTATGTGGAGTAGGTACCCAGAAAAGAATAAAGCAGTATCAGGTTCACCAATATTTGGAAGATTAAATCCCTGAATTTTGTCAAAAAGTGAGTGTCTTGCAAAGAAAATTTAAATTTAAATTTAATATAAAATTATTGTTGTACAGACACTCCCTTACAACAGAATCAGGTATGAACAGCTATTGCAAATTGAAAAAAAAAAAAATATGTTAATATAAAAAAAAAATACAATTAAATAATTGAGAATAATGGTAAGATAATAGTAAAATCAAAATAATAACAGCAAGATTAAATTAAAATGCTCGTTATGATTGAGCAAAATGCTGCTTTTCTGACAGAAGCACTAGCAGGCCAAAAAATATGAACAAAATAAGATAAAAACAATAAGAAATTAATCTTTAGATTCTCCCCCAAACAGACAAAATTTTCCTTTTAAATTAAGGTAGCTACCATCTTTAGATTCTCCCCCAAATAGACAAAATTTTCCTTTTAAATTAAGGTAGCTACAAGATAAACCTGGGGTTGAAATTAATCAAATCCAGAATATGTCAAAATTCTTGATATGTTCCAATTAAAACTTTTTAACTGAATTTTTGACCTGTCTGGATTTCTATTAGAAAATTACACCCTTAAGTCAAGATAATAATTGACGGAGTCAAACAGAAAATGGCTATTCAGGCCTCTGCCTGGATTCAATAAAGAGTTAATAGGGATGGATACACAAATTTGGTTTTCACCGATTTTATTTAGAGCAAATGGTCCAATATTCCCACACTAACAATTGATTCTGAAAACCAGAGCAGCAGTACCTATTTATTAGTCCAAAAGTCTGAATTGACTTACCTCAGAGAAACGTGGTTCAACCAATCGGCACTCAGACAAAAATGAAAGCCCACAATTAGATAAAAAAGTAAAATATAGTATTTATATTTTAAGAACAGATAAGCTAAGATTTATCAGGTAAAAACTTAACAATGATATGATAATATGCATTGATGGCAAAATATATCGAAAAATCTATGAGGGAGAATCTAAAAATACAAAGCAAAAATTATTAAAGATAAAAATGACTTGCCTGCTAGACTACTGTCGAGTAAAGAGAACGTTTTAGAAACCAAACCCCACAGGAAAACGATCCTGTGTTTTTTTATACTTAACTGCATTTTAACCACTTCAACTAATCAGACCAGTACACCCAAAAGATCATATTCACTTTACAATGAAATCACAATCAAAAACCACGTGGAATAAAAGAGAATAGATAATTTTAATTGTTTACAAATTATAATAATTTAAATTAAGGTTATGTCAAAAATAAAAAACTGTTAATTAATTAGGTCATTAAGCCAAAAATGATTATTTCAGAATCAGAAGTTATCCATTTGCTAAAAGTGAGATAAATAGAAATTCTTTGAATGAAAATACAAATGAATGTCAAAGAAAAATAGCCAAGGAAAACAATCACAATTTAAAAAAAGAATAAACTCATCCGGTACTAGATGGCAGCACTGGTAAATGAATTCTAGATATTTGCATTTTACGCACATGATGGATAGATGGCAGCACTTGTATTATTTTGAACTTTGTGGATATTTTTAGATTATTAGGATTTATTATTTTGCTGATTCTGAAATGGAAAAAATACAACTTTATAATGAAAATAGGAAAAGATGGAACATGTTACGTAAATGATAAATTTATCGTAACAGTCCTTATTCGTGAAACAGGGCAGCAGCGTTCCCAGGAGAACGAGTGTTCCGCCTTTCTCAATGATATGCAACTGATAATAAGTAACAAAAACGGAACACTCGTTCTCCTGGGAATGCAGCTCCCATTTTTCAATAATAAGGACCCTGAGTAAATGTTAAGCACTTACATATGCTTCAAATGCTGTTTATTATCGAAGGAAGTCCGGCATATCTATAAGTCCAATATCTGGGATTTATGTCGACAACTTTCTCTTCGGGAGAGAACTCTCCCATGTTTATACATCCTTGGAACTGCTTACATCGCCATTATCTAAGTACCAATCAGAATTCATGGCGAGGAACCCCCTATATCCAAGCAGGAATCACAGGATCTTACGTCTTCTTTGACCTACTTCTGCTTTAACAGGAAGTGTTTATATCTTCAACCACCTCCCCCTGGATATTAGCTCCACGTCCCCAGAATATTAAAAATGCAGATAAAGAGACTGCGCATTACGGAAGCCTATTATTCTGACAAGGAATTTCTTGAGGATGCACTAGTAGTCAATGCCGGGATCTGACGAGTAATGAAGCATTTGAACTATCAATTTTGTTAAATTGAAATCTTGGAAAGACAAAATCAGTATAAACGTGATTCATCAGGTGATTGAGTCACATTCAACTGACAATAATACAATTTGTAAGGGCAATCAGTTAACAAAGTGAAAGAAGTCTGTGTTTTAGCCTTGGGCTGGATTATAGGGTAGGCACAGTACTTTTTCAACACAAGGTACATAATATATATATCTATTACTTTCGAGTTCTGCTCAACTACCACATAATACATAGGTACCTGATCGTGATATTGAGGCAAGTTCAAAATATCATGTTTAATTGAATAGGATATTCTTACTCGTACTCCTAAGCCATAGTCTCTATAGTATTCTGAGCTGTCCAAAAAGTAGTCATTGTAGCACAGACATCTGTTACCAGCTATTGCCACCAAAGATGTCCTAGAAAAGAACCAAAACAGATTTTAAAAAAATATATTTTCCACAGAAACATTTGTCGCAAAATACAACAATATTGAAAACACAGCAGCCAATTTTCTTGAAATTTGAACCCACTAACCGGAGGTTTCCTTAGAGCTACTTACTCTAATACCACCCCAAATAGATGTCAAATTACTCTAAAAAGCCCAAAGTCATAATCATAATGAAGTTGATATTATGAATGGGGTGCCACAACGGCATATATAAAGTATACATGCCCATAAGCCGGTGGCTGTTACCTATCGGAGCCTTAATTTTGCACAGTCACGAATGTACTGGCTGCTGTCGCAGCTATTTAAATAGTAATTAATTATATCGGACAGTCTGCTTTTTGGTTGTTGGTGCACGAAATTAATTATTCACTTTGAGTTTCGAAAAAATGGATGGAATAGAAATGTGTTCCTGTATTAAATCATCAAGCTCAATCAACGTGCACTGGGTAATGATAAATGAGAAGGTATAGATGCAGCCAATAGGTATTTATTTCTCTTTTGTTTTATTGGAAAGTTCATCCAAGTTTAGGTTGTTTTTTATTTTTTTTTTATTCTGCACTAGCCTAGCCATTTCTGGTTTGTGTATGCTTCAAGAAGTTTGGTATTTTTTTCATTGAAATATGCGTCTTTATTATTTTTGTATGAATGATTTTCACTTCAGATTTAACCGTTGTTAAAACTCAGTGCAATCCGCCTTCATCGACTACCTTTTAGTGTTTTTCAGCTTCAAGCTGAAACCGAGCTTAGATTGGGTTAGTTAACTAGGGACTGGGTATAAGAGAAGCGCTCGATCGGGTACAACTTCATAAACTAAATTAGGTTCCTAAAATACTTGGTACAGATCAAAAAGTCATTCGATCTATAGATTAGATAGGTACTGATGGGATCAAACTTCGCAGATATTCAGATGATAATAATATGCCCTATAGTCTCCACCTATCATTTACTTTTTATTCAGAAGCAATTTTTCAGGAGACCTTGAAATATAGGAATTGGAATAAGGTTTGTAATCTACAATCTACAAAAATTCATTAACATAGTAGACATAAATATGAATACTTGAATTACCAGAATGACAAATTGAATGATCATCTCAATAAATTTGAACAGTTCCAACATAGATATTACTTGCAATGCAGATATACGAGAAAATACGAATGTTTGATCACATGGCCTTTCGAAGAAAGGACATCGGACTACGAAGTGAAATGCTTGCCAGGTACCTATTCCTGAAATTCGGAAAAATGATTTGACTTGAGTTTGTAATAATAAATATAATAATAAGATTCAATAAAAAACATTCAAATTATAAATACACATATTTGTAACATAAACAAATATAAAAAATAGAATAGAACATACAATATGAACGATATAAAACAAATTTCACAATACATGATCTCTAAATCTGTCTTTCATGAAGTATTTCTTCGTTATTCATTCAACATTACTTATGCTTTCTATATTGACATCTTTCAGACTATATTTTTTCCCAAATAAACAACATTTTGATTTTGGCGTGTTAATACTTAAGTTGTTGTTGCAAAGCCATTTGAACAAATTATTCCAGCCAAGTATATCATTGTAACGTCAGCAAACAATTCAATTTTATATCCTTTCACAACTTTCACGATATCAATTATGTAGAGCAGAAACAACAGCGGTCCCAAAACGGTTCCCTGGAGCACTCCATATACTGACCTAGTGAAGAATCTGACAAAATTTTTAAATTTTACCATCTGATGTCTGTTACTCAGATATGATTTGAACCATTGCAATACTATGTGATTTCGTTTAGTTTCCTTAATAAAATGTCCCTATCGACAGACTCAAAAGCTCTTCCAAGATCTAAGAATGCTGTCAATACGAAATTACCCTTATCTATTTCTCTCAGAAACACATCACATATATTTATGATCATGGACTCACACGAATGACTCTCACGGAAACCCGACTAATGAGTCACCGATATTTCATTTTCATCACAATGATTTTTTAACTGTTTTTTAATAGCGAGTTCTAGCACTTTCTCATACACTTCGACTACGGTATTTATTGGCCTAAATTCATTGCACAGGTTCGTACCTTGCACTTTGGGGACAGGAATGACAGTAGATTCCTTCCACGCTCCCGGAAAATTCCCGGTTCAGAGGGACGTATTTATAATATTCAACAAACGATTTCCAACGGCATAGCAAACATCACACAAAACCTGTTTGGAAATTCCACTATCACCACCCCCAATATATTTCATGTCATTCAATGATATTTGTTTGAATCTTGAAAACTTACTATAAAATACATTAGAGGTATTAGCTGAAACTTCGCCTAAGAGTGGATATTTTGGGATATTATTTATAATGTCCCTAATGCTGTTTATAAAATACTAATTGAATTCTGTCGCAATAGTTAATTCATCGGAGATTTTTTGATTTTCAAAATAAATTTTATCAGGTATTGTAGATTGTAGAATTTTTACTGGGAAGTAACAACTTTAAATTTTTCCACATTTCACTAGGATTATTTTTATTGTCATGTCAATTGTTGTTCTATAGTATCTATCCTTCTCCAATTTAATCTGATTCACTATAGAATATCGTTCTCTGCCGCAGTTGAGTATCAGGCCACATTTTTATGTTGATTGACCCATTGTGACGCCAATTCCTATGTCTGCAGGATCAGTTTTAATTTTTACATCTTCCTTTACTTGTTTAATATCCTTTTGGCTTTCTTTTTGATTGACCACCAATACTTTATTATTTTGCGTTTGCGTAACAGATGAATATGTTTTTGAAGACTGACGGAGAGAATTAGAGTCAGGTTGAATACCCTTAAGACTAGATATTTCATCTTTAAGTTAACGATCCAAAAGCATATTATTTTCCTATTTAATTCATTCCATTCGTTATATTAACCAGTGAGTTCAGAACTGGATTTATTGATTCAATGGTACCCTGATCTATATGGTTGTCTTCTACACGACTCCTCTTCCTTGGCCTTTGTTGTTGTTGTTCAATCCTAACCTCATTTAAAGGCTCCGCACACATCATACACTTCCAAGATGCTTTTTTCACATTTTCATGGTATGAACGATTACACACGGACAGTACACCGTCTGACTTTACATCATCAAATCCGTATTTGCACTTAAAAAACTCCGTTTCCAGATCGCTATCGCCAACACAACCATCACCGTCCGCCATTTTCTACACTTTGTGAAATATTATATTTGCTCGAAACTTCTCTAAATGTTCTTGTGAATTGAAATTATAATAACATTGAAAACAATATTGATATATTGTCAGTAACGTGTTGCTTCCAGGGCCGGATTAAGGGGGCTAAAGCCCCGGGCCCCGAAATGAGGGGGCCCCAGAACACCACCTTACACGGGGAAGAAATCATGCATATAATTTTACAATTTCGATTTCGCCATCTATTATCTATCAATTATATCAAACACAACGCTACCCTATAATATTATTATTGAGTAGCTGGTATAATTATTGATAGATGGCGTACTATCCGCATAAAAGCTACAGTGACTTTATACAAGACTGTGGCGACAATAGGAACCTTGATAGGGCCCACCCGCCATGTTTTGTCAAAACAAAATTGCATAAAACTCCATAGGATTAAATGATAAAAACAAATTGCTTTTGTCAAAACATGGCGGATGAACTACATAATTCTGAGAACTAATCAAAAATGGGACAACCCACTGTCGCCGCTGTCTTGTATAAAGTCACTGTAATAAATGCACCTGCAAGGTAAAGTTTTGTTTGAGTGACGTTTGAATTTATTTCAGGGACCTAGGGGCCCCTTTTGTGAAAATAGCCCCGGGCCCCAAAAGACCTTAATCCGACCCTGGTTGCTTCACTGGGAACGTACCAATGTGAGGTGCAATGATCAAAATTGTTATGTTAAGCTAAGGTGGGCAACTGGGCTGTGGGCCTATTATTTCTCATCATTTCTGTTGTTGACCTATGCTAGTTACCACCTGCGAGTTTAATTTAATGATTTTCAGTTCTTGTCAATCATTTTTCTTTTCCATTTCCAGATTTTTGCATCTGATTTTTTATCTATATTTTGTTGTTTTAATTTCGATTTCTATTATTTTTCTGCCTCAATGCTGAGGGTGTTAAAACCTGGAAGCTGAATTTTTTGTCACACACGATTTCAAATAACATCTTGATTCGGAAATTGACCTACTGTCGGATGAAGTTTACCTCCAAAAATGGCTGGCAATGCAAAATTCTGGTCCAGAGATTCAGGTCGCAGTATTTTCAGCAAAACATGCTAGCCATTCAAGCATAGACGTCAGCATCAATTTTTCCGAGAACGATCCCAAGCGCTGTTACCCCTTTTATTATAGTTATTTATGTATCAAGGGAATTATGAGGGTGTTAATACCCCATATTCAAGGCAAAAGCGGGAGTTATGGAAATCCTTAACTCCCTTGGGAGTTATAATATCCTTAACTCCCGCGCGGGAGTTATGAAATCCTAAACTCCCGCGCGAGAGTTAAGACCCTGTTCATGATTATCGTAACCAGGGTATTATATCGTTATAATAGTTCAGTAGGATATAAATGAATTAACAAGAGGCCCATAATATGCTCGGTTTGCTCAGCGAAAAATTATTAGGTATGGGTTGATAGTTTAATCAGTACAGAATGGCGAGGGCGCCACTGAATTGAAAAAAAATTAATAAGAAAACTGCTTAAAATATGGAAGGGTGAAAATCAATGAAGTAGTAAAAATAGCCCTTTGCCTATCCACTCAATACATATATTTGCGGCCAACATTAGAGTGAGAGAACAGGAGAGTTCCATGAGATTTTCTTGCCCTTACTAGCGCTATCTCATTCTGGAATCAATTGAAACCTTCCTTCTACTTCATTAGTTAAAATTCAGAAACACACCTAGAAAATACTCAGCAAATGATAATAGGTAATTCTGGAAAAGAAATAAATAATGCACACAACTCAAATCTTGACGTATAGGTAAATCAATAAAACAATTAGGTAAAATTTCAAATAAAAATAGTATATATTTTCACAGTTAGTAAAAATTCAGCATTGAATTATTTCAAAATATAAAATCAATAATTGTTACCTTAGATCAAATCAAATAAAAGGGGTTAACTTTTAATCAGATTCGTCAAGCTCAAAAAAAATATTATTAGTATAAAAACAATGCACCTCAATATACTTGCCTTATAAGTTCATTAACAGTCGCTGGCCATATCATCAATTTGTAAGGAAAATATAAAAATTTAAGTTTCCAGAAAACTAATTAAAAAAATTGAATGATTGAAAAATTCTATTAATAAATATGGTCAGCTTCTGCAAAAAAATAAATTCAAAAAAATCAATTTGTACCTGTAAAAAAATTAAAAGTTGGGTTATATAACGGTTAAATAGTCTGGAGACATAAGGGAAATCCACCAATATATAAGTTATAGGAACTCGGGTTAAAAATTGATCAATTTTCGACGGTAGGCTATTACTCAACAATTTTAAATCTAGAACATGTTGTCCAACCTTGACCTTTGTTCAGATTACTTATTGATTATTATTGATAAAAATGATAAAATATAAAGCGATAATAAAAGTAATGCAAAGACAAATCCATAATAAATTCGATAAATCGAAAGCTAATTTTTCACCATCGTGTCAAGAATATGAGATTTTAAATGTGTATCTATGAAAATCATATAAAAAAATTATCTTAATTTTGTTAGTTGACTATAAAAATGATTTTATAAAAGAAAAGTTATTAGTGAAGCTTAATACAAGCCTCCATTCCAACATAAGGTAGAGCACGGAAGCCATCCATCCTCGGTCACTTGACGAAAGGAACCGCACATGGAACTTGCGGATTCCAGCCTAGAATCCAGGTAGATAAGGGACTAGAATTGTAGTCAATTATGAGGCACACGTATCGACTTATGAGGGTCTTGATTCTTGTAGGGTAGGAATCGTTTCAAAAGCTCTATGCCACACTCCACGGAAGTGGGGTTACTATTGAAAATGTGGCCTATTTGGAATGGACTTGTTGAGAAAAACGGCTCTCCGAAAGACCTACGAGGGGCGCTGAAATTCAAACCTAAATTAAACGGTATCTAATCACGAGACTTTAATTAATTTTTTTCGGTAATCAATGGATTATTGCTCTACGCAACTTCCGTTACGATAATGCCTGAAGGCCGATAAGGTACTTTATTTTTCTACGGCTCGGTTGTTTCGAGAAAATGGCCGATCAACTTTGCAGCTCCACAACACAATTTGAAAAGGAAGAGAATTGAATTGGACAAGATGAGCATACAACGCTTCCTCTCAACGGAAAACGGTGGTAGTAACCCATACGTCAAATTTAAATGAAAATTGTGCCCTTCAATTCAATAATTGCTAACAATATGGGTAGGAGGAATCCTCTATTTTAACCGTTAGTCACCAGACTGTCAACACTAAACAGGGTTATAAAAAAATTAAATTTTTAAAACAAGGAACAAGTAACTTTACACGTTATTATTTAGTAACAGTTACAGAATCACGTTCTAGACAAAGAAAGTTATTCTGATTGAGGTTGAAGTTGTTGAAGAATTTCCTGCGGACACTATCAGTGGCCTATTAATTAAAAATAAAATAAGAAAAATCAAGATCCTTGAAAATACATTTTCAAAATCAAAGAAATTCTTGACAGTGTGTGAATCAAAGATTTTTGAAATTTTCTCTGGAAAACACAAGTGTTTTTACTAAAGCTTCAACATACTGTTAATTTACTCATACTGTCAACTAATGGTCTATAAATAAAAACCATCCTGTATATCAAAAATAATTAAAACTAACTAGAACACGATTTATCGACAGTCAGCGGTTTAAGCAGGTCAACGCGTAAATTATGTTTACACGCCATGAATATAAAAACCCGATACAACCATGGTATCGGCATCCATTCGGGTCTTTCTCTTCTCAGGGTCTCCTTACCCCAGGAAGCATTAACCCCTTCGGATCACTCTCTCCTCAGGGTCACCTTACCCAAGGGAGCAGTAGCTACATTCCTCTTCAGGGTAACCTTACCCCAGAGAGTCTTACCCTCCAGCAGGGTAGCGTTGCCTATACGTGCAGAACCCGTATTCCTACATAGAGCCCCAGCACAAGAGTCATGTGGTACACCTACGTAGTGCCTCTTTGGTAATGTACCTATTGGACGACAATATACACTATTCCCGTTGTAGTTGTGTGTTTTCCTGAAGAGCAAACCCTAACCTCAGGTCTAACCCTCACGAGCCGAAAGGGCCTTGTGTGACATATGGTGGAGGTGCCGTTCGAAGAACCTGCGATGTTGAATCTCCCTATTTAGCATCGAAGTACCTAGGCGAGAGCTCAGTTAAGTGAAGCTAGTCCCTTCGCAAGGATAACTAAATTGGAGTACCTACCGTCGCCATTACATCAGGACTGATAATCAAAGGTATTCTTGGGTGTACACGGACGTGACATTCGCCAAGGTGTCAGGCACTTATCTTACGAAAAGTGGACGCCAAGAAAAGAAAACGCTGCGTGGGACATAGAAGCAAGTTAAATGAGCAAGAAATATAGACTACGATCCACTAAAGAAGATAGCCCCTTTACACCACCTCTCAGTAGCACAGAGATTGCGGACGACACAGTCTTCAAACCTAGGATCTCCCTACAAAGATCACCACCAACGCCGAACGCAGAAGGCTACCACATACTCTTAGTAGAAAAAAACCCTAAAAATAATTTTCATTTACAGCTCGACCACGAGGACCAGGAGGAAGACCCAGAATCACCAAACCTAACGAACAAGCAGCTAGGAGCCAACAGAAGGGGTACTGAGATACCAAATTCTTTTCATATATAATGTATATATTGTTTTAACTAGTACTTTTATAGAATAAGTAAGATTATTGTAAAGGTATGGTCACATGATTCTTAGCGTTGGGGGTCAACGCCTTCACAGGAGGGGCGTATGTCAACTAATGGTCTATAAATAAAAACCATCCTGTATATCAAAAATAATTAAAACTAACTAGAACACGATTTATCGACAGTCAGCGGTTTAAGCAGGTCAACGCGTAAATTATGTTTACACGCCATGAATATAAAAACCCGATACAACCATGGTATCGGCATCCATTCGGGTCTTTTTCTTCTCAGGGTCTCCTTACCCCAGGAAGCATTAACCCCTTCGGATCACTCTCTCCTCAGGGTCACCTTACCCAAGGGAGCAGTAGCTACATTCCTCTTCAGGGTCACCTTACCCCAGAGAGTCTTACCCTCCAGCAGGGTAGCGTTGCCTATACGTGCAGAACCCGTATTCCTACATAGAGCCCCAGCACAAGAGTCATGTGGTACACCTACGTAGTGCCTCTTTGGTAATGTACCTATTGGACGACAATATACACTATTCCCGTTGTAGTTGTGTGTTTTCCTGAAGAGCAAACCCTAACCTCAGGTCTAACCCTCACGAGCCGAAAGGGCCTTGTGTGACAATACTATACGTTTGTATTACTCTGACACTGTCAGATTTATGTAATGCGAGTGGTTTTGCTATTATACGACAATGGTGAAACCCGAATTCTCAGTCATTGGGCACTTCCACCAATTGCAGACCGGTTTCGAGCTTGTTATGCTCTCATTAGTGCAATATAGGCGAAAGCACACAACCTAGATAAACAGGTTTGCAGGAGATTCAAAGGGTAAGAAAAATATTACATAAATCTGACAGTGTCAGAGTAATACAAACCCATAGTATGACTTATTAACAGTATGTTGAAGCTCTGGTAAAATCACTGGTGTTTTCCAGAGAAAATTTAAAAAAAAATTAAATTATCTTATAGTAAACTGAGAATTCTTTTTGGTTCCTTGGGACTGAAATCGGAATCGAGACGGCGGCGGTGCGAATATGTATACAATTATACCAATACGAATAATGAAGTCCAAGAACGCTAAAAATTCGTCTTTCTTTTGAAATCACCATAAAGCAGAATTATCATTTGATATCAAGTTTCATTCCGCCTGCATAAAATATTCTCAAATATGTACAGTTATATTTTATGCAAATATAATTTATTCAAGTCGAGCTTAAGTATGTTCTAATAGAGAAAAACGTATACCTAACGTTGTTGTGTATTTTTTCCAGCTTTATGAGCAATTAGAGAAATAATTAATCAGAGTGTGGCGAGGTATTTTCTTACGATAAAGGCTATATTTTCAACTCACCTTTGTAGTCACATTTGAGCAATTTTTTTTTGATAAAGTAGCATTTTTGTTCGCTGAACCAAAGCCAGCTAGCACTTATACCTACCTTTTTTTTTCCAGTTGTTATGCACAAAGATAAGGACGATGGAGGTGGATTGCATAGGCCACGTGATCTCACTGCTTTTGATCATACACCAATGGACGGTGAAATGTTTTTGCAGGTAAACCTAAAAATTCAAATTGATTCACAAATTTTACAATAACTACTATACAAATTCATATTATTTCCCATTCTTACCGTACTAAAATCACTCTTTTTATAGGCACTTAATGGCTTTCTTATGATCCTCACATGCGAAGGAGAAGTATTCTTTGCGACGCATAGTATAGAGGGTTATTTGGGGTTTCATCAGGTAAATAAAAATAACAAAATGAAAAATGAAACAAAAAAATTGAACCATTTTAATTTTAGTCCGATATAGTCCACCAGTCGGTTTACGAGTTGGTCCATTCCGAAGACAGAGAAGAACTACAGAGGCAACTAATGTGGAACTCTTTTTTACCTCCCGAATCAGCCAATATGGGCCTCCAAGATGTCCTAAATCCTGAAAACAGTCACCTTTTGGAAAGAAGTTTCACGGTGCGCTTCCGATGTCTGTTAGACAATACTTCCGGATTTTTGGTAAGCATTTAAGTAAATTAGGTGCAACAATTTTGCCTCATTAAACAAATTCTCAGAGGTTGGATATACGAGGGCGGGTAAAAGTACTCCACGGTCAAAACCGTAAATCAGAAGAGCCTCCATTAGCACTCTTTGCGATATGTACACCATTCGGACCACCCTCGTTACTGGAAATACCTCAGAAAGAAGTAATGTTTAAAAGCAAACACAAATTGGACTTAGCTTTAGTGTCGATGGATCAAAGAGGCAAATTACTATTAGGATATTCAGATTCGGAATTAGCCAATATGGGTGGATACGATTTGGTGCATTATGATGATCTGGCCTATGTTGCTAGTGCACATCAAGAATGTGAGTGATTTCAATAAAAGTAATAAATATTTTTAAAATTAATATTTTTAGTGTTGAAAACTGGTGCCTCAGGTATGATAGCTTACCGATTCCAAACCAAAGATGGCCAATGGCAATGGCTACAAACTAGTTCTAGATTAGTGTATAAAAATTCGAAACCCGATTTTGTGATAAGTACGCACAGACCTTTAATGTAAGTAATTGATATTAGTATTATTATTGTAATAGAAAAAATACACTTGTTGAATTTTTTTTAGGGAAGAAGAAGGAAGAGATCTTCTTGGCAAACGCACTATGGACTTCAAAGTCAGTTATTTGGATGCAGGTCTTCCCAATACCTATTTTACAGAAAACGATCAACTTTTAACTTCCCCGACGCATTCTTCTGTACCTTCAACGCCCACTAGAGTAAATAGACGGTAAGTAACCCCAAAATTTGGAAAAATATTGTATTAACCAATTTGAACCTAAGGTATAAGACCCAATTAAGGGACTTCCTTTCAACATGTAGAACGAAACGTAAATTATCGCATAGCTCTAGTGGAGGACAAATAACGCCACCTAGTAATGCCGCTGTAACTACGTCTGTAGTACCTTCAATGCCAACAACTGTAAGCTTTAGCCCAAAACCTATAACTAGATACTCACGTTGTTTATTTAAAGGTGGAATACATAGCTGAAGGATGTACAGCAACATACAACATGTATCCAGCACCATACGCTACTGCCACTACAGACCATAGCCTAAGCTACATGACCCATTCAGCTTCAAATTTCAACCATACCCTGTATCCTACTGCGACCGCGCTGGATAATCGATATCTTACAACAACAGAAAATATATTTCATCAATATAGGTAATATTACTATCAGAATAATTTTACAAATATACTAAACATCTCTATTTCAGACCTCTCGGTACATATTATCCAGAATACCATCACGCAACCCCTTCAACTCCTTACAACGGATTTCTGGATATGACTCCAAGGGCTTATGATCCAGCTGGTGGTACTCCAACCCATCACGCCACCTATCGGACGGCTGTAGTAGACGATAAGCTGTACCCGTGCCATCAGCAGGTATGTACGTAGCCTTTTTTTTTTTCTTTTTTTATTATTTGTTTTGTAAAAATGAATATTCAAAGTGTAGCGCAAGAATTCTATTTGTTAAAGGTCGTCGAAACACCCTCGGTTAAGTACCCGGCCTACGATGGTACGCGAAGCTACGTAGTACCAAACAATAAGTGCATCGATGTGACTGCTTGGCCTTACTCTGTCAGTCCGTCGTCTGGAATAATTCAGCCGGTTCAGGTTATGAGCGCGCCTCAGATTGAGCTAGCTGGTAGTCCACATAATAAGGTATTTTTTGCATTCCAGTGTCACATTTTAAAATTTGCACATATTTTTCTTGGATTAAACGCTCGTCTGGAATAGGGATAAGCTGGAGTTGGTTTGGGTCAGCCATTTTTAATGATTCCTAAACAATGTTTTTGTCATGTTCGAACAGAAAAGGTTTTTGGGACAAAGGACATAGGTTCTAGTAGAAAGTACCTATCGGTTGATTTGAAACGTGGAAAATTAAAGATAAAGGGTCCATTTTGAGAAGCATTTTGGGAGTGACTGACTGAACTCGGACTTGATTGGTTGCTGAACGAGGAACAAGGATGCAAATACCGTATATGCAAATACCTATTTCCACTTTCTATTCTTTTTCTCATTCAGTTCTTTTGAGGCCCAACGCCTGTTTTGATTATCGTATTAGTAGCTATAGTTTTCAAGGACTTTATAGTGACCTATAGAAAATGTACTATATTGCCAATTATAGTGTCACACAGGAGTTATTCAAAAACTCTGAGGCAGATACTTACAAAGCTAGAGTTGCCAAATGGTCTTTCTTGCAACATGCTAAGATCAGTGGTCCTACACTCGTCGAATAAAAATATCGTCCGACTACTGAACAGCTTACTACCCTGCAAAGGGTGGAAAAAATAGTAATGTTAGGTAGTAGATATTATCAATACAATAATAAGATCAAGTATTTAGGTGTTGGAGAACACGAAAAAATGAACAACAAGAAAATGAAAGAGAACAGCGGAATATCTCAGGAAAAATGGAGGAATTTTGAAAACCGAACTGAATTATATACTTTCAACCAACCTCTGCAATCCTTAAATACCTCGAGCTGAAACAAACAGGCAAGTATCTAGATTTGGCGAATCGACAGGAGAAAAAAAAACACAAAGAAAACACTACTATACCAAGAGCTGATAGAAGGTCTGTTCGAACACGTCAAAAACCGTCATATGAACAGTTTCGAAACCACTTTGTATACGAATTCCGGATTCTACGCACAAATTTTGGCTTTGTGCAGAATCGTGACGGTAAATTGTACGTGTGTTGGAACAAAGCTCTGAAAGAAAATATCGTGGTCAAAATGTAGGGAAAGTAAAGTGCAGATCGAAGAAAATGGCTCGACCAAATTTTAAAGTACGTAATCAGAGCGAGATATTATTGATAACTTCAAGTCCTGGGTAGTCATAAATCTGAAACAGTGACTCCAAATATAAATTTGTCTGAAAGACGTTGGGTTTTGTAGCATAGGACGTCTTCAAGATCTAAGTCGTAAAGAGACGTCTAAAAGACGTCTTGAATGTCATTTGTGGACATCTTAGGGACGTCTTCAACATGTCTCTGTGCTGTATAAGTATAATATGAGTAGCTGTTGAATGATACGTTTTGATGGTTGATTCTGACTAAATATTTAACACTCACCTGTTACACTCAAACACAAACTGACAGATCCATTATTAGGCAATTCAAACCACGTGATATTCAAGATGGCGTGGCGGCCACACATGGACCAAAAAACACAAAAAAATATCTAATTTCTGCCAGATTTGATAGTTTAGGTACCTAGTCAACAAATAGTTTATTAAATAATCAAAATTAAAGTTGCAAGCAAAATTCCAAGCGAAATAATTTAAAATACGCATAAAAACATATTCAAAACAGACTTGCTTGGCCGCCACGCCATATTGAATTTTCCTTTTTGACAGATTGATTGAATTGCCTAATTAAGGGGAACAAACCGGACACCTGAAACTTTTATCGGTGTAAAATTTCTTTAGTTTCTGATTAATTGTCACTCTCGACGACTCTTGAATGACTGTGATATAACCCCCCTGCAATAAGGCTTGAAATCGCGTCGTAATAAGAAAATCCTGTAGCATTTTTTTCATATTACATGTTCTGCTGGAAAATCGCAAGTAATTGAACGCATACTACTTTGACAAAGCCCGGGATCACCGGTGGCGCAAAAACTGAAAATCCTTGCTACTTTTGAAAAGGCCCAAGACAGCGAATACAGAATTTAGGTACCTACTACCATACTGCAGCTCGCTCAGACTCTCCACCCATACTCTCGAACGAAGAAAGGTAAAAAATTGTGGAGACTGCCGCGGTCTGATGCTCAATGGCTAACAAATCTTCATCTCATCAAGACTTCTCTACACTCATTAGAAAATCTTTCGGCTTAGTTGGAATTCAAATTCTGAATCAAGGAGTCGCGTAATGCCACCCAAACATTCCACTCCTTCGTGTTTTATGGATGAAGCTCTTTGCAGGCTATATTTTTGCTAATCATATCGAGTTCCCTCGAAGAACGTTTGCAAGATCTGGGAAATTGTTTTTCAAACGTCTTGAGGGTTTCGGGTGTGGATTAATACGGCGAAATATGCTTTCGGCAGTCTGAGGAAAATTTCTTGGTTACTGATTCGAAATCCCTTATGCAGGATACAAGAGGCAAAATTAATATTATTATTATCATACTCGTAGTCTACACAAATCCGTCGCATTTTTGTATCGAGAGTCCCGCAGTATCACGCATTTGGGATACCCGACCGCGGCATGTATCGAGCGCACGGTAATATGAAAATCACTCGGATTACCGTACGCTTGATACTCGCATCTACAGACATGCGAGAATGTCATTTTGTTTTTCCCTGGCTCCCCATCGTCAAGCCAATTGGCAATATTAATTTAATTTTGGTTCTGGTCAAATAAGAAACTTGATTGGGCTGAAATCTTGGTGTATATGTCGTAGGTATAAAGCAATTTCAGGCATATAGATAAAGTATATTTTTTCATCTAAAATATTACCACAAGAGAAAATAATTTGTTGGCAATATTGGCAAAATTTTCGACTGCTATGAAAGTTTGTTGCTTGGTAACTTCGCGAATGACATTTTTGACAAAACCTCGAGCCGTTAGGCGAGTGATTTTGTCAAAAATTTCATGAGCGAAATTACCAAAAAGCAACAAACTTGAATAAAACCAAGAGAATAATTTTGCCTACATAATTTTTTTTTGCGTGGTATTCAGCTGGACTATTTCACGAGAAAAACGAGCCAATTTTCATTTGGACTAGAGTATTTCACACTGGCAAGATGTCATAGGACCGGCCGGTTTCCTACTGACAAAACTCCTACCTGGACAAAACCAACATGATGGTTTTTCAGCGACAAAATTTTGTGTGGTTAGAGTAAAAAACTAGTGAGTTTGACAAGTGTCACCTAAAGAAAATAAATTTTCCAAATGAAAATTTGGCTCGAGAAAATAGTCCAGCCGAATACCACTCAAGAAAAAAATTTGTAGGCAAAATTATTCTCTTGGTTTTATTCATCAAGTTTGTTGCTTTTTGGTAATTTCCAAGCAACAAACTTTCATACCAGTCGAAAATTTTACCAACAAATTTTTTTCTCTTGTGGTATTATGTATGAAAATTTATTTTCTTTAGGTGACACTTGTCAAACTCACTAGTTTGTTACTCTTACCACACAAAATTTTGTCATACATAATAACACAAAGGAAAAATTTTGTTTGCAAAATTTTCGACTGGTATGAAAGTTTGTTGCTTGGCAATTTCGCGAATGACATTTTTGTCAAAAATTTCATGAGCGAAATTACCAAAAATCAAGAAACTTGAATAAAACCAAGAGAATAATTTTGCCTACATAATTTTTTCTTGAGTGGTATTCGGCTGGACTATTTCACGAGAAAAACAAGCCAAATTTTCATTTGGAAAATTTATTTTCTTTAGGTGACACTTGTCAAACCCAATAGTTTTTTACCTTAACCACACAAAATTTTATCGCTGAAAAACCATCATGTTGGAAAACACGCATGAGTGAAAAATTATCTGGTCCATTTTAAAGCTCAAGTGGTATTTAGAGGATTATTTCACGTATGAGAATGCAAAAAATATGGAAATAAATATGTATTAAACGATTTGAACATCTTAACCATCAATACAAATAAATGGTTGCTATCAGGAACCGTTTGTTTGTATCAAAAATTAGCATGACAACCATGTATAAAATAACATGGGAGAATTATCGCTGTAATTCTCTCTAGTTAAACAAATGGAAAAGAGAATTTTCGCTGTAATTCTGAAAATCGTCACTTGTCTTATGGGATTTCTAACACATGAGTGGAATAATCGTTGAAAAACCATCATGTTGGTTTTGTCCAGGTTGGAACAGGTAGGAGTTTTGTCAGTATAGGAAACCAGCGGTTCCTATGACATTTTGACAGTGTAAAACACTCTAGTGAAATAGTCCCAAGATAAACTTTAACATTGGCAACTTTGGAACATAAACAATGTCGTTATTGGTTGCAAATATAAAAGGATACCTCACCTGTATAGACAAGGCATTTTGCGGCAAATCAGAGCCAATCCGTATTGTTTAATGTTGTCAATTTTGTCAATGTCATTTGCCTAGTTACTAAAGGTCGAATTTATTGTCGTTCCTTGGAGGTCGTGAGTTTAGAATGGACACTTGCTACTATTTGACCATCGCCATCGCACATAGCAAAAATAGTTGAAAATTAATGAGATTTTGTTATTTGCCTAGTTATTTGATGCTGTCTGTCTCTAACATACTATCCCAAACTAACCCCAAGGCCTTTACGTTTTACTCAGCTCTAGTTTAGATTAATTTTGGTTAGTTTTTTAGTTAGAAGCAGCATCATAAATGACATCTGCCTGAATCGAATCTCTGCATTTGTCATATTTGAGCATAGTTTTTGAAGGGCTTTCTGCTGCCATAAAAATATTTTTTCCATTAAAGCCCCCTAAGCGCCGTTTACTCTTAACAATTTTAGGAGAAAGAGTGAGACAGCGCTATTTACATTGGCGTATCCAGGATTTGGGTTTGGGGGGGCTCTGTTAACAAAAAGTGGTGACCAAAAAAAAAAAAAACGCTGCGCACAATAGGCCATTCTCACTTGCCTCTTATTGGCTAAAGCCGATATAGTCAATATAGTCATGCGCTTGTTGCCACTTAAGAAATGTAGAAATGCCGAAATATTTTAGGATCATCTTACTATTGTTTGCCCAGCGGATCTGAGTCTACGGCAGGAATTCGGATGTAAATGCGCCATATTGCCACGTTTAATTATAAAAAAGCGAAAATACTAGACATGAAAAATAGTTCATTTGAAAATCCATTTTTTAATAACAAAATATTGATAACAATAATAAAACGCTAAATATTTTAACGTGGTTGTTAGATCTATTCTTATTTCTTCTGATTTCTTCAATTTGATCTATTGTAAAAAATAAACATTTTCTGAATATACCATCCGCTTTTGACAATTTGACAAGCATCCGGCCTGGATGAACCTGATTGGTGGAATCTTGGCAGGATCGCGGTTGCCATGGGAACCATACGGTTGTCAATGAGCCAACGTCACCTTATGTCTCGCTATTGGCCAGGCCTGACGTCATTTTATCCTCCCATCTTGGAATATCAATTTATATTGAAATATCCAGTGGCGGAGGTTTGGTCATTGTCAATTTTCGTGTACGAGTTGCAATACGATAACACTTCCAAAAAGTTCCGCACGCAGCTGGGTATTTTATGAATGAAATTAGCCATTTTTTTTTACAACTGGATTCCCCTCACCGTTGCCCGTAGACACAGATTCGCTGGGCAGACATTAAGTAGCAAGGGTTCACCGATTATACCTTTCCTTCCTTTTTAATGAAGTAGTAAAGGACAAAAATAGGTCATAGGTTGTGACTAGTTCTATGTCAGCCATGTTTGGGAATGGTTTACTAATGAGAAATTCGGCATCCTCACATGATTGGGAATGTGACGTCCGTCTCCTATCCCGCGTTTTGACAGCAGTTAAAAAAATTGATTTTCAAATCATTCTATTTTCAAAAATAAGCGTTTTTTTTTTGGAAAAAAAGGTATAGGTACTGATGTTATCAGAAGGTCCTTTATGTAGTATGTAGGTATTCCGTTTTCGTTAATAAAAATAGCAAACAACTTGTGAAATCTACTCATGAAGAGAAGATTAAGTTTTTTGTATTGGATATTTTGTGTTTTTTATTGGCGAAAAAATATTTATTGGCGACAGAGAGCCCTTCAAAAACCATTCTCAAATATAAGGTTTTAATAATTTTGTTGCATAAATAGCCATAGGCGTATCCAGGGGGGGGGCTGCCGGGCTGCAGCCCCCCCAAAGGTAGTCTAGACTTTTTTTAGCGTATTTTATGTGACATATACATAATGACATATATAATGACATATAAAAATAAAATTTAACAAAAAGCGTTCAAGCTTTGCGACAAAAAAAGCCTATTCTTTGTACCAGTGCTAAATTTCGGGGTGGGGGCGGGGGGGTTTAACCCCCCAAAACCCCCCCCCCTCTTGGTTGCGCCACTGGTACCAACATAATTTTGATTTCTACAACTACATCCCCACTCAATCAAAATTTTCTTGGCATTAATAATAAAATAATGAAAAAAAATAAGATACACAACTCATAAATACCTGAACCTCGAAGTATTTTTTTTATAGAATATTAACACACAACAAATACTCAATTAAGCATAAAGCTTCTCAATTTTTCGAATGTTAATCTATTCAAGGTGTTTTGAATAGAACAACCTTTTTCTTAAAAATTGTTAATTCAAAGCTAGGGTGGATCTTACCTTCCTTGGTTTCAATCCAGCAGAGGACTCCATATTTGGCTGAGTTCAATTGAATCAATGGCTTGTAGAGAAATAAATTATAATTTTGCTTTCACGTTGAACTTCAAAAAAAACAACTTATTATTCAATTTATTCTTGACAAATATCAAAGGAAATGATCCTAACTTCTTAACTTTATAATAGTTCTAAACTTCTATTACAAAATGTATACATATTCACCTTTCTCACATGCTGCACTATGCAACCAATTTCTTTACTTCAAAATTTGCAACGGGGATTTTTGGGTTGTAGGTGTTACTGGAAAACTCTCACAAAACAGTCCTCCTCTTAATCACGGACTAATACTTCATGGGATAGGGCAAATGAGAACTTCTTTAGGTTTTGTGCACTTTGCGCAACTTTCTTTCTTGAGTGGGAGAAATAGAAACTAACAAACGAAAAACCGACCAAAAAAACACCGGCAAGGCCCTTCACGCCATGCTCGATTTCTGATCTGAAGCAGAACGTTCTGATACTAGCGCGAACGCCATCTAGTATCAAGACAAAAAATTATGCAATGAAATCTTTCTTTGCGGAGTGTTCCGCAACATACTCCCGCACTTTGAAGTTACCAACTTCAACAACAACCAAGAACAACATATCAACATTCAATAACATCAGAGTCATATCAGCATGATGTCAAAAAAAAACTAATTTCTTACTAACTGCGAAAATATAAAAAATAAAAAATAAAAAAATATATTTAGACAGGGTCACATTCAAATTTCATTTCAGGGGGTTCCTCTTGGGGAAGGACAAACCTTTGCAATGCTACGAGTATATATCCCATCTTGGGTTTTCAGTTTTACAACTCGCACTTTATTGTCCTTACCAGGGACAATTTCTAGCACTCTGGCTAGTGGCCATTTTAAAGGAGGGGTGTCATCATCTTTCAAAAGAACTATTGAGCCTGGTTTCAAATTTTCAGACTCTTTAAACCACTTTGGTCGATGTTGGAGTCGATTAAGATAATCAACTCTCCACCTTTTCCAGAAAACTTGCTGAATCTGGGAAATCCGATGCCAGTAAGCGAGCCTATTTTCAGGAGCGCTTTCTAAATTTCTTTCAGGATGAGCGGTCAAACTTGTTCCAATCAAAAAAAGACCGGGAGTGAGAGTCTGGAAATCATTGGGGTCATTAGAGAGAGGGCAGAGGGGCCGTGAATTTAAAATGGCTTCGATTGATACTAAGATGGTGTAGAATTGCTCAAAGGTGAGGCGAGCTTCTCCAACTAAACGATGAAGATGGTATTTGGTGCTTTTCACAGCAACCTCCCAAATACCACCCCAATGGGGACTTCGTGGTGGAATGAACTTAAATTTTATCTCATTGTGGGCGGAAAAAGCTTTAATAGAATCTGAAATATTCTTAGTTTTGAAAAAATCATATAGCTCCCTTAGCTGTTTTTTTGCACCAACAAAATTGGTAGCGTTGTCACTAAAAATCAATTCAGGATTTCCTCTACGAGCGATGAATCTTTTAAGGGTCATAATAAAGGCTTCTGTTGATAAGCTGGTTACCAACTCTAAATGCACAGCCTTTGAGATCAAGCACACAAACACTGCTATATAGGCCTTGATAATCGGGGCTTTACGTAAGTTTGAAGATTTTAGAAGAAAGGGGCCTCCATAGTCTACACCAACCCTATTGAAACACCTTGTTTCCTGGACTCTTTCCTTGGGCAAATCTCCCATTACCTGGGTTGTGGGTTGAGCTCTGAACTTAAAACAAATATGACAATTCCTAATAATCCTTTTGGTTTCCTTTAAACCATTTAAAGGCCAAAACTTCAATTTAAAATTAGACAAAACAGTTTGAGCTCCTGAATATCCTAACCGTAAGTGTTCTAGTTTTAACATCAAAGACACAATATAATTTCTAGAGGGCAAAAGAATAGGGTGTTTCTGATCAAAGGATATGTTGGCATTCTCAAGTCTACCACCTACTCGTACAATACCATCCATATCAAGAAAGGGTTTGAGCTGGGCCAACTGTTTATTGCAGAGAACTTTACCTTTACTGAGGTCTTGAATTTCCTTTGAGAAGTGGAGCGATTGAAGAACTTTAACTATTAAATGTTTTGCTTTCCTTAGTTCATTGACTTCAAGAGGAACAACAATTTTACCATCTTTATTTCTAACGTTGTGAACAAATCTTAATATAAACGAGACGTGACGTTGTAATTCTGAAAATCGTGAAAATTTGAGAAATAATTTTGACCAGAAATCGTTTTGGAACAACGCATGCAAGGTGACAGTAGGTTTCTTCCTTTGTTCAGGAAGTTCATCGATTTTTGAAACATTTCCAAACGATTTCTCTACGAGTCTTAACTTCATATCAAGCAAGAAAGGAGGGCCTATCCACCATAGGTCTAACTTGATAACATATTTTATTGGGACACCACGAGAGGGCAAATCAGCTGGGTTGTCAGCAGACTTGACATATCTCCAAACACATTCCTTTGTGAGATCTTGTATTTGTGCTACACGATCAGCAACAAACACATTCCAACGAGAAGCATGAGAATTCACCCAGCACAGGGCTACTTGTGAGTCAGACCAAAGGTTTACAGAATCAACCTTAAAACGACCATCAAAAACTAATAACAGTTTTTTAACCAATTGAGAGAGCAACAGCATGGCACTCAACTCCAAGCGTGGAAGAGAGACAGTTTTAAGAAGAGCAATTCTAGATTTTGAAGAGAGAAGGGTGCAAGATACATTACTATCTATGTATATTACTCTAATATAAGCATAGGCTTGCATGCTTGCATCTGCAAATCCATGAAGTTCAATTTTTTCAAATTTCTTTTTCAAAAATAAATATCTGGGAATTTTCAGATTTTTGAGCAGAGGTAAATTTTCAATGAAGCGAGTCCAATTTTGTACAATTGACATGTCAGTAATGGGACTATCCCAATCTAATTTCAACATCCAGAGTTTTTGAATAATCAATTTCCCAGAAACAATAACCAATGATAGAAATCCAAGAGGGTCATAACACTGAGCCAAAGTAGATAATATTTTTCTTTTTGTAATCGGCGGTGTGAAGGAACTTTCAGGGATTGAGACACAGAAAAAATCAGCGAAGGGATTCCATTTCAATCCTAAAACTTTACTTGGAAAATCATCAAAATTAAGATTGCGTTCAAAATTTGAAGACCATTTGTGTAACTGAAACCCATGAGTATTTAAGAGAGTATTTAGTTGAGTATATAGAGTTTCCAAATCTGAGTAATTATCAACTCCTCCAAGACAATCATCTACGTAGGTCATTTTCAAGAGAGCTTCAGAAGCTAAAGGATATTCAATGACATTATTTTGAGCTATTTCATGCAAAACTCTTGTTGCAAGGAAAGGAGCACAATTAGTGCCGTAAGTAACAGTTGAGAGTACAAAACATTTCAAAGTTTCCTGAGGGCTATTTCTCCATAAAATATTCAAGAGGTATCTTTGTTCTGGATTTATCAGAATTTGTCTATACATTTTTTGTATATCAGAAGTGAGCACATATTTGAAAGAGCGAAAACGACAAAGTATGTCATAGAGGTCAGGTTGAACCTGATAGCCTTTGAGAGTGACATCCTTTAAAGAATATCCTGAAGAGCTTTTACATGAGGCATCAAATACTACACGCAGTTTTGTAGTGATGCTATCCTCCCTTATAACTGCATGATGGGGCAAAAAATACTTAGGTTCTGAGAAGCAGTTTGACAAAATAAGAGGCACAAACCTTCCATGCGCGAGACCTTCATACTCATCAATAAATTTTTTATAATCAGAAAAATAACCTTTGTCCTTAGCAAATCTTTTTTTAAGATTATAAAACCTTTTTCTTGCTATGGAAAAAGAATCACCAAGCTTTAAATTTTGTTTAGGAGATTTTAAGGGTAAGTTTTCCAATATCTTCGTGCTTTTCATGAATAGATTTTCTGCCCGTTCATCTTCAGAAGAACGCGGAACATTTGAGGAAATGTCCTCGAGTGCCCAAAATCTAGAGACCATCTTTTCAAGAGGGATTTCGTCGAGAGTTTCATTTTCTGTTTGAGTTAAAAGAGAGACACTTAAATGCGACATGCGCATATTATTTCGAGACATATTAAAAGAGAAAGGACCACCAACTACCCATCCAAGGTAAGTATTGAGTAGCATAGGGACGTTTTTTCCTAACCGAACTATACCATCAGCTAATAATTCATAATACACATCAGCACCCAACAACAAATCTACATCTGAAGGGGTAGAAAAAGAGACATCTGCAAGAGACAAATTTGAGGGTATATTCCAAGAGTTCGTATCTATTTCGATTTGGGGTAACTTACAAGTTATTGCTGTTAATATTGCACACAGTGTTGCCAAAGCTACCCCGTTCGGGGTAGATCTACCCCTTTCGAAAACAATCTCGCCCTTCCGCTCCCCTCAACTTAATCTACCCCGCTCTAAATACAATCTATGCTATAACCTAAAAGAATGTTTCTGCTTATCGCTAATTAAAAATACTTGAAAAATCCAAATTATGAGAAGCAATGCACATATATATTTATTTCAATTGTACCATAGACTCTACCTCTATGCATGCCAGGATTAAGGGGGGGGGGCTAACGGGGCTGCAGCCCCGGGCCCCACAGTCCAGTAGGGCCCCGGAGGGGCCCTACTTTTGAAATTGAGGCTTCTGCTGGTCAAGGGCCCGTGGACAAACAATAAATATTAGATGCACTAGTCTTTCACGTCATGTTTCGCAAAATTTATTAAATTAAAAATAAATATAGAACAACAATGCAGAAGGAACGCCCGTCTTCATTAACATTGATGTGCATAGAAAGTTAGGTAATTTTAAGTCAGAGCTGGGCAAAGCACTCGAAAAAAGTGCTTGGAGCACCAAGCACCAAGCCCTTAGAAAACGGAATAGCCAGCATCAAGCACCAAGCACTTTGGAAATTCTTAGTGCTTGCAATTACCAATTACCAAGGAAAGTAATTGCACAATTCAATAACCAAGCACCAATTACTCAAAAAGTGCTTGAAATCATTGATGATTACTTGCAGGTGCTTGCAAGCACTTTTTTCTCAAATAAATTACCAATTACCAAGCACTACTTTGCCAATTGCTTCCAATTTATTTTTAAAATAAAGATATTGCTGAATTGGGGTCTGGGGAGCAATTTGAAACGTAATAAGTTTTAACGTTTTTGGTTGATTTTGATATGATGATAGTTATGATAAAATGATCAAACCATTATTACTAGTCTTCGTCTCTTCACTCTACATATACACTACACTTCACTGTATCATCGAATATTAACATTATTATAACTAAAGATAAAGTCTTCAATAAACTGTGGTAGTATAGTAGTGTATAGTGTTAGTGAATAGTGTTGCATATTGTATATTGCCTTTGCCAGCGAGGTGTGAGAATAACTCAACTATAAAGCTGGTTTCCCACGGCCCGTGATATCGCAAGCTGGACCGCGGTTATACGTTAAATGGCTTGAAATGCGAAAATCAATTACCAATTACCAAGTACTTTTCATAGAGGGCTTCGATTACCAATTACCGAGCACTGTATTTTAAAAGTGCTTGCAAGCACTGTGCTCGAAGCACTATTGTGCTTGAAGCACTTTTTTAAGCACTTTCAAGGCAATTACTGCCCAGCTCTGATTTAAGTTACTACCTACAAAAAATAGTTATTTATGCAACAAGTGTGTGAAGTGAATTTTGACGCACGAGCAAAAGGCGAGTGCGACAATCACATCAGTGAAAAAAAGTGCTTTGCGCACGTATTGCACACAAACATTTTTCTACTACCAATCAAATATGTGTGAAAAAATAAATTTAGACAAATTCTTTACGCGTGCGTGAAGTAATTTACCAGAAAAATAGTAGTTTGACAGGTCGACATCTGTCATTGACATTACTTTACGCACTAGTGTGTGAAGTGAACTATTTTACGCACTAGTGCGTGAAGATAAATTTTACGTCTTCTGAATAGTGCGTAAAGTGAGTACTTTACCTATCAAATAGCACTGAAAGGTGGATAAATTTTACCTTTACCTTTGGACATCGGATTGTGAATAGATAATTATAGGTATAGCAGTGTCAGAATGTTATATCAGGAATATAGTGTTTTTCTATATACAGGGTGTCCCACGCGGTTTTTCCAGGACCCGGATCACGAACACACGATTCGATCGTATCGTCCATATAAATTACATGGACGATACTATCGAATTGTGGGTTCGTGATCCGGGGGCTGATCTGAAGCAGAACGTTCTGATACTAGCGCGAATGCCATCTAGTATCAAGACAAAAAATTATGCAATGAAATCTTTCTTTGCGGAGTGTTCCTCAACACAAGGGTTTGGTAAGTGTATCTGCAATTTGTTCATTGCTAGGAATATATCTCAACTATAATTCCTTTGACATTTTCTTTTGTAAAATGATAATTTATTGTCCAATTGATCCTTTTCAATTGTTCATGAGAACTGCAAACTGCAAGAACAAATTGTAGACTGGATTGTCTTCATAAATGATAACTTTCCATACTCTTTAACTAACTCTTACTCTATAACAACAAATTTCTTATCCAGTTGCTAATACCTACTACAACTTAAGGCTATGAATTCTGCCTCAGTGGTTGAAATGGCGACGGTATTTTGTTCCTTTAAGTTCCATGACACAATATTGCCAAATACATATAGACAAAAACGACTTGTAGACTTTCGATCAGTAATATCACCATCCCAATCTGCATCGGCAAATCCTGATATAATATCAGTATTTTTCTTGGAAAACACCAATTTAAGTTCAAGTGAACCCATAATATGTCTCAATACTCTTAATAATTTTTTACTTGCACAGTTTTGATACCTTTGAAAGTAAACATATGCTTGAACATAGATTGTCTATTGTAGATTTCGGGGGAGTTGTTTCGGCTTTTCAGCCGCTCAGCACTGCTACCTTTGCAGATATTTTGTGCGTGACTCTACTTCTTAATTTGTCTCCAG
The DNA here is from genome assembly GCA_917834065.1 of Ceutorhynchus assimilis. Classification (NCBI taxonomy): domain Eukaryota; kingdom Metazoa; phylum Arthropoda; class Insecta; order Coleoptera; family Curculionidae; genus Ceutorhynchus; species Ceutorhynchus assimilis. The sequence goes on along the minus strand of OU892284.1, from coordinate 8,538,618 downwards.
GAAGCGTAGACTTCTGCCGAAGGAAGCTATTTTCCTGGGTGTCAGTTGGCCCACTTCTTCTGGTGACAGTGTTGCCCCCTCGAGGAATTTGAGCCTCTTGCAGAATTGGGCTGGACATTCGCAGAGCAGGTGCTCTGCGGTTTCTATTGCGTCTGAGCAGAATCTGCAGAGATCGTCTTCCGCTCTGCCCATTAACCTTAAATGGTATTTTACTGTGCAGTGTCCTGTGAGCAGTCCCACCACCAATCTGATGTCTGGTCTGCTCATGTTTAGGAGCTGTTCAGCTCTTTTTGCTGAAAGGGTAATAAACCATGCTTGAACATAAGTCAGGGGCCTTATTCTGTAAAAAATGAACCGTTCGTTTCGGTAGAATTTCTTCGATTTCGACGTCATTTTCGGTTTGGTAGCGCGGAAGCTATTCCGTAGCATCAAACTGATCGGTAACTCAATCGAAGTCTCGATTCGCTGACCGATATGTCTTATGTGAATTGCCGAATTCGCTTCAAACTTTCACATGCGTACCTTAAAAATGTACTTATATCATAAATAACTATTTTGAGGTAATATAATTTTACCATTTATCCATGTCTTGCTCTACAGATAAACCTACCTAGAAAATAACTTAACCAGCCTAAATCTTTCATCTTAAAGGATATGTTTAAATTCAATTTTAACTTGTCAACTTCCTTTACATAAGACCCAGAAATCAAAATGTCATCTACAAAAATGATTACATAAAAATTAGGTACGCCTCTTATCACTTTTATGTATAGACAATTGTTTTTACATTTATTTTTATAAAAACCTTCATTTAACATGAAGTTGTCAAATTTTCTTTACCAATAATAGAGAGGTCATTTTTTCAGACCTAAATGGTTTTATTCATTTTGCAAAGTTTACCATTCACTTCACAGTTTACACATTTTCTTTCATCCAATTCACCATGCAGAAATGAATTGCAAACATCCATTTGACAAACGGTCCACCCCTTCTGAACACACACAGCCAAAAACGTTCTTATTATAGTCGATCGACGATCTGACTACAGGGCTATAAACATCTTCCAGAACATATTGCTTAAAACCCCTTGCTACTAACCTTCATTTAAATTTACTTATGTTACCCTACAACATCTTTTGCTTCTTGCTACCTAGTTGCATATACTTACTCACCATTGCTTCGTCATATGTTGTGGGCTCATCAACATATCCAAACTGAAAAAAAACTCATGTCATATTCTGTATAATGTTGTGACATTTTCGGTGCTCTAGAAGGGCTTAATCTCTCATCTCTTTTTCTCTCAGTTGTTTCATTAATTGTTTACCCCAATAGTAGTTCTTCAGTTTTCATATTATTTATATCAAGTTCCACCATGTTTTCAATAAACTCTTCGTTATTTCTTCCGCCATCTCTAGGTTTGAATAAACAAACTTTTCTTCTAAAGATTCCTCTTTTGCAGTGAATGTTATCTCTCTTTCAACCTTGTTTTCTTTTTCATAATAAACTCTGTATTCCTTAACATTATCAGAATAGCCAACAAATAACACCCCCTTTTTACTTTTCATGTCGAGCTTCTTTCTTTTTTCACTACCCCATATATTTTTTTCCCAAATATACCTGTTCTACCATGTCAATATTGGAAGATCTCTGAAATAACAGCTCAAAAGGTGTCTTACCTTCAACAGGGCTAGTTCCAGTGCGATTTAGTAAGAAGACAGCAGTATTTGCTGCCTCCGCCCAGAATGTTTTGGATAACTTGCTCTCAGCAAGCATCGCACTCAAGGCTTTCATTATTATTCAAAACTCTCCCTCAGACCTATCATTTTGCTGGGGAGCGTATGGTACAGTTAATTAATGCTTTATACCATTACTCTTAGATAACTTATATCTATGAAAGAGTTTACCATTATCACTCCTCATCACCTGGCCTTTTTTTTTGTTTGATTTTGAAAATATATTAAAAATTCCCTCAACATCACTCTTATTTTTGATGAAGTAAACGAATTATACCTCTAGGTTCTTTTGCCCTGCTTTGATAAACACTGAATGGTTCCCTACATTGTTTGGCTTGTACACAAGAGTTACAAGACAGTTCAGTTTATTTAAAATTCTGACGACATAAAGCTTTGTGCCACCATTCAAGATCGTGGTTGTTTTTTAAAAATTAACATGTGTCCCCCTCCGATTTATTAGATTTTAAACATTGGCTTGGCATGTGTGCTTAGAAAAACTGGACCGTTAGAACATCATTTTAAATAATTTTTTGCAACGAATTGCCACAGCTACAGTGATGTTCTCTTTGCTAATGAACTGTACCTTTTCAGCATCAGCAAACAATGACAGACCCTTGTCTAATAGTAGATTATACCACGAGTCAATAATGATAGCTATTATTCCCGAGGAATATTTACGAACTGAGCCGCGTTAGCGGCGAGGGAGTTTTTCAGACTTTAAACTTTGTAGAAGTTCTCCGAAATTTAAGGTGCCATCGTGACCACTAGAAATCAGAAAATATTTATAGTGGAGACATTTCTGAGGAAAATAATAGACCAGATCATTTTTATATGTTTTCTTAAGTTTCCTTTGTTCTTATTTCTTCGTCAGATAATTGGCCTGTTCGGGTTTGAAAAACGGACGGTTCTAAACAATCGCACAGTTAATTATTGAAGTTTGTGATAGCCGAGCCTTTGTCATTTTGTTGATTGATAAACTGCGCGATTGTGAGATGATGTGGGATGCTTCGACCAAAGGGAGATGGACTCCGCCTGATACCGCAGGTTGATGCCTGGCTAAACCGACACTACGTGGAAGTCAATAACTACTTGACACAGATGCTTTTAGGACATGGGTACTTCCGCGAGTATCTTCATAAATTCAAACATGATGATTCTCCGGAATGCCCAGCCTGCACAGGTGTCAATGGAGATGCGAAGCACGTGTTCTTCACGTGCCCTCGTTTCAACACGTCACGTAGTTCCTGGGAGATTGTCCTTGAGGAGAAGGTTCAACCAGAGTCCTTGGTGACAGCTATGCTCTCATCAAAAGCAGCCTGGGAAGCAACGAGCTCATTTGAGACTGAGGTCCTTCAGGAACTCCGTCGCATAGAGAGAGAGCGAACGAAGACTAAAAATACTTTGCAGGAAAGAATGACTTCGATCACCTGAAATAAGAGCTACAGCTAGATCCTCCCTCCGTGAAATAATGCCTCATTCTAGAACCGTCCTTTTTTCAAACCTGAATGCTTTATTCAGGTCATCATTATGACAAATTTATAGAAAAATCCAGTTCCAAGGTCAAATTTTTGTCATATTATGGCCGTGTTCGTTTTTGCCATCATTTTCGTCGATTTGCTCCGAAACTTTGATAGGCACGTGACTGGATCAGACAGTTTCAATTTACAGATCACGTGCCTGTCAAAATTTCTGAGCAAATCGACGAAAAAGATGACAAAAACGAACACGGCTTATGTGTAAGAAGTCGAGTTTTTGTCATTTTGCTGTCTGATTTTCTGATTTTTTCCCTCTTTTTTTTCTTGGGGATTTTTTAAAAAAATTTCGCCCCCTTTGACTTTTCGCCCCTGGGCGATCGCCCAATTCCGCCATATGGTTAATCCCGCCCTGCTCTTTTCTTTTGCAATAACTGCATTCGATATTTCTTTTTAGGTGACCCACCTTACTAAAGTCCAACAAATACCATTTTAAAGTCACGTGATTTTTCTCTATCCTTGTTGAATTTTTTTTTTACGGATATGCGCACTCGCAAGGAAATGTCCTATCACGCTCGAGAAGCCGCAAGTGCGCGGAAATGTCGGTGTGTGTTGGTCTTGAAACGGTTCAGGTTGTAACCTGCAGGGAAAACCGTCGCAGGGAGTTTATTTCACAGCGATGCTGTTCTCCAGAGATATGAATTCTGATATAATGAGGTTCTTGGTGCCTCTAGTTTGACAGTAAATTCATGGTTACCGTCTGTTTGACGGGTCGCCTGGTAGGTGCTACTCTCGGTGGAATCATACGTGCCAACTCTTCAGAGCATTTTCCGTGATAGTACCTGTAGAAGAGAGATAAATCGCCCACAGATCTGCGATGTTCGAGACCATCCAAGTTACGAGTAAGTGCGGGGTCATTGATCAGCTTGATAGCTCGTTTTTGCACGGTATTCAAAAGCATTAAGGTATGTTTGGGTGCTGCACTCCATATATGTGAGCAGTACTCCATAGTTGGTCGAATCTGGGCTTTGTAGAGTGTCAGCAATTGGCTTGGTGTGTACAGATGTCTTGTACGAAATAGCACCCCCAGCTTTTGGGAGGCCCTTTTAGCAATATCTGCCACGTGACTGTGCCAAGACATGTTGGTCTCTGCAGTAACCCCCAAGATGTTCAACTGACTCTGTAATGTGACAGCACTTCCAGATAGCATGATGTTTGGCTCACCGGTGCTGGTCTTTTTTGAAAACAGAGCTGCTTGGGTTTTCTGCGCGTTGAACTGTACAAGGTTTTTGTTACCCCAGTCCTCTATTATCTCCAGGTCGTTATCTATCTGCGATATTTGAGTTAGTCTAAGATGATGGAATTCACGTGCGGAAAGACCTGTGGGTGGTATGAGTGAGGAGACTACATTGCCATCGTCTGCAAAGCAATAAAGTGGATTTACTGTTTTATCTATGAGGTCATTTATGTAAATCAGGAAAAGAGTTGGCGAAAGGATTGCTCCCTGTGGCACACCAGCATTTATTTGGTAAGAGTTGGAGTTCTGGCCATCCAGTGCAACATAAATGGATCTGTCCTTTAGGTAACTTTCAAACCAAGTGCAAAGTTTCGGCGATAATCCCATTGCTTTGAGCTTGTTGAGCAGATTTTCATGCCAAACTTTGTCGAATGCTTTAGATATATCTAAGGCAATTGTTCTTGTTTTACCCCGCAACTCAATCGCTTTTTGCCATACGTGAGCGACGTATGTAAGTAAATCGCCAGTTGACCTATATTTTCGAAATCCGTATTGCTTATCGTTGATAATTTTGTACTTTTCCAAGTACTTGGTTAGGTGATTGTTCACAACTCTTTCCATTACTTTTGATATCACCGGAAGTAGAGCAATTGGTCTATAGTTTAACGGATCTGTCTTTTTTCTTTTCTTTGGAATGGGTTGTACTGCGGCAGACTTCCATGATGATGGATATACATCTCAAACAGCGGTGATAGCAAAATTGACAAAAAAATTGATTCCTAATTATTGTTCATAATATTCTTACCTGAAATAGAATCCGTCACTGTCATCAATTAGTTTGTCAAAGTTATTTTCGAAAATGATATGATACACCGAACAAACACAGCTAATAATTTTGACTATGTTAATCTTTTTCCAACTCGAAAAGAAGCAAATAGAAAAAAGGTACCCCATTCAAGTTCAGAATGTATTACAACGGACAGCAGATGCGACAAAAGTGATGAGTTTCGCAACAATTGCAAGTATTAAAATTATTATCTGATTGGTCAATACTACTTCAGAAACGCGTTTGTAACATGCTAGTGGGAACATATCTTAAAATTCAATAGTAATTAACCACCAGTAGCTTTTTGTAGGTCATATCAACGACATAATCAATGGACATACGTTTTTTGCCACCAATATCACGTGACTTTAAGATGGTATTCTTGCGTTTTTATTCTCATCGGTGGATTCACCGATGAGTTAGCTATCTTTGTTTAGTGAATGGAAAATGACAATGACCGACATAGAATGGTGGATCCATCGGTAAAATTTGATGAGAATAAAAACGCAGGGTATTTGTCGGACTTTACAAACAAAACATTTTCGGTTTCGGTTAACATTGGCCGAGTTCGTTTTTGTCATCTTTTTCGTCGATTTGCTCCGAAATTTTGACAGGCACGTGATTTTTAAACTGAAACTGTCTTATCCAGTCACGTGCCTGTCAAAATTTCAGAGCAAATCGACGAAAAAGATGACAAAAACGAACTCGGCCATTGTTTACATTTTGCTTTGACGTTTGACCCGCTGTTGTTGCGCGGTGAAATGTCATCAGGTCATCAGTGCCACCTCAGAGCAGGTAAAGGTAAAGAAGAGAAGTAACATGGTGGAGTTGGAAAATGAAGCCGTTTTTTTTCCAGGTGTTTTGGCACCAAAAAAATGGCCGTATCTATAGGCAATCAATGCTTTACCTGTATTTTGGTGCCAAACACCTGCCAAAAGCTTGGATCCAGTTTAGTTTCATAAGCAGAATGGCGCGTTCCTCCTACTCCTTATGTCCGTAGGAGAACGCCACAGATTGTTCTTTGTCTCTTGTCAGTCGCTCCTCTTCAATTAAAAGACGAGCTATCAAAAAATTATTCAGAGTTTGACTTTGCGAGCTAACACTCTCCCATGCCATGCTGACTGGAAATGACTAAACTTGTCAGGAAGCCCCATTATGATTTTCGTAAGAATCATTGTTTCAGGAATATTTTGACCACATTGTTTCCGCTTTGCTTGCAAATTTGTTACCTACTTTGGAAATGAAACTATTTATTGTTTAATTTTGGACCTTTAGGTTATAAAATTGCTCATTCAACATGTGAACACAGACCTCTGATTTTCTCTCGAAGATGCTCTCCAATTTTTGCCACATTTCTTGTGTGGTTTCACCATCCTAACTCAATTCTTCAATGCATTACATGGGATATGATGTCTTCTACCATTCGAAAAACAAGTGCTTCTTAGGCACGGACATCTTGTATTTTCCATTTAGCAGCCGTCGTTGCATCTCCTTCAGGTACCTATGAAATCATTACCACAGGTAATTTCAAAGAGCTCCTTCGCCGTCAACACTAGCTTAGCTTCAAATTTCTACACATTCCAGTTGGAATTGTTTAATTTGCTAGCGATCACCTCCATTTTCCTTTTTCATTGTGACACTGTACGAAAAAACTTAAAACCTCAAATAACTACCACAATATTAGACCTGCTGGGCCGCATAACTTAGGGAGGAAGTCGGTGGTAGTAATGAAACACAGATAGTGAAAAAAAACTTATAATTATTTCAGTTGTTGGAATGATTGAGGAGCAAAACATAGACATACGCGCACTTATTTGGCAGACTACTGACAAGTTACTGACCACAATTACTGACCAATCACTGACTTTCAATATGTCATGCCATTCTTTAACAAAATGTTACGTGTTGCCCATTTGCGACACAAACTGTACCTACCAACATAATTTTGATTGCTACAACTACAAGCCGTTTTTACTCTTAGCAACTTTTGAATAAAAGGGCTACCAGCGCTCTATATGCATCAAAATTATTTAAACCTTATATTTGAGCTAAAAGTTTCTAAGGTTTGGAGATAGGAAAGAAAAACCAATTAGTCTTTCGGCAATGTTTCCTCTTTAACTGAGACTCTATCAAGCCTAGATTTGAAGGTTTGTCCTTGTTGTTTCCACCAACATTCCTCCTCTGTGCTCTGTGCTATGTACGTCACAGGGGGTTTGTTCGACACGATCCAGCGTAATCGAAAACAAAGCCCCGAGTAATACAGAGCATCTTCTGGACCGCGCGCTCTGTACTACACAGTATACAGGGGTTTGGCTTTACGCACCCGGGTCCAACCCCAACGACTAGGTATTGCTTTCTATCAAAAGTTGAGCGATTCTGAAATCGTCAATTTTGCTATTTGTAGTTATTTTATTAGCCAGTCTTTCACCGATATACTTACGTCATATTACGGAAACGAGGTTGCCACTTTAGAATAGAATGACCCAATGCAACGTCTTCATTGACAAAGATTCTGATAGCTCATTAATTTTGTGAAAGAGCAGAAATGCATTAACTGCAATACATTTATTTCCACTGACTGTCCGATGCGAATTTATTTATTATCTGACGGAGTAATGGCACCCTACTCTATTTTCAAAGTTTCTGAGGAAGAGGAACTCTGGGCATTGGGGGTATCCTGTGCGGTTTCAACAAGAAGGCGCCACCTGAAAAACTCGGAGAATCGATCATTTTCATTAGGGATCAGGCACTTTATTTCCTTCTACCTTTTGCGATATAACACCCCTATACCGCTAGCGATTAGGAGTACGATAATTTGAAAGATGTTAAGTGTGATAATGCTATAATGGTATCAACTACTGTATCTATACTTTACATTAAAAAATAATTTGCTTCTCAACTCCCATTCTCATCATATGCTCAACAATACTAACCCAAACCAATCCAGCCCTATCTGATTATTTCTGTCCACAGTAGACAAAGACTTGCAGTTGCACGTATCTTTGAAGTACAATATCTAAAAAAGTACAGAAGTTACCGGATCCTCCTTAATTTGATTTTGAAAGTAGTAGGCATATCCTCTTTTGAATTTTAAAAAACTGGTTAAATGCAGCCGTTGGGAATCAAATTTTGGTTTACAGTCGATGTGAGATGATTTTCATGTATGGTCCTGAAGAACGAGGATGGTCTAATTCAGACTGATATGTAGGCAATAAATCATTTTGATAGATGCTTTATGGGTTTTTTCAACCAGCATACAACCATTTTTTTTTATTTTAAAAATAAAGTTTAATGATGCCTGGCCAATATTGGCACTCATTGACTATAATCAAAAAGAAAATGTTTCAACCTTAGCTGTTACTCTTGAAGAACAGTTGTCAAACCTCCAAAGAAAGTCAAAAATTATCCTCCTTCTTGCTTCAAATATCCCAAATATAAGATGTTTCTCTCTTCACCTTAATCTAAAAGTCCTCTTTTCAGGATGCCCTAAAAAAGCACTCTTCATCTCCCCAACAAGCCCTTATAACACCAAAGATAGAAGAAATCAAACAAGACACTCCATTAATGCAGCCGCAGGATAGTCCTGGAAGTCACCCCATTGGAACACCACAGCATTTTTCTCCTATACCTACCAATAACCAGGGAGATAATATGCCTAGTCGGCAAACTGTACTTATGTGGGGGTAAGCAACTAATTTCTTAAACTTAAAAACAATAATGAAATATTTATCATAGGTCGCATAATTCAACACCAGTGAACAGTAGGAGCCCCACAAGTGATGGTACTTCACAGGATTATCAGCATCACCAAATGAATACGGTCCCAGTTACTATGCACCATCAAGTCACCACTGTGCCAGTTACCAGTGAACACTGTGAATCGCTCAAAGGCAAGAATCATAGACTTAAAAAATATGTTTTATAATGATTGTTTCAGGTATGGCTGAAATAAGTAACCATCATCAATGGAACGGTACTGAAGATGGTCACACAAAAGTTGAAACGGTGCCACAAAACCCGGACAGTCCGCAGCACCACGTCAGCCATCACAATCATCACAATTCCAGGGTGGTGATGGTTTTGTGATGAATTTGGTGCGTCTTCCTTTAATTTATTGTACATAGCCGAATTTATTTATTGATATGGTAAAATGTTTGTTTCGTAAATAATTAATAATTATAAATAAATCTATTGTTCAAATATGTATATGAAAGTAGGAACTATTTTTTGAGAAAAGGCAAATTTTTTGAGTGTGACTCGAATGTTTGCTTTTGCAAATTGCACATAAAATACTCCATGCATAAGAAGTAAACATATCTTCCGCAGTTTTTTTGCGCTAAATTTACAAAATTAGTCTTCGTGCAAAGTTAGAATAAAGAATGAATGTATGTATAACAAATAATGCTTTGTGGGCAACAGATAAAAAAATATATATTATAAATTTAATAAAGCTTTTCATTTTATATATTATATGTTAGTATATATTGTATTATAGTGTTTGTCAGGTTTATGTAATATTTTTATGTTTCCTTTCTAAAAACGTCATAAATCAAGGCACTCACTAGGGAACATTGTCATGTGGCTCAACATATTTGCTATTGAATCACATTTTTAAATTGAATAAAACAGTCTATGCATTTCTTACCAAGGATCATATTCCCTAGTGAGTAGGCTGCTTAAGATTATTTGACTTTTTTTGTTGTTGTTTTTTAATGTTTTTTTTTTTTTTTTTTAATTCAAGGTGTTCGATGTCACATTTGTATAAGAATTTCTTTTTCTAGTCATCTGGTCCCCATTAGAAAGGTGTTCGCCATTCACTAAAATATGCATCCAGCTATTAGAATCCTAAAAATTTAGATGAATTAATATTCAATGTATATTTTAAAACCTTATGAGGAAAATTTACACATGCTCAATTTATCTTTTAAAGACATTGTTTAAATTTAAAGAATTATTCTTTCGGGTTTTTGTTGAACACCTTGAATCTCACCAATGCTAGTCAATCAATGGTTACTTGTATATTTTTGTGTATCATATTTTTAATTTATATTTAATCTATAAATGTGTATTGAGTGTAAACAAACTATCCCTAAATAAAATGTAGTGTCTATCAAATTTAATTATTTATAATTATATTTTGCAAAAGCAATTATAAATAATTAATAATTGACAGATTAAAATCAACATACATTCCATTTGAGAAAGAATCTCCATATTTCAGGTGAGCTTAGATATTTACTTTTGTATTCGCTTTGTTCTTGTAAAAAATATTTTTGTATAAAATGCATTTTTTTTTTAATAATCTTACCTCAAAATTATTGCATCTAAAAACATACAAAAATATTTATTAAAGCTGCTTCAAGTTCAAGAGTGTGCAATAATTTGAGGACATTATGTTTAAGATTATTTTTTTGTTTATTCATAAAATCAGGAGTGTACTTTTTTACTGTCTTCTAACCTTTGAAAAGCAGTATAAGTATTTGTTCAGAATAATAAAGATAAAACTTATCCATTTAATATAGAGTTTCCACTGTGAACAAAATTTATATAAAGCAAATTCTAGCGGTGTAAGAAAAATAAATTATACCTTGAAATATAAAAAGGATTTGTGTTTAATTTGAAGTGGATCCTTTGGACAAAAATACTGGAAACTTACAAACTCAGTATTCAATAAAAGTCTTGCATTGGAAAACAATTACAATTTATTTAATTCAAGTGATATTTACTGAGTACACTAGCCTCATAAAGCCACTCTTTCCTCTTCTACCTCTTCCTCAGCATCTCCGTCTTTAGATGATGCGATCTTATTGGAAATATATTGAGCAAAATCAACTTTGAATTTTTCTCTAGATGGTGGACTCGATAGGTAACACCTTAAAAGAACAAAAAAATCAGTTAGAAGTAATTTTCAATTTCAAATAACAAACCTTGTAATAAAATCTCCAGCCCTTTTAGGTTTTTGGGTAATCACGTCTTCAAGTAGAGCTGCGAAGTTTTCTTCTAAATGCTTCTCATTCATATTTAGCTAGAAAATAAAATATAGTATGAGTTACAGTAAATCCGTTTGAAGTAAACACTTGATTATAACGAACGCTTTTCCAAATTCCCATTAAAATTTCCCATAAGACGATATAATTTTTTACTGTTTATTCATAAGCGCCGGAATTTCAAAATTAGTATGGGGGCTCAGATATAGTGAACCAAATTCGATGCACTTTTCAAGTTCACTATATTTACTTCACTGTGCTGTGATTTCATTTTGATTTTTATTTTATTTATTTATTACAAACTCTACAGATTTGCATTCAGTTACAGAGTATGGTAGAAGACTGACCCAAGTGAAAGCAAAAATATTAAGAGTTACTTAACATTAAGAATTAAGATCTACATTTATTCTAATATTTTATTAACAATTAATTTCAGCCTACTTACAGATCCTAAATTCCACCTAACAAATTGCAAGCGCATTTGGTTGTATAATTTACACATTACAATAACAGGTGAGTTGTTGTAGTATGTAATTAGTTCGAGTATTATCAGTGTATAAGCTCAATGGATTCCGCGTTCTATATTATCCATTCACAATCCGATGTCCACAAGTACAGGTAAATTTATCACCTTCCAATGCTATTTGATAGGATGAGGTGATAAATTTACCTGTACCTGTGGACATCGGATTGTGAATGGATAATATGTCGGAGCATAAAATTTAATTTGGTTTAACAAAAAAGGAGCATTGATCATGCTATTTAATATTTTATACAAAAATATAATTGTAGATACTTTTTTCTCCAACTGTCAAAAAATGATGATGTTCGCACACTCATGACAGTTTGCGAAGTGACACTTTTTTTCTCTTTCTTCAATTATTTTCGAGCAAATTGATGTTTTTCGGATCTCTTGTTTTTATTATTTTTGGCGCACTAAATTCGAATTATTTGTTGTGTAATATGTACGTATGCGGATTTTTTTTTCCTACGTGAGTGTTATAAAAATGTTGAGTTTCTCCCAAGAATTAGTCTAGGAAAATAGTCGAAAAATACATGTATTGCAAAAAAAAAATTCCTACCCAAATGAACTTTTCAGGGATGATAGGGGGCGGACGGGTGATCATAAAACCGAAAATATCAAACATTCACCCCTCTGACGTTTTGCGCTATAGGGGTTGAAAGTGCGCCATTGGCGATTACTTGGTACCTATTGATTTTACAAAAAAATGTTTCAAATAAAAATTGTGCAACATTATTTGATCTACAATGTTTATCTAAAGACTTTTTTGATTAAGGGCCGTCTGTGGTCATAAGGGCCGTTTGAAATTTTTTAATGAAAATAAAGAAATTTAACCAACGTTAAAAAATTTTCTACAACACATACAACATTTTTGCTTTATGAAGTTTTTACTCAACCCCTGCCGTTTTTCAATAGGGGTAGTTTAAAGTTTATTTATTTTTTCACAAAAAAAATTTCCTTATAAAAGTTTTATAAGATTAAATTTCCTACAATTTTTCCCAATCAACTTTTTTTGTAACTCACCCCCATTCAGCGGGGGGACACTTCCCTTAGGGAAGTTTTAGTTTTTAGGGGTATATATTAATTTTTTTTTCTTTTCTCGCCTTTAGTGCTTATAAAAAGGTGCAATTAATATTGTATTAGAAGGATTTTTTTTCCACCACATTTTTGTTTTCAGGGGTAGTTCGCCTATTTTCAACTTTACAAAAAAAAATTATAGAGAAAAGTTGCTCAAAATAATAAAATAAACAAGTTTTCTCGATACATTTTTTTTGTAAAGTTGAAAATAGGCGATCTACCCCTAAAAACAAAAAGGTGGTGAAAAAAAATCCTTTTAATACAATGTTCATTGCAACTTTTTATACGCACTAAAGGCGAGAAAAGAAAAAAAAATTAATATATACCCCTAAAAACTAAAATTTCCCCGAGGGAAGTGTCCCCCCGCTGAATGAGGGTGAGTTACAAAAAAAGTTGATTAGGAAAAATTGTAGGAAATGTCAAGTAAAAACTTCATAAAGCAAAAATGTTGTATGAGTTGTAGAAATTTTTTTCACGTTGGTTAAAATTTTTCATTTTCATTATAAAATTTCAAACGGCCCTTATGACCACAGACGGCCCTTAATCAAAAAAGTCTTTAGATAAACATTGTAGATCAAATAATGTTGCACAATTTTTATTTGAAACATTTTTTTGTAAAATCAATAGGTACCAAGTAATCGCCAATGGCGCACTTTCAACCCCTATAGCGCAAAACGTCAGAGGGGTGAATGTTTGATATTTTCGGTTTTATGATCACCCGTCCGCCCCCTATCATCCCTGAAAAGTTCATTTGGGTAGGAATTTTTTTTTTGCAATACATGTATTTTTCGACTATTTTCCTAGACTAATTCTTGGGAGAAACTCAACATTTTTATAACACTCACGTAGGAAAAAAAAATCCGCATACGTACATATTACACAACAAATAATTCGAATTTAGTGCGCCAAAAATAATAAAAACAAGAGATCCGAAAAACATCAATTTGCTTTAAAAAATAATTATCATGAATCCCCTCAATTGTTCTGAATGCAACAGATCTTGCGTACTTAAATCCAGGCCAAATAAGGACGAAGTATTTGCAGCTTATTGTGATACATGTAAAGTTCCATTATACAAAAAATGTGCAAAAATCAGCACAACAGAGGCTCACGCAATGGGCTCTTTCACTAATTTTTGAAATTGGCATAATTGGATAAAGCAGCTAAAAATAGAATTTTCTATATTTTTACATTTGAAAAATTCAAAGTACTTTTTGAGAAAATAGAAAAAATAGAAATACCTCCAAATAAAAACCCAGAATTTATTTCAGTGACGTCACCGCTCACATTTTAACAGTGTTGCCACTAGTTGTCAACATTTAAAATTTGTAATAGATTTTATTCTAAAATGTTGGCAAAATATCATCAAAAATTGTTAAAATAATTAGTTATAGATTCAATATTTCATATTTTTTTTTAAATTATGCTCATACACAATTTAAACCTATTTTTTATATTTAGTTTTATTTATTTTTTTTACGTCGCACTACATTGAGTCACAACCGACAACAGCGCATTTGAACCTTTTACTAAACGGCAACGCCGAGCCGTTCGACAGCTAGTGAATCAGCTGCTCGCAAGACGCAAACAGTTGTTTGTTATTGTTTTGTTCTCTTGTCGAGTTGTGTGTTGTGTTTCATTTTCTTGTGAATTTTCAATTCTCTGTTTTTTAATTAACCAACCGTGAAATGGATCCTAAAAGAAAGAAAAGATGTATTGTGAAGTGTTGTGGAAATACAAATACCAATGCACCCGAAAAAATCTTTTTAAGCCTTCCACCGGACCTTCAATCAGAGAGAAGAATGATGTGGGAAAAAGCCTTAGAAAATAAATTAAGTTCTTGGAGTCGGAGCTCCTATGATAAGATTTGCGAAGATCACTTTAATGTAAGTAGTTTTTTAGTTTATAAACCTATATCTAATAAACATTCTTTGTGATACTATTAGCTAATTTAATCTGTGTATCAGCACAATGAATCATAACACATTTATTAAAATGTAATAAGATCATTTTTGCCATAGACCTTTGGCAGTTTTTGATTTAATTGTTATGTATTTCAGCTGTAACTTATACAGTGAGGTCATTTTATCTTGATAACATTTCAAACTGAAGTTATTTAATAAAATAACATACTGTAGGTTTTTTTTCCAAGTTTTGGATAGAATGGACAAAAAACAATTATCAAACAAATTAGACATTAACTGGGTGTTCCGTTTAAAAAAATGCTATTTGTGTGCATACCTACCTATCAGAATATATTAGTATTTTGTTTTTTTTTTGTGCATGCTATCAAAAACTTGGAAACAACCCCACAGTATGTTTTTTTATTTCAATAACTTTTAAATAAAGAAATTATCACAGTTTAAAATATTATCATGATAAAATGACCACACTGGTCACTTTGTAATTAATGAGTTTTTGTTTGAAATTTCTTTGAGTTTTTCCAAAAATATTAAAATATTGGGGATTACTAACTTATTACCTGAACCGCACACCCCAACCCAGATACAACCTATTTAATATTCATTATTAGCTGAGAACCAATATTCCAACTATCTTCAGGGGTCTGAGTTTGAATTAACATAAGGATAACAAAAAGGGGTTAGCACCTTTTATTTACTACCTGCCAGGAAACAAATTATCAATACCAACTAAAAGGGCCTAGTTAAGCAATTGTTTAATTTGAACCTAAAGATGATCTTTATTTTTTATGAGCTAATATTTCAATTGACAATAAAGATTATATTTATTTAATTTTTGTTTCAGCTTCAAGATGATGCATCTAATTGGATGAAGTTTAAAACTATGGGATCTAAGATTATATTGAAGCCCAATGTTGTGCCTCATTTATATTTGGACAGTCCGCCCACATGTGCACTAAGAAGTCAGCTTTCAAAGTCTGCCCAAAAAAGAAAAACTGAGTTCCTTGGGTCATTGGAAAACCCATCTTCTAGTCATCAAAGTCAAGTGAAAAGAATAAAAGCAGTAAAGAAAATGCTTTTTGTTGAACCGGAAGAAATTTTAATGTCCACTCCTTCGAAACATTGCTTAGCTTCAGGTGGCCATGGATCACAATCACCCTCTGGAGTGTTTTCAAGTGAAAGAATTTCACCCCAAGAGTCAAAACCAAGGTTGGAGCAAAAATCACCCTCAGGTATCTTTGTAAGTGATAGCGTTAAACTGGAGTTGTCAACACAAAATGAGGCTACATTATTAAAAAAAAATGTAAAATTACAAGTCAACATAAAAAAGAGTTTTCGTAGCTGTGGAATTAATACCATTCCGATAAAAACAGAATGTAAGAGCACAATGACTCTTCAAGAACCTTTTCTTGAATTGAGCAAAATACATGCAAATCTGAATGACTCACCCTTTTCAAAATTTTCTTCAAAATCTTCCAATTCCAGTCTACCTTCAGACTTTTTACCATCGTCTCAGTCCTCAAGTTCATCTTCTGGAAATGAAAGAGAACAAGACGATGGTAAATGTTCTCAAATCATTCGAAGAAAGAGTACAATTAATTTAATGGAGACAAATAGTCGTTTTTATCTTGGGTTGCCGAAAGACGTTTATTTTTTGACAACTTTTTTATCACAAAGTAACTTCAATTTGAGATATGACCATGTACTAGTTACCTTGAAAAAAATAAGGATGAATGATGTACATTTTGTGTTGGCAGCCGATTTTGGCATTAGTGTTACTTATGTATCCAATATTATTAATGATTCTGTTCCGAAAATGGCAAATATTTTGGCCTGAAAAAAATGTTGTGAAACGTTTTTTACCATTATCATTTAGATATCGATATTCAAATGTCCAGTCTATTATAGACTGTTTAGAAATAGAGGTTGAGAAACCCACAGATCCTCTGAAACAAAGCTTGACTTGGTCTGAATATAAAAAATGCAACACAGTGAAATATTTGATTTCCTGTACTCCAAATGGGTTTATCAATTTTATCTCAGAAGGATTTGGGGGTCGTATGACTGATAAAAATATTATAGTTTCGAGTAATTATTTAGAACAGCTTCCAAATAATATAACTGTAATGGCAGATAGAGGCTTTAAGCAAATAGATGTTTTACTAATGCCCAAGCAGTGCAAATTAGTAAGGCCCCCTAGTGTTTCTGCAGGCAAAAAAAGTACCAAGGAAGATGTCAAAGAAGCCAAGAGAATAGCTGCTCTTAGAATTCATGTGGAGAGAGTAATCAGAAGAGTTAGAGAATTTCATATGCTGGGCATGCATTCTTGCATAAATACTAATATATTGCCTCTCTTAGATCACATAATAATTATTGCTTGTGCATTGATAAATTTCCAAGAGCCTGTAGTAAAAAATTAGTAGAACACTGAAATTATTTTTTTTAGTTTTTAGATATGTAGAAGTATTGATAAGAATTTAGTTGTATAAGGTGGTTCTAGTTTTAAGAAATAGTCAAACATTTTTTTTAAAATAAAATTTATAAATTTGTAGAAATGCCTATTATTTCGAACTCAAAATTTATTAGAATTTTAGAAAACCTAAATATTTTTGTCTTGAAAAATATTAAATTGTGATCAACCTAACATAAAACCAAATCTCTTGCATACAGTTCCTACAAATTATTTTGTATAAGATTTTTTTTTTTTTTTTTTGGAAAAATGTGATATTATTTAGTTTTAAGATTTGTAGAAATATTGATAAAAATTAAGTAGTATAGCTGATGTAGGTTTCTAGTTTTAAGAAATAGTCATATTTTTCTAATAAAATTAATTCATTTGTAAAAATTTGTTTTATTTCTAATGTAAAATTTATTAGAATTTCAAAGAAACCTGAATATTTTTGACTTGATATTAAATTGTGATCGACCTAACATCCCTTGCATAAAGTTAAAGTTCCTAGTTCCTACACATCATTTCATGCACTTTAGGGATTAGGAGTACCCTTTTAATCCCTGTTTTAAGGAAGCAAAGTGGGTTTTTAATCCCCAGGATTAAATTTAACTTTATTTCCCGAGGATTAAAATGAAACAGGGAATAAAAGTGTACTTTTGATCCCCCTAAAGAACATAAAATAGTGTATACACCTCAAGACTAAAGTGTTTTTTTAATACCTTGACAAATTTAAATTCTAACTGAAGGGAAACTTTTGTGGATTAAAAATATGAGATTTTTTGGAATATAAACAATTTTTTTTTTCTTCAAAACTTGTTAAAGGATTTAGGATGGGTACTTCTTTTTTTTATATGTATGCATTCATCAAGAATGGAATGCTAGAAATTGTTGAATTTTACTAATGATTTACTTGAGGGTTTAGTTTATTTAAAAAAAAAAACACAAATTTCACCTGATACCATTTTTTTCTTTTATTTTAAATATATGCACAATAGAAAGACAAATAACCATTAACCATTATTTAGTAGGTATGCAATTTAAATAAAATACATATTAAAATTAATTTTTTTCAGTGATTATTAACAGTTACATTTCAAATTGGCTAATCCCATACTAGTTTTTGAATGTGGAGATACAATCATGTGTATGTGCTGGGTGTTTTTTTATCTTTGATATCATTTTGATCACCTGTAACTTTTTTGTTTTTGAAGTTATCAAGGTAACTAAGAAAACAAAATGTAGGATTAATAGCCAAGTTTTTTTTCAAGATACACATAAAACAAAACACTATCAATTTTTTGACATATAAACCTATATTATATTTTTTCAAATGAAACACCCTTTATATTTTATGTGTGTTCGATAGAATATCTTATTCTGATTACAATTATGTAACCCACTTCATATTTTGGTCCACTCGTTTTTGACAAATCGGCAGAAGTATGAAACTTTCAAAGTGAAGCTTATTAGGCGGGGGTCTGATATTTGGGACGAGAATTATTGAGAGCATATAAAAATTTCATATATTTTAGCCGATTTGTCGAAAACGAGTGGAGCAAAATATAAAGTGTGTCATATCATTGTAATCAGAATAAGATATTCTATCGAACACACATATAATATACAGGGTGTTCCATTTAAAAAAATATAATGCAGGCTTATATGTCAAAAAATTGATAGTGTTTTGTTTCATGTGTAACTTGAAAAAAAACTTAGCTATTAATCCTACATTTTGTTTTTTTGTTTACCTTGATAACTTCAAAAACAAAAAAGTTACAGGTGATCAAAATGATATCAAAGATAAAAAAACACCCGGTACCTACATACATTCCTTGGTAGATATGTTCTTTTTTTCTCTCCAAAATTAATAAAAAGCAAAATTTAAGAGTGTTACAATATTTTTTGTTAATTTTAAAGTAATAAATTACAAATTACTGAAAGAAAGATAGACAAACTATATATATTTGAAATAAGAAAAATAGAAAAAAATAGATTTTAATCTTTATTCCATTTAAAAAAATTACTTTTCTAGCCACAGCGTTTTAACAAAAAATGTAATTGAATTTCGAAAAACGTTTTCAAATTTTTCGAAACAAAATACACCATTTTGCTATTTTGATTTTTTTTTTTTTAATCGGTTTTTTAGTGGAAAGTGTGGGAGGTGTTCATTTTATACTGGATCACTCTGTACCTATCTATAAAAATTTTGTGATATATGTACATACATTTTTTTAGCCTGAAAATGTCCAATAAAAGTGAAAAAATAAAATTATAATGATAAAAATATTAAAGAACGCATTTTAAATTATGTATTACATTTTAATCATAACTGGAAAAATGTGTGTTTTCCAAAAAATTTCAACAAAACTTATCATTTCTAAGCATTTTTCTTCATCTAGATTGACTTCAAATATATTTACTGCCTTGGTTTCTTCGAAGTTTGGTGCCGCAACACAAAAAAGTCCTTTCGATTTTTTTGCAAAAAGCATTTGCAGTTGTAGTTGGTAAAAGAATTTCGGTTTTATTACCTGATTTTCTACATATCTAATGATATTTTTCTCAGCAGATGGACATTTCACCTCTATGCAATATTCATTGCTAATTCCATCTGGGGAAGCTCCCAAAAATGGATAGTCCCTATGCAATAATAAACCACTATTGTTTATTTTAATATTTCTTAGTTTTTCCACCTGTGAAATAACCTGGCTTTCCAACAATAAACCTCTTTCAATAGCATCAGTTTCTATGTGTTTTGCTCCACCTAAAATTGCCTCAACTAAAGAACCTTCTTTAGTTTTACACCTGGATGCCTCATAAATTATTGAGGCTGTAATTCGGCCAAAACGCAGTTCATACCATTCTGTAGATTTACTTTGAGATACTGTAGATCTTTCAGCTTCTCTGCATAAATCCTCTGTCATAATGGAACGAATATACTCAATAAAATCTTCAGGTGACGGTGACGGTTCGTTTTCTTTATATGATAAAATAAGCTGAAACATTGACATAGTTGTTTTTTCTGTAACGCCCATGTGAAGAAAAATATTTCCATCAAGTCCTGTTGCACTCGCTTTTGCCTGAACAAGCATATCTTCTAAATGCTGTCCATTTCGAGGGATAAGTGGTGGCCTTGGTTTGTTGATCAAGGATTGCAAATCCATCTTTGCATCACCTATTTTGGCTAATGCTGACTTTTGCCAGTAGCAAGCTATGGAAGTAACGGCACAGGCTATTCACTTCTTCGGTGCAGCCACAAAAGAAAAGCAATTCCATGTTTGCATCCGCCTGTGAAAAAAAATAACCTATAATGTATTTTATCACTATAAAAGTGCCACAATTTCAATTTAAAGCTCTAATCCAAGTTTTTTTTTTTTTAATTTCAAGTAAATTATAATTTTTATATGACTTTTTTAATTATTTTTAGGGTAGTATTATTGATGAGAGGATATTAAGCATCTTTTTTTTTTCTTTTTATTGAAACCCTTTATGATAGACTTATCCAGTATTGAACTATTAATTTACTAACTACTAATACTGACTAATAGAGTGCATTATATCAAAATAAACTTTTATATTTCTGGGTAATTCATTTGTGTTCAAAATGGTAGTCTATAACAAAACCACATTGACCATAATACATATCATAATAATTATAAATCCATTTGAGGTCTTAAGTTCTTTGAAAATGTTAAAGGCGAGGTTAAAGGTAAGAAAAATATTGTAATAAATTTAAATATTGATGAGCCTATCTGCTAATGATTTTACAAGTATATACCTATAATCATATTCACAGAATTTAAATAGGTACTTTACTCTGACCTGGGAATTAGAGTTACAACAGTAAAGTGCTACCTGTCCTTTTAAACAATCAATAAACAAAATACATGAATTTACATAGGGGACCTTTGGAAACTACCCACACCAAAGTATTATTTTGGTACAGGTATTTAAATAATCTGCCTGTTTTTATTGCAAGCCTGAATATAAAAGGTACATTAGAAAAGGAAGAATAATAGACAACTTTCCCGAACTTTGTATAAACAAATATTTTGCATTGAAAAAAACTAGATGCTCTATAAGACCTAAATGTTAATAGATACCTACCTTCACTAGCAGCACAATCTTTACATTCGCAGCTAACCACCTTATCTTCCTTCATATCTATTACTGCTTCAACAAAATATCCTTTGTCTCGAACCTTATGCTCTGGGGTTATTCTTCCTAATACGAAACATACATGGTTTTCTTTTTTAACCTGTACATAACCTACTGCATTGTCACCGTATGATGTTTTTTGTGCCCTGCAATTAAAAAAGAATCAATTAGATATGAGTTAACAAAGGCAAAACTACATTTACTAGCATAATATGATAAATAGGTATGGTATATCATCAGAATATTTTTGTTTTGGACGAAAGGAATATATGTATTTCCTACTTCTAATAGGTACCATTTCCACTAACCAAACAACTGTGGTAGGCATTCAGTTTATAATTTTTCTATGGCCGGTTTCTGAATAACAAGTCTCCCCGGGTTAAGTATAACTCCAGGGTGAACATTGCAACTGGACACGTTTACCCTAGAGTTAAAACCAACTCGGAGATGACTCACTATTGTTAAAAAAAAAACTAAAGTTAAAAATAAGTACGTACTAATTTATTTTAAGCTGCACGTTTTAAATCATGAAATATTACCCTAGTTGGTACAACAATCTTAAAATTCTTGAATACAATAATAATAATTTAACGACTTACCTTGTTGTTTTCACATTTTTAACTTCTGCACTAAAAAAATTTGAATTTGACACAAAAAAATCGTTCACCATTTCGGCATCAACCATAGGAAGGTTATCAGATGACGCCTTTTCGAATCCTGGTTCCGTAACGACCATAATTAAAGTAATTAAAAAGAAATTGAAATGGAAAATGTGATTTTTTTAAAAATAAACAAATATTTAACCTCAATCTTGTCCAAGACTTCAAGATGCAGTGCGAACGAATGGGCCAGCGCAGGCAGATATCAGCGACAGCGTTGCCGGTTATTTGCGCCTCGAAGGAGGGACGAGATTCTACATTTTGATTGGCCCAAATGAAAATTATTTATGTGACGTCATGAGTTGCCGCGTTTTTAATCATTTTAAATTTAGCCACTTTGAAGTGGCTGTAAAAAACTTATTTAACGTTGTAGAATTTTTTTTTTTGGTATATATGCCTAAAATAGTCCCTCCTTTAAGATTTTATACTTAAATTACGTATTTAAATTTTAGTGAAAGAGCCCATTGCTCTCAGCCAAAGAAATCTCATATTCATGTGTGGGAAATTATTTCAAAGTACTTTTGGAGGTATATGACAGGGTTAGGGTAGAATCAAACAACAAAGATACTCAAATTGATAATTTAGGGCAGGAGTTAGAGGCCTTGAGGGAAGAAATGATGACCAGGATAAGACATTTGGAGACTACCAATAAAGAGAAGGAGAATTTCAAAAATCGACCAGAGGAGTTCTGTTGATTTTCAGGACTCAGCTCTCGCTGCCGACAGGCATGCTGAGGAAAAGATAAAGAGTCTTGAAGAAGAAAAAAGAAGTTTAAATAGGGAGATTTTGGAGCTGATGGAGAGGAACAGCCAGTTGCTGACTGAGGCGCAGGGCCAGCAGGAAGAAATAAGTGAACTTATGTGTCTTAAGGGCAACCTTATGACAAGTATAGAAACCTTATAAAAAAAAACGAGGTTTGTGTCGAAGATTTTAAGAGGGCGAGCAAAGACTTATATGAGCTTAGGAACTTTTCATTTTATATATTATATGTTAGTATATATTGTATTATAGTGTTTGTCAGGTTTATGTAATATTTTTATGTTTCCTTTCTAAAAACGTCATAAATCAAGGCACTCACTAGGGAACATTGTCATGTGGCTCAACATATTTGCTATTGAATCACATTTTTAAATTGAATAAAACAGTCTATGCATTTCTTACCAAGGATCATATTCCCTAGTGAGTAGGCTGCTTAAGATTATTTGACTTTTTTTGTTGTTGTTTTTTAATGTTTTTTTTTTTTTTTAATTCAAGGTGTTCGATGTCACATTTGTATAAGAATTTCTTTTTCTAGTCATCTGGTCCCCATTAGAAAGGTGTTCGCCATTCACTAAAATATGCATCCAGCTATTAGAATCCTAAAAATTTAGATGAATTAATATTCAATGTATATTTTAAAACCTTATGAGGAAAATTTAGACATGCTCAATTTATCTTTTAAAGACATTGTTTAAATTTAAAGAATTATTCTTTCGGGTTTTTGTTGAACACCTTGAATCTCACCAATGCTAGTCAATCAATGGTTACTTGTATATTTTTGTGTATCATATTTTTAATTTATATTTAATCTATAAATGTGTATTGAGTGTAAACAAACTATCCCTAAATAAAATGTAGTGTCTATCAAATTTAATTATTTATAATTATATTTTGCAAAAGCAATTATAAATAATTAATAATTGACAGATTAAAATCAACATACATTCCATTTGAGAAAGAATCTCCATATTTCAGGTGAGCTTAGATATTTACTTTTGTATTCGCTTTGTTCTTGTAAAAAATATTTTTGTATAAAATGCATTTTTTTTTAATAATCTTACCTCAAAATTATTGCTGCCGACAGGCATGCTGAGGAAAAGATAAAGAGTCTTGAAGAAGAAAAAAGAAGTTTAAATAGGGAGATTTTGGAGCTGATGGAGAGGAACAGCCAGTTGCTGACTGAGGCGCAGGGCCAGCAGGAAGAAATAAGTGAACTTATGTGTCTTAAGGGCAACCTTATGACAAGTATAGAAACCTTATAAAAAAAAACGAGGTTTGTGTCGAAGATTTTAAGAGGGCGAGCAAAGACTTATATGAGCTTAGGAACTCAGTGAAATTTTCCGTTGTCTCAGACTCGGCTGTGGCTGCTCCACGTATCCCTCCAGGAGCCCTGAATAACGGCTCAGTTGAAAATTCTCAACTAAATTCCGTCACTGCTCTACCACCTGAGTGTCGTGCGGCTAATAACACAAATGGAAAACGGAGGGTTCTTGTTATGGGGGATCAAGCGGCAAGAGGTTGCTCTGGCCTCTTGAATATGCTTCTAGACGGAAGGCTCTATGACATCAGAGGTATTGCTTGTTCAAATGCACCCCTCAGGGAGATTTGCTATAAGGTTACTCAAGAGACAACATCATATAATCAGAATGATCATGTTATCACTGCTTTAAATATTAGTCAGCGGATAGCATTACCTCTTCTCAGACAGCTCGGAATTTTGGGAATAACCACTGCTCTTCTAGATCTCACAACTATTGCTCTCTTAGAATTATAGAAAATTTTAGAAAAAATAACCACAATAGGCTTGGCAGGAATTCCTTATGTAAGCTCTTGAGCTTATATGTGAAATGTAGTGGCTCAGTGTCTAAACCCAACTCAATTTCAACACCACTAGCCCATGAAGATGACAACAAATCGATAGTAACACTTTTCAGACAATAAAGCTTATTTTTTGAGATATTTAAATCAAATCAAATCAAATAAGCTTTATTTTCTGAAAAGTGCAAATACATTTTATCGACAAAGCCGAATCCTCAAAACTAAAAATAAGCTAACATAACATGCAAATAGGTATAGTAATTACTTAGCGAAAAACAGGAGCCTTAAACTTGGAAATAAAACACAAACTAAACTTAGGCAGTAAAACTTAAATAAAAACATAGGTGTTGAAACAGAAACAATATACCGGGTGGTCCTCCGGGAATGACATCGATTGCTTATGGGAAAACTGTGAAAGGTAAAAATTTGAAAATTTGGCAACATAGCAATGTCGATGGGGGACATCCAGGTAAAATATTTTCAAGATGGCGGCATTTCCGGTCATACCGGAAGTTGATACCAACTCGGTTATTTTAAATAGAACACCCCATATATTAATGTATTTTTGGATTCTACATAAAATTCTGAGCAGATTTCATGTAATATACCCTATAGCTAAGTTCAACTGTTTTGGAAATATTGATTGATTGATTTCACCTATATGAAGTTTTTAATATTACTTAATATGGCAACACCGGTTATAATAACACAATAAAAGTCAAAGAAATTTGACGTTTCACAGTGGGCCTTGTTTTTTTTTTTTTTGTCAAAATATCGCCATTTTAAATCGATTGTCAAAAATTACAAGGCCTACTTAGGCCGTCAAGTTTTTTGACGTTTGCTACAGTTTTTTGTACCAGGGTTGTTAAATTTTCAATTTTTTTTTGCCGCTGGTTACAAAACAGTGTTGCCTCATCATTTTAAATGAGTAATTTATTGAAAAAGCTTAATCAATAATGATTTTAAAACTTGAAATTCCCCAAAAAAGTACTTGAAATTCCCTAAAAAAGGCTTTTGGTAATTTTTTCCTCTTCCCTAATTTAAACATTGAAATTTTTGACAAAAAATAAAGAAAACTTAAAGCCTCGTACTTTAAATCGGTTTTTCCAATCGCAAAAGCCCTGGATATGTGGAAAATCCAAAGAAAAACCAACATTCCAAAGCCTATTTGATAAAACTAAAGTTTTTCTCACTTACCTCGTTAAAAAACTGGAAATTTTTACCATAAAATGAAAAAAACTCAAATCCTCGTACTTTAAACCGGTTTTTTTCGCTTGAAAACGGCTGGAAAAGCAAAAAATCCAAAGAAAAACCACTGGAAAATAACATTCCAAGGTCTGCTTGATAAGAATTGAGTTTTTGACACTTACCCCATTGTAAAACTGGAAATTTTTTGACGAAAAATGAAGAAAACTCAAAGTCTCGTACTTACGTACAGTTTTCCCGATCAAAAACAGCCCGGAAAAGTGGAAAATTCGAGGAAAAACTGGATAAAAAACGTCAATTGAAAATAGTCGACTGTCAAAAATGACAAATATTTATTTACAAGGCTTCCTTGAATGAAGTTAGCCAAAAGCAGTGTTGCCATATTAAAAACATTTTAAATACGAAAAAGTAAAGATCTTAAGAAAACCGACATTCCAAAGTCAATTTACTTTCCTTTCGGGCTCGCATATAACTCCGACCTTTCGGGCTCGCATATAACTTCGGCCCTTCGGGCCGGACTCGCATATAACTCCGGCCCTTCGGGCCGGACTCGCATATAACTCCGGCCCTTCGGGCCGGACTCGCATATAACTCCGGCCCTTCGGGCCGGACTCGCATATAACTCCGGCCCTTCGGGCCGGACTCGCATATAACTCCGGCCCTTCGGGCCGGACTCGCATATAACTCCGGCCCTTCGGGCTTTTTGCAACTTTGACAGGCTGTAAAACCTGAACAATTAATTTTAGAGGAAACCCGATTTGACATTCCTATCTTAGATTTTTATAAACTATCATTTGACATCAACTTTGAATTAAATCCATGATTAAAAATTTCAGTTAAATTTAATCTCCGTTTAAGTTCAAAGTTGGTGTCAAATGATAGTTTATCAAAATCTAAGATAGGAATGTGAAATCGGTTTTCCTCTAAAATTAACCAATTAGGTTTTACAGCTTGTCAAAGTTGCAAAAAGTCAATTTTCAACTGTCAATATTTCCAAAACAGTTGAACTTAGGTATAGGGTATATTACATGAAATCTGCTCAGAATTTTATGTAGAATCCAAAAATACATTAATATATGGGGTGTTCTATTTAAAATAACCGAGTTGGTATCAACTTCCGGTATGACCGGAAATGCCGCCATCTTGAAAATATTTTACCTGGATGTCCCCCATCGACATTGCTATGTTGCCAAATTTTCAAATTTTTACCTTTCACAGTTTTCCCATAAGCAATCGATGTCATTCCCGGAGGACCACCCGGTATAATTAATAAATTGTAGGAAAGACTGGAAAAATGAACACAAGAAAACATTTAATTATAGTTTTTTTATTCTTGGATATAGGTTTATTGGTATGGAACAAAAAGGCTTTTTTCTAGTTAGCTTGACGTTTCGCCATTATTTTATTTTGGCTTTATCAAAAGGTTGTTATTACAATTATAACCTACGGAAAACACATTTTAATTAAAAGAAAAATTTTCAAAATATTGTTACAATAATGCTAAATGTTGTTGCTAAAATAGGCATCCGCCAGGCTGTCAAGAATCGATGGCGAAAATACTAGAATCTAGCGAATTATTCTACTTTAATCTGGAAAATTAGATTATCGTGTGTATTCTAGATTTTACAGGAATAGATTTAGGGATATATAAGAAGGCCGGCATTGATTTGTAAGTTAGTTTCAGTTCGACTGTGATACGATTTAAATAGTGATTGTAAAGAGTTTAATTGTTGAGTTAGTTATTAAAGTAATTAGTGTCAGAGTGTATTGTGGAATAAATTATTGCTGTGTTAATTGGACTTTGATTTTTGGAATAAACGAAACGAACAACGAACCCAAGATTTCTGTCAGGCAACCCAAAGCCGCGACAATATATTAAAAATAGTACATACCTCGAACTTATTTGGTAGAATCTTCAAAGTCAAATGGTTTATTTTATGAAAAGGAATGCAAATGGAATTTAATTTTTTGGTATATTTTTTAAAAATTTCTTTATCTTGTGTTTAACTTATGGAACTGTTGGAAACCGTTCAAGCACCAAACATGAAGGTTATAGTAGTGTAGTTCTACGTATAAATTAAGTTATAATATATACAGCTCAAATATTGTATATCTTGTTTGTCATTAACAGCATTGGTTTCTTTTTTAATAGCAATCATCTCTTTCACAGTCAGTTTATTATAATTAGAATCCCTATCGAGAATTTTTGTGTTTTTGAAATCAAAATTGTGGTTTTCGTTTTTTTCATGTTTATGAAGCGCTGTGCAGGCATTTTTAGTGTATTTGTGGCCTTTATAATTC
The DNA here is from genome assembly GCA_917834065.1 of Ceutorhynchus assimilis. NCBI lineage: Eukaryota > Metazoa > Arthropoda > Insecta > Coleoptera > Curculionidae > Ceutorhynchus > Ceutorhynchus assimilis. The sequence continues at coordinate 8,510,491 of OU892284.1, read as the reverse complement.
GATTTTCGAGATGCTGTGTTGTCATTCCTATATACTGAAAACATTTAAAAACACAACTATTGACATGATAAACAGAGTAGATAAAATGATGGTAAACAAAATCAAAATTGATCAGCAAAGTACTCTGCTAAGGTATAATATGCCTTGTCAATCAGCAAAGCTTTTACAGCATGCTTAAATTTCTTGATAGGCTGTATGATTCTTACAGTAATTGGCAAGTGGTTATACATTTTTCTGGCATTATAGATGATGGAGTTTTTTATCAAAGTGGAGTGTGGTATAGGCAATGGCAACATTCCAACTTGTCTGGTGTTGTAAGGGCTACCGCCCACTGTCGAGGTATGATGCCCTTTGTGCACCAAGGAAACTGTTACCAGTATAAAGAGACCTGTTAGAGTAAGAATTTTATGCCTGATAAAAAAAGGCCTGCAAGAATATCTAATACCAGCTTTGCAGATATACCTTATGGCACGCTTCTGCAACACAAAAACGAAGTTCAGTAAATATTGGCTAGAGTTTCCCCAGAAAGGAATACCATATCTGATGCGGTACTCCACCAAAGAAAAGTAAACTGTACGAGACATATTTATATCAAGTTCATGTGACACAACTCTCACAACAAAACAGCCACTTGCCAACTTTGAACAAAGATCCAAGATGTGGGCCTTGAAACATAACTTGCTATCTATACATAAACCCAAAAATTTAACATCTGTGCAATTTGAAATTTTCTTTGTGTCAAGGACTATGTCAGGCAAAGAACCATTGAATTGTAAAATATTTGTCTTGGAAATATTAAGAGATACCTAAATAATTGGCATCACACCATAGCTTCACATGTGCAATATCTTTATAGAAATTGTCTCACTCAACTCAATAGGATCAAAACCATGCCACAATATAGTGGTGTCATCTGCAAATAACGTGAATGTACCCTTAATCCTGAGTGTGGCAATGTTGTTAACGTAAAGTAAGAACAGAATAGGTCCTAGTATGGAGCCCTGTGGCACTTCGGAGGGAACAGTCAGTTCGCTAGATTCGGAACCTCGCACACCCACCCTCTGTGTTCTTCCGCTCGAGTAAGACTTGAACTAGGCAAGAGCAGTACCCCGAAAACCATACAGCTTTTGAAGCAGTATTCTGTGATTAACGCAGTCAAACGCTTTTGAAAGATTACAGAACACTACTGCAGCCTGTTCTCTCTCTACCAATCCGAAACGCCATAAATCACGTGATTTTCTAATGGCCGTTCGGGTCAAATTATAGGGTCAAATATTGCGGTGACAAGCCGGTGACGTTTTACGTTCATAAGGAGAGCATTTGTGTTCTGGGTCGGTATTCTGGTTCTCAAAAACGCTCACCGCTTTCTAGTCGCTCGGCACTTTAAATGCAAATTTACACTGAAAGTGCCGAGCGACTGAAAAGCGGTGAGCGTTTTCGAGAACCAGAATACCGGCCCTGGCCCTTGCTGCTTTCGAAGTGAATTTTATGTGTTTCTACGTATTTTTCATTGGTTTTGGTATTGTTGTTTTCATAGTGAATTGTGAATTTTATAGTTTTTAGTATTTCTACGTATTTTTTAGTGTTCTGGCCATTGTTGTTTTCGAAGTGAATTTTATAGTGTTTCTACTGTTTCTACGTATTTTTTAATTTATCAATAAATTCTGAGATTGAGAGTGAATATCTTAAGGTATTATTATTAGGGCAAAATTGAGCTTTTAGTTGCAGCAAACCATAAAGCCCTGCGTTGTTTTGATAATTCATATTTGTAGATCAAAAGCCAATGATTTAAAATAGCAGGAACTTAATAAAATTTCACATTATCCCTGTTACCTCGACTTCCACACCCAATTACAATGCAAATCGCTGGCATTTTACTTAACACAATACCTAAACACACAAAAAAACACAAAATCCGATAATTCAAATCTGGACGTTTGTCCAGAATATGACAGAATCAATGACATACAGAATAAACAACACAGTGCTTGACCCATAGACGCTTGACCCAATAGGCCGGCATACACACACGTTATTTCGCGCGGTTTCTCGTGTCATCTGCAAAAACCTGTGAAAAATCATGTGCGTGAGTGAGGAGGGCTGCACGCAATGATAGAATGGGAAGGGATTTCCGACGTGCTTTCATCTGGAATGTGGCGTCAGTACTCAAGTACATGATAAGTGCAGTTCACGCGCCATTCCACGTCACGGTTTTGGGGCTAGTACGAAAACATGAACGCCACGTAACGAATTAACACGTTGAAAATTAGTACATGACAACATGCACTTCCAAACGACACGATAAATTACACTTTTTATCCATACACATACGGTTTTTCCTTTCCAACTGATATGCCGCGCGTAATCACGTGCTAAATCGTTTGAATACTTTGTCATGTGCATGGAACATGACGCTTTTTTTGCCACGCCGTTCTTTCGGGCGTGCAAACCGCTACATCCCAACACGCCACGATAAACCGCGCGAAATAACGCGTGTGTATGCCGACCTAAATGCTTGACCCGAACTTCCATATTGAATTTCGTTTTTGACAGGTCAGTAGATTGCCTAAAAATCTACTACAAACGTTTTTTTTTTTTCAAAATTATGACATCGTCGATGTCAAAAGTACAAACTCCCGTGAAACAAATTTTACGTTACCTTAAGGAAGCCTTGAACGTTTAGAATTGAAATGATTAACTTGTGAAATAGTAACAAGTGTCCATTCTAAACTCACGACTGTCAAGGAAGAGTCAAAGAAACGACTATAAATTCGGCCTTCAATAAGAAAGTTGGAAAATATTAGGCAGTTGGGAGCGGCTACAGTCGTAGTCTGTCATAGCAATTTTAATTTCTAATGAGAAATATTTCCGTCTTGGTTTTACAGATGAAAAACGATATGAATAACAATAAAGTCCAAAACAAGACATTACACTACGTACTAAAATACATTGGGCATATTCCGTTTTTCGATTTGAATTATTATTTCCACAATCGATATTAGGATTTGTATCGTATTTTATGGAACTCAAAAACTATCAGAATCTAAATACTAGATTTTCTACTAGAAATTCTGTCTACTAAAATTTTACAAAAAATGCTGAAAATCTACTAGAAAAGTAGAATAAATCTACCAAAGGTGGCAACGCTGATGTAAGCTGGGTGTCAACTATTACCCCAAGATCCTGCATTTCAGCAACCCTAGCCAGTGCCCTTTTGTTCATTGTATACTCATAGTTAAAATGCGTTTTTCTTCTACTAAAACTAAGCACAAAACATTTATCAATATTGGATTGTAATTTATTTTTAATTGACCATAGACATATTTTGTCCAAATTTTTCTAGATATACGGTACAGTCACTTTAGTTGTTATTTCTTGAATATAATTTTAGGTCATCTGCAAACAATACTTCTGTACCACTAACTTCATTAACCAAATTATTTATATACAACCAGAGAGCAATGGTCCGAGGTTGGAGCCCTGCGGAATACCTGAAGTTGCACAAAAATAATCGGAGTAGTAACCCCTGACAACTCGTTGTGGTCCATTATGTGAATATGATTTGAAAAGAGCTACCAGATTATCATAAAAACCAAACTCATTACACAGCTTCTGTATAAGAATAATATGCGATATTCTGTCAAAAGCCTTGGCAAAATCTGTGTATATTACGTCGACCTGGCATCTGCCATCAAGGCTCTCAGCAATATACTGAATCATCTCACACAATTTACTACATTACTAGCCGTAGATTGCTTATTTAGGAAACCATGTTGTCTGGCTGATATCTTGTTTTTCACAAAATTATATACAGTGAGGACATAAAGTCCGTCGCCCCCCTCTAACTTTTGAACCGCTCGGTATATTGCAACGAAATTTGGAATGATGATATGTGAATAGATTCTCCATTTTTTGGAAAACAAATGACAGCTTCAGCTGTCAAAATGACAGCTAGGCGCAGTTTTGATACGTTTTTTAAAATAGAAGGCGGTGTCGAATGATATATCGTTTTGAAGGTCTCTTCATTCTAAATTTAATCCCTGATTCTGAAAACATTTGGTTAGCGGTTTTCAAACTATGACGAAAAAACCAAAGCTTGTTTTGCTCATAAACACTCATAAAAAAAAAAAAATTAAAATTTTTTTTATCGGTTTTTTATTCATTTTTTTAGTTACCAATGTCATGACGTCATTATTATTACTGAATAAAAGACAATAATGAATAAAAAAGCGATAAAAATTTTTTAATTTTTTTTTTCATGAGTGTTTATGAGCAAAACAAGCCTTTGTTTTTTCGTCATCATTTGAAAACCGCTAAACCAAATGTTTTCAGAATCAGGGATTAAATTAAGAATGAAGAAACCTTTAAAACGATATATCATTCGACACCGCCTTCTATTTAAAAAAACGTTCCAAAACTGCACCTAGCTGTCATTTTGACAGCTGAAGCTGTCATTTGATTTTGAAAACATGGAGAATCTAGTCACAGATCATCATTCAAAATTTCGTTGCAATATACCGAGCGGTTCAAAAGTTAGAGGGGGGGGCGACGGACTTTATGTCCTCACTGTATGAACTTATATAGGATGGACTCAAATATTTTGGCGGGGCACGACAACAGTGATCTAGGCCTTTTCTGAATACAGGATAAATCCTTGCCTCTTTCCATGCTTGAGGAAAAGTGTTTGACCTCAATGAAAGGTTAACCAAATCCAAAGTGGCTCTACCAAAAAACTGATCATTCCCTTAAAATGGCACATTATCCAGACCAACTGATCTGTTAACTTTAAGGCTCCTGACAGCATCACAAACATCCTCATATTTGATTTGGTCCAAACACAAAGCATCGAAAACCTGACAGTCATCATGAATGTCGGAGTCTTCAGGATCGTTGGCATAGACTGAACTGAAATATGCAGCAAACCCATTCAATATTCCAGGTATTTTTTCGATCTGAACAAACTGATCAAAGTCACTTGAGGTTTGTTTCAAACAATTGTCATCCGATTTCACAACGATTTCATTGGCCCTGTTTTGTTGACGCCTCATAAACAAACCTTATGTGATTACAATCAGTTTGTTCAGATCGAAAGAATACCTGGATTGATTTACTATCAATAAATTGCAGATTATTTAGATGCATTGTGTTAGGTATACCTAACGTGACCATACGTCCCGTTTTCAACGGGACCGTCCCTTATTTCGGTTCTCTGTCCTGGTGTCCCCGAGAAACGCTGTGGGACGCAAAATTGTCCCGTTTTCCCAAACCTCGCGAAAAAAAAAATAATTGCGTACAAAAACAAAACATCCGTGTCATATCATATTATATGTTAGATGCTCAAATTTCACTCCAGGACTAGAGTGTTCGGTCAAGGTTCACCTGGTTCTCAAACGCACCCCTGCATCATGGGTCTTCCTTGAAGGTCGTGAGTTTAGAATCCACACTTGCTACTATTTGACAAGTTAGTTATGTCAATGCTAAACATTCAAGGCCTCTTTATGGTGTGAAGAAACCTCAAGAAGCGACTATAATTTTGGCTCTTACGGATAGCGCACTTCCCGCGCAATTTGTTTATTGTCTTTTTTTTTGAAATTCATTTATTTCAGTTGTTTGATACTCACGAAATATTTGTGTACGTTCAATGTTAATTAACAAGCTGAGTCCCCGTTTACAAGCAAAGAAATACTCCGTCGGATGTCAAATGCGAAAACTGTCGCACAAAATTTAAGTGTTACCCAATAGTTGTATTCCTTTCAAGAGTTTGGAACACTCGAGCTACTCGGTCCGGTGTTAGTCGACCCCGATTTGAAAGGAAGAGATGTGTGGTGCAACAAACACTTTTCAAAAGGAAGGAATAAGCGCGTAATGTAACCTCCTAGTCCTAGGTGTGAAAGGAATACACATTGTCCCCCATTCCCGTTTGTCCCGTTTTGAGTCCACAAATAAATGGTCACGTTAGGTATACCAACAACTCTGGCTGATGTCTTGCTGAATTTCAATTAAATAATCTTCATGTGCTTTCTTAATGTCTTCATGTCTTGGTTCTTAATTGTATAAATTGATTATATGTTTCTACATTTTTTATCCTCTTATTCTTAGTTCTCAACTTCTTTTTACTCTTTATATCTTTAATAATATGTTTTGTGAAGTATACAAGACAAAAATATTATATAATACAACTCATTGTAAACCATAATTATGCAACTAGGGCAAGAGAGGGACATCACTTGCAAATTCCTTTTAGTAACAGGAATCTTAACTCGAAGTACATAAATTATTACGGACCTAAGATGTACCATTTACTCCCAGTGAAGGTAAGTAGATGTCAAAACAAGACAAAATTTCAAAAATTGTGTGCACAGTTTGTTTGCCAAAATTTGACTCAATTTGAAAGGCTTTTTTAGATTGTTGTCTGGTCAATGGGGTGGGTTAGGTTTTGTTTTTTGATATTTAGGTTGAGTTAAAATTTATGGATGTTGAAAATAATAGTTAAAATTATTAAGTGTGAAAAAAATAAAATATATTTTATTAAACATTAATGTGAAAACACAATGCACATACAGATGTTTCAAGCATCTAGGTGCATTTACTCAAATTATTGTAAATTTATAAATTATTACTAGTCAAAAGGCATTATGTACTATGAATGAAAATTTGTTGTTAATAAATAAATAAAAAATAATTATTATTATTGTTATTGTAAATTGGCCTTGCCGTAAATGAATAAATAAATAAATAACAATGCAATTTTCACTTTCACATTGAATTAAAAAATCACAACAAATGTAATTATAATTTTTTTTTTTAAATAAGTACATATTAGTTGAATTATTGGAGAATTGTATGGGGTATGGGATTCAATGGATTTTCACGAATCTATTTTGCAATATTTTTTTCCTGCAATGACCTATTTGTTAGTTTTTTGCCCCGCCCCGTTTTTTATTATTCAAAGCACAAACTTACAGTTCCCAAAACAGCGACAATTTGTCCGAAATCCTTCTCATACTCGTCCTTGACCGCCTGATAACTAATTCCATGTAAATATCTATCGACTACTAGCTTTAAATCAATGTCTAATGTACCGTTTCTGGGGTTAGGGAACCTCCTTTTCATTACACCTCTAGAACAAAATAGGGTACTTTTTTTCTAAACTAAAAAAAAAAACGAAACAAATATTTACCTTAACACTACCAATTCAGGCAATATATCAGGATGGGCTATAATATGTTGGAAATCTTGAAGTAAAACCTAGAATATCAATAATTGATATTATAGAAGATTTTTGTTTATTCAAAATTCAACTTTTCTGGCTGTGAATCGGTACGCATGATTAAAAAGTATGGACAGCTATCTATTCCTGATTTATGCCCTACAAGCGGGTGTTTTTGTGTTCACACAAATTGTCCAAGACTTTTAAATAAGCTTTCATATGTAACAAATGATTTATAATTATCTTATAAGGACAATTAGCTTTCTTACTTTTCCATTTTGAATTTGTTTAACAAGTTCAGCTCCTCCTGCAAGTTGAGCTCCTGCATCAGAAGCTTCCTTTTGGCTTTCCAAAGTTTTTGCGAAAGCAATGATAGTCCTCTCCTCGCCATGGTCAAATTTATGAGGAATGGCAGCTATTCTTTTGAAATTGTCCACGAAACGAGTCTAAAATGATTAAATTTGATACTGAACGAATTATTTCAAAGGCAGCTTTATACTTTTTTCTCTCCTTGCATATTCAATTCAATAGTGGCGAACAGTTCCGACTGAGGCTTATTGTAGATTTCAGCATGATGAGTTTCCCTATGGGCTTTTACTGCATCTGCAAATGGATGAACCGTCCATTTGTAGTATTTCATTGCGTAAACATCGTCAATGGGGTCTTTCTTCCATGAATCGTCGAACTTTCTTGATCCTCTTGAAGCTAACATTTTTTCTCTGGAAATGATCAATATTAATTCTGTTGAACACCTATGCAAATCTGACTTACTACATTACATACCATTAACCTTTAACGGCTAAAGTGGAAAAAATCTTTAAACTGCTACAGAGTGGTCTCACAGACATACCTGAGGACACACCATTAGAATTCGTGTTTTAAAATTCAAATTATTCTCAAATTAAATCCAAAATTTGGTCCAAAAAACTGTTAACAAACAAACACAGCTTAGCTGCTGTAATTTTTTTATCAATATGAAAATCATAGAGTCTATACAGTGCGGTCGTAAAGTGAGGAATAAATTCAATAGTTAATCTTCCAAGCATTTTTTGAAAAAATCCTCGAACACGTCAATTTTATTTTTTGTCAAGCATTTTTTATAAAATAAAATTATTATACAGGGTGGTCGCAGAAAAGCTGGACAGGTAGTAACCTAATTTTTTTTAAATGGACACCCCTAATTTTTTTGACATTTTCGGATTTCTGATAAAATTTTAAGTGTTTTTTATGAAACATGTCCTATACCTATCTTCAATTGTTTCGGAAATATTGTCAGTTGAAAATTGACTTTTTGCAACTTTGACAGGCTGTAAAACCTAAACGGTTAATTTTAGAGGAAAACCGATTCTAAAATCTGTTTTTTTTTAAAGATAAAAGTCAAAATGACATTATGTTGGCAATACAATGTAAAATTGTCAATCCTTTCAAATTTTTTATGTAGAAAAGGCTTGTGTTACCAACAAAGTTACTAAATTTTTGACTTGGGGAATTATCTTTAAAAAAAAAAACAGACTTTACATTCCTTTCTTAGATTTTCATAAACTATCATTTGACACCAACTTTAAATTTACCTGGAAATTAAATTTAACTGAAAATTTTAATCGTAGATTAAATTCAAAGTTGGTATAAAATGATAGCTTATAAAAAGCTAAGATAGGAATGTGAAATCGGTTTTCCTCTAAAATCAACCTTTTAGATTTTACAGCCTGTCAAAGTTGCAAAAAGTCAATATTTCCGAAACAGTTGAAAATAGGTATAGGACATGTTTCATGAAAAACACTTAGAATTTTATCAGAAATCCGAAAATGTCAAAAAAATTAGGGGTTTCTATTTAAAAAAATTAAGTAACTACCTGTCCAGCTTTTCTGCGATCACCCTGTATAATTATTTTATTTTATAAAAAATGCTTGACAAAAAATAAAATTGATGTGTTCGAGGATTTTTTTAAAAAATGCTTGAATGAATAATTATTGAATTTATTCCTTACTTTACGGTCCCACTGTATACTTCCTCAGAGGCTGGACAATTTCCAAGTTGCTTTGCACCAGCTCTGAGTCTATCTACGCGTTCTTCTTTATCTATATCTTATCAAGTTCATCAAATTCTGAATAATCGAAAGATCTTGTGCCCATTTTTGAAATTCTGAGTCGAGTTCTGAGTCATCTGGATGCATTCAAGTAATCACTACTCTGTGGTCTAGTAGACAAGTATCCATCATAAAAAAAATCCCTGCTCAATCCACTGACGCTATATCATTACTGATGTGTGGGACAGTGATCCACTGAAAGATAGGTACATGAACCCTCACCTCTCAAAACACAAGTATTTTCAAAATAACCGAAAATGATTTTTGGTAGGTGTCTGGCCACTGTGTAGCCGTTAAAGGTTAAACACTCATTTTTTCAGTGATGAAAACGAGGATGAAAATTTTTGAAAAATCTAATTACTTAGCTTAGCAATAATTATGAAATCACACCAATATATTTCTGACATCTTAATTCGCCTATAAAATACATGGTGAGTTAGTAAGCGTGCGGTGGTCCATATTTACTATACTAACGGAGATCGAAGAAAAAACTGATTGGTAGCATTTAATTTTCTTCATCATTTATATCATCCTACCACTTCCTTCATACCCGCATGGTGCACTGCTATCTTTAATGGGTAGCTAGCAGTGCAGGCCACATCTCAGAAATAACAAGAGCACACAATCTGGTAGCTTGGCATTTCATTAGCACCTAATTAGCACTACATTATTCTAATCTCGAAAACTTTACCAACCCCTTTTTTCATAAAACTTTTATACTGCTGATTTTATGGACATATTATGTATGAGAAATCTGAATTGCAGTAATTCAGCTTTTCTTAATTCAGTACATTTGAGAAATATGCATCACAACAGATACTTTCTGAATAACAATTTTAAGAGGTTTAGTAACTATTAATATGTCCCAAATTATATTATTAATTTTTTTAGCTGAATGAAGTTTAAGTTTTCAGCAGGGTTTCGACTTGACTTTTGAGGACATTTCATTGCAGTAGATATAGACTACTAAGCAGAATCCTAGTCAAAGAATTACTAGAGGAATTACCAAATTTGTAGGGCTCTGGTTTTAACTTAAAAACATCAAAATATATGAGCGTCAAGGTCCCTTAAGTACACACATCTGACGATTATTTGGCTGCTGGGTCTACCTACCTCTCTCTCAAATTATGTGGAATAAATCCAACTTTTTGAATTTCCACCTTAACTTTGGCCTTCTTCTTTCTTTCTCTGGTGCCCTTTCGTGCAGCATAACTCCTCACTTGCAAGAAATCGCAGCTGGGGACGAGTAATGCTCTGTTAAAAGCATTTGAGCTTAAACTTACCACTAAACTAGATATTTCTGAAAAATTATTTGAGTTTAGCGTTTTCTGCTTGAAAATATTAATTGCTAGGACTTACTGGTACTTAGGTAAGACATTTTTATAACCAGGTTGTTTAATTGAACTGAAAAAATTGGAATTTTCTATAATTTTTGCAGAAGCGCCCTAGTTTTTATAACAATCAAAATCACATAACACATAACCTTAAATTTCGCCTGGAAAATCCGAGCAGTGCAAAATAAGTAGCGCTTTCGACTTTGGCCTCAAAACTGCACCCGGTTGATCAAAAAGCGATTCGAAACGGATTCACATGTTCGGCTTAAAAATGAGCATTGCTCTCGGCAAGATTTGACGTGTACGACTTGCAATAGAACGCTCTCAAATTTCGCACGGAGCGCTCTTTCTTGCTCCGTCAAATTCGATTAATTTGATGGATAAAAAAGTAGTACTCCCGCGTTCTTATTCTCATCAAATTTTAACAATGGATTCACCTAATTCACCATTTTATGTCGGTCATTTTCCATTCACCTGAACAAAGATTGCTATAGCTAACTCATCGGTGAAATCACCGATTAGGGGCGAGTTCAGGACCTTGGAACAGGGAGCAGCGTTCCCAGGAGAATTTGCCCCCTAGGGGAGGACAAGTTCGTCATTTGACATTGATGCAAAAAAAATAAATATTTTTCTCTTTGAATTTATACGATATTGTGAGTGTGACACCGGTGCGACGCACTAGCCGTTCATAAATGCTGTAGGCACACCGAGTGCGCGCACTCTGTGCCGTTCAGAAAGTACTTTGGGCGCGCTCCAGGTGTCGTACCGGTCACACACACCATAATTTTTTGGTGTGGCTGGTGGCTGCGATGTGCTTGTGTCTTTATGTCAACAATGTCAACCATTCCTCCCATAATCTCAATAATCCTACCAAATATAAACAAAACACAAATAAGAATTAAAGTTTTTCCTCCAAATGAAAAAAATGAACAAAAAAAAGTAATCCTAATAAATTTTGTGAAATTTTTGAGGAGATGCTCGATTGGTCACACCAAGCGTTCAGAAATTCATACGAAAGTTGTCGGCTAAGAATTGTCATTTCAGTCACACCCATAAAATCGCACTCCCACGGTGTGTTATTTCTGAACTCGCCCTAGAATATACATTAACCCTTTTCACGTGGCTCCGGTTTAACAAACCGCAACATACCGCTCAAATTCGAGTGGTAGGTACAGATCGTTTCACCAGGGTTCATACTTTTGATATCGAACGCGTCATAACTCGAGAAAAAAGGGTTGTCGAAGTCATGACACATTCAATTTTTTTGACAAATTAAAATGAATGACTTCTGGTTTAAAAGCCGACGAACGTTTTTGACGTCATTGATTTGTTTCGGTCATTTTCCATTTATTAAAAAAGGAAGGCAAAAAGTATGAACCCTGGTGAAACAAAGCTTATCCATCACGTCACTTTGTAACCGGGTTGGAAAACGGTATGTCATTTCTCTAACCGTTTTGTAACCCGGTTAGTTAAACCGGAGCCACGTGAAAAGAGCTCTTGCGTTCGGTATTTTGCTCAAAGAGCAGAGCGTGCTGAGTGGAGCCGTAATTACGTCATCAGTAAGCAAACAGAGCTGTTGAACGTTGTGCCCTAAATTTTAAAAAACGAACGCGAAAGAGCCTGCACCGCGTACACTTTTTGAATGAACGAACGGTAAATAATTCAAGCTCCGAGAACTCGGATCAAAATACCGAACGCACGGTGAAAAGAGGGGTGCGTTGGGCGTCTTTTTCCCGACGTCATTAATTGACGTTTTCAATTAAAAGAGATGGACGATAAGTATGAAAACATTAATTTTCCCGCCAACATTTGCTTGCTTGTCAATGTCAATGTGTATAGGGCAAGTCAATGAACTATAGCTAAAAACTGGAATGCGCACACATTGCCATATCTGCCAAAAAAATGAAGCCATGAAAGACAGATGCCACAAGGGGGAATGTTGTTTCTTTCTGTTGCTCGCTGACATATGACGTTTTCGAAAGTTTTGTCATATATCCCTTCACAGGTTTCATCAATTGGAATACGTGTTGGAAGCAATTTTCGCCATTTAACATAATGAGTGCGACAAAAACAGGTATCCCCTCCGCAGCAGCCGCACTAGGCCTCACGTTCGCCATATGTGTTCGCATTCCAGTTTTTGGTTATAGTTCATTGGGGCAAGTACACGATCTGACAGTTTGACACTATTGACAATCGCCTTGAGATAAAACCAATGAACTATAGCCAAAAACTGGAATGCGCACACATTGCCATATCTGCCAAAAAAATGTAGCCATGAAAGACAGATGCCATAAGGGGGAATGTTGTTTTTTTCTGTTGCTCGCTGACATATGACGTTTTCGAAAGATTTGTCATATTTTCCTTCACAGGTTTCATCAATTGGAATACGTGTTGGAAGCAATTTCCGCCATTTAACATAATGAGTGCAACAGAAACAGGTTTCCCCTCCGCAGCAGCGGCACTAGGCTTCATGTTCGTCAATATGTGTACGCATTCCAGTTTTTGATTATACTTCATTGGGTAAAACAAAGATATAATTTACAGTGTTTTTTAAGTTTTTAGTTAAATAAATACCTTTTGTGTGATCCAGAAGTTTCTTGGACATGCCTAGAGTTTGTTTAGTTATTAATTGTGGCAGTATAGCACAAGGGATACAATATCCTTCCATAGGTTTCCATCAATTTTAAATAACAATGGGAGGTTTGATTTGTTGGCTCGAGAGAAGAGAAAAATCGATTAATGTTCTTAAAGGAGAAAATCTGACAGAAAAATAGATTGAATATAGAATAACTATACTTATATATTTGTTCTTGTGACACTTGATTTGATATTTGTTGGAAAAAACCTGAATTTAATCCATTATAGAAAAATCTAGCAAACTTTTAGATGAAAGACCACATAGACTGGAACACAAACACTTTGCTCTTTTTTAAAACAAAATAACACCAAAACTTGTGAAAAAGCTGTGAAAACCGCATAAAACATAACTGGCCTAATCTAAACGAATGTAAATTAATGATTTGTTTTACCTCAAGGCGACTGTCAAACTCACAGGCCCTGCGATCTCTTATTGCCAGTAATAAACCACATAATAACTCTTTTCCGTTTTTCTAGACGTCGCTGACAACAACAGAATTGTAAAATACCAGCACATCAAGAACACGTCCGATGTCGATAACATTGACATGAGATTGACATGTCAACATATGACAATATGACAGAATATTGATTTGATCATAACTAATAATTCATAATGTTTTTTGTTCGCCGGTCTTGAATTTCGTCTTTCTTTGTGTTGTCGAGTGTTTCTAAGTGATTTCAAAGTGGTTTTGTGTGTTTCACGAAGACCTTCAAACTTTATAGATTGGAAGATCTATTTTTATCTTTGTTGATTAGATAAATAATGACAGGTTCAATTAAACATCAATCAGAACTTTGAATAAATATGTTAAGGATACCCTTAACCATCGATAAAGAAACTGTCTTTTGATCTAATTAACCAATTATCAATTAATTTAAGCAAACATTAATGCCCCAAAGTCTAGAATAAACGAATTTGAACAGACCGACGGTAATGCGAACAGGGCGCCATCTATCATAAAAAGTCCTATGTAAAGTAGTTGTCTGTAGCATCGATGCAAAACCAGTAAATAGTGATTTTCCGATATGGTAGATGGCGCTGGCTTGGCTCAATTTTGTTGACAACAAAATTTACACTGAGATTCCATTCTCGACAGTTTATATTGTAGGTATTTATCTCTGCAAACTCATTTGTGACGTTACGTGGACATGCCATATACATCACCGATGAGTTAGCTATCTTTGTTAAGTGAATGGCTAATGACAATGACCGACATAGAATGATGATCCATCGGTAAAATTTGATATAAATAAAAACGCAGGGTTTGAAAATAAAAAGAAAATGTGGGAAAAGTCACTATTTCATTCGCAAAACTTCGCTTTGGAGACGGTGGTACGGATTATTTTGGAAGCAAACAGCTTCTGCCAACTAAACTTGGACGTGGATTACTTTGTATAGTTGATGGGTCGTGGATTTCCCTTTCTTTTGCGGGCATCCTTTCTGATTTTGTGTATCCAAATTTTGACAAATGTTGGATTTGATGGAAACTTATGGAAAAACACGTCCGCCAGTGAATAGGAATTATTTTTACGAATATGCACACTACACACAATCACCATTGTTAAGAAAAAACCTTGAAAAAACCGAGGAAATAATAGTTTTTTTCTACAAACCACTACTGTCAACGGCTGTCAACCATTGTTTTCATACTCTTTTGGCGTCTGACAGTTTGATGCCAGAGAAAGAGAGGCTTTTAAATTGAAAAGGTCAATTATTAAGCATAGGCCGGAGTTTCATGCATCCGTTTTTCCGTCGAAATATGTCCGAAAAGTCTTCTATTTTGACATATTTATATACGATTATGTCAGAATAGAATGTTTTTCGGACATATTTCGTCGGAAAAACGGATGCATGAAAATCCACCCTAACTCCAGGGTAAACATAACCACTGGACACGCTTACCCCGACATTAAAACCAACCCGGCTGAGAGTAATATGACCAGCTGTTCGCGCCAGCGGTCGTAGTTCAAAATTTAAATGAAAATATTATTTAATTTTGATTAACATAATGGGCAAATAGGAAGATGCCAACGAGATCTAAAAAATAGTTGTTTTAGAATCTTGATTCAAGTAGGCATTAAAACAAAAGCCCGCGGAATGGAATCATAACCTGCCGCGCAAACAGCCTACGTCAAGGCGAGAAGCAACATGCTGCCTACGTCACAACTGGTGATTTGGCGTGATAAGGGCTTCAGATTTTCTCTACACCGGCCTTATGAAGATAGGCTATCCTGCAATAGTGTAGTGTGTATTATCCTTGAAGTCTTTTACCAAAATCAACAAAATGTTTCGGGGCGCCATCAAGCGGATAGCGGTATGAATTGAAATATAGGATTTTAGATTGAATCTGCGAAATTTTCCTGGTCTTAAGGCGAAGGTATAAGAATAGTTTTACAATTTTGCCTAAAATATCAAATTTTAATTATTGTAATATTGTAATCGGGTACTTATTTGGCTAAGCGACAGAAACGGATGAGGTAGTGGAGATGCTATTGTCTGTTTTTTTTTTTTAAAGATAATTCCCCAAGTCAAAGTAACTATGTTGGCAACACAAGCCTTTTCTACATAAAAAAATTGAATGCATTGACAATTTTAAATTGTATTGCCAACATAATGTCATTTTGACTTTTATCTTTTAAAAAAAAAAACAGACTTTATATACAACTATATAGTATATTTGAACCTATTTGAACAACGAGAATACCTTTTTTCTCCGAATGACAGTAAAAGCGGCCTTTTAATGACACTTGACAGGATCAAAAGTTGTATTTTTACTGCCTAGGCAGTAAAAGTGGACTTTTACTGCCTAGGCATTGAAAGTGACAGTGTCACAACGTTCCAGGTAAGAATTTCACTCAATTTGCTATTTGAAATTGATGGTGACAATGACATTTATTGTCAAAATAATTTAATTATTTGGATAATAATAATGAATGAAATAAATATAAAAAAGATGTCTATGTGTGAATTTGAACATTCGGAGAAAAAATTATATGTTTTACATGGCAGAAAAGCAGATTTAATGCCTTGGCTGGTTTCCTAGCCTCGGCTATGAAACATCAGCCGCGGCATTAAATCTTGTACTTTTCTGCCTAGTAAAACAAATAACTATTTTGCCTCAAATACCTTTTTCAAAAAACCTAAAATCTGTTTTTTTTTTTTAAGATAAAAGTCAAAATGACATTATGTTGGCAATACAATGTAAAATTGTAAATGCTTTCAATTTTTTTATGTAGAAAAGGCTTGAGAAAAGGCTTGTGTTGCCAACATAGTTACCTACTAAATTTTTGACTTGGGGAATTATTTAAAAAAAAAACAGACTTTAAACATTACCATTTCAACCTCAATTTCGGAAAAAGTAACTTTTATTTAGGAAAATGTAAAGTCCATTTTCGGAAAAAGTCAAATTGATTTCAGAATAAAGTATGTTAATTTCGGAAAAAGTAAAGCTAATTTCGGAAAAATTTACTGTTTCCGAAATTACCTAGCTTTACTTTTTCCTATAGGTATTAACTTTACTTTTTCTGAAATTAAGCTGACTTTTTCCAATTTTCCGAGAGCCCTAACGATAAGTATTCCTTAAACTGACATTTCTCCATGTAAAAATGTCATTTTAGGGAATACTTACCGTTAGGGCTCCCCTAAAATAGTTGGTGGAAACGGCCATTAGAACAACAAATAGGGCAATCCAACGACTTGTCAAAATGAAATTCAAAATGGAGGCCAATGCCTTTTTATTAAAAAAAAAATGCCGTTTTATTGCGATTTTTGATTTGTATAAAGTCTGTATCGTACTGTATCGTACTTAGTTGTGGAAGCCGTTCTAAGCGCGAGAAAGTCTAGTTTCATGCCGTTCCTGTAGAGACAAAACACAGGTTTTTAACGGAGAAAAATGATTTGTCTGTACTTTGTGAGGGCTTCATGGTAGCAAAAGAGAGAAAATCTTACGAAATCCATATTAAAAAACCAAAAAGTCTTATTATCCTCCACATTAACTTGTGTCGATACCTTGAATAGCAGACAAATAAAAAAAACATCAGGATTCAGGATTTGGTTGAGAAAAAACTAAACAGGAAACAAATTCTGGATAGTACCTACCTAATTGTTTAGTAGGTAAAGGTTTGTTACAAAGAAATCATAATTTTTTCAAACATCCGGGTTTTTCACTAATAATTTCTTAAACTAAAAACTTTCCATCTTAAAATACGGAAATTACCCTTCCAAGAAAATCATTCCTAGAAAATCATCTAAAAACACCACAAAATACACAAAAAACAGTTTTTTGATAAAAAAATGTCACGATTGTTCGAATTAAATTAATGGCGCTAATTTTTTGGCATTGACCATGCATTGACCGCCATTTTGTTTGGATTGCCGTATATGGACCTGTCGTGGACCAGCCCCAAGGATATTACGCACAACCACCAGCTTTTGCTTACGACCTCGATTTTTGGAATTAAGATCACATTAAGCACCGTTGCCGACGTCATCAACGATGTATTCAGCTGTTTGCGCCAGCGGTCGTACTTAAGCCGCTTTCCAGCTGACGCTTTTGAGCACGCAATCGAGCTTTTGCGCGCGTAATAAATGCTTCAAGCGCGTGTTCGTGTTCCAGCCGTACTGCGTTTCGAGAGCTGATAACTATTGTGTTTCAAACACCGAACACTGTGCTGCACCGTGCTTGAAGCACACAGATGGAAAGGGGTCAGTTAAGTTAGCCCCCCCATTTTTCCAAATCCATTAAAACTTATACCATTTTTTTGCACCCATTTTGCACCGTTTTGCACCATTCGGAAAAAATGTTGCGCCCCCTCAGGAGAGAGACTATATAGAAGTATTACTGGGGGGGGGGGGGGGGCAAATTAACCATGCCCCCCCCCCCACACGCCAAATTTCAATTTAAAATAGCACAAATTGTTCTCCGAGTTTTGTACCATTTTGCACCATCAATATTAAATTTTGCACCGCAACCCTTAGGCCTCTACAGGGGGTTGAAAAAGAAATAGTTGCCCCCCCCAACACACCAAATTTCAATTTATAATACCACAAATTGTTCTCCGAGTTTTGCACCATTTTGCACCATAAATATTAAATTTTGCACCGCAAAATGCCAACTTTTTTTAATAATATGCGCCTCGGGCTTCAATTTCCACGAGAAAATTACTATTGTAGCTACGCAAAAAAGAATAGACGCGTAACGTTTGGGTATGTTACAGGTAAATTCCTTACCAAAATTGGGCGTGGCTCCAAATTTTTTTTTCGCCTGCGGCGCTTTTTTTATCACCACTTTTTGTTGGCACAGTCCCCCCTAAACCAAAATCCTGGATACGCCAATGCTCAGTAAAAACTTAATATTTGTATAACTTCCGGAATAATCCTATCTGGGCGAAATAAAAAAAAGTAACGATTTTTTTTCGATTTCCTACAGTTTGCAATAAACAATAATCAATTTAATTTTCCATGCATGTACCCTATTGTTGAGAATCACTATTGACATGGATAAGTGAAAATGTCATATCGATGATCTATGTAATCGGTTGAGTGAACAGATTTTTCTCTTCAGACAATTAAAGTAATCTTTTCCTGCAAAAATTGTACTTACCATATAGGTATTTCACTAACTTTCATTCTATACTGAGTTATGGTGCAGTTATATGGGGTGGATCATCACAAGCTAGAGTTCAGAAAAGGGCCATAAGAACCATGGAGGGAGCTGGTCCCAGGGTATCTTGTAAACCTCTTTTTGTGAAACATCGTATTATGCTACTACCATGCGTATACCTCTATCAAGTACTACTTGAAATTCATCGCACTTCCAGCAGTATTCCTACGGTATCGCATAATCACACTTACAATACCCGATCGGGAAGCACTCTGCTACCCAATAGACATCGCCTTACAAGTTCATCTCGAAATTCATTGGACTTAAAGATGTATAATGAACTCGGCAACAACGTCAAGTCGATGTCACAATCTGCTTTTAGGAGCAAAATAAAGATGTTATATTAGCAAAATTGTTCTCAAGGTTTTATTCAAGTTTGTTGCTAAATTTTGACTTGCATCAAACATGTAATATGTAAAGGCCGTTTTACAGCTTGCAAGACAACTTGAATGCAATTTTTTTCATGCAAAAAAATTGCATTCAAGATTTCTTGCAACACCTTGCAATTTGACTTTTTTCCTTCGCTAACCTCAACCATACTTTTGGGTTTTTGATTGTGTGTTGTTGATGTTTGCATTTTTCAAAAATGAAAAAGTGATTATAAGTCGATATAGAAAGAAGCAAGCAATAGCAGTCACTTTGAGCTTCATAATTGTAAAAATTCCCCAGCTTGCGCGAAACCTTTTCAAGAAAAATGGCACCAATGACCAAACCGACAAACTTGAATAATGGCATTGCATGCAATCGGTTTGGTGTCATTTTTCTTGACTTGTTTTGAAACTAGGAAACTAGACAGCTGTTTTGTTTCTGTGGAAATAGCATTCATTTTGTCCAGGGTTGGATGAACCCACCGGGATACCGGGAAATCCCCGGTGGGCCGATCGGAGTGTGGGCCGATCTTTAAAACAACAGAACCTTTTTCAAGATACCTTCATACAGATAGTTTCAATAAGAACAGGTTCTCACAGAAATCACAGACCAGTCAGAGCGTTTTTGATTGGTGCAAATCGCCAACAAATAGTTTTCTGACTATTTTCAATAAATGAAATTGGCTGTGAGTCTGACTGGTATGTGATTTCTGTGAGAACAGACCGAAAGCTCAAAGAAAAAGAATTCAACTTATAGTGCTCTGAAAAAGGAATAACGCAACATGAAAGAAGTAATAAAAAATGCTAAAATGTGGGTTAATTGGGCTGATACAGGACTAGAAGCGAATGAAAATGATGTGACAATTCAAAACTTATTACCCGCAGTTCGTCCTCGTGAAAAAAAAAGATGAAAGAAGATGCCAAGGGAGAAAGCAGAGATGATACTCCTCCAGCTACTGCTATTTTTAAATTTGAGGTGGAATAGTACACGATGTGGCCGTGGATCGCATCATAATAAAAATAGAGGCATTCCCTTTGAGGCATATAGAGTTATTTGTGCTGATTTTTCATTTTTGGATCCAAATAATTTTTCCGAAGTAATGCCAGACGCTGCTTGCTGCTTTGAATAAAATAAGGTACCTAGGTGACTTAAAAAGGACGGAGCTGTATGACCTCTCTGAATTTAACGATGGAGATGAAGATGATACAGAGAATGAATTAGAACTTTCTAAATGTTCTTCACATTCACGCTGCAAACAATATTTGGTTTTCTATAAGTAAATACCGGCTTCATATCCGTGCTTAAGAGTCATCTTTGGAGCCTACCAGTATGTCCTCACTTTAACGTGCACACAAGTAGAGGTGCGAAAAATGCTTTTCAGTTTTCAACACTTAATTACATAAAAAAGCGATCAAGGAATCGACTTATAATGGAAAATTTGGATGCGTTGGTGATAATTGAACCTAACTACCTATTATTAGATCACATCTAGGGGTGATGATGTACTGCATGAATTGATCAATGTATGGGCCGCTAGACTCAAATTTCCCGGCCCACTTCCAAAAGTTCATCCAACCCTGATTTTGTCATGTGGATTGTGGATTGAGTTTTGTTTTGATAGGTATCTACAAGAGTTTTTCACTTGCATATTTATTGATTAAAATTGGAAAATGGCTTGTAAAAATAGGTAAGTTTAATAATTAAGTAGGTATCCTTTTTCGGAACATTTTGGATATGGAGTGAGAATGTTGTTTTGAAAATAAATATGTAGCTTTAGCTACCTAAATATTTTTAGTGGTATGGTAAAATAAAATCTACTATTTTAGTGGTGTATATGATTGGCCTAGGGAGGCAGCGTCTCTTCTAATCGAGTTGTATGAGAAGCACCCTTGCCTTTATCAACCAACCCGTCCAACCCACCAACATTACATTACCATAATAGGAATGTAACAGTGCAAGCCCTTGAAACTATCACTGGTGTCTTCAACCAACGAAAGTTGACAAATTTAACTAAAGCAGAAATTAAGAAAAAATTGCATGGTATTCGCACACAGTATTTGGCTGAACTACAGAAAATTTAAAAAAGTGAAACCTCTGGAGCAGGATTGGATGAAGTCTATTCACCGAAGTTATGGTGCTTTGAAATTCTAAATTTTCTATACCGAGAAGCCACTGTGGTAGCCAAAGGAGAGTCAAACATGCCATCTCAACTACAAAGCTTCAGTCAATTATCAGGTCCGAAAGAAACTCTAGATGATTCTGAGAAAGAAAATGACCCTAAACTTATGGACGAAGTAAAGTAGAAATCTATAGATTTTTTAAAATTATGCAAGATTATTATTATTTCATGATGTGGCTTATTTATTTATTGTTTATTTTCAGTCAGAAGTTGAAATAATATATGATGGAGACATAGAAAATCTTGATAAGGTCGTACAAATGGAGTTAGTTTCACCAAAGTCAAGACTTTTAGATACCAGCCCACCAATTAAGCGAGGAAGAAAAAAAAAAAAAAAAAAAACAGGAAGCTTACAATCTTCTCAATGAGGCAAAATCTACCTTGAAGCAGTTCACTTCAAGTTTGAATGATAAGCCACATGAAGAAACGCAGTCAGCAAATATGCAATTTTAAATGTAAGAATTTTAAAAACAAAAATCATTTTTAATTTTTTGTTTGTGCTAAAATTTATTTTTTGTTCCAGGTGGCTAGGAAAAGAAATGGATTCGCTGAACGACGAAGTGGTTGTAGACAACCTTCAAGAGGCTATTTGTCAATGCCTTTTCAGGGCGAAAAAAACTCATAGGCAGAAAAAACAAGTGGTCGACGAATAAAATAGTACATATTATATTTTAGTTTTTAGAAAGAAATAGAGAATAAAGTCTTGTTTTGCTAAAATATTTAATATACACTTAAAATGATAATATAAAGCCACTAATTATCTGTAAAGTATGCCTAACTATACAGCTTCCACCATATGATGAGCATGTTACTGTCCAACTTTAGAATCTTTAGTTATATTCCTCTTGCCATGGCATACTTACAACCTCATTAAAATAATCTTTAAACTCTTCTCTTATACTCAGTGCTTCATTTCTTGGTCTTCCAAAATTATTCCTACTTAGTCCAAATCTAAATCTGTACTACCTGTCTAATTCCTCATCTGGATGATTTCCCACATACCTACGCAATTCCAGTTTCTTCTTTCAGGAAATTATGCAAAACACAACATGCTTGTGTTATTAGTTTGGCCTTTTCTGGTCTGAGAGGTATTGTGTTAAGCAGCACACGAAATCGATTCGCCAATGTTCCAAAACCATTTTCAACTAAACGACGAGCTCTGCTTAACCGATAATTGAAAATTCTCTGTTCTTTAGTCATATTGCGCAGAGGGTAAGGTTTCAAAATATAAGTTGAAAGTGAGAAAGCCGCATCAGCGAGCATAACAAAAGGCATTGGTATTTGTCTTCCAGATAAAGGTCTGTCTTCAGGAAAATTCAAAGAATTATTGGCAAGTGCTCGAGATAGATCGCTTTCCCAAAAGACTTCACCATCTGATAGTCTACCATTCATTCCTACATTTTTGTAGGTGAATTTATATATCTCTTGGTCTTTTGGAGCTTCATTAACGATATGTTTTCCATCAAGGGCACCTAAAACATTTGGGACGTTCCATGATGTTTCAAAGTCTCGTGCTATCTTTAGCCACTCTGCTGCTGTTGTCGGAACCTACAAAGCAATATTCTTGAAAATTGAATTTTTACGCATGATATTTATTTTGTTTCAATTGGGTACCTCAATAAAAATACCCTATCTGTGAATATTCATCCCTTAGTTCCTCATAAATTACTTCACAGATGGTATAAATATGACGATATACCTACTACTTTCAGAGATTCGATAGTTATACATCAAACTCCTGAAGCTTTCACCTGTAGCTAGATATCGCAAAGTAATTATTAACTTGTCCTGTGCTGAAATTGTTTGCCGAAATATGGAATTCTTGGTAATCCTCTGTTTAATTTTGTTCATCAGCTTATCGAATGAGTTTTGACCCATTCTTAAAAAAATTCTATATTTCTCATTATCTTCCTCTTTGAACTCATTTGTTAATCCAATATTACCTCTTGACTGGTTCAACCAGGGTCTCACCCACCACCTTCGTTCTTTCCTTTCTTGACCATTAGCCAAAAACATAGCTGTAGCAATTATTATGCTTAAAGTGGCTGCTATTGCTTTTTTTTTGTTATATCTACTAATCACTTTTTTCATTTTTGGAAAATATCCTCGTAAAATACAAAGTGATACAAACTTCTAACATCAACAACACAAAGTTATTACAAACAAAACAGTATAGTTAAGGTTAGAGAGAAAGAAAGTCAAATTGCAAGGTGTAAAACGACGTGCAAGAAATCTTGAATGGAATTTTTTTGCATGCAAAAAATTGCATTCAAGTTTTCTTGCAAGCTGTAAAACGGCCTTAACCTTAACGATGTGAAATACAGTATCAAGCCCTGCGATCTCTCATTGCCAGTTATAAACCACATAATAACTCTTTTCCGATTTTCTAGATGTCGCTGACAACCACAGAATTTTCAAAATTGTAAAATACCAGCACATCAAGAACACGTCCGATGTCGATAACTGACATGTCAACATATGACAATATGCCAAAATATTCATCATAACTAATAATTCATAATGTTTTTTGTTCGTCGGTCTTGTATTTCATCTTTCTTTGTGTTGTCAAGTGTTCTTAAGTGATTTCAAAGTTGTTTTGTGTGTTTCAAGAAGAATTTCAAACTTTATAGATTGGAAGATCTATTTTTATCTTTGTTGATTAGATAAATGACAGGTTCAATTCAACATCAATCAGAACTTTGAATAAATATGTTAAGTATATCCTTAACCATTGATAAAGAAACTGCCTTTTGATCTAATTAATAAATTATCAATCAATTTAAGGAAACATTGATGCCCCAAAGTCTAGAATAAACGAATTTGAACAAACCGAGAGTAATGCGAACATGGCGACATCTATCATAAAAAGTCCTATGTAAAGTAGGTGTCTCTAGCATCGATGTAAAACCAGTAAATAGTGATTTTCCGATATGGTAGATGGCGCTGGCTAGGCTCAAAATTTACACTGAGATTCCATTCTCGACAGTTTATATAGTATTTATCTCTGTACAGTATCCGCCAAAATAAACAGTACCGAGCATACAAATCATATCATTTAATAATTTGTATCATGGGTATATGTTCACGAAATATGATGATTGCAACTTGCGTGCGCAATTACCCAGAGCTCTAGATTTCGGTACTGTTTATTTTGGCGGATACTGTATCAAAATCCTCAGGATACGCGAACTTCATGAAGAATATACAGTGTGTCCAAGATAAAGATGGGATAGCATTAGGATCTGGATAACGGTTGGAGTTACAATATTCGTTAGGCTAGGAAAAAGTTGCGCAATTTAGTGCTCAATAAAATGGTACTTTGACATTTAAAAAATTCCGAACACTTTCCGAGATATCTGGAGAAAACCGTAAAATCGATTTTATTTTTTTCTGAGCTTATTTGGCAAGATATTTCAAAATAAATATCACTTCATGGTAACAACTTTTTCTACTCTACAAGATGATATTTTCAAATGTAAAATCTAACGTTTCTTCTTTGGGCCACCATCATCAACTTCATTTTTTTAAATACGGCCCTTGATTTTCTACTTCAGATTTTAAAAGCTTCTGATGTCCCAAAACCTATGACGTAGCATTCATTCGAAAAAAATGTTTTTCTACTTGTTGGTAATTTCCTACCAAAATTCTCATCTCTGTCTCTCTCTAAAAAATTTAGATCTTATGGAAAGCACCAATAATATAAATTTTTCGAATAAGTGCAATACGTCATTAGTTTTGGGATGTCAGATGTCAGAAGCTTATAAAATCTAAAATAAAAAATAAGGGTCCGTATTTAAAAATATTAAGTTGGTGGCTCAAAGACGAAACGTCAAAGTTGAAATTGATAATGTCATCTGCTTGTACAGTTACATTTATTTTGAAATATCTCCTCAAATAAGCCCAGAAAAAATAATATGATCGACTTTGTAAAGTTTCGGTTTTTTTCGGAATACCTCGGAAAGTGTTCGGAATTTTTTAAATGTCAAAAGTACCATTTTATTGAGCATTAAAGTTGCGGAACTTCTTCCTAATCGAACCAGCATTGTAACTCCAACCGTTTTCCAGATCCTAATACTACGTCATCCTTATGGACACACTGTATATTCTTCATGATGTTCGCGTATCCTGAATCCGTTCTCGCGTTTCCTAGGGATTCCAAAATACTGCCTATATTTCCACGTAGTCGAATGTTTCCTGGAAACAGGAACGCAACTACCCAGTAGGTACCTATCCCAACTAACACCCAATTGGAATAGCTAGGATATGGGTATAAAGTAGTGCCTAGAATAACTACTCCCTCGTTTAAGAATTAATGCTTGAATTCCTTTTCTCCTCCCAGTACCTATCCGTTACCGAATGTTGGCAATCATTCTAGCAATAATAATTTTATTTTTTATTTGTTAGGTAGGTAGGTACTATTCTGAATAGACAATAGACCTGAGGTGGATGTTTTAAGCCAGGTTCCCAAAAATTCGTATGTTCATCTTCTGCCGATGCTTCTCCTGCAATTTTTATTTGGTTCCGTTTCTCATATTGTGACCCAGATATTCCAATTTTCTATGTGCCTAAATTACGTATTCAAATTTTAGTGAAACATTCCATTATCTAACTATTTTATTGATGATACACAATCGAGCAAGCGTCATTTGACTTTAAATACCTACCACAATTTTTATATTTTATACGCAGAAGAGGATAATTTTATTAGGTCTGAGCCTAGGAAACTTAAATATCAATGTGAATTTTCCAAAGACTTTCGATTTCCTCATAAAAAATATTTTAATTGTTCTGCTCAGTACTAATTTTTATTTAAAGCAGACGGAAAAGTTACAAAATCACGAAACTTTAGGAGGTGAATCCCGTTTATGCCAACATTGCACAAATAACTCTGGTTTCCTCCAGGAGCAGAATTAGGAAATCAAAATGTGAGGGTGTAAATCGCGCCTGTTGTATTGATTAGTGGAATAAAAATAGACGATAATGGCGCTCTTGCGTCATATAGCAAGCAATCCCCAGACCCATATTGATTTTAAAAGGCCAAATCCCTTTGAAATCACGAGTTTTCTGCGTCCGCGCCCGGGAAAACCATCCCCTCCGTGTACAATGGCGCGAAGAATGTGCACGTGTCTTTTGACGTATGCCAATCGGAAAATGTATCACTTGAAGTATTTTATAAATTTCCCGATTGCTTTAAAAGAAAAAAATAAATTCCCGAAAAAAAGTGCGGTTAACGATAGTGAAATGTAGCGGATTCCTGGAGGAGTTTTTCAATTGGAAATAAAACATAGTGCAAATCGGTTATTTCAAACATAAAAAAGCATAAATTTTCATGAATTGTACCTATCGAGTGTGTGCGCAATGATCTCTATTAAAGGACGGTGGGTATAGTTCTTTTTTATGTTCTGTATATCTAATTAGAGTCGCTGCCCGATCGAACCAGATTCCAATACTCAAATGTAGTTTTAATAAAAATGGATATTGGAAAATGGTGCAGGATTTGTTCAGTCGAGGTTAAATGTGGCATTTTTGTGTTCAGTGAAGAAGCAAAGCGGGCCTTTTTGCACGCAAAAATTAGAAAATATCTTTCTGTGACGGTAAGGTCCATTTTTTAGCAATAAATTGTATAGAGATATTAGATGAGGATGGCGCGGACATATTTTTTCAAATGTAAATTTACTTTTGTAGATTTCAATCAATATAGGTAATAATAAAAATAAAATTATTTTGAAAAAATTTAAAAATTAATCACTTAATAGGTTTATAAACGTATAAACCATTTTCAATAATCTTAAAGTCTGAAGATGCTAAATATTTTATTCTACAATAAAAACGAAAAATTATGGTCAACATACTAAGAAACCGTTCTAATTTCTTCAAACATTTCGGCGTTTGATGATAATGATTGTATTTTAGGTTGACAATAACCCATATAGCACAAAATATTTTTGGAACATTTTTTTTTGATCCAATAGTGGATATTTTCTGAACAACGCTAATAAAATATTTTTAAAAGATTCAAACAACATTTGTGACCAAACATTGGTTTGGAAATGTTCAAAAAATGTTTTTAAAATGTACTCAAAAAAAACATTAGTTTTACAAACATATCCAAAATAATATGTTTTAATGGATATTTTTTGAACATCATAAAAACATGATCAAAAGAATATTTTTTTCTCTACATTTGCTGAACATTTTTCAAACATTCGATCTCTAGAGTCTGATAAAAGAGAGACGAACTTCACTAAAATATATCAATTTTTATTCAAAAAAATAGGTAAGTATAGAGATATTCTCTACTTAGAGAAACACTCAGTGTTGTCAAGGAAAATGAAATGCACCTTGGCTTTTTTGACTCTGGCTACTTAAATAATAAATATGTACAGATATTTCACCCCTATCAATCTACATTTAGAAAAACCTTTCGACAAACACACAATCGCCAGTTTGCTGTGTCTAGTCTAGGCGCCGGCGCCATACATCTACCTGCTATCGGTTGAATTCATTCGCAGTGTTGTCAGCTAGTAACCACTGTAACAGTAGAGTAAAAATGGCCATACTGAAACCCATGAAAGCTTCCAATTATAAAAGAAGTACTGGCAACACTGTTGTAGATTTGTACTATTTTTTTGAGGTGGTCGACGTTGCTGGAACCGGCGTGAAGGTTGGGTTTTAGGCTTAGAAGTGTACTGACATAGTCGATATTTGATTTATTTTGAGTATTTGATTCCGTTGTATTTTTTTTTCCAACTTTTGCTTCTGTTTTGTGACGTTTGTGTGCGAGTGTGAGTTATTTGGCTCTGAGAATAATTGGGATTTCGATTGGGGTTCACGGTAAGTGGTATTTATGTCAGGGTTTTCCAAGGAGGAGCTTATTTTTGAATCTCCCTGTATTTTTGTGAAAATCCAAAATAGCCATCATCCATAGCGTGTCTTTTGTTTTTGGTTCAAAGGTTTTTTGATACAATAATTGGATTCTGCAGGAAAAAATACATGAGATAGGTATTTTAGATTTTCTCAATAATTCAGATGAGTGAAAAAGAAGCCTTTGATCAATCCTCGTTGGAAAACCCTGTATCTATAAAAATGATATTGATAAATTATTGTCATTCAAATTACTTTTTATTGCAGGAAGAAGAAAGGAGCTGTGGAAAGCAGGCACAGCTCGAGGGGCAATAAACCATAACCAGGCAGATGCAGCTTGCAGCAATAACTTGAATCAGGTGCATATGTACAAATAAAAATATTTCTGAGTTTCATTCTGAGTTTTAATTACCTAATACCCATATTTTATTTATATTTTTTCTTTTTAATGTTCCACAAAATATCCAAAAGACGTTTTAAAAATATATTTGGATATTTTAAAAATGTTTTTAAAACATTCTCAAAAATATCATACAGATAGAAACATTTTCAATAGGTACATCGTTTCTGAATCCGCATTTTTTTTTTTTCGATGATGATGTTCAAAAAACATTTTCATACTTTCTAAAAATATTCCTAATACATTTGAAAAATATCTCAAGAATATTCAAAAAATATCGATTCGTTACCGCAGAATGTTCAAAAAATGTCCTAAAAATATGTTTTATGGATATTTGGATGTTTTAAAAATATACTTGATCCGAAAAAAAATATTTTTTGAAGCTTCAAAAAATATTATTTGGCTATATGGGAATTGATGATTTCTTGAACACTCTAAAGCCTGCAGGGGAACTTTTATTAATACTCAGACCATATTCCCCAAAAAAGTGTATTTTATATACCTACCTTTCTCGAACGTTTTTAAATCGATCGACTTTTCTTGTAGTATATTCAAAACCTTCGACAACCTTCAAATCTTTCCTTATAAATACATGTACTCGCTCTATACGAATTTAAAAAAAAAAATGATTTTCAACAGTTTTTCCTGAAACGAAAAGTAATCGCTAATATGTGCGATGTTTTGAAAACCAAATTTTACTACTTTTCTAATCTTGGTTTTTTTAGAGGAATAACTCAATTAGTAAAAGAATTTCTACTAACATTTTTAACATGGAATTTTTGGGTTCTATGGATTTTCCCAATTTTTTGATTGTATAGAATTTAATTCTGTACAACCTTTAATTGGGATCAAATCTTGTTTCTATCACGGTTTGTGAGATATAAGTAAGCGTTTTGAAAAGAAATTACCCTGTAACAATATTTTGAAAGCTGAGATAAGACATAAATAGGTATTGGGGAGTGACGTACCTAAAATTTGTTGATCTATAAGTATTTTGACTGGCAAACATCAGTTTATCGTCGTATATTCCTCAGAAGAAAAGTCCAATAACTTTCAACTCTTAATAATCGATTTTCTCGATACTAATGCTTTGAAATAAATCGACTTGAATATTTTTTTGTAAAATACTTCAAAGTTGTCTCCATCAACTTGACATTGTAAGATATTTCAATCATATTCCCAAGAACGGAAAATCAAACCTACCTATATGTAGGTTGAATTTTTCAAAAGTAATATCTCACGATTCACCGAGCGATTCACCCAAGCCACCTTCAAATGGATTGACTATATTTTTTACTAACCTCTCCTCTCCTATCCGAAGATCGGGGGGTGTTGCAAGATTATGCACAATTCTTCTAACTTGAGATTTATATGAAATGGACTGAAATGATCGTTCTTTTAGCATAAATGCTACATAGAAAAGAATATTGTCACGGCTTTGGATTGCCGGACAGAAATCTTGGGTTCGTTTCGTTTATTCCAAAAATCAAAGTCCAATTAACACAGCAATAATTTATTCCACCTAACAATACACTCTGACACTAATTACTTTAATAACAAACTTAACAATTAAACTCTTTACAACAATAATCACTATTTAAATCGTATCACAGTCGAACTGAAACTTAACTTACAAGCTAAAACCCGTCCTTATATATAGCCGCAATTTATTCCTGTAAATTCCAGAAGAACTGCGATCGACCTTGTTCCCGAACATCAACGTAAAATCTCGAATCTGCTATGCAATTCTGTACAGGATTCTTGACACACTGGCGGCCGTTGCACTGCCCTCCTCTTAAGGTTGATCGTCCCGATCAACTTCACGCCCATGATATTTCGTTAACCTGTCCAGATGTACAACTTTCATCTTACTCCTGGTGTTGCGTTGGACTCGATAAACCAAATCATTGATCCTCTTGATTATTTTGTAGGGTCCTTCCCATGCTGAAGACAATTTCGGCGATACTTCTTTCTTTCTAGCTGGATTATACAGCCACACCAAATCACCTTCTTGAAATCCGGCTGAATTGGCTTTCAGGTCGTATCTGGTCTTCATCCGGTCACTGGCTAGTTGAATATGCTCCCGAGCAAAATCATGGATACCCAGAAGTCGTGCCCTTACTTCGTCGGCATAGTCTCGAGTTTATTTTCGTTCTTCTTCAGGTATCCCAAACATCAGATCGCAAGGTAACCTAAGTTCTCTTCCAAAAACGATTCTGGCTGGACTTTCACCTGTTGACTCGTGAACAGCTGCTCTGTAAGCGCTGGTTCCTTGCGACCACTTTTGTCAGGTGTTCCTCTATGGTCTTATTGAATCGTTCTACCATGCCATCAGACTGTGGATGTAAAGGAGTTGTCCTTGTCTTACGAATGCCCATGATCTCACACATTTTCTTAAAGATGGCAGATTCGAAGTTTCGTCCCTGGTCTGAATGTAACTCTAGTGGCACACCATGACGACCAAAAAGTTAGTGGATGAACACTTGGGCAACAGTGATGGCTTCTTGATTGGGAATAGCGAAAACTTGCCATTTACTGAAGTAATCCATGATAACTAAGATGTATTTGTTACCACGCTCTGACTCTGGGAACGGTCCGGCTACATCTATCGCTATTCTTTCAAATGGAAGACCGACGTTGTACTGTTTCATGGGCCCCCGAGATCTTAGTTTAGGGCCTTTACTAGTAGCACAGATGTCGCATTTTCGGCACCAGATTTTAACGTCTTCATGGTAGTGAACCCAGTAAAAACATTCCCGAATTTTGTCCAAAGCCTTGTTAACTCCCAAATGTGCCCCTGAAGTTCCGTCGTGTATTTGTTTTAATACATCTTCCACTCGGTCTTTTGGGATAACCAGTTGGCTCTTAGTGGATTTCCCATGGGCAAGTGCCCATCTTTTGAGCAAACCATTGCCCAATCCTTTTGAGCAAACCATTTTCTACGGCCAGAAAGTTCCACTGGGCCCACAACGCTTTGTAAATCAAGCTCTTGTTTGACACTTCCCTCCCTTCTGGCCTATATTCATCATTTTCTTTAAGATGGAGAATCTGCCCGATGTCCTGGTCTGCTTCCTGATCTTCACTCATTTGTTTCGTAGTCCACTTGTCATCAACGACCAGGCCCGTTCTACTCACAGCTGGACTAGTGTTCTTCTCATGCAGGTTTCCAAGTCGATGATTAGGACTAGCGTCTCTGTACCTCCAAAAGCTTTGGGAACGATCCCTAGATGGAGAGGACATCCCTAGTCTACAATCCCATTGCATGTGTCCAAGCTTTTGGCACCAGTAACATTTTACTCGGTTCCTCCGTGTTGGTGTTTGTTTGGAGTCGTTTTCCATTTGTCCAATTTCTAGTACTAGTTTCTTCATCTTCTCCGTGAACTTACTCATAAGATTCTTGAAGCTACCATCTTCTTTTGACGTTTGTTTATCCTTTGGGTCTTGAATGGACACTGCTCGTATTCTGGGTGTTGAGGCACCAAAGATTGCTTCCAGTTCTAATGCTCGGACAAGGGCTTCGCGACTTTTCCTGAACTTGGACATTCTTAGGTTTTCCTGGATCTTGGAATCCCGGAGACCATCAATAAACGTAGATACTGCCATCCATTCTTGTATGTCTTCCCCAGCTGCAGGAAACGCCAAACTCACTAGCCTTTTAACTTCTGATTCGAATTCTTGTAAACTCTCGCCGGGTTTTTGAATTCTCGATTTGAGTTGAGTTCTGAATACTTCTTGCCTGTAATGGTCTCCGAAGCGCAATTCTAACGTCTGACTTAAATGCTGGTAATTCTGTTGGTAGATTGAAGGAATGGACTGAAGAAGATCCAAGGCTGGTCCGCGTAGCGCCACTATCAGTGCTGTAGCTTTTCCTTGATCGTTCCATCCGTTGATATTTGCAGCAGCTTCAAATTGTCGGATATACATGGTCCAGGATGTAGAACCGTCAAAAGTTGGTGGTTTTATCTTCACACTGGAGAATGCTCCAACACTAGCTGGATTGATGGACTGTACTTCTAATCTACGCACCTTATCTTCGAGTGCTTGAACTTGGTCCTCAACTTCCTGTCTTAATTGCTGAACATCGGCTTTAACTTCTTGAACATCGGTTTTGACTTCAGCTTTTACTTCCTGAACGTCGTGTTTATCTTCTAACACATCGTCTTTAACTTGTTCAATCTTCTGGTCTAGGTTAGCGACAGTTCCTTGTATGGTTTAGAATATCTTCTGCAGTTTTTCAAGGAATTCTTGCCATTCTTGTTGTCGCCTAGTTTCTTCTTGTTGTCGCCTAGCTTCTTCTTGTTGTCGCCTAGCTTCTTCTTCTTGTTTTTCTTTTTGTCGTCTGGCCTCTTCGTCTTGTTTCTCTTGTTGTCGTTTAGCCTCTTCTTGTTGTCGTCCAGCTTCTACTTCTTGTTTTTCTTTTTGTCGCCTGGCTCCTTCGTCTTGTTTTTCTTGTTGTCGTCTGGCTTCTTCGTCTTGTTTTTCTTGTTGTCGTCTAACTTCTTCGACTTGTTTTTCTTGTTGTCGTCTGGCTTCTTCGTCTTGTTTTTCTTGTTGTCGTCTGGCTTCTTCATCTTGTTTTTCTTGTTGTCGTCTGGCTTCTTCGTCTTGTTTTTCTTGTTGTCGTTTGGTCTCTTGAAGTTCCAGCATTTTGCGCAGAAGTTCTTCAACTTTTTGTTCGTCCATTTTGTGTTGTTATCTTGTGATAGGCATATGCAGAATGTTCTAGAATTTTCCTCGAACTTTCTTCAAATATTTTTTCTGGTCTTTGCTCGAAGTTCCAAACACGCCAGTGAAGTCACAAATTGGATAACTTGCTTTATTCTAGAATAGAATGTTCTGGAATTTTCTTGAAATTTCTTTTCTAGATGTCGATTGATACAGGAAACACGTCGGTGAAATCACAATTTCGATGTCTCCCTTGGTTTCCAAATAGAATGTTCTAGAATTTTCCCGAAACTCCTCGAAAAACCTTTTCTGAATGACGATTAATGTTCCGAATACGTTGGCGAAGTCACAAACTCGATATTTCCCTTAGTTTCCAAATAGAATTTTCTAGAACTCACTCGAAGATTCACTATCACAGTCAATATCGGGTATAGAGTCACTTTCGGGGTAATTCACACGATCGGTTAAGTCTCTTTTTGTGATTGTCACTGTTTGCACTGACTAACTATCCCAGTGTTCACTTAGTGTTCAGTTTTTACACTACACTAGTGTCCCCGCACTTCCGCAATTGGATTTCACTCTACAGTCCTTTATATCCAACTTCTGACACCATTTGTCACGGCTTTGGATTGCCGGAAAGAAATCTTGGGTTCGTTTCGTTTATTCCAAAAATCAAAGTCCAATTAACACAGCAATAATTTATTCCACCTAACAATACACTCTGACACTAATTACTTTAATAACAAACTTAACAATTAAACTCTTTACAACAATAATCACTATTTAAATCGTATCACAGTCGAACTGAAACTTAACTTACAAGCTAAAACCCGTCCTTATACAGGGTGTCCCAGAATATGTGGGCAATCTCTCGGATTCAGATAGTACACAAAAAAATAACATGAAAACTTCCTATAAAAAAAAATTCCTACGGCCCCCCCTACGAAGTTACGTGCCCCTAAAGGACGCCTCTGAAAATCGGTTTTTTGTTGATAACTTTCAAAATACTTCGTGTAATTTTTTTTTCTTTCAATATGATGGATACTAGGTAAGACCTCTTAAAATGGACCCTTTCAAACACACTTGGCCCATCTAGTTTGTCAGGGACGGACTAGCTTTAACACAATAATGCTAATTTTTTTTACACCCTGTATGATATAGGCATAGCAATAATATTTTTAGATTGTTTCAACCTTGAACTAGAAAACAGGTACTCTTATTCGATGTCAAAAAAATGAGCTGGTTTCGAGAAAAATCTGTTTTTGTGTATTTATTGTTTTTTATTAAATAATTTTTTATGTTGACTCAACATGAGATCCTTCTAATCTTATGCATTCCATACCTATTTTAATAAAATATTGTTCGACTCTCGACAATGCTTCAATATTAGCCCTTATTTCGCGAAAGTGAAAATTAATCCTTTCTACTAATATTTTTTTAGTTTTTAAATTGCGGTAAAGCTAGTCCGTCCCTGGTGAACCAGATTGGTCGAGTGAGTTTGAGAGGGTCCATTTTAGGGGGTCTCACCTAGTATCCATCATATTAAAAAAAAAAAAATTACACGAAGGATTTTGAAAGTTATCAACAAAAAAACGATTTGCAGAGGCGTCCTTTAGGGGCACGTAACTTCGTAGGGGGGGTCGTAGGAATTTTTTTTTATAGGAAGTTGTCATGTTATTTTTTCGAGTTCTATCTAAATCCGAGAGATTGCCCACATATTCTGGGACACCCTGTATATAGCCGCAATTTATTCCTGTAAATTCCAGAAGAACTGCGATCGACCTTGTTCCCGAACATCAACGTATCTCGAATCTGCTATGCAATTCTGTACAGGATTCTTGACACACTGGCGGCCGTTGCAATATAAATATAAATAGTAAAATCAATAAAAAATATCTAACTAGGTACTGCCTAAAAACATACACAAGGCAATGTAATAAAAAATTAATGGGTAAATTCCCAATCAGGCACATCAAGGCGAAATAGTATATTACATGCGGAGGTCGAAAGTGTTTCATTATTGTCGAGAGATACTATGGTTGAACGAGGTGCGAAGCGCCGAGGTTAACCAATTCTCGAGACAATAATGTGAAAACTTTCCACCGAATTATGTATACCATTAATTATTGATACAAATAAGGTAAAAATATGACAAAAATGGAATTTCGACTGACAGTTTGACACCGACATTGACATCTTATGAAATTTCAACAATATA
Organism: Ceutorhynchus assimilis; assembly: GCA_917834065.1. Lineage (NCBI taxonomy): Eukaryota > Metazoa > Arthropoda > Insecta > Coleoptera > Curculionidae > Ceutorhynchus > Ceutorhynchus assimilis. The sequence continues at coordinate 8,474,863 of OU892284.1, read as the reverse complement.
AACACATGTGACATCTACTTCTAAATACAAACATTACACTTGGATTTGTGTTAAGGTGAGAATGAAGAATTTATCAGGGCCGAAAGTGAGTTCTCCAGGGAAAGTGACAGCAAAACAGTCACTTTCGGCCAGCTTTAAAGTAAACAAAAGTAAAGTGACATTTTCGAACCTTCAAATCAGTAAGTTATGTGAAAATTACATACATGGTTTAAAATAATAGTATATCACATACCGAGGTGGAAAGTGTTTCATTACTGTCGAGGTCTAACTGAAATCTCGAGACAGTAATGAAACTTTTCACCGAGATATGTATACTATTTTATTTACAATCATTCGAATTTTGAAATTTTTATTTGAATTAAAACTAAAAAAATACAATAATTAACAATTTCATTTACTTTCGGTCCACGGGTCGAAAGTAGCCTTTCGACCCGTGGGCCGAAAGGAAAAGTCAAAAAAGTGACATTTTCAACCTTTTTAAAAGTCAGTAAAGTCAACATTACATGTATGATTGTAAATAAACAAAATTTATCTACAATCTACAATTTAAAAAAAATTTAAAAAAAACACATGAGCCTCAAGTCAAAACCCGGACATTAATGACAGGAGGCAAGCCCAGAATTTAATGGCTTGCCAACCTTCTCTGAAAAATAGAGTGAAACACAAAACTAGAATAACATTATCTCAGTATGAAATCGTTGCAATTTCTAGTATTATAGTTATGGATTTCTCTGAAAACCCTAACTCTATCACGAACATAATCAGGCAATAATCCTTCCCTAACTTTAAATGTAAATAAACAAACGTTACATTTCAATATAGTTCTCATGGCTCTGTTCTGGATAATTTCAATTCGTTCAAGTTTAAAATTTGGTAAATTAACAGTAGGTAGTTATTCAGGCCTATGATGTATCCACTCCTGTTATTTCGCGAGCTATGTTGTAGCTTAACGTCTATACTTCTCTCTATTTTGACGTATAGAATAAACAGTGACAAGCAACTTAACGTTGCTGTTAAAATAACCGAAAATGAGACATCATAGGCCTGATTATCTTTATCCTTAGTGATCTGAGTTTCAATGAATAAAGATGTTATTAGTGTTGTGGTGTGAGTGCGTTCATTGATAAGGAGTTAATGAACATTGTTCTTGCGTACCGCAAAGCAGAAAAAACTTGTTAGCGGATTCTCATGATTTATAACACTGATTTCCCTGTGACTATTCAGAAGTAGTCTCTTTCTAACGAAATCTGAACCTCTCCGAGTCTGCTTCGGGAAATCCGTCTCATAAACTAGACGTGCAACTCCCATCTGCATCATCTAGTTGCCGAATAAACATTAGATCTATAGGAGCTTCATTACTCTTCCAGTCAACAACATTTATGAGACCTAAACCGAATTTTTTGAACGAATGTAGTTCATCCAAAGACGAACCATAGTTCTTCTGTGACGTCATAAGTTTGAACGCTGTCTAGAACCTGCATCCATGCTTCCGTCGAACTACGTTCAATATGACGTCATGGGTTTTTCGCGAAAGCGTTTGTGTTCATGAAATCGTGGAAGTAGTTCATCGCGAAAATTCGGTTCTAGTCAGCGGATTCATGCTAAGAGCTTCTATAAGCCGGAAAGCAAAGAGCCACCAGTTTATCCCTGTTCCGCTCGTGTTCTTCCCCAAACATACAGAAGCATTGCTTACGCCTTTCGGCCCTTCCGTTGAACTGCGACGAAAAAGGATAGTTCCCATTTCCGTCATTTCCAGTAACCTCATCAATAGTTTCCATATTTCGGACTCAAAAATCCGGACCTGATCGGTATGACGTTGAATGGTAGGATAGCAACTTTCTTGATCAAGTATTAGATCTACTTCAGGACACTTCGCCTCTGTCTTAGGAAGAGGGCCTGCGACATTTGAGGCAATTCTCTCCAAGGGAGAGCCATACAGGTAATGTTCTATTTTTCCTCGACAACATGCCTTGGGTTCGGGCTTGGAAGCAAAGAGGTCGGATCTCCTGCACCATTTTTCAATATTCTTAAGACAGCTGATACACTAAATACCAACGTCTTACTCGAGCCAACGTCCTATTGATTCCAAAGTAACCATCACTCCGACTATCGCGACTACTGTTCAGTTTATATGGCACTCTGTATACCACGGTACGTGGCGCCACCGCCTGATATAATAGGCTTTTCATATCGGGAATAATGATAAGAAACCTATGGAATCAAAAGAATTAGGAGCTCTCACTAATCCCTCTGATTTCCATCAATGGGATAAGAGCTATTTATCCCGCTGCTTTTTTTTTCCCACGCAATTTTTAGTCTATACATTGGGTGGTATCTGCTACTACTACAAGTATTAGTATATTCTACGCAGTAATTACCTTAAAACGAAGTAGATATTACATTTCGCAACTACCAGAAATTGGTAAATCCTTTTATGCAAAGTAAATACTACGTAAAATATACTGATACTTGTAGTAGTAGCAGGTACTTGGTTCTTATTCATACCACCCAGAGTATATTCTATGTAGTATATATTTAATTTGAAACGAAATGGATACTACATTTTGAAGTATTCCCTTCTGTTGTCCCGGATGTTTGTTACAAATAAATTTAATAATTTATAATTTAGAGAAAGAGAACCTGAAGGGTCGTGGAGTTCAAAAAAATAAAATAAAAAATACGTGTAGCCCATTCATGTGCAAATGAAACCACTCAAACAATAAACAATAATTTCATTTAGTATTTGTGAATGCAAGTAACAAGTTGCTTTTTTAAAATTTGAAAGTTAACAATTTGGTTGTTTAGGTGCAACTGATACGGTATGTACCCTTTCCAATCTGGAGCTCTTCAGGTTGTTACCTATATTCAGGAAGTAGGATAGATTGCTGGTGTGACGTCACTCTAGCTGATCCAGACTCCAAATGATGATCTTGTGGAACAGGTACTCAGAAAAGAATTTACAGTATCAAGTTCACCAAATTTTGAAATATTAAGTTCCTGAATAGGCTCCTCGCATCAAATTTTTTTATTGCTGATTTCGATAGTCCATGAAAAATAAGTCAACATGTGCTTTTTCTTTTTCTTGTTAGTCAAAAATTGACGGAGATACAACGCTTTGAAATGTCCTTCCGACGTCATAACTTAGGTACAATAGGTTGTGAGTTGTGACGTCGCACATGCTCAGTATATCTATATATAAAAAACTTTGTATAACTTCCGAAATAATCATATTTAGACAAAATAAAAAAACACGCATTGATTTTTTTTCGATTTCCTATAGTTTACAATAAAAAATAATCAATTTAATTTTTCATGCAAGTACCCTATTCTGTTAAAAAGCGAGTATCTTGCAGAGAAAAAATTGAAATGAAATTAGTTAAATGCAAAACTATTGTTGCGCAGACACTCCTTTCCAATAGAATCAGGTATGAGCAACTATTGCAAATTGGAAAATTAATTTTTCTTTGAGTATTGAATAATATGCGTGATATACATCCATTTTCTATCTACCAATGTGAGTGAATACTCATACAATGAGTTTTTTTTTTCATTGCTCAATTGTTTCCAACCAATGAGAATATCCTAATCTCATTACTCCACTATTAAAGAGCCAATCAGGAAATTCGGCAAGTTGGACAACATACTTCAACCTCCAAATGGGTCATTTTGACTGCTGATTGGGACAAGACTGGTGCTAACCTAACCTTACTTTGTTCTCCAACTCTCAGAATCGTTAATTTATTCTGTTACGAAAATTTAATAAAACTCCGCATAGCTCGTGTCTATTATCTGTCAATCATAGAAAAAGTATAGTATTCTTCTCGTGGGTAATGGCTATTATTCACTCAGATGATTACAAACTTCATCCTTCGTGAGTAATAGCCATCATTACCCGCTCATTGAAAAATATACTATAATAATAAAAAAAAAACAATTAAATAGTTTAAAAATAAGATAAAGTATGTAAAATAAAGTAGCAATAATTAGGTAAGTATACAGCAAGATTAAAGATAAAAAATGAATGCTCGCTATAATTGAGCAGAATGCTGCTTCTCGAGCAGTCGCGCTGAACAGGCAAAAATAAAAAAAAGTAGGAAAAGAACAAGATAAAAAAATAAATCTCTAGATTTTCCCCAAATAGATAAATTTTCCTTTTAAGTTAAGGTAACTTCTATTGATACTACAAGATAAAGCTGACAGTGAAATAAATTAAATCCAAGGAACTATCAAAATTCTTGAGATGTTTTAATTAAAACTTTTTAAATTGATTTTTGACCTATCCAAATTTCTATCTAAAAACTTCACCCTTTCAGCACTCTCCTTCTTGAGACGATAATGAGAGAGTCAAACAATCAATGGTTAGATAGGTTTCTGCCTGGATTCAGTAACGTGTTGATAGGGATGGACACACAAATTAGGTTTACACCTACTCTATCTAGAGCTAATGGTCCAATAATCCCACACTAACAATTAAATCCAAGTGCCAAAGCAGCCATACCTATTTATCAGCCAAAACTTTGAATCGACTCTCTTCAGAAAAATATGGTACCACACAAAATGGAGGTTCACGATAGACAAAAAATTGAAATATAATATTCATATTTTAAAGGTAGATAAGATAAGATATCAGGTAATAAAAACCCAACAGTGATAGTAGACACTGATGGCGAAATAAATTTAAAAAATATCAAGGAAAAATCTAGAAATCTGAAGGAAAAAAAAAAAAAAAAAAATAGAAAATTGAAAATAGACTAGCCTGTTCAACGGTCTGCCAGAGAAAAGGTCTTCTAGAAACCCCTTTCCCTTTAGGAAAACCAGTCTTGTGTGTTTTATACTTAACTGCAATGTGACCATCCAACCAATCAGAAAACAACACTCAACACACACAAAGATACCGTGTTCACTTCATTAATAAAACACCACGCTGATTAAATGGGAATAGATCAAAACACATTAAAATAATTCTAGATTTTAATTGTTCACAAATAATAATGTAATGATTTAAATTAAGGTTAGGTATATTAGAAACACAAAACCACTAATTGATTAGGTCATCAAGTTAAAAATAATTATTTCAGAAGTTAGAGAAAGACAGAAATTTATTTATTTGCTGAAAGCAAGATAGACATCATTTTTTCAATTAAAAATATCAATGAAAAATAAGAAAAATAGTTAAAGAAACCTACCACAATTTTAAAATAAATTTATTAGGTATTAGATGGCTGTACGTTAGTACATTTATTAGTAACATATATTTGCATTTTTACGCTCATTTAGACTATTATGGATAGATGCCAATACTGATATTATATTGAATTAATTAAGTTTAGTGGATACTTTTCAAATTACTTAAGTTATGAATTATTATTTTGTTGATTCTGAAATGGCGAAAATACAACTTTATAATGAAAATTAGAAAAAATGGAACATGTATTGCAGCTGGAAAAAATCTATATACTTCGATTTCATTAACAACTGAAGTTTTTGCTCCGTTATTAGGGAAGTTGGTATTATAGCAGCTTTATCGTGAGTGCTACCAAGTAATTATTTGAAAAATGGCTCAAATACGAAAAAATTTAATTTATATTGCAAGAAGACACTATACGACGATGACCCAATACAGTCAAATATATATTAATACTTTTCGGATAATTGGATTTTCATAAACCTTACATAAATTATAAAATTTTTGTTGCCACTGATTCAGTTTTTTTTCCCGGTTCTCATTAAATCGGTGATTTTCTTTAGTACTTGTTTAGGATTTACCTTGTGTTTCATATATTTACTATAGACCACTTGACCTCTGTCAATAATTCTCTTGGGGCACTTGACATCTGTCAATAATTCTCTTGGGGCTGTATCTTTTGCCGATTTTATCGGAGGTGTTATTATTTTATCTAACATAATTTTAAAGTCTTCGAGCATAATAATAAATGCTAACTGTTGCACTGTTGGTCTTGATGTTGGAAAATAGTTAATACTTTTTTTTAAAGTATGTATATACTGCGTATAATATACTAATACTTGTAGTAGTAGCAGGTACTTCGTTTTTATCATACCATCTCCTGCAGTGTCTTCGTTGGATCTTGCTCTCTGCGTTTTAGCTGGTTCTGGTTCTGATACACTTAGCTAGATACATGTTTCTGTACCTCAGGTTGTCTATAATATCTAAGTAATCGTTTTGCATTGTCTCAGTGATATTTTCAAGCACCTTTTTCTTGCATTGCCTGTACGAATGCTTTTGCTTTTTGCTCATCCATTTGCACTAGTAGAGTACCAGTAGTTAGCCACGTTGAAAAGGGCTCACCAACAAAATTTATTTGTCTGGCTGCTTCCGTTGTCAGTTTGATGGCGAATTCTCTCCATTTTCTATTTCTACCTTGTAAAATTACCAAAACAATTCAGCATTCCTGTCAGAAATCTTTCTTCTTTCTTTTTCCTCGGTGTTTCTTCTGCTAGATTACTGGAGCCGATCCTGCGCTTCCTGGTTTTGTTTAACTCGCCTGTATTCTTTTTTCGGTTTTCCTTTTAGTCGTCAGTCTTCAGGTCCTTTTCCTTTTCATTATTTTTGTCGTCCCACTCTTGACAAAGTTTCTTGGAGTTCGTCGTGTTCTTTTAATTCCTTTTTTCTCCTTCGCAGTTCCCAATAAAGTATAGGCACCTGGTTAATTTGATCTTCCATTACGGCGATGCGTTGTCTCGTTCTTACACTATTGATTTCAACTACTCAACCCACTTTTGGAACCAATAGATATTCTGAAATGCTTCTTGTCAACTCTACGGATAAATGAAAAATATTTCTCCAATTAGACGACACACGACTCCGTTCTGACGGTGGAGAACAGAGGAGAATATCATGTATATATCTAACCCATGTAGATATCTGTCCCGCTAGAGACTTTCATTCTCGAATCTTCCGATAAATTTTGATATACAAATAGACCGGGAGTTAGACGGACTTGAGTATGCATAATATGAGGACCGCATTTTATCAATGGATTGTAGCTGAGAAAAGCTCTCACTTATAAAGGAATTCCATGGAGTGTATGCTATGTGTGTGATTTTAACGACTATTATAGTTCCAATTCAGTTTGCTTTTGTGGTGAAAAAGACGACAGGGTTATAAATAGAAAAGTTTGTTGAAATTTGCTGTTGCTAGTAGGATTTGAACTCACGACCCTGGGTTTCCGTCCATTGCTCAAGAGGTATGGTGATATGTGACATAGCTACAGCGGTGCATTTAATATTATCATTATTATTATTTGAAAGTTTGTGACAAATCAAACTGTACTAGACCATTGAGCCGGAATCCCAGGAGTCGTGGATTCAAAATTACTAACAAAACAACCACAAAATGATATCAAAAAAAATTACCTATTTTAAAAAATTTACAAAAAGAAACAGCAAATACAAATAGAAATAGATGAAAGCGGGATAAATAATTATTAATTTTTAATTAGGCAATCATTGTTTAAGCATTTACACAATGAAATACACGCTAATTTTGTCTTTTTACAACTGCACGACATTGTTCGACAATTGGACGTACATTTACAAGGCTGAATGAAGGATTCTGGCAAAGGCAACATTGTCATTTGTCGTGGACGTAAGTTACCATTGCTCTTTTCATAGCCATACAATGTAAAATTGCCACTGCTTTCAAATGTTTTATGTAGAAAAGGCTTGTGCTGCCAACATTGTTACTAAATTTTTGACTTGGGGAATTATCTTCAAATTTGACATATTTTGTATTTTGTCGCCATCACAGATGTATTGAACAGGTAAAGCTTAAATTGTTAAAGATAAAACATTAAAATAAAATAACAGCTATCAGAATATCAAATATTTTCAACAGAATAGACGTTGAAAATGTGACTTTTCCAGAAATTATATAAAAAACAGGGTGTTTCATTTGAAAAACAGTTAAACCATGGCGTAACTCTTTAGTTTTTAGTTCAAATGATTTTTTAGTGCCGTTTTTGAATTCCCCAGAAAAAAATATGCCAATTGGCTATTTTGAATTTTTTCAAAACTACAGAAACAGGGAAGGTCAAAAATAAGCCCCTGTTCAGTCGTCGTTGGATGACCCTGTACATCTCGCAGTCTTGTTTTACTTGTGTATATTTTGGAGTAGAATTGCAAAGATATCCAACAAGTGGTAGAATTATTTGGAGTGCTTGAAAAGAAAGCCTTAGGTACAATCAATAGGAATTATTGTGAAATGACTTGAAATTGTGATATTTTCCATATAACTTTGCATTAGGAAATGGCAGGAAAGTTAGGGACCACTCCAGCTGCCGGCAAGATGTACTTTCCTATTCTTCAACATCACAGGAACAGGAATTTGAGCAGTTTTGCCGGTCCTCATATTTTGCATACTCAACTACTTGTAGCGCCTGCTCGAAACAATATGCAAAGAAGGAAAGAAATAATAAAACATCAAGAAAGAGGAAATAAAACAAGGAGCTTGAGCCTATTTCCTATGTAATATCAACAACCTTTTTGAAGGATCTAATTCAATTACGATATATACACCCCTATGTGTTTACGCTTCAGAACAGTTTCTCGTTATTAAACCTGCACGCCATTAATTTGCCCGCATATGTTGTAGTTTGACTAAACTTCCTAAAAATTCCTTGCCTTCCATTATAAACTTTGAATTATTTTACTCCGAAAAAAACATTATTCTTATACTCGTGTCCATTAATCTTTCACATATTACAAATTCATGAGCCTGTATTATTCCGGTGTATTTCTAGATATCGAATTTTGAAGTTTGCAAAATTGTTGCTATTGGCATCGATAAAATATCTTTTTTTTTCCAGATTAGTTTAAATGATAAATTGCCAAAAATGATTTGCGAAGACTGCATTTCAAAAATTAACGGATTTCACTCTTTTGCCACGATGGCATTGAAAAGCCAAGAGAAAATAAAAAGATGCATACTATCTGCACCAGCTAGTCCAGAAGCAACGAAAGCCAACAGTGTGTCTTTATTGCATACTTATTTAACCAAGGTAAGAACCTTTTACAATAGAATTACTATTCGACTAAATTACAAATGTTTCCAAGGGCACAGATGAGAAAGTAACCCAAAACAATGAGACTGAAGTAATGGAAATGGAAGTTAGAGTGGACCCAATGTCAATTTTACAATGTTGCTTAGACGAAACAGAATCCGAAGACGAATCTGAAGCAAACGCTGCAAATTCCGAAAAAGACGAAGATGATAACGAAGAAAGCACTGACGATGAAACACAATCAAATTCCTTGGAAAACGGTTCAGAAACTGAAAACTCAGAAAACACTTGCATCATTTACTTATGCTCGATTTGCAAAAGAAGTTTTACAACGAACTTAGCTCTACAGGATCATATGTACGTACATTCAGCCAAAAGAACCTTAAGCCTGATATTTAATAAATTTCAAGAAAATCTTACAACAGTTTATGTAAATAGCAGTGAAACAACACACAACGGTGAAACTCAAGAAGACGAATCCATTTTGAATAAATGCCCTATTTGTGCCAAACATATTTCTTCTAAAGGGGCTTTGAAAGTGCATTTAGAAACTCATAGACCGAAAGGTCAATATGGATGTGATATTTGTGGAAGAGTGTAAGTAATAACCGATATGACATACATTTTTTTGAAATCTTTATTATTTTTAGGTTCAAAACACAATGTAATTTATATCGTCATAAAGAATACCATCAAGGCGTTCAATTTCCCTGTGAAGTTTGCGGCAGAGTTTATCCGACAAATAGCACGCTAAGAGCTCACTCAATCACTCACAGCGATTTAAGGCCTCATAAATGTCCATTGTGCGATAAAACGTTTAAGAGAAATCAAGATTTAAAGGTAAGTGTACGTGACTTTACTGTTTTGTTTTGCACGTACAGACAAACGGATAAATATTGTGTTGGCAAGGAAAACCTTTCGAATCAATCACATTCCAAAGCATCTTCTCACTGAAAAAAAAAAACGGCGCATGGAGAGATGGAGTTATAGGTAAAATCATAGCATATTTATGTCTACATATTACATAACATCCTTATTAACTAACTAACAATATATCCTTATTATATGTACTATACTGTGGATAAGGTTCGCAACTGGAAATAATACCCTTTTCTCTGGAAAATTAGGTTGGTAGAATCAACAATTAGTTGACGAAGGTCGAATATGCGATCAAAATTATCTAGTTCCATTCCGAGTTCTACTATCACTTCACTACCTCATCGTTGACGCACTTAGGTCAGTAACGCCTTTATCTACGACCAAGTACCCCCATCATCTTGTGTGAAACCGATCAAGTATCCTGATACTTCTGACGTTATATAATTTGGAAGAAAACCAGGTTACAGCCACGCAGGATCTCAACTTTATCGACACATTGCTTGAATCGATTTCTTGTTTAACTACATCTAATTTTAGTGATAGGCCGTAAAATAGTGTACTGGCAAGTAACATTCCCAGCACAAGAACTAATGACAGTCTACCGGTTTTTCCGCCTACTGTCAAAAACCCCTATAATAATAATAATCTTACCTCGTTATTGCATATGTCTCACCAGTAATCAATAATTTTCTGTTTTATCGACGCAAAAAAAAATTACTGGAACTTTATAATTCGATGTTATGCTTTGTTGAACGTATTCTATTCAACAATTTTTCAAAAGAAAGTGAATCTTTTCGTGGAAATAAATGTAGGTATTCCTAAAGTTCTACTCACATTATCCCTTTTTTTTTTCGAGCCACAAGAAATATTTCTCTAATTAGCTCTTTTTCTTCACGAATCGACACAGCTCTGATCTTTGTTTCGGAAACCTTATGGGCCGCCTCGATTCCTAGGGCCTTAATTAGAGCTTCGCACTCCAACATGCTTTTTTACGTGCGTTAGTAAATTTCCTGCTCTACTTCTCAGCCGTGGAACTTTAACTCATCTTTCCATTCAATCCACTTACATTCCGGAGTTCAAACAACCCATTTTTTGATCTCAAACATCATCAACCTCTGGAACATATTTCTATTCACAATTTCAATATCACTCATTCACAATATTTTCTCCAATTTGCCGGGCGATTTGAGATTCCTATGGCCAGTCCGAGGATCGAAAGTTCTCAAATCGCTTATATTTGTTTGCCAGTGAAAGTAATTCATTTAGTTAGCTTCCAATCTATCTGCTGATTCTTTTCTTGACTGTCTTCAACAGCTTTATTATACCACGTGGCGAATTGTGGAACTAATAACAACAAAGTCACCCTAAACATAGTATAGTTGCAAAGACCTTCGAGAGAGTTAATATAAATACTTTTGGAAATTTGATAAAAAATACAAATTGGCGGGATGTGGTTGAGACAATGGACGTGGAAATGGCTACAAATAAATTCGCAAAAATGATTGAAGATATTTTCAGTAATTCTCTTGCTAGAATCTGCAACTTCCACTTGAAAATTCCCTCGTCAGGTGGCCGAGAATGGACGACTACCGTGCTCTACCTTTTTGTTGGAATGGACTGAATGGAGCCTTGTATAGAGTTTCATTTATAACTTTGGCTACGTTCAGCAGAACTGAAACAAGTTGTAAACAGTTCACAAATACCAACAGAATATGTTGGGCAAACTCTTGGTTCTGCTGAACGATTCAACTTTTCAATAATAGAACGTCACCCTCTGAATGTCATGTCACCACACAAAACACTAGTGTTGAAAATTATAAACACTTTTAATTTATGCTTGCAAAAATGGCGACCGTTTGCAAAACATGTTTGGTTTCAACACAAATTCAACGTAGCGTTCAGCAGAACAATCGCAATGCGTTTACCAACGTTTGTATCTGGTGAACGTGGCCTTTTATTATTTTTTTAATGAAATCTACTTTATGATCAATTAACAAAATTAGTTGATTTTTTTTTCTGATATGACATTTAAATATGTATTTGAACTTTCAATTTCATATTCTTTACACCTAAGTGAACTTTAAATAATTATTTCCGATTTTTGATTTACCGTATTTACTATAGATTTTATCTCTACTAAACTTTTAGTACCGCCATATTTAAAGAATGTACTCATATTTTATCAATGATAATCAATCAGCAACCTGAACAGAAGTTAAGGTTGGACAACATGCTCCAAATTTAAAATTATTGAGTAAGTACCTACATCTAAAATTGATCAATTTTTTTAGAAAAAAGATAATACCAAACTGTGCAATATTTTAATGATGTTAATATCTGATGTTTCGAGGCCCCTTAAGTTAGGTGCTAATTTATGTAACCCCTTTTGTTAACAAATTATGAGGAGGCCCATAATATGTTCAGATTGCTCCGTGCATAATTATTAGGGGTGGGTCAATAGTTTAATAAGTACAGAATGGCAAGGGCGCCACTGATTTAAAAAAATATATATATAATAATTAAATTACATAAAATATTGAAGTGTAAAAATTCAGAAACACACCTAAAAAAAAAAAAATCTGCAAACGATAATTGATAATTCTAAAAAGGAAATAAATAAGGCATATAACTCAACCAAATCTTGACATAGGTAAAACCAATAAAACACTCGAGCAATTTTCAAATTAAAATAGTATATATTTTCACAGTGAGGTTAAAAATCAAGTATGATTTGAAATATTAAATCAATAAATAGAGGTTAACTCTCAATCAGATTCATCAAATTCAAAAAAAATATATATATTACAATGTACCTTCCTCAGTATATTTGCCATATAAGTTCATTACCAGTCGCTGGCCATATCATGATCATGAAAGTAAAAGATTCAAGTTTCCAGAAAACTAATTAAAAAAATTGTATTGATGAATATGGTCAGCCTCTGCTCAAAGAATAAATTCAATAAAATCAACTTGCAAAAGTTGGGTCAAATGGTCAGGAGATATAATAGACCTAAGTTAAAAATTTATCAATTTTTGACGATGTTGGTACTTACTCAATAATTTTAATGTTAGAACATTTCCAACCTTGACTTCTGTTCAGTTTACTGATTATGGATAATGACACTTAGATTCCTAAAACATGGCAATAATAAAAGTTAGGTAAAGATAAATCAATAATAAATTTGATAAATCGAAAATTAATTATTCCACCTCAGTGTCAAGAATACGAAATTAAATTTTTTTATATATCATATCAGTAAAAATTCAATCATGTTATCGATAATAAAATAGATAATAAATAGAAAAAATAAAATAAAAGTTATTAATGAAACTTTATGCAAGCCTCCATTCCATTAACAACAGTACTAAACCGGTAGTTCAAACTTAAATGAAAATCGTGCCCTCTAGTTTAATAATGGACCTCTTGCACTCAATTAAAATTAGGTATATAATTTATCTGTAACGAAAGTGTATTTGATGTAGGTACTACATAAAAGTATGATTGGTTAATTTTTTAAAAAATTTTGGAGTCAGAAATTGAAAGAAAAAAAATCAGATTATTTGAATTTTGCGGTATAATTTTGCACCAATCAAAAATCACTGTTTGTCTAAGGTTTGCCAAATTTCCATGTTCCAAACGAATATTTTTTTTTTCTTTTTGGACACATCGGACAAAAAAGGAGGCACATATTTATCAAAATCGCTTTGCGTATTGACTTTGGTATACAGCTCTACTTTTGCCTTGAAACTTGAGGAGAACGACATCTATTAATTGAAGTATCGACTAGTATCGACAATTTTCTTTCCTTGTCTATAAATGCGAATTAAACAAAGAAATCGATATCTGCACTAATCCCGCACAGTATAAAGTACGAAAACGATAAAAGCGATTTTTGTTTACCGTGGGTCAGTGACCCCTGGCTGGCCAATTTACTTATAATCACAAAATAAACAATAATTAACAACAAAAAACAGCAGGCTGGGGCTGGGGGCAGTGTAATTTGAAGAAAAAAGAAAAATTATGTTTTTGCCTGGGAAAATTTGAAAAGGTCTTTAGGGAAACTGGAAGGTATGGAATACAGACACATAAAAATTATACTCGTGTTTTATTTCCCATAAACCACTAAGAAAAATAATAATAATTTTAATAGTAAGGTAATTATTGTTTATTTTGTTTGTGCGATGGAGGATGGAAGAGTTTGTAAAAACCGATTCCGGGAACTGGCCAGGAGGACTTGAGATAATGCCAATGCTTTCGGAAAAAAATTCACATGAAGGGTGAAGTTTTTTTTTTTTAAAGATAAAGGTGGGTTTAGCCAACTAATAATGCATAATGCACAATTTTAATTCATAATCGATAATTTTTAAAGGTTCACATTTAAATACACCCGTTTATACAATGCATAGTGGATAGTGGATAATTTAGTGCATATCTAATGCGTAATTCATAAAGTTGACCAACTTTTAACTTTTATGAATTATCGATTATGCATTGTGCAAAAAACGCTAGAGCGCAAGCGTATATTTCCAAGTTTGTTTTTGTTTTGGTTTTGCTTCATAACCTCGAAATCTGGTTGTGTGTTTTCCTGTTGTTTTCAATGTTTTTTGATCCGGAATCGAGTATTTCCGATTTTAATTATACAAATGAGATTTTTCCTGATAATATAAAGCCTAAATGATTATTTATTTCATTATTTATTATATCATGAAAAATAACAAATGTCAAACTCAGCTGTCTTGTTAATTCTTAATGCACAAAAATTATGCGTTCTATAAACACCACCTTTCTCTTATGCATTACGCGTTATGAATTACGCATTATCAATTATGAATTAAAATCGTGCATTATCCATTAAGAATTGGCTAAACCCATCTTAAAAGTCAAAATGACATTATGTTGGCAATACAATGAAAAATTGTAAAATATTTTATGTAGAAAAGGCTTGTGTTGCCAACATAGTTACTAAATTTTTGACTTGGGGAATTATCTTAAAAAAAAAAAACAGACTTTAGGTACTTGGTAGATAGGTATTAGTAAAATGCAGGTGGAGTAGAGCAACCTTCTACAAATAATGATTCCCTTATATGCTTATTAGGTAGAAACCTCTAAAATTTAGAAGCACACACTAGTAAATGAGTACCTAAGGTATTCAATTATGAACGACATAATGGCCTTATGCTCGGGTTTATTGTTTGTTTCTTGATGGTTTGTGTGCCTTCTCTGCCTTCTGTCTGTTTTGGAGAGTCTAATAATAAATAAATAAAAATAAATAATCATTAAGGTATAATAAATTGAAAAGTTGGGTTAAGTTTTCCATAGGGATGAGAATCGATTCCATATCCAATACTTACAAATCTGTGAATTCGATATATCGATTTAGTTGTCGCCCCCAGGAAAAGTTTACATGAAATTCTTGACATCTGGGCAACACTGAATAAAATTGACCAATCAGAAATTTGGTGCCGTGACGTCACGGCACCAAGAAATTTGAACTTCAAATCGAAATTTAAAGCCTTTGCAAGTCCGAAAAAAATCTGAAAAAAATACAGTTGAGCTTTATTTTGACTCCTCTTTCCAATAAGCAAATAAAAAAAATGCATGCAAGAGGTCCATTGCTGATATTATTAGCAGCAGAACCCTTTTTTTTTTTAATGCTAGTCCCTAGACTGTCAACATTAAGGGTATTGAATGCGCCGTTTAAAATATTATATTGTAATGCACGTCGAACTATACAACTACCCAATAAGTTAATACTAATAAAGACGCGAGGTTCATCGCGATCATTCCATTGGGCTAATGTTGAGACGGTCGGCACTGGATCCTTCATCACGGCGATTTGAAATGTATAGAAAAACAGGCGGAGGAAAGAGCCATGGGGTTTGCTGCAGGTATAACAGAGACAGACAAAATGACAAGAAGAATCCATTAAATTTCTACAAAAAAAAACTAGATGATTTTTGGAATTCTGGTTTGCGCCATTGTATTGCTGACACATATAAGAATGGCGCTAACTAAAAAAAACACCATAAATTGATTAAATTTCTTGTTTTTTTTTCTGTTTAAATTACATTTTTGTAATTTTTCGAGAACTTGTTTCTATTATCGGATTTCTAAAAAGATAGCGCCATTCGTCTCTATATTATAAATCGAATGCAAAAAAGAAAGTTGATATAACTTCAACTGTTAAAAAATTAGGTTGAAATTAGGAATGCAATGTATTCCTTGTTTCATTCATCTCATTCCTACTAACCGTGCGTTCGTTATTTTGGTCTGAGTTCTCCGAGCTTGACTTTACCGTTCGTTTATTTAAAAAGTGTACTCGGTGCAGCCTCATTCGCGTTCGTTTATTAAAATTTCCGGTACTTTTATACAGCGTTCAACTGCTCCGTTCGCTCGCTGGTCACGTGATTACGGCTCCGCTCAGCTCGCTCTACACTTTGAGCAAAATACCGAACGCAAGGTAAGGAGTATTAATCGGAGCGGAAGAATACAATGATAGACTGCGTTAGGTGCTTCGCGCAGGAAAAAATATTTTGGCATTGAGGCGCATCCAATACCCTTAAAGGTAATAATTTAACTTTTAAAATTATATTTGAAAGAAAAAAGAACAGGAGCATTTGCAATGCTACAAGATGCAGTTCAAACTTTTTGAGTCCAAAACATGTAAAAAATTAAACATAAGTTACTGTAAGTGGTCTCTATATTTTGGTAATATTATTAATATTATAATTCTCTAAAAACCAATAAAATTTTAAATAGGTACGCTTCTGAAGCAGCTGCTAGGAAATCCTTCAGCTGGCACCTCAACCCCCTTCTACTCACCATTATGGTGGGCTTCGAAAATCCAATATCAAGTCTGTCAAATCAAATCTTACTCGACCACCTACTAGGAACAGAAATTATTACTTATGAAAAACTCTATACGGTTTTTACCCAGATAGAAGCAATTGTCAAATCTCGACGTAACACTTCAACTAACACTGACCCTCGCCATTTAAGGGCTTCAACCCATGATCATTCTTTGACTAAATACTCTTACTGCACCTCCAAAACCTAAATTCAAATCTATCCCTCTCAATCTGTTAACAAGATGGCAGCTTTCATGCAATCTGCAACAGCATTTTTGGACTCGCTGGTCAAACGGGTATTTGCATAACTCTTTATCAGAAATCTAGATATCATTAGTCTGTACCAAATTTTGAGCCCGGCACATTAGGTTATAAAACAAGACAACGTTCCGCATCTGAAATAGCCTGGTAGAATTGTAGAAACCTTCTCAGGTTTTCTACTGGAAGCATTCTCTCTAGTCCTAAGTTCCCAAGGAATCTAAGAATATCCGGTGGTGGGATGAGATGTTTTCTAACTGTATAAGGGTTCGTCCCAGATTTCTCATACGATTAACGGCATTGCAGTTCAGCAGAAGGTGATGAGGCGTTTCATCTTTTCTCCATCTTCACAATATTTGCCACTTTCTTCCAACCTCAATTTCCATAGGTGTTGCTTGAGTGTACAGCGTACCCGAGAGATACCTGATTAGAGTTTTAAGACTTTTTTTTGCTAATCTTGACCATCGAGCTACTCCTTGTATGTTCCATGTACCAGTAAAACTAGTTGATAACTTTTCCTGTACCCAAAAACGAGCAATTCAAAACCAGCCCAAGAGAAGCTATAGCAATAGTCATTCACTGCAAACGCAAGTTCCTCTCCAATACTTTGAACGGTTTCGAACTGTTACGAGAATCAACCCAAATCAAATAAGAGGCAATCAATGAGCTACGCAAACATGATATGAAATCTGAAATAAACCTACAAGTAGGTAATATGCAACAAATTGTAGTTACATTTAACTTTACCTAATATTTACCAATTTAAAATGTTCGGTTTCAAATGGATATTTTCGTTAAAAGAAAACGTTTGTATTCCTTCTCCAAACAGTACTTTACTGCATTATAGATAATTCTCGTTTTGGCCAAATTCTTTATTAAATTGTTTTCGAGATTATTCAACTTTCCATTATGCCTATACATTCTGACGTGCAAATCGATCGTCGGAACTGGGTATAGGGGAGAAAGACTAATCGAACTATCTAAAGTCTGTTTTTTTTTTTTTAAATTCCTTAAGTCAAAAATTTAGTAACTATGTTGGCAACACAAGCCTTTTCTACATAAAAAATTTGAAAACATTGACAATTTTACATTGTATTGCCAACATAATGTCACTTTGACTTTTATCTTTAAAAAAAAAAAAACACATTTTAGTAGCTGGTTCCCTCCGAAGTTTCCCTCTTGGCCAATCATAAAACTGGTAGGTATATTCATTTTTTTAATGTATTGTGTTGTGTAAATCGACCTTTTTTTATCATCAAAAATACAAAAAGATTCAAGTGAGTGTGATCTTTAATGGCCGTTTCCACCAACGCAAATTTAAGTTTACTTAACGTTAAGTGCCGCTTATATTATAATTTTGTTTCCACCAGTCTAACCTAGTCTCATTAAGATAAGCTTAACTGAGCCCAGAAATTTCTAGGCTTATTCCTCCCTTAACAAAGTGGCGATGATCAGCGCAAGCCATTTGCATAATATGCTTTTGTTCACATAACAAACGTTGAAATTGAATTGAGATAAAATTAGAACTATGTCAATTTTCTTATTTCTGGTGTACCTAGTTCGCATTTTTTTTTTTCTCCTAAAGCCTATTTTTTTCGGCCACAGAAATACTGTGGTGTACTGTACGGTGTTTTTTTTCTTCAAATTTTCGATTATGTTTGATGTTAACGATAATTATCAGCTCTTTTTCCTTTATTATTTAGTTTGGTGTCCGGCTTCTTTTGGATAAACTCTCCCTGCTTGTTTCTATTTCCCGACTCCACGCTGCTCTAGGCACTTTCGTGTTCGTTCACACACAATGCAAGATAAACTACCAATATCTAAACCTCTTCTCTGTGAAATAAACTGAACCTGGGACAACAGCACAACTATTATTATTAATATTTATAATCTTGAAAAATTAGCGGGAAGCGTCGAATGACAGATAACATTGACACGACTAGTGTAAAAATGAAAAGTACGCAAATCTTTCACCTGAAATGCAATGTTGCCAAAGCTTTACGACACTTAGCTAAGCTTACACATAAAAACTATGGTGGAACGAAATTATATTTGAGTGTCCCTTAACTTTTAAGGGCTTCATAGTTAAGCAAAGCTTAGTTATAGTTTGGTGGAAATGGCCATAAATCAAACAAATGCCGCCACAAATCCATATGACATTCGACATTGACAAAAACTGTCTAATAATGTTTCCAGAAGAAACTTTTTGTTGTTAAACCAGACTCACATTGGGCAAATTTCAAAAAATACCTATTGCCTGTACCAGTTTTATGATTGGCCAAGTGTATATTGAAGTAAATAACTACAATGAGATTTTTTTTTCTAGTTCCACATAAATCAGCACACAGGTGCAAGGCCCTACCAATGTCCTTACTGTCCAAAAGCCTTCGCAAGCTCAGGAAATTGCTTTTCCCACAGAAAACGCATGCATTCAATTGAAGTGGAGCGCGACAGGGAACGAGCAGCCAAAATTATGAGATAATTTATTCTGGTGTTTCTGCATTTTATTTGTTTTCTGTTAAAAACACATATCTCATCAGGCGAAAATTGAATATCGATAAAAATTGTGTTTGAGGTAATATAATTTTACTGATGATGATAAATATTTGTGAATAGATGTGTAGAGAAATATCTGTTCGAAGACTCCAAATAGTCCCTATGTTGTTAATCCAGAACTGAGTTATGATAATACCTAGAATATATTTTATTTATTTTTAATTTATTTCTAACATTTGACTGATAAACACGATCAGTATTAAATAGGTAGTCGTAAGTAGGATTTATGTAAATAAAATTCTTGTTTAATTATTATAAAACTAGTTTAATTTTTTTTGGAAGAATTAGGAAGCTCACTCACGAAGGAACCTACGCGACATCTTTATTTTCGAAGAAATGTATTGTGCACTGGTAGACTCAGTTTTAGAGTGTGTCACTTGCATGTGATGACATCCTCATTATGTTGTTCATTGTGAAAAATTATAGAGAGTCCAGCGAAGATTTCTTAGGGGAATTGGTCTGAAACTGCATGTCCTTTCTGAGGAAATTCATTCACTGGATTGAAATCATGGAACTTCTAAATCTTACTTGTTTGGTGGATATAAGAAAATATTTTGACATTTCAAACTTTGTATAAAATATTAAATGGTTTTTATTGATTCTCTAGAGCACCTTGCAAAGGTTGGCATTCATCTGCAATTAATGCTAGGGAAAGGGATATTTTTATTGTTAGTTTTCATTAAGTGGGATGAATTTACCATTGACTAAAATGTGTAGAATGGCTAACGATGTGATAAAGAAGGGTGATAGATTTATTTTGTGATTCATTTAGTATAGGTATTTGAAAAACGTCTTTCATGTTTAGCCAATCTACAGATTGATAATTGTAATGGGTATGTTACTTTTTTGTCATGCTTTTTTTTTAAATTTTCCATGTAGGTACCTGTTTGATTCCGTTATATACCTAATTGTATTCCTGGGTTAATAACTTGTATTTTACAATTTCTTTCAACTGAGGAATGACCTATTTCTAGATAACTTATTATGTTACACTGATTATGTTTTTTAAGAGATTTTATTACTGTGATCTAGTATGTGAACTGCTCTAAGCGGTAATAAGGAATTTGGTTTTGATTTTTGATTCTGAGTCTCCAGACAATATTTTATCAATTAATTATGTGCTAGTTTGAAATGTTTTACTTGAATGACTAGTTAAAAGTACTGAGATTCTGAAATTCTAAAATTTGTTTCCATGAAAAGCTTTTATAGCCCCGAGAGTCAGATGTTATTTTGTTTTTTTAGAATTATTTTGAGTTCAAAGGCCGTTTGATGTAGGTAACCATTTCTTTCCTGTATCAATAGTAAATTTTTCTGTTTCTCTAAATTTTTCCTAAAATTTAAACTTTTTCATGTAGGAACCTAAACATGATCTAGTTTTGTTCATGGTTGTTGAGAATGGAACCATTTCATTGACACTGTTGACACTGAAAACTGACAGGAGATTTGATTTAATCGTTTCAATTAAGTTCCCAATGTCCAATTTTTGTCTGGAAACCCTTGGAAAACGTTCGGATGAACGTTGCTTATGGGACTGCGCTGGTTTAAATAAGAATTCAATGCCGATATAGCAATGCCAGTAAAACAATAAAATTATAAATAAAATAGCAAGACTTAAACCTATGATTACATATGTGTTCAAATAAGAGTTTTCAAAAGACAATTCTTTTAGATTGTGAACTCCTATCTGTTTCGTTATCTTGAAGGCTTCTTGGTTGATTTCTTGAAGTTCCAATCTTATTTCGTTCTCTGAAAGTTCAGGGATGTCTATTTTTAGAATCTTCAGTTCAAAATTGAAGTTCTCGCTGGTTTTTGAAAATGTTTGATTTTGTATTTTCACAAAGCATTTTTCAAAAGAAACTAGCGTTGGATTGGTTATAATTTCCATATGGTTTGTCTTGTCACATTGAATAACTATCGTCAGACTTTTCTTAGGGATGAATAATAGTTGTCCATTCGGGAGTTGTCTCACTGTTGGTTTCTCATATTTCACTTTAGTGAAAGGACATTGTTGTGGTAGGTCAGTAATCAGGTCATAGACACATGATTCTTCTTGCTTCAGCTCTTCTTGGTTACAGAGATACACATTTTCGACTTTCGGGCATTCCCATAAATTATTGTAGTATATGTCCGTAGTAAGTGATAGGTAAGGGTACTTATTCCTAATGGTAAGTTCTTGGACAGGAATTGGATATATTTTATACAATATAAAGGGCTAGGGATCAATCATTGGTATGTGTATAATATATATAATTAACTCATTTTGGATTTTTACTTGAGTTTCCATTGTCTCATAATACTTGATTTTATTATCAAAAGGTATTTGCTGACTTTTGGGTATATTTGTTAATATTTGATTTGATTCATTATGCTGTAAAATAGTATAATGCATTATTCCCAATAGACCTATCTCGTATAATTAGAAAAAGAGAGCTTAATTGTAATAAATACAAGTTAGAAAGAAATAAAAGATGACATGCGCGCGCAACTCGTAGGCTGCAGTGTAGCCAGATTGTATTGTTGCAGAACAAATGTAGACAATGCAAATCGAACATTATAACATTGAAGAAGTGATATAATGTCAAGTGTTTTACAATGCCTTAAATCAGACAAAAGATGAGCTTTAAAGTGGATGAACATCGTTTGCACTTTTATTTTGATAAATGTTTCATCCGGCAACATCGCTCAATGAAATTGCAAAGGAATATGTCAAGTATAATCTAACATAACCTTAAAAAAAACTGCGGTGAGTTCAAGTAATATGTAAAGTATTAGTTTGCTCTTTGTCAAATTACACGTTACAAAGAAAGAAGGAATGATTCATTCTGAACTGGCCCCTGAATAAGAATATGACGCAAGCCTGTCACAAACTTGCTTCCCATTGGACGCTCACCTGTAGCCTACAAGCGACGCGCGCAGTCCAGGTAATAGGAGATCGGTCTATTGTGCAAAATTTATTGCAAATTGCACATGATCAATTAGATTCCTTATTTTATTACTTTGGATATTGATATTGTTCAATATTAGATTAAAGGTTAACATTGAGTGGAAATTTTGGTTTTCCAAGGAAATATTTTGTAATTTTCCTGTGATAACCTTTTGGTTAGATTCAATAGATAGAAATTGATCGTGAAATGTTTTTGTAACTTGTTTCAATACTTGAGCTTGTGTTTTTAGATCTTCATTGAGAGTCTTTTGATTATCATTGAGCGTCTGGATATAAGCATCATATCTTGCGCCGTCTTCAGCATCTAGGGTTCCGTAAAGCCATTTTTGTGCTGTGCCCATGAAATTTAATAGACCTCTTTTGTTTCGTTTTTTTGTATGATAATTGTCGTGTTTATGTGATAATAGGCCGTGTTATGTTGTTACGTAAGTAGTTCCTAAAGAAATTGGTAAGATAGGATTTTCTACCGTCATCAATGTATACGCTTGGGTGACTCCAACGAGAGTAAGGAATACTAAAGGATTCATCTCGGAGTACCTGAAATAAATTATTGTCGTTTAATATTTTGTTTAGCAAAGCGATTCTGTGTTTTGCTATCATAACACGGACTTATCTTTTCTCTATTAATTTGTTTTACAAAGATTGGATCTTGCAATTCTGGTTCGGGTTCACGATTTTCATTGTGCGATTCTAAAGACTTTTTTGTTTCGCTAATAATTTTTCTTGAATTTCTTTATTCAAATTTGCAAGGGATTCTGCCAGACTTGTTATATAGTCAGTTATTAGTTTATTTTCTGTTTGTTCAATTGGTATGGCATAATTCAAATCTCCTTTAATCACTTGAAGAGGTGTGTGATTCATTGTACTATAAGCACTGTCGTTATAATTCAATAGCGATTGTCATTAGATCAATAATACTCTTATTCGGGTTTTGGAGTTTTAAACTCGTTATACTTTCACGTAGTGTCGAATGGAATCTTTCGATTGGACTATTCGAGTTCGGGTTTCTTGGAGTTGTATAATGAAACTCAATTATGTATAATGTACAAAGATCTGTCATTATAGAATTTTTGAACTCTGCTCCATTATCTGATGTGATTTTTTGAGGTATTCCATGAGCACTAAAATATTTCAATAACTGTGACGATATCTCTACAACTGTTTTCGTATTTACAGGAGAGGCTTGACTAAATTTTGAAAAGCTATCAATATTGGTCAGAAATTTCTGGTTATTGATTATATACGTCTCAATATAGATATGTTCGAAGGGTTTCGTACCAATGGGTGTTGGTTTGAATATGATTTTGTATGGTTGACGTTCATACTTGGTTTTATTGCATATCTCGCATACTTTGACATAATTCTATACGTCTTACTCGATATTGGGCCAATAGAATCTTTTCTTTAAGGCTGCAACATTCAGTGATTCCTCTATGAGTGGTTTTAGTCTCATGATATTGCTGAATTTTCTCTTGTTGAAGATCAACTTCTGTGATGTCTTCTAATAAGGAGTTCGAGATGTACAAAGTAAACGAATTCGAATTAAACGATTCTTGTAATGCTCGTATCACAATAGGTTCTAAAGACTTATTTAGGAAGTGAAGGCAATAAATACCAGGCGGCATGTATTCCTTTACTAAATCAGTAATTTGTGATGTTGTTGGATTATTTGGTAAGAAGAATATTATTCTCTTTTTATTACCAAATAGTTTGATTATCTCTTTCCTGATTGTGTTATTATTGGATATCGAAATACAATTTGATTTCCAAATATATTATAAACTAGTTTCAACCAATGAAATTCACTGACTGGTTTATGATTTTCGTACGAACAGACCTATAAAATGTCGGCGACAGACGCATCCGGAACGGAACATTACAGCGGACCAAACTAGTTTGTTTGTTGGCGCGCGAAAATGACCAATTGTCGGCTAATACGCATGGGTTACTTTGAACGGTTGGCGTCTCGTCTATCGTTACAAGTGCGAGCGAGGTTATAAAACTCGCAGACTTTTCACGTAAAACTTGCATAAATTCGGTGTAGTGCGTTTTTGTATACCTACCTACCTACTCTTTAGGTTCTTATTTTCGGCACGAAAAAATGTCTGACAGAAAAACCAAAATGCTATCAGTGTAAACAAAAGAAGAACAGCAAAAACAAAGTGGTGCTTTAGAAAAATATTTGAGAACTGGAAGGGATAATGACAATGTACTTGAGAGTGACAATTCAGCAACTGAGATTTCAAGAAATGTGAATAATAATAACGACAATGTAAATGTTGGTGCATCAATTTCATTGGGCATCGGGTGCCTCAGTGATGAATCTGTAGTATGCTGGGAAGCTGACAAAGACATTCCGTTTACTAAAAAAAGTCATGATGTTGATAATCACAGTCACGAAAAAGAGGAAAAGGAAGAAGGGGAGAAGGACAAAAAAGAGGACGCAGCTGAAAAAGGTATAGATGTGGAGGCTTTAACTACTTTTCAATCTCCAGAAAAAGACGACGTTATTTGCCTAGTTTCTGACGATCCTGGTTAATGGCCTATAAACCTAACCCACAATCAGGTACAATATATAATCGAAAATTTCCCAAAACAAGTTCAAAATATAGCATTTCCCAGAGATAAGCAAAACAAACAAATTTCGGAGTCATATTTTTACCGTATTTTAAGCAATGGTGGAAAAATCCACCGTCCTTGGTTATTATATTCTTTATCTTTGAATAGTGTTTTCTGTGCTCCTTGTAAACTATTTTACACCGATGTCACGGTAAAAGAGAAAAAGGAGCATATCTATGGTGCAGGAGGAGTGAAAGATTGGCAACACTTATCTTTGATTTTGAAAAAGCATGAGAGCAGTTTAAGTCATACTAAATATACTAAACAAATGCATGATTTGAGTGTACCACTGAAAAAGTTCACAACAATCGACTCCTCCAATCAGCGATTATACGAACTGGAAAAAAGTCATTGGCGCGCCGTTGTTGAAAGATTGATGCTTATTGTCAGATATTTATCTCGTCAGTGCTTGGCCTTTAGGGGTTCATCACAAAAATTGTTTCAGCCAGATAACGGAAATTTCCTTCAATTGACTCAAATGATTTCCAAAAAAAAAACGAAATGATTCAGTTACTGGCAACAACTATATACAAGAAAAAATATTAGACAGAATACGACAATCAAATTATTTCTCTATAATTCTTGATTGCACCCCAGATATCTCACATACTGAACAAATAACTGTTATAATGCGATGTGTTCCTTGCGCCATCCCAATTAAGATTTATGAACATTTCTTGGGATTCTGCCCAATTACAGATAAATAAAAAAAAATGCCTTTATTTCCAGATTTTCTAAATTAAATTTACATACATTCATATATGAGTGGCGATATCCAACGAAGTTGCTTCTATACAACCACCCCATCAACGAAATAGATAAATGTATCTTTTTACAAAAAAATTGTCTAACATAAAACAGTTTACACTTCAAGGTTATTTCACATATTATGCATTTACGATCTCTTATTGCACATGTGCTTCTTCGACCCCCTCACAAAGGCTGAAACAGTTGCTAGATTTATTAGTTCCTCTGGTAAACTATTGTAAATTTTAGCCGCATTGTAACTAAAAGATTTTTTAAAAGTAGCGGTACGATGCTTAGGAACTACCAATCTATGGTTATGTCTTGTATGCCTCCCATGAACCTCGCAAGATTTAGTTAGTTTGCTAGACAAGTATGATGGGAGTCCAAACAAGTTTATTTTAAATACTTGACGCAATAAGTGCAATTCGTGTCTTTCACCTAATTTCAACCAATTTGATATCCTATATTTCTCAGAGACATGGTCAAACCTCCTAAGATTGTATGCAAGTCGCAAACAGGAATTCTGCAGCTTTTGCAAGCTATTCTTTTCTGTCTGCAATAATGCAGACCAATATACGGTGTCACAGTAATTTAGACGCGATAAAATTAAAGAGTCACACAACCTGAGTTTAATTGGAGTTGATAGAAAGTTTTTATGTAAATAAAGTAGCCTTAAAAGTCCATAAGAAGTTTTCAAAAGAAATGACACATGCGACCTAAATTTTAGATCATTATCAATGAACAAGCCCAAGTTTTTGACAGTATTGACAGGCATTAAACGGGTATCATTTAATTTAATATTGAAGTTGGGATCTTCTGCCATTTCTTTGGGTTTCCTACCAAATAATATTAATTGTGTTTTTTTTCCATTCAGGAAGAGGCTATGATACTTTGAGTAATTAGAGATAGATTGCAGGTCATCATTTATTTGTTGCACCGCTTGAGGCAATTCGCTTTTATCGAATGACTTGCGAAGCTGTGTATCATCCGCAAATTGATCAGATTGGCATTTTTTTATAAATTTATGCAAGTCTGATGTGTAAATAGCAAAAAAGATTGGCGCGAGGACACTTCCCTGTGGGACCCCTCTATCAACTAGTCGATATTCTGAAAAAGCACCATTCAATCCAACTCTTTGCACCCTCGAAGTTAGGAAACTATTAAACAGCCTTAGGGAAGATTCCCCGAAGCCAAAAAATTTAAATTTAAGCAGCAATAGATCCGTACTAATAGAATCAAATGCCTTGCTGAAGTCCAATAAGATTAAACAGGTTGATTTACCTATATCCTCAGCTCGGAATATATCATCTGTGACATTCAGCAAGGCAGTCGACGTACTATGGTGAGCTCTGAACCCCGATTGTGTTGGTGGTAGTATTCTTTCATTGTTTAAAAAATCAGACACTTGCTCAGCGATTACCTTTTCTAATATTTTTGACATAACTGGTAAAACACTAATAGGCCGGAAATCAGCAGCGCTAGTGGGATTGCTAATTTTAGGGATGGGTGTCACGTTTGACTGCTTCCAAACTTCTGGAAAAATACCAGTTTCCAAACATTTATTTATGATAAAACACATGTGTTCTCTTAAAAAAGGTATCACATAAAGTAACATTTTCTTACTTATCCCATCAGACCCACATGCATTCGTTTTTATCGAATTCACAATACTAATAATTTTCTGTGAATCAATATTTTTAAAGTTAAATTTTTTTATAAATTCTTTAAAGTGTTTGTTTTCATAGTTGGTGGTTATAAAATTATCCGATAATTCAACGTTAAGCCTAGGTATACTATCCAAAAAGTAATTGTTAAAGTCCGTCGGACTAGAGATTTCCCTCAATTTATAATTCTGAAAGGAACTACAAACATTCAGCTGCCTTAACGAATGCCAGAAAGCCCCTGGATCAGTCCTGAAAGAGTGCTGCAAGTAAGCTCTTTTTTCTGCCTTCAGTGAATCATTCACCAAGTTTCTTAGTGTCTTATACTGAGACCAGTTATCTGGAGTTTTGTATTTATTGAATTTTGATCTAGCCTTATCACGTAGTCTCATCATTAACTTGACGTTGTCAGTTAGCCATGGCATGTATGGTTTTGTAACTTTCTTAGTTCGAAATGGCGCATGAAAATCAAATAAATCCAACATTTTATTGTTAAAAAATAGCACCATATCGTTGACATTTTCCAGACTATATATATGATGCCAATTAACTGTGTAAAGATCTGAAACAAGATTATGATAATTGAGTTTGGAAAAATCTCTATAAGTTCGAAAAACAGGTTCCCGCTTACCCTTCTTCAACCTCAAATCACAGGCCACCATGTGATGATCTGATATCCCATCCATAGGGCGCACCTGAACCCCTGCAACTATATCGCGAGAGGACGAAACTAGTATGTCTAATAATGTACTGGAAGAGTCTGTAACTCGAGTGGGCTCCATTATCAACTGAGATAATCCATATTTAGACAGTAAACTATTTAGCAATTTGAAGCTGTCGCCCTTAGAATTCAGAAAATCAATGTTGAAATCAGCCCCAAACAACAAGCAGTCATACTCAGGAATGAGCTCTATCAATGAGCTTTCCAACTCTTCCAAACACCGACCAACATTTTCCTTAGGAGGTCTATAGAGAGTACCAAAACAGATATTTTTCCTAGAGATTTTAAATTCTATCCAAAGTTGTTCTAATTTACCATGTCCAAATCGATTGATTATTTTATACTTGATATTATTACGAATGTAGAAAGCAACTCCCCCTCCTCTACCCAGCCTGTCATTTCTGACCAGATCATATCCTGGAATAGCAACACCATAACTAGGAAATCCATCGGAAAGCCAAGTTTCAGATAAACCCACAACATCCAAAGAATTACCAGTAACAGCCTCCGCGAAAAGGTCGAAGCCTGTGCAAAGAGACCTCACATTAAAGTGCGATACATTTAAATTTGCCATAACACTTTTTTGCCTACTCCCTATTCAAAATAACTAGTTTTCAATTCAAACAAAATAAAATAAAAATTATCATACACTTGTACCTAAACAATGTCTAATTTTCGGAATGTCTCGATATCTCTATTAGACCGCCCCATACAATAATTTATTTTAATAAGATAATTCATTATAATCCTATTTTTAGATTCCACAATTCAATCAATTTCCAAAGTAAATAATAATAATCAATAAATAATGTATATTTGCGAGCGATGTTTTCTTCATAAAAAAAAAAAAAATAATTATTGCCCAGTTTACAGTTCGAGACGCATATACCTACAGAAATAAATACCACTTTTTGTCCTTTTTTGCTGGTGAGAATATCCACTACAATTTAGCTAGTTCGACCAGGTCGATTTAGTCATCCGGATTCCTATTCATCTGTCCCAATAAGTGGCCTATCTATAAATCAGTTTTTTGTGACACAATCCGTTTAGTTCCCAATTCTTCATTCCAGATATAGATTTTACCACCCGTAGACCATGCTTTATTCTTTCCATACTTCTTCTTAGCCGCTTTCAAAAGATCATATCTATATGGGGTGAGATCTTCAAAAATAGAATATTTTGAGTTTTTAAGTACCTTTTTAGCATTCAAGACCTCATTTTGTTTTAGATTTTGTACAAAGCTTACTAAAACATTTTTTGGCTCGTAATTACCAACTTGAAAAGCATAATCGATATCTCGGACACTACAATCAACTTTTAGTCTACTCTTTATGAATGTAACAACGCTGTCGTATATAGTTTCATTCTCGGAGAGAATGAGGCCATTAATTCTCAAGGAGTTTCTTTTAACATATTGATCCATAGCTTCATTTCTCTCCTCCAGTTTCTTTACTGCCAACGAATTATTGCCAACAGATATATTCGTAGCTCTCAGAATGTTATGAATCTCACCAAATTTATTATTAATTTCTTCCATTGTGTTATCCAGTTTTTTCTCCAATCTCTGAACAACAGATTCGCACACTTTCTTGATTAGCTTTTCAGTCTCCGTCTCCTCGGCAGGCTTAATTTTAGGAGGCATCACAACGACTTGATAGGCACGGAACAAATATAGTTGACTAACAACTGATAACCTTTAATTACTCGTTTAGTTCAAATACCTCCACTTTGATTTTTCTAGTGTGCACGTTTTACATCACAATTTAACTACCGGCGAAAATTCTACTTTCTTCTGCGGAAAAAAACCTCAAAATTTGACTATTTTAACGGAGCTCGGCAAAACGCGTGCTTACAGCAAAAACATCACCTTGGAATGATAGATAGATAGAACTGGTCAAGGATTATATGAGTTTATTGTGAAAAAAACTACAAGAGTTAAAACTGGATAAGCATAATTTACCTGGACAAGGTTATGACAATGGAGCGAATATGCGAGGAAAACACATAGGACTACAAAAAAAATTTTGGACGCTTATCCCCGTGCATTTTTTATACCTTGTACAGCTCACAGTTTAAATCTTGTTGTGAACGATGCAGCTAAAGTAAGCTTTGAATCAGTTGATTTTTTCAATTGAATTCAGGAATTGTACGTTTACTTTTCAGCATCAAATTATAGATGGAGTGTTTTATTAGCGCATATTCCGAAACTTACATTTAAGCCATTATCAGATACAAATACTTGGGCTTAATAGTTGATGAACTTTTAAATTGGCAAATGCATATCAATAAAATCACGAACAAAATAAATCCTATGTTTCCTATAATGTACAAAGGCCGATCTTATCTTACAAACAAAACAAAAAAACAAATTTACAATACATTTTTTCTTGCCCACTTCAGATATCTTATACCAATTTGGGGTACATGCACAAAAAGCACCTTTGATGAAATGCAAGTCTTGCAGAATAAAATACTCAAAGTTCTGTTTAACTATGACATTTTGACGCATACACAAACTCTGTATCACGAACTAAATCTTCCAAAGTTGGAACAAATTTTAAAATTAGAACAAATTAAATTGATATATAAAATATTAAATAATTTGCAAAAATCCAACACAGAGCTTGTGCATGTAAACGAGATTCACACTCATGATACAAGGTTCCATGACCAATTGCATGTAACACAGAGTAGAACAAACATAGGTCTATACAACCCAATAACAAGTGCAATTAGGGCATACAATGAATTACCAGAAGACATTAAGATTATAGTCCCGTTTAATAGGTTTAAGTATAGGTTAGAATTGTATCTAAAAGCTCATTAGTTAACCATATGTAACTATAAAAGTGATATTGTATTATGTTCCTAAGCCAACTTTAACACTGTGCTAAACGTAGTAAGAGACTCTCGAGACCAATACTTTTGTACTGATTCGAGATCATAAATTGTTATGTAATTTAAGAATTTAAATAAAGTTATTTTTCAAAAAAAAAAAAAAAAGAGTCGTATTGAAGCAATCACACCACTTAAAACACAATTAGGTGAAATATATGATGCTCTAGCAGAATTAAAAGATGATGCAACTCGAGATATAAATACGAGAGCTTTGGCAAATTCATTGGGCAAAAAAATCAGTAGCTTCAAATTTATATTTTCAACAATAATCTGGCATGCAATTCTTAGTAAAGTCAACGTGGTGAGTAAACTTATTCAAAGTCCAAAACTGAACATTAAATCTTCAGCCGAATCCCTAGAAAATTTGAAAGACTACTTTTTTCAAATAAGATGTGACGAACATTTCAAAATATTGATGGATGCTGCAAAGCAAATTGCTGCCGATGTTGAACTAGAAGGAGAATTTCCTGCTCTTGCAGCAAAACGTATTGGAAAAAGACATTTTGACTACGAACACGAGGATGAAAGCATTTTGGATCCAGAGAGGTCCTTTAAAGTCAACTTTTACTTTAAAATTTTGGATGCAACGATTGTAGCTGTAAATGACAGATTTCAACTAAATATTATACGAACATACTAACATCTTTAAAATATTATATAATATACATGAATATGGTGATCTTAGAGACAATGAATTGAAAGCCCACTGTGCCGAAGCGGAACTAGCCTTGAGAGACAAGGAGCTAAACCATAGCGACATTACCGGGCAGGAATTATTCGAAAAAATTAAAGCTATGCAACCCCATCCTAAATCTGATATGGATACAATTGAAATTCTAGAATACATACTTCAAAGTTATTTATCATCATCTTTTCCCAATTTAACTGTGCTAATTAGAATTTTCTTGACATTACCAGTCACTGTGGCAACTGGAGAACGTTCATTTTCCCAACTCAAGTTGATAAAAAACTATCTTAGGTCATCTATGAGTCAGGAAAGATTATCGGCTTTGGCAACTCTCTCTATTGAACACGAATTGTGCGATACCATAAACCTTAATAGTGTGTTGAAAAAATGTTCAGAAACAAAATCTCGAAGAGTACAATTTTAACTATTATCCTAAAAACAATTTAAGAAGTGTTTTAAAGCTTCCCGGTGTAAAATTTGCCGGTGCTTCATTTCACCATTATAAGGTAAGTTTTTTGTTGAAAATGTATGTCAGTTTAATTTATAGTTTCTAGAATATTACCAATTTTTGTAATTTTATTTTTGAAACGATTTCCTTAAAAATTATTGAATTTTGTTTATTTCTATTTTATATTTGGACATTGACTTTTTATGTTTTATGATTGAAAAAAATTGATTGTCACAAGTTTGCTAGAAAATAGTAAAAATTTACATACATTGCATTCCACTTCAACCGTCTTGATTTTGTATTTAAGAGGGGAGTGGGGTGGCGAAAATTGTCTGGGCACACAAGCGGCCAACACCCTAGCCGGCGGCCCTGCTTAGGTACTATCCACACAGGGGATGACCAGGGACTACAGGATGGTCTAATTATGTTATCTTCTAACATTTTCTTTATTTGAGAATTTACTTCTTGTTTATGCACATGAGGATATCTATAAGTTTTCGTGTGCACTGGTATTTCATCTGTTGTTTTAATTTGTTTGACTTGATTGGTGAATGTCAGATTTTCGTTTGGCTTGTGGAAAATTTTAGGAAAAGATTTAATTACGTGTTTCAAAGCATCAAATTTCTCCGAGTTTAAATCATTAATACGTAGCGACTTTATAGGGTCATTTGCATATTCATCATTTTCTAATGAAGTCATTTGTTCTATATTAAATATCGCAAACTGTTCATCAGTATAAGGTAAACTTATTTCCGCTAAGTTGTTTATGTTACACGGGCCAATAATAGGCTTATTCATTAAGTTGTGTACTTCTAAAGGCACCATTTCATTAATGACTGTGGCCATTGTCGACGGAATATAATACTTTTCATTTTTTATCGATGGTGTAAGTATTTCAATGCCATCAGCTATATTTGTATTGAAATAACACACTTGAATTCAGTTGCGTGAAATCTCAAAATTTTGATTTTTGAAATCTGTTCTATATTGAAACGGAATTGTTGTTTTATTATTAGAAAGAAGCATATTAGAAAAATCTATATTTAATAGTATATTGTTGTATTAGGAGTAGAAGCTTTACTTTTTTGTGCCAGTAGGTTTGCGAGCCAAACGTAGTGAGGCTTGCAATACTGCTGAAGCACAAAAAAGTGCTTCTACTCCGTATGCAACACGCTATTTTTTCTCCAAGCGAATGGAGTAAGCTCGGGGGTAGCTGGATGGTTAAGCGACAGTAAAAGTACGAGCGGCACTAAAAGTACTTCTACTGCCGGTGCGGTTGCCTAGCAGCATAGAAATTAAATGTCTACCACCTCGACAGGTGCTAACCTGCTGGATTTGCCTAGCAGCATAGAAATTAAGTTTTTCTACGAGCGTGCGGGAAATGGCTCTTCCCGCACGATTTGCTGTGCGGGAGGACATTCTTCCCGCACCAGTGCGGGAAGAGTTTGAAATAATCATTGTGACATGGAATTGTTTGTATTGTTGATACACCTATACCTTTACCTTTAATACCTTTACCTTTTTTTTATAAATACCTTTCAATACATTTTTAATTCTACCTTCTGCACAATCGCATTTTATTTAAATTAAACTACTTGTAACATCAGCTTTAGTATGCTCGTAGAAAAAATATAGTCATGGAAATTGTACATTATCATTTTCAATGTTGTTTTGAATATTATATTCTTGTAAAATTGGGACATTGATTTTTCCATGGGTTTTTTTTTGTACCCATACAAGTAGTTAACTTGTTTCGTGAATTAATTATAGAATTTGAAAAATTTTCCTCTAAGATTGAGGGCCTTATTAAAGAGGCATGACGGTTGGTCTTTGATTTTGGTTGTTACTTCTCGAACTAGAATTGTAAAGATGAGTTAAATTAAATTGAGTCAAAAGATTCTCGATTTCTTCTTCAGAATCTGACATATATATTTCTTTGAATTGTTGAAAGAAATTATTTTGAAAATTTAAAAATTCAACATTAAAAAGTTTTATTAAAATTAAAATTATAATTAATTATCCAGTCTTGTGCGTTGCTTTTCTTTAAAATTATTTATTACTTCAGGTTTGTAAATTCTTAGTTACTTTTTAATTTTTGATTTCAGTCTTTTCAGTAAACCGTTTTGGAATTGCAAAAGAACAAAAATCTGAATTTAAGTCTTCTCAGTAAATCAAAAATAAGAAATTACAAAAGATCAAAAATCCAAAAATCTTAACTATGGAACACCAATTACAAAATGTATAAAGAGAAAGGATGTACCATCGTCACCAAAAGTATCTGGGACACAAATAATGCATAATAATCTCCTGGACTAATTCTTCTGTCATTCATTTCAATGCATTTAATGCATAGTTTGACAAATATTTGACAATAAAATTCAGATAATAGGACCAGAGCTAATGAGATGCTGTCCCAGTTACTTTTGGTGACGATGGTACTTACTAGGCACGATGCGAATAACAGTAGTCTTTTTTCACAAGTTATTTCTTGTTATTCCTTTTACTCAGTTAACCAATTCGAAATGGACAGTATCTGGAACGTTTAATAGCAGCACTGATACCCAATTTCACTTTCCCGAAGAATTCACTTTTTCGAACTTCCTTCAGTCTTTTCAAATTTTCGCGACGGATTACGACTGTATCAACTCTCCCGGAACTTAAGCACTCTAAGCATCCGAATGACTGCGCCAATTATATTTTCGATTCAGAAACTTGTATTTTAAAAAACATTTATTTTATTGATTAAAATACAGAGGTGCCAAAAGAAAATATGTAGATCAAATTGCTATAGCAAAAGCGACGCTTTAATCTCCCAAAAGAGACTCAAATGGCCTATCCAAGCCGAGAAGAAGATTATCCAGGATAATAAAATCGACTGAGTGAAATGTCGCACTTGAAAAAAATTCCCATGTCAACCAAGTTAAACTTGAAATTATGCATTTACATATACTGAAACAAAATTAAATTTCCCCACATAATATTGCTTGATTTACCGTAGTAGCGTTTTCAATCATTCACATTTCCTAGATAGCGCAGCAAAGTTTATTTTAACTGACTGGCTTGATTGCGTCGCTTCCGAAGTATATACTGTTTGGCTGAGTCTGAATGGAAATTTTGCTGACGAACGCTGTGTCAACGTTCACCACTTTACCGCGAACAAAGGATATCCGAATCGAAAAGGTCCTTATTGAGAATCTAATAAACTTAACTTCCTAATAATAAAATTTATCAATGCATACCAGCATTAAGTTCCCAAAAATTCTTGCAAGAAACACTTTATATTTGTTCTCAATGTAATATTTAAAAAAAAAATATTGATTTCGAAAGATACTTTTAATTTATTCAGATTACTTTTTGAGGTCCTTCGGAACAAAACAGAATATAATTTAATTATGAAGCTTATATTGGGTTTTGATGCCTGGTATCGGTTTGAATATGTAAAACATCCATTTCCCTCTATACACCAAGTAATCTTCGGCCAACTTTAGGTAATATTAAATAATAGTTATTTATGTATCAAGGGTACTAAGTAGATGATTATGCCCTGAGGGCGACAGTCTTACAAAGCCGAGGGCCTCTGGCCCGAGGGTTCGTAAGTCGCCCGAGGGTATATATATCTATTAGTACCCGTGGTGCATACAAACTTTTATGTCATACCAGTTGGTTGTGAATAATAAATACCTGGGAAAAAAGTATCACTTCGCAAATTGTCATCAGTGTGCAAACATCATTATTTTTTGACAAAAATAATATGTTTTAAGCGTAAACTTATATTTTTTAAATAAATAATAAGTTAATTGAAAACTGTTTTTTGCGTCTTTATGCCCGCGCGGGCCATAATGTGTACTTTATGCCCGCACGGGCATAAAGTAATGAATTATGTAGATGGTATCTAAGGTATAAAAACACATTAATGTATTGGTATGACATAAAATTAATTATCGGTGTGTCATAACATAATAAATTACATTGGTGTGTCATAACTCATAACATAATAAATTACAAGTGATTTTCTTTCTGTATAGAATAAAGGTTAATTTATGGTTTAAATCAATATTCTTGGTTCTTTAAGAGACACATACGTTACCCATACTCAACTATACATTGTACAAAACCGTAAAAGAGTCGTTAAAGTTGGAACTTGGAAATTCAATTTGTTGAATAGGTCGGGAAGTAAAGCCTGAACATTTTGGCAACTCGCTTTAAGGGTTTCGGCAAACTTATCGGTCCAAGTTAGAATGGCCGGAAGTTTTCCAAGATTTATCGTTAAATGATGTCAATTAATGTAAACTCTTATAAATGCCTTCGTCACTTAATTTAAATAGTCAAACTCAAAATACAATCGTGAATATATTTCAAGATTTTTCGGGTAAATAAGCAATTCCAACTCTAATGTACTGTATTAAATATAAGGGCGCCCCCAGCTGAACCATTTACGTTCGAATAAACGGTTAATCTTAGTTAACTTTGGATCAAAACAACAAACGTTGAGAACAAAACTCATTTCATAACATCGTTATCATAAATATGTCAGGAGGGGTGGAAATTAGGTGAAACAATTTCGTTGTTCATTAGGTACAAACCCAATGGCAAAATTGCAATTTTGAGGCAACTGTGGTTATAGTTACTAATTGGACTTCTCAAATTACCCAACATTTAAACCAAGATACGAGGACACATGATGATTCTCAGTGACTTTAACAAAGTTTTTTTTTTGAGAAGCAACTGGAAATGTCCTACTTAGGTTTAATTGAGGAAAAAAACTGATAATATAGAATTAATAAACATGTACCTATAATTCTTGTATTCAAATATTTAAAACATTCTTTGAATCATTTTTATTATTATTGGTACAATAATTTTTGAAATAAAAGGGAAAATTTTAACAGGAAACTATAATAATTATTGATTACGCTTATCGACATTCAACACGCCGTCACGGGCAGTGTATATTCACTGTTGAGTTGTTTTAGTATTTTTTAAACCGAAACAATATGCTTTTGTACGGTGAATAAATGAATTTATGATGATGTTTTAGAGCACACTGAAACCTGAATATTCAAGAGAAAAATTTATTTTTTCAGGAATAAAATAAATTGGACGTGAATTCGAAATTTGATATCGTCATTATGACACCATAATTTTGGGAGTTGTATGGATATTGTTCCCACAGTTTCAATATTCTCATGATACAATTTCAAGGGTTGATTCTACACGAGTGGTTTAAACGTGGCTATTATGGCCCTAGCATCCGTCTTTTTCCACAATTCTATTGTGTAGGATCGGAACGCTTTCAAGTTTGCAATTAACATAGTTGCCCACATTTGCCGTAAATGTTTATATAACTACCTACTCCAGCGGGTTATATAACTTTTGTAAAAGGACAAGAAGGGCTGCTAGCTGGGACCTAAGAATACAATAATCATCTTTGTAGTATATTATTATTAACTTTTTTCCACACCTTGTTACAAATTAAATGAATTTGTTACTTTAAGACAAGACCTAGGGTCATGAAATTCAAAAAAAATTAAGATAACGTGTAGTCCCTTTATGTGCAAATGAAACCACTCAAAATCCAACAAACAATAATTTTATTTGATATTTAACAAGTTGTGTTTAATAATATAGTGACAATGGCACTTTTTTAAAAGATGACAATAGGGAATTCTCATGAGGAATAAATATGGCTTATTTTGTTTTGATGTTGCACATTTTTCTGTAAAATATTGAATATGAGCAGTTCTGCATTAAATTTATCGATATTATAGCCATACGGCAATTATTAGTTTTAAATTGAAAAGTTTCGCGCGGAAAAGCTACGTTTAAAATGGCCGCTTCCGGTGACGTCAACTGTTCGTAAACTAAGGTTAAGGGTAGTTTATACTGATCGTGAATAAAGAACGTGGTCTCCGCTTTCGTGGTTCACTCTTGAGTCGTGAAGAACGATTGGTCCACAATCAGCTGACGAAACGCCGCGCGACTGATATTAAACCACTATAAATGAGTCTATAGAGGGAATATTGTCAAACTGCGTTTTTGTAAATCCTGTATCAACCATGATAAACCATTCAAAATACAAAATGTCACAATACGACACTAAACACGGAAACCCAACGTAATAACCACTTTCAAAACAGTCGAAGGTACGAGCTGAGCGATTTTTTCTGACAGTTTGCAAACTGTCAGAATGTGAGAAGTGAGAACAGACCTTAACGTTGCATTTACAAACAGTTGACGTCACAAGTACCGTCATTTTGAAGGCAATCGTTTTCGCGCCAACGAAAATAATTTGAAATTCAATATTTTTTAAAAATTCCAATGAGGACATAATACCAGAAAAAAACATTTATATTTTATATTTGAAATCATAAGCAATAGGAAAAAAAACAATTTGAAAAATATGATTGTTCCCTATTGACAGCTTGGTTTTTCCGGTGAATCTGATACCATGTACCTTTCCAATCCGGAGCTTTTCAATGGGTGTTGGGGTTTCACTTTCGTGAACTGGAGCTCTTCGTGTTGTTTCCTGTATCCAAGAAGACGACAGATTGCTGGGGTGACGTCACTCTAACTGATCCAGACTCCAAACAGTGATCTTTATGTTGAGTAGGTACCCAGAAAAGAATAACGCAATATCAATATCATGTTTACCAAGATTTAGAATATTAAATCCCTGAATTCTGTCAAAAAGAGAGTGTCTTGCAAAGGAAATTGAAATTGAGATTTAATGTAAAACGATTTTGTACAGACACTTCCTTCCAACAGAATCAGGTATGAACAGCTATTGCAAGTTGAAGGAAAAAAAATATATTTTAATATGAAAAAAATACAATTAAATAATTGAGAAAAATGGTAAGATAATAATAAAATTAAAATAATAACAAGATTAAATTAAAATGCTCGTTATGATTGAGCAAAATGCTGCTTTCGTGACAGTAGCTCTGGCAGGCAAAAATATGAAAAAAATAAGGTAAAACAATAAGAAATTAAATCTTTGGACAATAGACAAAATTTTCCTTTTAAATTAAGGTAGCCACAATAGATACTACTGGTTAAACCTGACGGTGAAATCAATCAAATCCAGAATATGTCAAAATTCTTGAGATGTTTTAATTAAAACGTTTTAACTGAATTTTTGACCTGTCTGGATTTCACCCTTTAGTCGAGATAATAATTGACGGAGTCAAACAGAAAATGGCTATTCAGGCCTCTGCCTGGATTCAATAAAAAGTTGATAGGGATGGACACACAAATAACGGTGCTAATGCACATAGATCATTCGAATCCGTAGACATAGAAGTCATGTCGAATTTAAAATATTCTCGACTTGGGTAACAACAGTGTAAAAGCTTTCTTAAACGTCAAGGTGGTGAGTGAAGAAGCTAAAACTTTTAACAAAAGCCGTTCGGCTGACTTGATTGCAGCCTCCCAAATTCCAAATTGATTAAGCTGCAATGAAGTGCCTTTCAATGTGGAGATCGTCACCAAGTTGTCTAATGATGTCGCTTTTACTGGATTTAGGAAAATTGGAACGTTCCTTTAATTGGTTGTTAGAGCCAACAAAATTACTACCGTTATCAGAGTGCACATTAGATGGCTTGCCTCTACGCGAAATGAATCGTTGAAATGCCTCCAAAAAGACAGAGGTGCATGGATTCTCCGCGAGGCAAACCAAAGACAAAGATTGTTACGTTCAAATTTTGACTTAATACGTTACTGAGATTTCGAATGAATTTGGTAATTAATTCAGGTATTTGAGAGGGTATTTATGAAGTTTTATACCTGAGGATTATTATTTTTCAGTGATTGGTAGGTTTTTCATTGGATTTTACTAGATTTCTACCTCTTTGATTGGATGCGAAACAATATCTAGCTGTTGAACAAGGGTATCTTTTTCGAGGTAATTCTGAGGTAATCCTTTGTATTGAGGGGGACAGGGTAGTTTTAGGATAATGAAACCCTACTAATAGCATGGAAATCCATGTTATTTAGCTTACGCAAGTTGTCTAAAAGGCCCTAAATGTCGATGAAAAGGTTTGTTTACTTCCAAATAAATATCAATAGGCAATACTTACGAGTCACGTATTTTCCATTATTAAAAATTCTGCAACATCACACATCACTTTCACAGCCTTTAAATCGCTTTTCTACCCTTATTTCCACTATTTTTCACATTTTTCCGGTTATTTATTTACGCAGAATAAGTGTGGTTAAGGGACACTTGTGGATCCGTTTCAGGCAGCTGTGTTGTCGAGGTTTCTTGACCACTGTGGGTAATAGAGTCACTGTAGTTGTGACCACTGAACGACTGGTTATTTTGATAGTTTCAGGACTTAAGACTGGGTAGATGCTGATTAATAAGTTACTAATTAAATAATTAGTGTTAGGGGAGAAAATTGGATAACGATTTTGGGTTTCGTTTGTCATCAATGTGGTCTGGGTTGTTCCGTTCCAACCTGATTGTTCCGTTTTCCTGGTTAAGACCCGAAATCTGGCACCAGAGGGCATCTTGGAAAAAAATGGAATTCTGGTAAATTTTTCATATTGGGCTCACCTAATAAATCGCTAAAAATAAGGTCGTTCTTTTTAAATTCGCACGTTCAGCAAACAACAAGTGGCAGATTTTACCAACGGTCCTTTTGCTGCGTTCCTGGGAACATCCACCTTTTGTGGGATTTTAGAAGCGTTGGAAACTCTTTCTGGAGACGCGAATCTACGCCATTTTGTTGAGTTGTCGGTGCGAGGATCGAGCACGCTTTGTTCAACTAGCCCAATTAGTAACCAGGTAAATTGAATAGTTTTTACCATTCTGAATTTATACCTTTTTCGTTATCAATATTTAGATTAAAGAAAAAGACATCATTTTGTTATCTTCAAAAATATTTAGATTAGCATATCAGTAATTTTTGTAAATATTTGGGATTCTATAAGAAAAAAAAGGCAATTTGACCTCCACGAGGGGCCATTTGTAAAAAACTCATTAGTCATTACC
Source organism: Ceutorhynchus assimilis (assembly GCA_917834065.1). NCBI lineage: Eukaryota > Metazoa > Arthropoda > Insecta > Coleoptera > Curculionidae > Ceutorhynchus > Ceutorhynchus assimilis. The sequence goes on along the minus strand of OU892284.1, from coordinate 8,433,583 downwards.
AAAAGGGGCATTAATGGGTTAATTAATTAAGGGGAATTGTTTTCAAAAGGAAACTTACGGGTTTCAGGGGATTTTCCTATATTAATGGATGTATTAATATCTATTATAAGTATAAAGGGGTTTAAGTTCTAAGAATTTGTCCTCTTTCAGGGTTTTAGTTTGGATTTTACCTTACCATTGGGTTCTTCATTTTCGATGGTTTGCTAGTTGAGGTGTCAGAGTACCCAAAATACTGAACTTGAAATCGAAGGTTCCATTTTTAAGAAGGGAAGTCTATGGAGGTTAATGGGTCTGTTATCAGGGCTGTGAGGCTGTCATGAGACGGTTATAGAAAATGGATGTTTAAATTGTAGACAGGACCACAAGGGGGTGATGCACCCGTTCATTTATTAACGTTTCTTAATCATTTTTTTTTTTAACTTATTATCAATTGTATTTCTTATATTCAACTTGGTAGGACATGTCCAAGCTCTGTTTTACTGCCTTCATTATTACAATGGGTGTACTGCACCAATGATTTTTAATAGGCTTGTTCAGTGAAATTTAATTTACCACGTTTTTTCACATTATTATGGAGCAATACTCACATACAAAAAATTCCAGCTTAATTGGATAAATATCAAAAATGTTACCCTTCTTTGAATATTAAAACATTTCCCTCAGAAATTCATCGCTGAGAGATGGTATGACGTCATCTCTCGAGTCGAGACAGGCTAAAGGCCGTCACACACGGTTTTGCATAACGCAATATCAACTGATTTTCTTTCTACTGACAGTTTGACAGACAGTTTGTGGAACTAATAGTATATTGTTGCATTAGGAGTAGAAGCTTTACTTTTTTGTGCTGAAGCAGTAGGTTTGCGAGCCGAACGTAGTGAGGCTTGCAATACTGCTGAAGCACAAAAAAGTGCTTCTACTCCATATGCAACACGCTATTTTTTCTCCAAACGAATGGGGTAAGATCGGGGGTAAGGGATTGGTTGAGCGGCAGTAAAAGTACGAAAGTACTTTTGCTGCCGCTGGGGTTGCCAAGCAGCATAGAAATTAAATTTCTTCCACCTCGACAGGTGTTAACCCGCTGGATTTGCCTAGCAGCATAGAAATCAAATTTCTGACATCTTGACAGGGGTTAACAAAGTGACGTTTTTCTGACGTTTGGAGAAAAACAATATTTATAATTTTTCTTTTTGCTTGCAATACGAATTGAAAGAAAAGCACCTCAATGGAAAAACATCACAAAAACATCGAGTTTTACCAGATACAAAAATGACAAACTGAAACTTTTCTAAATGATGCCAAAATAAAGCTTGTCAAAACAATGCCCGTATTGTCGAAGTGACTGGTGTACCAGCACCACAACGAACAACGTGAGAGATAAAGTGACGTCACCGCGTGTTTCAAATTTGGAGTATTTTGATAATTTATTCAAATATGCACAAGGGCTCGGAAGATTATGAAATTTTGCACAACTGCTAAACTCAACACGCTTTTTTAGAATATGTAATAAAAAAAATGCCCGGGTAGAGGATAGGTACATCGGGTAGGTACATTTTTAATTTTTATAGGAATTTTGAAGATCAGGGACTTTATTTTGTAAACCAGTGGCGCCCTATAAAGCTAACTTTCAATATTGAACCTACTCCCACACCACTGAGTAGCCGCAAGCACTTTGTTGCGCAGGCCGCATTCCTTAAGGGTGTCTCAATGTACCTAGGCCTATAAGGATTTATTTATTCAAATTTATTATTCAAACAGTTTAAGGGTTAATGTTTGCGCAACAAGATAGCACTTCAAAGTTTTGCACCCCCGATCCTTGCGGTCTTTATAATAAAAGGGGCCTGCGTAGTCGACTCCAGCGTTCGAAAACGGCGGGTTGGCATGAACACGAGACTTAGGTAAGTCTCCCATCTTCGGCTTTATGAATTTAGGATTGAACCGAATACACAGGACACATTATCTCACTACCCTCTTTGCTAAGTTTAGCAGTCAAGAACGGTAAACAATAATAATTATGGGCCACAATGGAACTGGTTTGAATGTCCATGTTTAATCAAATTTGGGCTTAGACCTAAAAGGTTGCTGTGAATGTTTACAACATCTTGTCTGGTTAAAGCAGACAAATCCTTAGGGAACGACTCACGTTGAACAAGCATAACTAATTTTGTGGTCGCTTCTCGCAACTCTCCCAATGTTAACTCATCGGCCCCTTTGAGGCGCAGGAATTCTACAATTTTTAATGAACCTAATGCCGTAGGCCATCACACGTTTGAAGCGAGAGAGTGATGAGAATTTTTCAATGAGGATTATCTCTCGAGCCAGAAATTTGCCTTGCGTTAAGGTACAAACGCTTTTTCTGACTTCTGGTAAGTCTGGAATGAGAATTGGAGAGAATATGGTTATGTCATTTCTGATGATGTATAATGCAGCCATGAAGGACCAAAGAAAAATTCCTTTGAGGTTGCAAGTGTTTTTGGCGAGACACCTTTTGAAGAGAGATCAGCTGGATTCTGCGCTGTTGGGACATATCTCCATAATTGAGCTGGAGCAAGTGCCTGAATTTGTGCAACTCGTTTTGCAACAAATACTTGAAAATTGTTTGAGGCGGAGCAAATCCAAGCAAGCGCCACGATGGAATCACACTAAAAATATGTATCGTCAATGTTGATAGACAAGGAGGATTGAAAAAAGCTGGGCTAAAAGTAAAGCAGCACATAGCTCCAATCTGGGAATAGTGACACTTTTAAGGGGAGATACTCGTGTTTCAGAGATAAAAAGATGCACATAATCCTGTCTGTTTACATCGACTGCACGCAAATAAACACAAGCACCCTACGGGTACTAGGACGCATCTGAAAATCCATGCGCCCGAATTCCCACGAAGTCCTTGCATGCAGCTTGTCTAGGAATCTGCAAGTTATTGAGCTCAGGGAGTTCAGATCTCAAAACCTACTTGGTTGCAAGTTGATGAGGCAATTCCTCATCCCATGACAAGTTAAAAGATCACAATTTTTGCAAATATATCTTTGCTGTAATGACAACTGGACCAAGTAAATCAAGAGGGTCGAAAAATCTTGGCAGTTTCCGAAAGTACAAAGTGTTTTGAAGTTTTTTGGGAGAAGAAAGGGATCCAATATAATAAAGCTTCTTGGCTGGACCAAATCTTACCCAGCGTCTTGGATGTTTCGAACTGGTTGAAGTAAAACTTGACTGTACAAGGATTTTATTTGGTCTAGAATGTTGGAATCATTGGATTTCATCTTTCTCAAATTGAGGCCTGCTTCATTTAGAATGCAACTGACTTGTTTGCAGATTGCAACTACTTCATCGACTGAACTGTCACCCGAAAGGAGATCGTCAACGTAGAAGTCCCTTCTAATAACCGCTGATGCTTGAAAATGAGACTCTTTGCTTTCGCTTGATAATTGCAATAAGTACCTCATCGCCAAAAAAGAGGGGCACTGGCGGTTTCATATACAACAGTGTTCAATGAAAATGTTTGGAGCTCTTGCTCAGGACTTGAACGCCATATAATTTACTGGAGTGGTTTAAATTCATCGGCGACCAGAATTTGTCGATACATTTTGTAAATATTCAAATCTGCCGAAACAACGTAAGAATGCTGACGAAATCGTAAAAGAATTGAAAGAAGGTCTTCCTGAACTGTCGGACCCACCATTTGTAATGAATTGTAAGAACAGCCGCTTGAAGAAGCAAATGAACTATTGAATACCACACGTATGGTACTACTTTCTTCTTGCAGAACCCCATGATGGAGTGAAAAAAAGCCTGTATCGTCATGCGCTGGTTGGAAAGGGGTGGTTTAATTCGCTGTATTCGTCCATAAAGTCAGTATACAACTACTTTAGTTTGGGATTTGAGGATAGTCTTTTTTCCAACGATAGAAATTGTCTCAGGGCGCCAGATTTGGTTTCACCGAGCTTTGAGGTGGATTCTTTAAGCGGAATGGAAACAACGAATCTTCCATCTTGGTTTCGCTTGACAATTTTTTGAAAATGCTCCTCTGCCTTCTGCTCCTCACCAGAAAGCGATTAAACTGAATCCAACTCTTCAAGCTCCCAGAATTTAGTTAATGAGGCTTTAACCTCTGCATTTGTTGATATGTGGCAAATAGCTTTTTGTTCCTGATTACCTGCGACTGGACCTGAAATGCACCAACCTAGTTTGCTTCTATGAAGCACTGGCATATTTGAGCCTTAATGTTTTGTGCCCTTACACAAGAGTTTCGAGAAATGGGCAGCACCAATAAGAATATCGACCTTGTTAAGCTCATAAAATTTGGGATCAGCAAGGTGGTATCGCAAGGAATTTTGGATTTATTGTTACTCTGGGCAAATTATTGGCTATGGAGGGTGCTTAAAATTTTATTTTTAACACGTTTGTAGAAAAAGGTAGTTTTGTTACAATTTTTAATTTCTAACTAAATTCATAGATATTGCAGCAAAGATCAAACTGTGCAATATAATGAACAAAACAAAAGCGACTTTCCAATAAGAATTGAATATTTACACGCAAAATCAACTTGTAACTCAAAATATTGATTTTTGTTGTACATAAATCTTAGAAAATTAGTAGAAACTTTCTGGGGTACTAAATGAGAATAGTAGCCATCGCAAGACTCACTTATTTCCAAAATCTAAAATCAACTATCATATGTGGCTTATCTTCTGTACGTATGGAAAGAAAAATCATTAAACATTTATGTTTCTTTATTTTTTGGTATCTTAACTACTGGAATTAATTGATTTTTATTTTATTTATGATAAACTGGCAATACCTAATTATAGTTTGGTGCTTCAGATAAAATTCATTTAATTCGATAATTTGAGAAGAGGAAGGTTGAATAGAATCATTCATATAACATGGTAAGTTTACCTACTGATTAAATAATATTCTGGTCCAATAATGTGGTCCCATACTCTAATAATAATTATCTTATTATTTTAGACTGGAATTTCAATATGTAGGTAGGTACTTCAAACTAGCTGTGAGTTTTAGAAATTTCGACTGGTTAACTTCCAGCAAGAAACTCTTTTCTTCTCAACAAATGCCCGATCTACACAATTGTAATAAAATAGAGGCAAACATCTGCTGGAAAAATCATAACCGAATGAATGGCAAGTTATATTTTTCGCTTGAATGCAAGTAGTTTATATTCAATCTTTGCTTTAGGGTTCGTCATAATGAATCTGCGAAGGATATTTATAAAAATGTAAACTGGGATTTGATGATAAAAAAAGTTCTCTTTTCTTTAATTTAACAAACACATTCAAGGCCAGAGCCAAAACCAATCCAGCGCGAATGTTCAGAAGATCTCCTAAAATGACCGAAAATTCAGTGTAACAAGGTGTGGACACAAATTATTCGCAAACAAATAAATATTTGAAACAGACACATCTCCAATTTGGATTAGTTTCCACATTATTTGGAAGCAAAAAATGCGATTTGCCTCTAGGTATCCATATGCATTATTTGTTCGAAAGGGCATATCATTTGCTTTGTAGCTCCCCGTTTTAATAAAACTTCAGCTGGTGCATTTATTACCCCACATTTGTATTTAGCCGTCCTAAATGAAATTTCATTCCACTTTATCTTTTCATTACAAACCTGAAAAATACAATTATTAACTCCACTCCAGCACAACGTCGAAAACGTACCCAAATCAGTGAAATGTCCCCTTTTTAAACTTTTATAGTATAAAAATTTACATAGCCTGTGGCAGATGTGCCGAATCGGGGGTTTATTCTGTCCTACTTGTTGCTCATCCAGTTAATAAATCTGGATAGACTGATCCGGCATTCTGAACCCACCTCTGTTTAGAAGAGATAAAAACAATTTTAAAATATTGCGAGCGGGCAATTTCGTTTTTCTCCGGCAAAAGATTTTGTAGAAATCGCTTATTGATAAATTTATATTAAATTAAAAAAACAAAAAAAAAACAGCGAATGAATTTTATTACAAATACCTATCTAAAAATAGAAAAATGCTGATATCAACTTTTCACTTTTTCGTTCTCTCAATAAACTATTGCGGATACTTGCTTAATTTTCAAATGTAGCGATTAAAATCCATAAAAGTGCAATTTCAGTAATAATAAAATAAAACCTAATTTCCCGAAAGCGCACTTGGTGAAATGGCCATTGCCCCGCGTTTTTGCGAAATTGCAGATTCCGCAAAACTAAACTTTTAGTTTCAATTTCGCATTTATGAGAAACTAGCGTTTAGTTTCATGCCATTTGATAGCTCAAATAACGACTTTCTGGAAGCCGGCCAAGATAAAGTTAATTCCATGCTTTAATGCTTTAATGTACCTTCCAAGTAATACAAGGAAAAGGTGTGGATATGGAGTTAAATCGAGAAAATATTCGAATTACTTGAATCAAAGAATCTGATTTCGAAGGGACTATTAGAAATATTTTGTAGAGTAACTATAAGCAAGTATAATTCAAAAATTCTTAAAGTATATGCCTTTCAGATATTATTGGCGTAGTTGACCCTCGTATAATAATGACATTTGATGATAAAATATTTTTTAAATTTCAGGGTTATGAAACACAAAGCCGAGTTGCCAGAATGTGCAAAATATCTTGGTAGATTCATTGTATTGTCAACATAATGTCATTTGGACTTTTTATCTTTAAAAAAAAAACAGACTTTAAGATTATTTAATTTATTTGAAATAAAATATATTGAATGTAAAGTCTGTTTTTTTTTAAGATAATTCCCCAAGTCCCCAACTATGTTGGCAACACAAGTCTTTTCTACAAAAAAAATTTGAAAGCATTTACAATTTTACATTGTATTGCCAACATAATGTCAGTTTGACTTTTATCTTAAAAAAAAAACAGATTTTACCATAACGGTAAGCTTAACAGCATGAATATATTTTCGCAGTAACCTTTTTTTTGGGTTTGGTCGGGTTTGGTCCAACAAAAATATTGGTTGCTGGTTGTGAGAAATGGCTTTACCACCACCCCAATGACTTTCTGGACTAATTTTGTGACTATAGATCAATGAACTATAGAACACGAGACATTATCAGTATCAGTATGTAAATGTGCATTAATTGACTGAATTGTGTAAGTTTCGCCACATTCTGGGTACAATATCTACCCAGAATTTCTGGAATATTCCACACAAACCGACATTACAGTTTCCTGTGTGTTCAAGTTTGTCCTCCATTTTGTACCTACATTACAGTTTCCTGTGTGTCCGCCCAAGTTTGTTCAAAAGGTTCCTACATTACAGTCGTCTGTTTGTCAGGATTCACCCGAGTTTGCTGTTTATCAACACTACATTTCCATCACTTAGCTTACTCCAAGCTGGATTTTCCTGCATATGCCTTATAATCTTCGATCGTCCCAAAAAAATCAAGACAAATGGGTGACCTTGTTGTTCTGACGAATGAGCACAACAAACATTACTCGCTGGTATGAGATATATGTTTTAGAATACGCCACAATCTACTTCGAACCAAAGTACAGCTGCCAATTTTTGTAAATGCGGCTCAAGGTTTTCCGGAATGCCAGACGAAGATGCTGAAGCTTTTATTGATGCCATCACTATTTACAGAGACTGTCTGAACATCAGTGACGATAACGATGTAAAAGGTTTACCCATGCTACTGGATGGCGCTGCTGCAGTATGGTGGCAAGGCACCAAAAAGCCAAACATCTTATGGACTGAAGTTTTAGATGCACTACGTCATGCTTTTGGCTTTAACAAATCAGCACATCAGATTTATAGAGAACTGTTTTCTCGAGAACAAGGCAGGACGGAACCAACGGATATTTTCGTGAATCAAGTCCGTGCACTGCTTTCAAAATTGACAACAATCACACCCTTGCCAGAGGAGCACAAGTTAGAAATGGTTTATGGACTCCTTCACCCTAGAATCAGAGAAAAACTTCCTCGACATAGTTTCCAGAACTTTTCGGAGATGATCGACAAATGCAGAGCAATCAAATCCAGCCTTGCTGAATCCAACGTAAAAGTGACTTCCACGTCCGTTGCAGAAAAGCCCAAAGACCGGTGTGCATTTTGCCAAGCATATGGACATGTTCAAGCTGTTTGCAGAAAATTTAAAGCCAAGTTTGCTGAAAAAGCCTCGTCCACTAGTTCTGCCCTAACAGTTCGACCCAGTAACCCTTCCTCCACAAATGTAACATGTTAGGTTGCGGTAATCCAGGATATATTCGTTCCAATTGTCCTCAATGTAAACCTGCACCAACAACCATTTCCTCTGTCGAAATGCTCGCTTCTGATCTCGATGAACCTTCTAGTTTGTTATCAACGTTTGATGGTTCGCCTTTGAGACCAATGATACCTGTCATTATTCAAAGTAAATTAGGTTCTGCTTTTGTGGATTCCGAAGCAAGATGCAGTATTGCAGGTTCAAAGTTGTTAAGCCACTTAGATGCTATTCGGTATCCATTCAAAACTGCCTCAATAAAACTGGTATTTGCTGATGGTATACCCCGAGAAGTTGAAGCAAAGATGTACCAGTGTTCCATCGAAGTTATGAATAAACAACGAAAACTGCAAATGATTGCTGTTCCAGACTACAAAGATAGTAAGACTTTACTTGGTGTTGATTTCATATCACAATTCGATATAGTGCTCAATATACCTAAGAAGATATAGGTATAGTCCAACACATACCATTTTAAAGTCACGTGATTTTTCTCTATCCTTGTTGAATACATCTCAAACAGCGGTGATAGTAAAATTGACAAAAAAATTGCTGTCTAATTATTGTTCATAAAATTCTTACCTGAAATAAAATCCGTCACTGTCATCAATTAGTTTGTCAAAGTTATTTTAGAAAATGATACAACGAACAAACACAGCTAATAATTTTGACTTTATTAACCTTTTTCCAACTCAAAAAGATGCAAATAGAAAACGGGTACCCAATTCAAGTTCAGAATGTATTACAAGGGGCAGCAGAAACGACAAAAGTGAGTCTCGCAACAATTTCAAGTATTAAAATTCTCATCTGATTGGTCAATACTACTTCAGAAACGCGTTTGTAAAATGCTAATGGGAACATATCTTAAAATTCAATAGTAATTAACCACAAGTAGCTTTTTGTAGGTGATATCAACGACATAATCAACGAACATACGTTTTTTGCCACCAATATCACGTGACTTTAAAATGGTATTTGTCGGACTATACTATCTCAATGATGATCCAAGCAATTCCTTGCCATTACAGGATGAAGTTATTGATTCCAACGCAGTTTTGTCTGTTATTGACGGGAATGATTTGTCGTTACCGACTCTTTCCAATATTGAAGAAGAGAGAGTGAAATCGCTGTTGGAACATAACAAGGATTTGTTCGATGAAAATACAGGAGTTACCCCATATGCAGAGCATACCATCATCATCACTGATGATATTCCCATAGCTGCACCACCATATCGCTTATCTCCCGGGAAGTAAGAAGTTTTGCGTCAGGAGCTTGACAGCGATATCATTGAAGACAGCGAATCGCCGTACGCATTTCCAGTCGTCCTTGTACCGAAGAAAAACGGAACTTCACGTCTTTGTGTTGATTATCGCCTCTGAGATTATCGCCGACTGAATGCTGTCACCAAGAATGTTCGTTACCCGTTGCCTCGTATAGATGAGCTTATCCATTCAACTGGAAAAGCTGACTACATAACCACTTCAGACCTGGAGAGTGGTTATACTCAAGTACCTGTCAGAGAAGAAGATCGTGATAAAGCCGCCTTTGTCACGCCATTTGGACTTTATCGATATAAGACGATGCCTTTTGGTCTATCCACAGCTCCAGCAACGTTTCAAAAGCTAATAAACCGTTTTTGTTCAGGTTTGCCGTATATCCAGATGTTAGGATACCTTAATGGCTGTTTCCACAAAAATGGTGCTGTGAAAAGCGTGAGCAAATGCTGCGAAAAGCAAACGCTGAGACAAGAAAATCAGACAAATAATGGTGAAACTGAAGCTAACCTCGAAAATGAGGTGTTCATTGACGCGGAAGAAAATTTGTCGGAGGAAACTGAAAACGCTAAGAATGTTGAAATCAAGTACCTCAAGATGCTGGTCTCAGAACTCACCAGTAAAAATAGGCTTTTGGAAAAAAATCAGCATCTTTTGGAAAAAAAAAATCAAATTTCTTGTGGAAAAAACGACTGTTCCCCAGGGAAAAGCTGAAAACACTGGCAACACCGAAAATGCCGATGTTCATTCCTCTCATTCACTGAAAAGCAATACCGTCATAGCTAATAGGAAATAGCAAAGGCTGCTGAACAAAATAAAAACGCTATGCAAACAGCTGTTCCAACTAGAAAAATAAACAACAAAAATAAACAGCTTTCAAATTTCCCTAATGAAGTTATTACCGCCAGTCAGGTCCAGAGGGCCTTGAATGAAGCATTAATGGTACAGGACCAAACTAAACAAAAGATCTCACCAGCTATTGAAGAAACTAACTATGATGATACAAAGAATGAATGGGAAGCGGTTCAAAGAAAGTCGAAACGGTCGAAAATTGATGTAAATCTAAGACCATCCCCTATTCATGGTTTAAATGAGAACATCTCAGAACTACAGGTGGCAGAAAAGATGGAGTATACCTGGTTATTTTTCTCAGGTTTTGCATCCGCAACTACACCAAAGCAAATAAAAACATACCTTACAAACAATGGGATACAAGACTCCCTTTGCGATTCAATTAGAACTAAATATGAGAAAAAATACAGTTCCTTCAAGTTTGGTGATCCTACATGCAGCGGGGACCTGGTTATGGATTCCAATCTATGGCTCAAAGGTGCAAAAATCAACAAGTTTTTAAACTTGAGGACCATAATGTCTCGGCAGAGACAAAACAAATTCCTAAACCACTAAACAAGGTGGTGAAGAATACTCAGACCTTGCTCCACTACAACGTAACTCTTCTACACTATAACGTATGTTAACTGAGATAAAAGAGGACAATTTAGATGCTGTTCTGAGTGATGCAAATATTGACATGGTCTGTCTGACTGAACACTGGTTGACAGAGGAAGAACTGGCAGTCCTTGGCCTAGATGGATACAAAGTAGCTAACTTTTCTACCCGTAGGGGCTCGTGGTGGGGGAACAGTGATATTGCTGAAGGAATTGACTTGCTCCAGGAAGGTATTAATGTTCTTAATTGTATAGAGTTTTGTATTGCTTTATTTAAAAATATTTATATAATATGTATCTATAGACCACCTGATGGAAGCTTCGATATTTTTGTCTGGAATCTTGAAGGTATAATAAATGGCATAGGCCAGGGTAGAGATATTGTGCTGGCAGGAGACTTCAATGTTCTATTCAGCTCCAGACAGGCGGAATCCATGGCTCTGAGTGACCTCTTGGGTAGCTATGGCTTTCAACAAACCATATTTGAGGCAACACGGGAGCAATCCTGCCTGGACAATGTCTTTACAAACTTTGGCCATGACTCATGTAAGGCTAAGGTTGTTAACTACAATCTTTCTGACTACCAAGAGCAGTTGCTACACTTTAATTCGGCTCTGTAATGGAAGAGCGCTGCACAAAAGAGCGCTGTTACAAAAGAGCGCTGTAACAAAAGAGCGCTGTACAAAAGAGCGCTGTATTAAAAGAGCGCTGTAACAAAAGAGCGCTGTAACAAAAGAGCGCTGCACAAAAGAGCGCTGTAACAAAAGAGCGCTGCACAAAAGAGCGCTGTAACAAAAGAGCGCTGCACAAAAAAGCGATGTAACAAAAGAGCGCTGCACAAAAGTGCGCTGTAACCAAAGGGCGCTGTAACAAAAGAGCGCTGCACAAAAGAGCGCTGTAGCAAAAGAGCGCCAAAGAGTAACCCAAACTAACCCAAGCCCGTCCTGGGAATGCGACCCAATTTCTGTTTCCGATTTTCATCAAATTGCTCAAACAGAAAATGAATACAAAATAACCCAATCTAACCCAAACTAATCCGTCCTCGGAATGCGACACAATCTCTGTTTCTTAATTTCGTCGAATTGCTCAATCAGAAAATGAATCAGGTTTATTCATGAGGCGTCAAAAAAAAATTAGAGCCAATGAAATCATGGTAAAACCAGATGAAAATTGTTCGGAACAAACCTCAAGTGACTTCGATCAGTTTGTTCAGATCGAAAGAATACCTGGATTATAAAATAACCCAATCTTACCCAAATTGACCCGTCCTCGGAATGCGACCCAAGTTCTGCCCTTTTTCACTTAATTCATCTTTTTGAAATTCAGACAGCGCTGTTTTGTTACAGCGCTTTTTTGTGCAGCGCATTTTTGTGCAGCACTGTTTTGTTACAGCGCCCTTTTATTACAGCGCTATTTTGTGCAGCGCTCTTTTGTTACAGCGCCCTTTTGTTACAGCGCTCTTTTGTGCAACTCTCTTTTGTTACAGCGCTCTTTTGTGCAGCGCTGTTTTATTACAGCGCTCTTTTGTTACAGCGCTCTTTTGTTACAGCGCTCTTTTGTTGCAGCGCTTTTTTGGTCAGCGCTCTTTTGTTGCAGCGCTTTTTTGTGCAGCGCTCTTTTATTACAGCGCTCTTTTGTTACAGCGCTCTTTTGTTACAGCGCTCATTTGTTACAGCGCTCTTTTGTGCAGCGCTCTTTCGTTCCAGAGCCCTTTAATTCAGGGGCTGAAAGGGTTTTTATAAAAAATCTGTATTTAGACTAATGACAGAATGTGGTCTTATGATATTTTATAATTTTGTAGAAAGAATGTCGTGGGAGTTTGTAAACGACGCACACATTGATATTGAGGAGAAATTCCAGATTCTCATGGGTGCACTCGAGGGAGCCTACCTGCAATCCTTCCCAATAAAAAAAGTATAGTAATAGATCTGATCGACCAAATAGGGTGAGTTGGTTTGGAGAAGACCTCAAATGCATGAGGCAGCAACTATGTATGCTTGATGAAGTATGTAAGCAGTATAAAAGGATGCGTGATAGGGAAGAGTATAAGAGATTAAAAAAACTGTATCGTAAAAAAATCAGAGAGGCGAAGAAATTGGCCAATGACAGGGCAATCGCTTCCGCTCGCAACTCTGCCAAATGTATGTGGGAGATAATTAACACAAAACGGGGTGAAAAAGGCAAACACTGCTTGGGTGTCTCCCGACGAATTCAATAACTTTTTCTCGACCATTGCTCACAACCTAATAAATGAACTACCGGCCTCGGATGCCGATACATTTCTGAATCTACAAAAAAGGGGCGCTACCTCTGGTATATTCTGCTACCAGGAGGTGAGCTTTGTACAGTTTAGGGATAGTCTGGACCATTTGAAAAAGAAAAAATGCTCGGATATATATGGTATGTCTGTAGAACTTGGGCTGAGTGTGAGGAACCTAATAATCATACCTCTTACTAAATTGTTCAATCAATGCATCAGAGAGTGTACTTTTCCTAAAGTGTTGAAACGCGCACTAATTACACCAATATTTAAAAAAGGGGATGAGGGACAGGTATCAAACTATCCGCCTATCTCCTTGCTTCCTGTTATTTCAAAAATTTATGAAAAATTCCTGACTTTCCAGATAGTAGATTTTTTTGAGTCTCACACTTTGTTCACTGACAGGCAGTTTGGGTTTGGAAGGGGTAGAAATACAGTTTTGGCAATTTTGGACTTGCTTGGGGACAACATGGATTCTTTCGAGGATCGAAAGTACTACAGCGCATTGTTTTGTGACCTGAGCAAGGCTTTTGACTGCATCGCTCATAGCATTTTTCTGGAAAAACTGAAGCACTATACCTTTGATAAAAACAGTATAGAGTTGACGCGATCATACCTCAGTGAAAGGTACCAGACTGTCCTGGTGAATGGTGTGGCCTCTGCGGAGAATTGCATTGGGGTTCCATTGGGCTCAGTTCTGGGACCGGGGTCCTCTCGTCCTCTTCCTAATATATATAAACGATCTACCTTCAGTTAATGAGACTTCCGGGTTTGTTCTCGTCACAGATGATATCACGTTGTTTGTTTCTGGAGACACCGAGAACGAGGCGACCGGGAGGCTCATGAATGCACGTGTGAGTGTGGAGGATTGGTTCCTGTCCAACAAATTACTGCTAAATCAGGACAAAACGCATGAAATGCATTTCACTCTCAGAGACAGCCATAGAGCCACTGTTGCTTCGATCACCTTTCTGGGAGTGAGGATAGATCCCAAGCTAACTTGGGAGAACCAGGTTGAGACTGTGTGCAAGAAGTTGAGAGGTAGTGTGTTTGTGTTAAGAATTTTGGTTGAGTGTGTGTCGAATGTAACGCTGATAAATTCCTAGTATGCATTGTTTCACAGCGTTATGTCACATGGAATGATTGCCTGGGGGTGCTCCGGACATGCCGAGAGGGTCTTCAGGCTACAGAGAAGGGCCATCCGAATTATCGCGGGACTTGGATACCGGGAGGATTGCAGGGCTGCTTTTGTGGAATTGGGTATGTTCACTTTTCCCTCGGTGTTCATCCAGCAGAACTTGCTTTTTATAAAAGAGAACGAATGCGAATTTAGAAGTCATGAAGATACTCGTGGTCATGATACAAGGAAAAAATCTAATCTGATAACAGCATATTGTAGGCTGAGTAAGTGTCAAAAGAGACCTGAGTCTCTAGCTGTCAGGTTGTATAACAGACTCCCACAAAATATTAAACTCTTGCCTTTTAAGGGGTTTAGGTCGGAAATTAAAAATATACTGGTCAGGGAAGCCTTTTATAGTACAAAGGAATACATAGATTTTAAGTTCTAGTTCTTCCTCTGTTAATAGGTTTTCTTTTTTTAACGTGTTTTATTGCTGTCTTAATGTTCTGATTGCGTAGATTTATGTCATGTTCATGTTCATGTATTTTAGCAGATTTAAGCATATTAGTGAGCCTTATTGGCAAATGTTACTATTGTGACAAATCTTATTTATTAGTTTTACTGATTTCTCTTAAATATTTCAGTTTATTTTATATCTTTTTGACATATGTAAACACTATATTGTGTAATCAACATGAATAAAATTTAATTTGTTTTGATTGGATTTGATTTGAGTTTTCACAATATATGATCTAGGTTCTTCGCATCTTTTTTCAGTTAGGCCATACACACGAAAATCTTTAACCCATATATTCTGAGTCATCTATGGATAATTCTTTTAAATATTTAATACGATGTCTGGCATTGTAATTTTGTGATATTCTTTCCTTCTCGGAATAAGCCTGTCTAGGATCTACTATGTCCTCCAATTGATTTGGTGAAAGAAGTAACAATGTTTTAATTTTTCTGTTCATCATAAGCTCTGCAGGACTGAAGCCACACTCTAATGGAGTAGAACTGTACGACATTAGCGCAAGATATATGACATAATTTTTTTTTAACAAGATTTTTAGCAACTTTAACTGCTGCTTCCACACCTCCATTAGACTGTGGAAAATAAGGACTACTGGTAATATGTTTAAATATACAGGGTGTCCCACGGTGGATGGCGTATTAGACGTATATGGAGAACTAAAAAGCGAATCATTTTGAAAATTTGGCAACCGGGATAAACGACCATGATCTACACTTTAAAAATATTTTTGACCATGCGGTGTTGCCGCTTCTACTCTAAACTAGTGGCAACATCACTATTTTAAATGGAACACCCCGTATTTAATTGCATATTTGGATTCTACGTAAAATTCTGAGCAGATTTCATGTGATATACCCTATACCTAAGTTCAACTGTTTTGGAAATATTGACAGTTGAAAATTGACTTTTTGCAACTTTGACAGGCTCTAAAACCTAATTGGTTAATTTTAGCGGAAAACCGATTTCACATTTCTATCTTGGATTTTGATAAACTATCATTTACCACACCGCATGGTCAAAAATATTTTTAAAGTGTAGATCATGGTTGTTTATCCCGGTTGCCAAATTTTCAAAATGATCCGCTTTTTAGTTCTCCATAAACGTCTAATACGCCATCCACCGCCATGACACCCTGTATAGCACTGGGCGAAATTTTTGAAAGCAGATTGGAATTGGGACCATTACCAGTACGACAATAATCCGGAGAGCCAAAACGAGCAAAAATTGATTTCATTTCGTTAATTATTTCATTCTCTGTTAGTTTTGATAAGGGAACGAATTCAAAAAATTTTGAATAATAATCTGCGACAATTAAATACCATTTTTTATGTTTGAACAGATATGCAGCTACAATTTGCCAAGGCCTAGTTGGATTGAAATCTCTTAGAAATGGTTCCTTTAAATTTATACGTTTTTGCAGACAGTTGTTAGGGACATAAGGCTACTTGAAATAATTCGCCGGTATCGGTATCGGTATCCGTAACGCAACTAGATACGTTGACAAGCGAAAAGGCTGTTAAAGCGCTCCCTGTTCCGTTAAACGTAAACGCATCTCATAACTTAGTAATTTTCTTGTCAAAACTCCGGCGTTTTTATATAAAATTGTTATTTTTTTTGCGATAGAGAAGCACTAAACACACAAGAAACTCAAGAAAGTATAAACTAAATAAATTAAATCAACCCGGAAGAAAAGTGAGGTTATATACATTTAAAATTTGACACATGCGTCAGGAATGTCAAGATACGTTACCGATACGGATACCGCGGGAGGGCCGTAACGTTACGTTGTACGTACGGTATCTCGGCGTCCGTATCGGTTCTGCACATGCGCAGTACGATACCGATACGGATACCGAGCAAAAAATACGGAAGCTTTATGTCCCTGTTAGAACATGTCCTTACCATAGTTTCGATTTGTTTTGATAAACCAATGCACCAAACTGACATTTTTCCTCGTTCTCGGCACTTGAGTATGCCTTGGTGTCCCGAATGAATAAATTTTAAAACTTCCGCTTGGAAACATGAAGGAATAACTATTCGCCTACCCATTGAAATAAGACTTTCAACTACAGTGAAATCAGTTCGATATTGAAAGTAGGGGATCATTTCAATAGATAACTTGCTTTTGTCAGGCCATCTTGAAAAAGCTTACAATTTGATTTTTTGACAAATAGAATCGGACTTTTGAGCATCAATAATTTTTTCCAGAAAATAATCTTTCACGGGAAAAGTTTTTACAATAAGTCTAACATGAGCCTTAGCCTCAGAAGATAATTCTTCAGTGGAAGGAAGAAATTCGAGGGGATGCCTAGATAAAGTGTCTGCTACCACTAACTCTTTACCAGGTGTATACATTACAGTGTAATTGTATCTCATAAGGCGAATTCGGAATTCTTGAAGCCTAGGGCTAAGCTCATCAAGATTTTTAGATTGGAGAATTTGAAGAAGAGGTTTATGATCGGTTTCTGAAACAATCGGAATTGCTATTACATATTCTTTCAATCGCTCACACGCCTAAGTAGTGCTAAGGCCTTCTTTTCAATTTGAGCGTAACGAGTCTCAATCTGAGATAAAGTTCTAAACCATAAGCAACTAAACCTCTTTGATTACCAGTTTCTTGCATTAAAGCATATCCTATTCCATAAGAAGATGAATCTGCACTCACAATGATCTCTTTAGACGTGTCAAATTAGGCTCTCCAAACCACGCGATTTTTCAATATGGCGACCGTGGAAAATTTGACGTTTGTTTGTTTATCTTGAGTTTATTTGGAATATTTTCAAGCTAATTGCAGTTTACTTTGTTATAATATACTTTTTGAGATGCAGAGTGAATATTTAAAGACTTGAATGCGGGAAAATCGGGATCTGGGCGAACGGTTAGTTTAAAAAAATTTCCAGATGACATTTTGATCCACAGTTCACATTAATGAGCAAATGAACGCCTACAAAAGCTTAGATTCTTACGAATATTCCGAAAATGGCTTTATTTCAGATGCAGGAACAGTGGTAGTGAAAAATTTTTACGTTTTAATTGGAAAATTTTGAAACAGAGGGCAATGAAAAAAGGCTGACATCATCCTTTTTACCTTGTTGAAACTACTTCCACAATCAACTTCAAGACCCGTTTGTGGCATTTTTAATTGGAAGAAACACTAATGAAGTCAATAAAATAAAAAAATAAACAGAGTTCATTCACAAAACAACCACAAAATGCACTTCGAAAAGCTTTAAATTACATACTCCTATATACAGGATAATGAACTTCTGCCACAACGCACTTTTTGACAGGTCGTTGGAATGCCTAATAGACATCATTTTTTAACAAACTTGAAATATGTTCTAAAATCTCACGTTAAGATTTATTTATGGTTATTCCTTCTCGTTCTAAACGAGTAAGAACTTGTCGCAAAATATTATCATGCTGTTCAACAGTTGATGCATGAACAAGTATATCATCAATATGCAAAATAACACCTTCTTAATCGGAAAAAATTCTAGAAAACTTTGCAGAAAAATATTCCGGGGTACACGAGATACCAAATGGAATTCTTTTGAATAAAAACCTTCAAAAAGGAGAAATAAAAGTTGTAAGGGGTTGAGCAAACGGATTTGGTAAAAACCAGAATTGGCATCTAAATAGTTTAGAGAAAATATTTGAACCACTGATGGCCGTTTCCACCAACAATTTTAGGGAAGCCCTAACGATAAGTATTCCCTAAACTGACAGTTTTCCATCAGTTTAGGGAATACTTATCGTTAGGGCTTCCCTAAAATTGTTGGTGGAAACGGCCATGAGCATATTTAAAGATGTCTCAACTTTAGGTATAGGATAATGTGATCCTAAAACGGCTTTATTAAGTTCAGTATAATCACAACACAGTCTCACTGTATGACCCTTAGGATCCACTACGATTGGAGATGCCCAATCTGTAGGATAATCAACAGGTTCGATAATATCCAGATTTAGTAATATTTTTATTTAATTTTGTAATTTAGGTAACAATGGCAATGGGACTTCTCTAGGAGTGCTCTGTGGAAATCTATTATCATTTGATTAAACTTTCATCGAAATTTCATCTTTGAACTCTCCTAATTCATCAAACAGCTTAGGATACTCCTTTAAAATATTTACTTTGGAAAATTCAAGAGCATTAATAGCTGAATTTTTAAAGGTCAAAATATCCAAATTTACAATGCCAGGTCGTCCTAGAATGGGATTTTTCAAATTTTCAATAATATAAATGTAAGTCATTTTGACTTTTATCTTAAAAAAAAAAAAACAGACTTTAACTTCAAGTTTGAGACATGACATTCGCAATTCGTTCACGTATTCGAAAGTCTGGAGCAAGGTTCTGGAGTTTTTGTTCGGTTCCAAAACTGTTAGCGATAAAATAGGAACCTGAACCCATTCACAAGTTGGTTTCGGGTTGCTCACTCCGAGTTACTCCGATCGCACTCCAGCCGTTATCTGATAAGCTAAAAGGTAATACCCGAACGGCTGAAGTGCGAACGGAATCACTCGGAGTGCACGGAGTGAGCCGAACCCAGCTATAACTGGGCATGCGCTCTACGATAGTCCTCAATTAGTTCCGGACTGGTTCGGAATCGGTTCAAAATATGATATGCGAACAAAGCTATTACAGCGAGTGGCACTTCAAAAAAATTTAACGTCAGCTGTCAAAAAATAGTCTCCATATTCTGCTGCCACAAAGCAGAACAAAAAATTTGGTTTACAGAGAGGTGCTGCAAAAATAAGAGTTACATGACCATATGTCTGACGCAACTATCCCCTTAGCTCTTTAAACGAAGATTACCTAATGCCACCTACACCCTACACCTACAAAATTTGTATGCCGTGGGCAACAGCTAGTTAAGTATATTAGCTGCTTTTTTTCTGCACACTGTTTTATCTTAGCTAACTTTGAAAATCTTACCTGAGTTAAGTTGTAGTTCAAACGTACATATTAGATGGACGAAGGATCTAACCTCAAATAAACATTACCTAAGCATGGAATCCGGCATCCTTGGCGTAGGCAAGGGGGGAGGTAATTTCGACTGACATAAACTTACCTAAGATGTTAGAAAAAATGGTCCTTTACTCAGAACAACTTAAGGTTAGCTAAGAAAGGTGTGTGTTACCTATACATTGTGTCACACAACATTTTATTATTTTCTCTTGTAAAATTATTTTGGGCATCTTGAATATGAAATAAATTTGACAATGCCGAATTTCAGAAAATGTCATTAGATTTTACCGGTACGCAAAATAGTTAAACTGTTTATAATATAGCACTATTGACAAATGCATTGAAAAATGTGTGAAATTTGATTGGCCAGATAGGTCAGATAATTTCAATACCGCGACACTTATGAAACTATGTGCAACACACTTGAAACTGTCTGGAATTTGATATATACTGTCATTATTATACAAGAGTCAACCTGCCAAATTTCCAAGGATGATGCTACGCCAATAATATCTGAAAATTAAATCTGAGGAAAACTACTTATTTGAAATATTATTATTTTTTTTTCTTCAAATCTTAACTTTTCAAAATATTTACTATAGAAAAGCAAATGGTAAATGTTGCAACCATGTATGCGCTGTCAAGTAGGGGCGACCGGAGGCGCGCCACAAAAAAAGTACCTACCTACCGAATGGTAGAGAAAAAATGAGAGTCCTGGGAAGAAGCAGCTTGTCCGCCATTATTTATTATTCAATTTTTATTTTGTATTAAACTGATTGTTCAATCAAGTTTGTGATTAGTTAGTGTGTCATAAGGAGCATTCACAGGTCAGTTGAATAAATGTCATTTTGTTTTTGAGAGTTCAATTTATACAAGTAATATTTTATTATTATTATCTTTTTTTTTTTTTGTTTGTTTATACCCTGTGGATTGTTCATGAATTTGCCAAAAATCGTTTCATGCTGTGAACAACGCAGATAAAAAGTAAATTAAAACCTAAGAAATTATGTGTTGTCTTTTGTATTAGGATTTTGATTTGTGGTATTTAGAGCGTGCATTAGGGCCCTGTTGAATTTACTAACACTTTTCTACCCTGACTGGGCGCATATCCTAGCAAAGAAATTAAATCAGTCTAGAGATATTGGCTGAAAATAACCACTATGGCTGAGTAGCCTCCCAAATGGGACCTCAGTACCTGCTGGCAGACTGGCTAATTAACCAGAAACTCTTCAGTATTGGATATAGCTGGTGTTGATTGAATGTACTATATGGAATTAAAATTTTAGCAAAAGGACAAGAACGGTACCTAATTTAAACTTGTTACAAACAATTATTGACTCACAATTATTATTATAATGACACAATATGTTTTGATTTTTGATGAATTGAGATCGGGGGTTTTTCTGTCGAGTTCTTTCCCCTCGTGAGTTCCAGGACGAGAACGGTACGGTTTCCTTAAATAATAAATGAGACATTTTACAAATTTTACATATCACAACTTCCCTTAAATTTCTCTAATTTTGCTATTATTGTCGGACGCATGTCAAGTAAGTAAAATTGAGTAAGTTTCGACAACGTAGGTCCTTTTTGTTTTTCATTTCGTTTTCTAGAGGATTTGTTGAAATAAGAGATAATAAAAATTCTAACCGTTCAATCTCGATGAACGAACCCGGGTATGTTATAATACAGTACTTATTAAGAATGAGGTTTAAACGCTTTTACGCTCCAGTTTCCTCACTTAAAAGATTATCTTCTTGCAATTGTGTTATCCAATTAAACCGAAATGAGCTATAAACTGCAAAGCAATTCGGTTATAAAATTAAATAAGCTCCTCTTGGAAAGTAATTTTGCCTAAATGAGCACCTGGATAATCACCTTGAGCAGCTTTAAAAATTTCCATAATTCAATAGCCAGAATTACTATAAGAAAACGCAATACTTACCTAAAGCTTAAACTAAAAAAAAAGGTCAAAATAAGCAAAGACAATACGCCAGCGACGGTAATTGAAATAACAGAATCTTATTCGGTGCCAGCATTTCCAAAATAGCAAATTAATTGAGTTTTGTTTGCCATTTAACCACGGTTAATTAACTCAAACACTTTGTCGAATACTAAGCCCTAGGAAAACACAATACGGTTATGGCCTAATTCACGTCTCCAATGATGCCTTTATTAGATGAGGTGTATTGGATTTTCATATAGGGATAATTAAAATATTGAACAAAAGAGAATAGGCTGTACGCCTTTTACTTAAAACATCAATTACATACATTATTGGGCCATTTTACTTGATGGCAAAAAATCGTACTATAATTATGGGTAATTTTTCTGTCATTATAAAATAATAATTATAGGTTTTCCTGTATATTTTATTTTCTGGATTTTGCATAGAAATTCCTAAAAAATGTCTCGCACCCTGCACCGTCATCTGGCAATGTTCCCGAAATCAGAAATTATCTAAATTCAGAAAAGAATAGTCCAAGTCTTCGAGATTTCCACATGTCTACAAGTAAAAAGTTAAGAAAAGAATTGTCTAGATATATCAGACCGAATCAATGAAATTGGTCTTTTCCAATTATTTTGATACTTGCAGTGAAAAGAAAAATGCTTTCGAGAAAATAAAATATCCCAGCGTACTAAAAATTGACGTCATATAACCGATCCCGGATATAAAATATTTTCTGGAATAACTTTATTAGGTGCCAATATTTCACCACTGGAGTCTCGCAACATTGTACCAAATTTAATCCATATAGCTAAAATTATTGCTTTTAATGTCGAAGGCACTTTGAATTTGTCCGAATATCATTTGGACTGAAAAACGCACCAGCAAAATGCCAAAAAATTGAGAATATTTATTTCAAAGACCTTCAATTTGATATTGGCTATCATCATTCATCATCATCAATCAGCCCTCTGCCTCTACTGCTGGACATAGGCCTCCCCTAGTTCAGTCCATTCTTTTTTGTCTTTTTTGAGCGCTTCGAATCCAGTTTTTTATAATTTTAATAATGTCGTCCGTTCAGCAAGTTGGTCTTCTTCTGTTTCTTTTATCCGATCTGGGTTTCATTTCAAGAAGTCGTTTTGTCCACCTGCCATTTCGCATGCGGACCACATGTCCGGCTCAGTTCCATTTGAGTTTTGCTACATGTACCACTACATCGGTCACGCCTGTTCTTCTGCGTAGTTCTTCATTCCTAATGTGATCAAGTAGCGAGACACCAAGCATCGACCTCTCCATTTTGCGCTGTGGTATCTTTAGTTTTCTAGCAGAAGCGTTGGTTAACGTTAGTGTTTCCGTGCCGTAGGGTAGGTCATAACACATTGTTTAAAAACTTTTCTTTTCAAGAAGATTGGGAGATCACTTCTAAAAACGTATTTAGTAGTGGAAGTATACATGAAGTGTGTCACCGCATGCGCAGTAGGTGCTTCCGCTGACCTTGACCTTTGGCCACCGCATGTGCAGTAGGTACTTCCGCTGACCTTGACCTTGGGGGTTGATCTTGGGAGTCACCGGATACGCAGAAGTACTTCTGCTGACCATGCACCGCATGCGCAGTAGGTACTTCCGCTGACCTTGACCTTGGGGGTTGATCTTGGGAGTCACCGGATACGCAGAAGTACATCCGCTGACCATGCTCCGCATGCGCAGTAGGTACTACCGCTGATTACCGTATACCTGTTGTGTGTCTTACCTTTTTCTCATCGCCCCCTATCGATTAGCTTTATTAAGGAACTAATAGAGAGATATCGGTAAAACAGATAGCGCGTATGGACGGTAATAACGTCAGGAGTTATTTTTTTGAAGTAAAGCGGTATCATACTTTCAAATTAGAGTTATCGGAAAACAGTTCAACGTAAAATTTGCCTGTTCGCATCGGTTATTTTATAACCGTAGCCTAACTTGTACCTTGTTGTGATTTGATGTGTGTTGTCTGTTGTTCATAGTCAGGGACAGAGGATTTGCTTTTTTACTATTTTTTTGAACAATCCATATTCACTTGAACACATCAAAAATAATAAAATAAACAATAAACATAACATAACCTATTATTCCACGACATTATTCGAAATAGCGCTTAACGTAAATTCTGGCTAAATTACGTTATGCAGTAACGTTATTTTAGTACGTAGTGTTAAAAATCGAATCGCGCATGGGTTTAATGTCAAAATAACGTAGGCGCTAATACTACATAAATCTATTTGGGTTACCGATTTCTCTCTAATATCTTCGTAAATATTAATTACCGTTACTTATTATTATCTTTTTTTTCTATTGCCCTTTATCGTTTAGTTCCATTAGCTAATTAATATCTTTGTAAAATCAATTACCGACTCGTTTACCGTATAGAGTATTTGGCTAGAATAGCTAACTACAGTTTAAATATAATTATTAATTTAATTAATTAATCATTATCATAATCAGATATTTACCTTTATTATCATTTTCTTCATCATTATATAGTATCTTATAATTATGTATCATTATTGGGATTATTAAAAATTTATTTCCTTTATATCGAGTACTGATCGATATAATATATTGTGGATTCATTAACCTTTAAAAGGTTAATTTAACTTTTAATTTCAAATCAATAAGGTGGTAGTTTTACAAGGTAAACCAATGTAAAATCTTTAGGCAGGTAGTTAAAGTTAAGTTTTATGTTTACATATTTTGAATTTTAATTACAGGTAAGACGGTAGAGCTCTCCCCAATATCCTTGATTTCATATAGCCCGTCTTTGGCATTTATAACTCCCTAGGGATTGTTTATTATCTTTCTGCATTTATAAATTTGTTTTTTATTGATTTGATTGACTTTGAGTCAAAAATTAAAGGTTAATGGTATCATGACTTCAACAGTTATACTTAGGTAATTCTCATCAAAGGTATCTATTTAATTGTTTTTAAATTTCAACCTTTTTTTATGCCTATTTAAATTAAGTTTTGCTTTTGGAAAGCTGCTTAATTTTTTTTTTTTTTAAATTGGATACTGAACCATATTCTCCTTTGAACCATTAAACAACAAGTTCGCCATCTTGTCAACAAATTTTTAATGAACAACAGTTCGACATTTGGTTAATAAATTGTTGTTTTTAGAATTTCAAGGCTTGTGTTTTTATTGAATGGGTTGGGTGTCGGATAGCTATTGGATTTATTTTTCTTTTCAGATTTTTGCATTTATCTTTTTAAACAATAACTAATTATTGGAATAGTGCCTAGTTTGGCTATTCTGGTAATCAAAATAATGTATACAGACTAGTGGCGCCCTCTCTCTAATGTACCAACACCAAAGACCACCCCAAGCTAAACAACCACTGAGCATAGTCGAGCACAGATTATGAGCATTCTTTTGTTTCGACATAAGAGCGTTACAACATAAACAACATATCATCGATTCTACTAGTCACATGTTTTCCGGTAAATTACCCCTAAAGTATTTAATGGGTTTTGCCGAGGACTACACGAAGGAAATCTTCAATATAAATTATTTAACGTTTATTAATAACTGCTCTGACCTTTACCAACTGCTATATGGGCGAAGTGGAGGCAGGCAAAATTGAATGGAAAATTCGTCACATCATTGCAGGCGATAATCATAAGTTGAAAATAATGTCACGTATGAATAAAGGCGGTGCTAGTGCCAATATTCAAATGGCTTACCGCGTTTGGACTTTGTGAACTAGCAACAGTTTGGAGAGACCACGCTATCTTATCACCCGCTTTCAAAAAAATGAAAATTGTGACAAGAAAGAAAAAGATGCCACAGAATTCACAACCGCAAATGTAAGCGATATTTGCCTATAACTAAACGCCGATGGTATATCCGTATGGAAGGTGGAATCTAGAATTTTCAAAGGAACTGTACGCACCAGCATATTACAACTATGAAAGTTTCTGAAGCAGCTACTATGGGCGTGAGATGAACGAACCAATGTTGGATTTTGCAGAATATTTAGAAAATCCTGTGTTTATTATTGATTGTAGCTGCCACTCAGAAGCCGTGAAGTCCTCCATAGTGGATGTGGAAATAGAATTTCAAACTAGAAAGACCAAATCACCAAAAGACACTAAAGTGTATGCACTGTAGTTTATGTCTCTCACTACCTAAACCCCAAACGACAGGATCAAGCATTTATTAGTTTATGACTGACAAGCGTGTTATTAGGTCGCGGGGTCTAATATAACCCAGCGTGTGTTGCGCGTAACTTATTTGTGAATATAATTTTTGTAGGTATCGAATAATTTGATCTATTAATATCTTAAACGAGTCTACTTTTTTTTTTGTGTTCAGAGTCAGCAATAAATGCTTGGGGTTTAGGGTATCATACACCCCAGTGTGTGTTTGGTGTATTCAAAAAATATGTGTGTGTACGGAAGATTCCCAATGTCAACGAATACCTGAGGTTTAGCTAACGAACATGCGACCTGTGGATATATTAATTAAATCACTTGGGCGGCAGGTGCTCAAGGCCAAGCTCATCGATACACTTGAGAATATTGAGAATATACAGGAATTTAAAATGATTACAGAAATCCATGGACAATCCATGACAAATTTAACCAGGCAGACATTGTCTGCATGTAAACCTAGGGCCAAGGTCTAAGACTGTTTTATGGTGGATGGCCTGTTAGACGTGTTTGGAGAATTGAAAATGATAAATGATGCATTTTTCAATGGCCCCGGTCTATCTCATATTATTTTCACATTTTAAATAATTTATTCTGAGTATTTTATTTTGGTAGGTACTGCACGTCTTAAGCCTTGCTAATTTTGTAAGCTTGACTCTGACTCAATCAGATACTTTAAAGCTTTTTTTTCTTTCTATAGAAATGGATATCAGTATTTTCACGTTGTATTTGGAGCCTAACTTTGTAAGCTTGACCCTGAATGGGTTTTTACTGTAGTTAGTGTGACAAAATGATACTCATGAAAAGGCAGACGATTTCGAGAATCGACTTAAGGAACATTTAGAGCAATTTTACTGATAAGCTGGGAAAAATCAATCATTGAATTGAAAATTTCAAAAAGACAATAAATATCATGGAGATCTCTGCGAGTCTCCAATTGTAGGAGATTTTTTTCTGATAAACGACCGGATAAGTGCTCTCGTTGTTGAATAATATGTTTTTAATATGGCGAATAAAACCTCCATAATAACAAACCGGATGTACTTAAGTAGCCCATTAGGAAAATCCTCGAATATTATTCCTTATCTAAATCACTCCCCCTCATCACAAACAGCAATAGAAAATTTTTGTCAAGTAGGTATATTGAGTCCCATTAAACACAGCCTACTACCACACGCACTTAATAGAACTATGTTTTAAGGAGTTATTCCAACGAGACGGTCCAAATAAGTTTGGGGGCAATGATAAGCCCACGCTAGTTCATATAAATTTGCATAGGTACTTAACTTGTCTCCTAGAATAGCGTTAATTTGAATTAGGCCTGTAAAAGATGCTTTTGTTGTTCCATCGTTCATATTCCTGCGGCAAAATTTGGCTTATTTAGTAAGAATCTCTCATTGTTGTCAAAAATTACTACCGATAAAAAGTATTATAAAGATTATTATCATTTTGTTTTGTCGTTGGAAAATGCAGTTTTATATAGAAAAGTTAACATTTAATCTGCCTTTCAGCATTAGATACGCTATTAAATTTATGGGGATTAGGTACATAACGTGCTGCATTGTTGGCTTGACTTGAAAGTCAGGGTTTATCTTATGTAACGTATATGTGACGTGTAATAGTTTGCAACCAAACAACATTCTTAAGATTATGGTGGAGTGTCCTGTATGTTAGAGACATATTTCAGATGTTCGCAGAAATAATTGAATTCGTATCGATTCGGCTTTAGTTTGGTGGAAATTTATATCGAAGGTTTTTGTATAGTAATATAAACTTTTATTTCCACAAATTATTCAATAATAATTGAAATATTGGCATGAACTCAAAGTATATCATCGTAGAATTCAGAGTATATATAATCGTAGAACTCAAAATATATCATCGTCGAAATCAGAGTATATATCATCGTAGAACTCAAAGTATATCATCGTAGAATTCAGAGTATATATCATCGTAGAATTCAAAGTATATCATCGTAGAATTCAGAGTATATATCATCGTAGAACTCAAAGTATATCATCGCAGAAATCAGAGTATATATCATCGTAGAACTCAAATTATCATACAACACACATCATCCAGTACGAAACCATTGAAAGTTTCGTACTTCACGCAAAGCGTATAGGCTTTCAACACAAACATAACAATACGCAAAGCGTGCAAGCTTTCAACGTTTCCATACTTCATGTAAAGCGTACAAGCTTTCAACATAGAGCTACACGTAAAGCGTCCGAGCTTTCAACGTTTCCATAATTCATGCAAAGCGTAGAAGCTTTCAACACACAAAGCGTGCAAGCTTTCAATGTCTTAATATACTCAATCTTATTCGCTGGTGACTAAAATGTGCAAGAACAAGACACAAACTACTGACTCATAACATTATCATCAATCATCATCCCTTCCAATCATTATCAGATGTGATGGCAAAAACAGTGTGACAAAAACAATCAACACCAACACAGTGCTCAAGCTCCAACCAACATACAATGCCTTTGTAAGAAACTCCAGAATTCATGCTAGGCATCTAGCTGAAAAATTCAGAAACGTCACCTATAAAAGCCATCCAGTGGAAATTACCTATGACTGCTGCAAACACCTGCCAGTGAATCTTCATTTGCCAGAGTTGAAACCTCTTAAACTATCTAAAATCAACATCGATTATCTAAACGTGGCACAGCATAGACTAAACCAATTTTCCGCTGAACTGGATAAACTTATCCAAGAACCATTCGTATTAAGACTATCCAAGACACAGTACAGTCAATGGTTCACCTCCGCTAATATAATCATGCAAAGCGTACAAGCTTTCAACACAGAATAAGACGCAAAACGTCCTAACTTTCAATTTTTTAGTTTAAAAGCTCACATCTTTCATGTGCAGCAAAAGTCTCACATGGAAGGAAAATATAAACTTTGTAAATAAGTTAATCAGAAGCTGTAAACTTTTCAAATGTAAAAAAAAAATAACAAGAACTTTTGATAGTCACTGGAAAAGGCTTTACACAGTCCGCATAGACTACCTGAAAATGGATCGGCTCATTGTCGATAGGATGCAATAAACCAAGAATAAACCCCTCATGAGTTATGGGACCCATGTTGTCTTTGTTTACATACATTCGAGATAATAATGGTCACATTACATTTTCACAAATTTCAAAAGCAGCGATTTTCTGAAAAAATTATTGATTAATTTTGAGAACGTTTTTTTTTTTCACCAACTTCACATTCGCCGTGAAAACTGAAAAATCTCAATGGGCTTAATCAACCAACTATTAGCACGATAAATAGGAGAATTTGTCAAAATCCCGAACATCGATTTCGAGATCTAAAGGATCAAACATTCTATTATAACATTGCAGTAAACAAATCAATCTATTCAATAAAAATTGCTTACCTGGAAATCCTGGAATCGATTACGCAACTTGTTATCATTAATTTCCAGCCTAAACCATTCCCCATGCATTCTAACGTTAATAAAACTGTGTCTAAATGACATCTTATTTTTTTCCCAGACGTTTCTAAAGTAGTTCAAAATTTGCTCAAGTCTCTATCAAAAAGTTAATTTTAATTTACAATAAGTTGGCATCTTTCAATATAATAAAATTTGAAAATAACTCTTTTCTAAATTTCCCCATAAAATCAAGGAAATTTTGTGTTCTTTTTTTGAATCAGACATTTCTCAACTCTAATATCATTGATAAATAAATCACTTAAGTGAACCAATGTTCCTAATTACTACTGAACGCTGTAATTTTTACGTGAATATTAGCGAATTCTAAAAATAATTTCTAATATTCTGTCAAACAACGGATCGAAATAAATAAATGGAAAAACATACTTTTTTTTCAAGCATACTCATAGAAGGATTTCGGTTTAATGGTATAGTGACTCGAAAAGCTTTACTCTTTAATTCCGTCTAGTAGACTAAGGCTGGAAAACTCGCACCTAAAACTTTTCCATGATTTTTCCACAGGCTTTTACATAGAAAACCATCCCTTGGACTTCTCCAGAAAAACTGGCGGCACTCCGCTGCTTGCTTCATCAAGTTGTTACTATAGGAATTTCAGTCTCGAACACAGGACCCGAATTTGCCATTTGGCAACCACTTCTTTTATTTTCTTAAGCGTCGCATCCAGCACTTTCACTAATTGCTCTAATTATCACAAAAATCGCGCTTGGAAATTTAATTATCGGCACTAGTAAACCTGTGGTACTTTTAGTGAATTTATCCCACTTCTGATGTAAGAAAACGCTAGACTTTCGGCAATAAAAATAGTTTATTCAAATTCACAAAAATATCAGGGCGACGATGCGTTCAACATGCTATACAAAATGCAAGTCCGTGACAAAAATCACTAAAACTTCCTAGCCTAGAACCTAATGGTTTTTTAAGAACCCTCTCAATGTTGCCGAAGTAACAATGGGTCGGGTCATAAACAGTGAATCATACAACCTAAATAATAAAACCAAGGGATCAACTATGGTTTTGGACAAATCCTTTTTGCGTCGCGTCACGTCTCTATCAGATTCTCGCATACAGGTAAACTACCTTAAATCGCTATGGAAATACATGTGTAACGGCGTATAAGTGTTATACTCCGGCGTAGTATAACACTTATACGCCGCTCAAGCTGAAAGTCATTGAAGTGACACTTATACCTTGTCAAAATGATCACAAAAATTACTGTTATATGACGTTTGAAAATAAAGAAAATTTTAATAATTTGATGGCTCGAATTTTATTAGATCCAGGTTCACAGTCGAATTTTATAACAGAGAGTTTTTGCAATAAGGAAGGTTTAACCAAAACAAAGACAAATATTTCAATAACCGGTGTGGGTAATAGAGGTGGGAAACTATCAAAGAATCTAACTATCGATGTATCGATAGTAACGAATGAAAACTATCGATGTATCGATATAACAATCGATAAAAAAAAATTACGTTTTGGATTCATTTTGTAATTGGTTGGTCAGCGAATAGCAGGTCAAGTGGGGGATTCTCATCCTCTAGTCGCAACCTATCGTCCCGACTATTCCATTGCCTTTCTACAAGTGAGTCGGGACGGGACGATAGATTGCGACTAAAGGATGAGAATCCCCCCAGAGCAAGCCAAAATGTTAGTTAATGAACTCAACAGTCTACACGTCTAAAAAATAGACTGCAGTGTGCAGATAAAGGCCCTACCCCTACGCCCTAAACCTAAAACACAAACACAACCAGACCTAGAGAAACAATACCCAAATGGAATATTGTGAATAACAATGTTTTCCTACGACCACATACGAAAATGACAAAAACCGCACTAGCTGGTTCTTTGGAAAGCGCGAAATATCACACGCGTGCTGAAAGTACTTTCAATACGCTTGCTAAAAGTACTTTCAGCACACGTGTGGAAAATACTGTTGACATTATTTATGATTGACATCGCAATTTACTTTCAATACGTGGATTGAAAGTACTTTCAGCACGTGTGTTGAAAATTAAAAGAAATAAAATAAAAGAAAATTGGTGTAAATCGGTTTCTGGTCGTAGGAAAAATGGTGTACATCACTTGTGAGAAAGCGTCTTTCATACACTCGTGTGATTTTCGCACTTGGCTACCGCCTCGCGCGAAAAAACACTCGTGTGAAATTTGTCACTTTCTGCACTGGTAATGTAATATACTATTAATTTGACTGGAAGTGAAAAAAAAAACACCACTATGAACTGAAATAAAGGGCGAATTCTTTTATTCAACAATGGATCCATCTGCTGATCTGCTGCCAGCATTATGAGATAGCCATTCCGATTTTCTATGAAGTAGACAAAGATAGACTGACTGGTCATCGATGGATCCATCGCTGAATAAAAGAAAGCGCCCAAAGTGTAGTTGGGTTATAA
The DNA here is from genome assembly GCA_917834065.1 of Ceutorhynchus assimilis. Taxonomy (NCBI): domain Eukaryota; kingdom Metazoa; phylum Arthropoda; class Insecta; order Coleoptera; family Curculionidae; genus Ceutorhynchus; species Ceutorhynchus assimilis. The sequence goes on along the minus strand of OU892284.1, from coordinate 8,401,750 downwards.
ATTTTTTGACACTTGACATTGCTGACATAAGAAAAGACAGGAGGACTCCTATCGATTGTCCAAGTAGAACTATCGATAGTTCGATAGTGTGGCAAACTATCGATATATCGATAATTACCATCGATAGTTTCCCACCTCTAGTGGGTAATAATAATTCAATTATGACACATTTTAAAACCGAAATAAAAATACAAGCTTGCAATGGAAAGGTTTCGAAAGAAATCAGCTATTTGATTTTAAATAAAATAACACAACCTATGCCAATGTGCAGTTTCGATTCAAGTTTTTCAAATATTCCTCAAGGCGTGACACTTGCAGACCCAGAAGTATTTAATTTTACAGTCTACCAAGTTGGGCTGGATTTTGGCGGGTGAAATTAATAATTCTTTGCTCATAAACAATAAGGTTTTTTCTTGTTTATCTATTGAGGACGAAATTTAACACGATTTTGGGAAATTGAGGAATTTGGCAGTGTTGCCAAGATTGATGATAATTCTGAATTACATTTTAAGGAAAATTATAAACGCGACGCAGATGGACGGTTCATAGTTGAAATTCCCTTTAAAGAAAATAAATTGCAGTTAGGAAATTCAAAACACAACGCTTTGAAATGTTTTAATTATTTAGAGCGACGATTCTTGAAAAATGAGGTAGTTAGACAGCAATATAGGGATTTTATGGCTGAGTATGAGTCATTAGGGCATATGAGTCTTGTGACTGAAAAAATCGAACAGCTCACGGATGGTGATGCTGAGGCATATTATTTAAGTCACCATGCAGTAATAAAAACAACGAGTCTCACAACGCAGTTGCGCGTGGTTTTTAATACATAGATTTGCTCGCACAGACAGTGGTCTGTCATTGAACGACGTGCAGCATACAGGCGTTACAGTACAAAATGATGTATACACTATTCTCTTAAATTTTAGAAAACACAGTTTTGCTTTAAATGCCGACATTTCAAAAATGTACAGGCAGGTAGTCATTGACAAGCAAGACAGGCATTATCAGCGTTTATTTTGGAGAGGCGACTCATCGGGAAATCTAAAATGTTACGAACTCAACGTAGTAACATACGGATTAGCCTGATCTCCATTTTTAGCAACACGTTGTCTTTTGCAACTTTAAATTGATAATAAAATAAAATATCCTTTAGCTAGTGAGGTTATCAAGAATTGTTTTTATATAGACGATTTACTTATAGGTTCAGATTCTGAGACAGAATTGTTGCAGCTCCAAAGGGATGTTAGCAAAATTCTTTCAGGTGCAGGTTGTGAGTTGCGCAAATATCTTTCAAATAAACCAGAATTATTCAAGCAGTTTGACATAAACAGTTCTTTAGATGCAAGTATTTTACAGTTAGGAGTAAATGAAAATAATAAAACGTTGGGAGTCTATTGGAATGCACATTTCGATACTATTGAATATAAAATTCAAAATTTTTCAGACTTTTCAAATATATCGAAACGAACAATAGGTACTTTCAATTATTGGGCAAATTTTTGATATTTTGGGATTGTTAGGACCAGTAATAATAAGAGCCAAGGTTATTTTGCAAGGGTTTTGGAAGGGTAAATTGTCTTGGGACGGAGAACTTTTAGGTGATATTCGCGATAAATGGATTTCATTTTGTAGGGATTTAATACACATCAATAAAATAAAGATTCCTCGACATGTTTTTATTAAAAATCCCACCTATATTGAGTTACATACCTTTTCAGACTCTTCAGAAGCTTCATATGAAGCTTGCTCTTATATTCGTTGCCAAATAAACTATTATGAATTTTCATGTAGATTAATTACAGCAAAAAGCAAATTAGCTCCTGTTCGGCCAGTTACTCTTCCTAGATTAGAGGTGACTGCTGCTGCCTTAGGTTGTAAATTAGCAGAAAAAGTTAAAACATCTTTAAATATAAATTTTGACAAATGCTTTTATTGAAGCGATTCAACAATCACCCTGTATTGGATTAAGGGTTCTCCCGAGCGATGGAAAAAGTTTGTATCAAACAGAGTAGGTTATATTTAAAATAAGACTAATGTAAAAGATTGGTTTCATGTTAGGTCACAGGATAATCCTGCGGATTTAATATCTCGCGGTATTCCTGCAGAATCTCTTATCGATAATTCTTTTTGGTATGAAGGGCATCAGTGGTTAAAATCTTCTAGTTTTTGTTGGCCAAAAAATGAAGCAATCAATGAGGAGGAGATTCCGGAACAAAAACTTCAAGTTAATTTAGTAGTTTTACCAAAAAATGATTTAAAATTATTCGATAATTATTCAACCTTAACAAAATTATTGCGTATTGTGGTTTTAATCCGACGATTTGCATCAAATGTAAGATGCAAACAATCTGAGCGTTTGCTGAGCAAATTGGAGTCAAGGGAAATCGATGACGCATTAATTGATTCAGTAAAAATTTCTCTAGCACAATCCTTTCAAACTGAAATCAATGATTTAAAAAATAAGGGATCAGTTAGTAACTCCAGTAAATTGTTATAACTTAATCCTTTCATGCACGATGGCGTAATGCGTGTAGGAGGAAGAATTCAGAAGGCAAATATACCATTCTCAAATAAACATCCAATTATTTTACACAATAATCATAAGTTGACTACTTTGATATTTATCAGAGAACATTGGCGATTGATGCATTGCGGCCTACTACAAATTTTATATTCAGTGCGCGAACATTTTTGGCCCTTATCAGGCAGAAATTTAGCCCGAAAGATAGTACATAGATGCGTTACTTGTTTTAAGGTCAAGCCTAAACCGTGCAATTATCTAATGGAAAATTCACCGTCCCAAAGACTAGATCAGTATAGTCCATTTCTTAATACTGGGTGCGATTACGCTGGTTATTTTTTACTCAAGAATAGGAAAACGCGCGGCCATAAATTGATCAAGGCCTATGTCTGTATTTTTGTTTGTATGGCGACAAAAGCTGTGCATCTAGAGCCAGTCACAACCTTGAGTAGTGAGGCATTTTTGGCTTCATTGAGGCGTTTTATAGCGAGACGGGGGAAACCTTTTAGCATTTTTTCAGATAACGGCACCAATTTCACTGGTGCTAACTCTGAACTTAAGACTTTTGAAAAGCAATTCTGATTTTGTAAAATGTAATTTGGCCAATGAGGGGGTGAAATGGTAGTTCATTCCTTCACGAGCACCACATTTCGGTGGACTCTGGGAGGCCGGAGTAAAAAGCTTCAAGCAACATTTGAAACGCGTGGTCGGTAATACTCATTTAGACTTTGAAGACTTTACGACTGTACTACAGCAAATCAAAGCCGTGCTGAATTCACGACCACTCAGTCCGTTATCATCAACTCCAGATGATGTATGTCCTTTAACTCCTGGCCATTTTATTATTGGGAGACCGTTAGTCTCATTGCCAGATCCAGACGTTAGTAATATCAAGGAAAGCCGATTAACCAAGTATCAACGACTTTAACAGATGACCCAGCACTTCTGGAATCGCTGGTACAAGGAGTACCTTCCAGAACTACAAGCTCGACAGAAATGGAAAAAGATGAAATCGAGTATTATACAGACGGGAGACCTCGTCATTATCAAGGATGATAACTTACCACCTTTGCAATGGAAGCTTGCGCGGGTGAATCAGCTATTCCCAGGTGAAGATGGAGTGACAAGAGTCGTTAGTGTGCGATTCGGTAATGGAACAATTGCCAAACGTGCTTTGACTAAAGTGTGAATTAACCAGTGCGGAATAATTATTCTGGCTAATTTGGAGCCTTGTTATTAGTTTTTAGACCATTAGCTTTAAGCATTTTTTAGTAGTTTTAGAACATTAATTTAAGGCAATTTGTAGTTATGTTTTGCATTATTATTTTTGAAACGTGTGTATTCCAAGGTCGGCGGAATGTTCATATCCAAAGGCCTAAATCAGAAAAAATAATTAATTTTATTTGAATTTCGCAATAGGTATCTTAGTTCCAAGCCTTCCGCGAGTGGTAGCGCCAACCAAGGATTGAGCGCGCGCGACGAGGGAAATCATTCGGTTCTGTAGCGTACAGCAGTAACCATTATAATTTTATTTGTAACGAATATTTCCAATTTTGCATAATAAACCCATCAAAATCAAAGTTATCATCTTATTTATTCAGCAATTTATACAGTCCACTATCAACCAGATACAATAGGCATACATTTAAGAAATATTAGATCCAAAAACAAACTTAAAAACTCGGAGTTATTACTTTATGACCAATTGGAAATGCACAATATAGACCTGCTTTTATTGCCATTTTAAAATTTTCCATTTTTACATGTATTAAATATTTAATTATATCCGGTCTTCAAAAAAAAAAACCAATCAAAGATTGCTATGGTTTTTTAAACGTATGTCTTAGCATTATTTGTCTTTAATTTTGTCAATGAAATTTAATGTCAAAATGTCCTGTCAAAAATCCTGACGAATAAAGAAACAGTAATGCGACGTACGTTTTCGTAGTCAAAGCAATCTTCGATTGGTTTTTTTTTTTGAAGACCCGATACCTACCTATACTTTTCTTATAAAGCCACCGTGTGAGAGAATATTTTAATTATTATTGAATAATTTGTGGAGATAAAAGTTGATTTTTTCTTTAAAAAAACCTTTAATAATTGTTTTTCTGGTTAAGCAGAAATGATTTTTCCATTTGTTGAATTCTCTGGAATTTTTTTTATGTCATGCATTAATTCTGTCAGCGGTTGTGTTTAGGGAAAAATTATAAATGGCATCAAAATAAAGTTCGGATTAAAAAGAATAGGTCGAAACCAGAAAGCCTAAAAGCGGTCAAGCCGGCGTCGACAGAACACACATTCTGGCACAGCTTCTCTTCCACATTATTTGAAAATACTTTCATGAAAAGTCTGAAATAATGGCCGGGGTGACATTTCATTGTGTTTTCACGTAAATTAATTCGAAGCTTTTTCCCAACAAAAATGTTTAACCCTTGCGGTGTAGGTACGGGAAATTTTGATACAATCAACATCAACAAGAAAATTATTTTCATTTAAATGCATCCCCATGACTTCAAAACTCACTAGAAAACACCCAGGGAGATTTTATGTGTGACATGCACGTTTTCTAGCATTAGTGTCACCGGGTTTGATTAGCCTATTTTTAGATAAAAGCATAGTCAACTTTGTTAAAGCGGACGTGATAAATAATGTCTCTTTTGATAAAGGAAATTTGAATTTCGTGTAACGTTTCCGCAATTTATAGAGTGTCAGTGGGAACTTTATGAGCTTAACTTATGTCTAAGGAAAATATTGTGTCTGAATTTATAAAAAAAATGCGTCTCATATTAGCATGGACTATGTATTTACTTTTAGCAGTATTATTTCATATTTATTATAATTGAATTAGTAGTAAGTGTTGTGGAAACAGCCAAACAATCATATTTATTTTTTATGATCACAGTGGCAACGTTGCAAAAAAGCCCCCCGCCGTGAAAAACTTGCAAAATGGCGCCGTACCAGGCTGTACGCATCGACCCAGTCTGGTTGTTTGTCGCTAGGGGAAAAAATGCATTCCCTCGCTTTTTCACTTCGCAGTGTGATTTCTGATTTTAGTAGTGTGATTTCACTAGCAGTAAATAGTGCGTAAAAACGTCTAGCTCTATACAAGTTTGAACCTGCTCACTTTTCTCTAATTATTTAATTATTCTCTCTAGTTGCACCCTTGTGCAGTCTCTCTCTCTCTCGCTCTCTAAATAAAAAGACTTATTTTTTTTATCTCTCTGGCTGCTGGCTTGAAAACTCAAGTGATATAATATCGCGTAAAACATTGAGTTAATCACACTCCCCTTTTTTAAGGGCTCTCTAAAATATAAAAACTCTCAACTCCCGAAGATCTCTATTAGGAATAAACTTTATCTTGTGCTCTCAATTAAAATATTAGCGTTCCGCTAATACTGACAATTATTGTTAAATTGACTATTGAGCACTTAGCAACTAGTGAATTTATACCGATTAGTGAATGTTCTCGAATAACTCAAATGCGACTTGTTAACTAACCTGTGAATAATTAAAAGTACTTGAATGTGGTTACAGTATTTATTACTTTATTAAACGATTATTTTGACAACAATAGAGAGATATAAAACTGGAAGTGTGAGTGCATTATTTAGCAGTGACATTCCCATCCCCTTTATGATCCAGTGATCTATCCCTAAATTAAATGTTGAGACCTCAGTTAGAGGCCCTAACATTTTGGTCTTTCGAGCCGGATTGGGGGTGTGCTGCTGGAAGTGTTACGTCCCTTCATCCCTTGTTTGTTGCTAATGATCAACAACCATCAACAACTCGATCCACAAGTAAGTCTCTGGGATACTTGCCGGAAAGCAGATAAATTGGTACCGAGATTGGTAAGTCGTTCTTCGAGATCGTCTACTCCCTCGTCGACCTTCACAAAAGGTAACAGAACTTGTACTTTATTTATTTCAAGACTAAAGTGTTCAGCTCGGTGTTCAGTGAACTCTAATGCTCTATAACTAAAACACAGTGATTTTTTCATTGTTCCTATTTTTGAATGTTATACAAACTATTGTAAATATTGACTCTCATTCTCTCACACTTGGTTTTTTAAGCTTAATTATTTATTTACTGAATTATTTATTGCATTTAAAAACAAAACAAAAAATACCTTGATTTATTTGCAAATTTAGATTTCTTTTGATTTGATTATTTTGCCCATTGTTTGAATTTTTCTACTCTGTAAAGTTGAGTTATAAAAACTTATTTACTTTTCTTTCTAGGTTTAAGGTATTCGCTTATTTTCTCTACCTATACTATTTTCTTTAGGGTAAGGGTCTTGATTTTTCGATTTGTATTTTTTTTAATTGCCCAAAGTTAAAATGGATTTAGATCAACTAAAATCTATTCGTAAATCTGCCAAATCCTCTCAAACAAGAATTTTCAATTGGGTTCTGACAAATAAAAGCACGGTTCAAGATATTGGTCAATTTCAAACTCGTTTAGTCACTTTGCAAAATGCTTTTGATAAATATAACTCTGCACAAGACATAATTGAAGATTCTGGTGAGGAAGATGCAGAGGATAGGGTGAGCACAGAAAATAAATTTTACTACACTTTTTCTCTAGTTAATGATTGTTTAAGTAATCTAACTACTCAAGGCAACCAACCAGCTCACTCTTCTGCTCCTTCACAAAAAAATGTTGGTGTTAAGTTGCCAGATATTACAATTGCACCTTTTACTGGTTACTCAACTGAATGGCACTCTTTTTACGAACTCTTTCAATCACTTATAATTAATAATGCCCTACTCACAAACGTTCAAAAGATTTTTTTACTTAAAATCGTTCCTGAAAGGAGAGCCTTTGAGCGTTATTGACTCATTGCAAGTTACAAATGATAATTTTGCAACAGCAATTGATATTTTGAAAAATAGATATGGAAACTTGAATTGTATTGTGAATGCTTATGTAAATTCTATAATGGATACACCCTCAATTTCAAAATGTAATAGTAAAAATCTGCGGGAGTTTGTAACGAATTCTAGAAAAAGTTTGGACGCTCTAAAGAATTTAAAAATTTCGGATTCTCAAATGCTTGAACTATTTCTCATTAATATATTTCAGAAAAAGCTAGATGTTTATAATAGGAAATTATTTGAAGAAGAGCGTGACTTAACAAAATTGCCAGATCTTAATGGATTTTTTGAATTTCTGGACAAACGGTGTCTTATTCTTGAAAATCTATCCTCCAATCATGACACATCACATAATACTCATAATAGAAAGCAAGAGAGAGTGTCCCTGTTAGCTCAGCAACAAAATAGAGAGCAGGAGCCACGTCGTTCCTCATTGACTGATTTTTTATGTCTATACTGTAACACTCGTGGCCACCGTATTTATTCTTGCCAGAAATTCATATCCCTTGTTCATGATGACAAACTGAAATTTATAGATTCAAAAAGATTATTTAGAAATTGTTTCGGAAGCAAGCATTCATTGAATACTTGTACCTCATCTCGTAAATGTGGCCATTGTAATAGGAAGCATCACACTATTCTTCCCATACGTACAATGCGACCTACAACTTCTCCCATAAACTCTAACTCTGCACATCAGGCTCAAAATCGAGCTCAAAACTCTCTTCACTCACAAAACACTCCTCAAGGTTCAAATCCAAACTCTCAACCTCGACAAAACTCTAATTATAACTCTCGACCCCAATTTCACCGTAATCACCAAGACAATCAAGCTCTCGATCAACTCCCAAGTCAATCTCTAACCAGTAGTGTAAATTGGGAACAAACTCAGAGCCCAAATTTAATCTCATCCCCAAATTATTCGCCAAATTTAAACATTAATGGTTCTCGACTCATTTCTCAAGAATCTCAAGCCCGATCATTCGCTGTCTCTGCCTCGGTTTCTGCACCCTCCTCAAAATATTCTCAAATACTTTTAGCTACTGCGAGAGTTACTCTGTATACTAAACAAGGTGAACCTATAGAGGCTAGAGCTTTGCTGGACAATGGGTCTCAGAACTCATTTATTACTCAAAATTTACTTGATCAGCTCTCACTGAAACCCTATCATAGAGTTCTCAATATATTAGGAATAGCTCAGAATAATACACTGTCCAACAAAATGATTGATGTATTTTTGTACTCAAATGTCAATCCAGAAAAACGTTTCAGACTCTCCTGTGCTGTGTTAGACCATATTACTCATAGGCTACCTCAAGTGCCCATTAAAGTGGATAATCTAAAAATTCCAAGAGACATTTTAAATCAGCTTGTCGATCCTAAGTTCTATACACCTACTGACATTGACATACTTATCGGTGCAGATTTGTACTACAATTTACTCTCTCATGAGTTCCTAAATTTGGGCACAAATTACCCTACATTGTTGAATACACACTTGGGCTGGATAATAGCTGGAAATGTTCCGTCTCAGTGTCTATCTTTTCATACTCAAAATAACTCGTTCTTCTCTTCATGTAATTTGTCTCAAGAAATTGAACCGTTCACAAACTCTCAACTCGATAATGCTTTGACAAAATTCTGGGACTTAGAAAAAGTCTCTGAAGATTCTGTCTGTTCCCCTGAAGATGTACAATTAGAAGACATTTTCGTCTCAACTACTAAGGTACTAGAAAATGGCTCCAGCCCTCAAGAAATATATGTGAAAACGACCTCGTTCTTCTTAAGGAAGATAATATGCCTCCGCTCAAGTGGCCATTGGCCAGAGTCACTGAAACTGTCAAAGGCACAGATGGAAAAGTTAGAATTGTTAAGCTTAAAACATCTGATGGAAGTTTCACACGTTCAATAGCAAAGGTTTGTTCCTTACCAGAAAGTGTTAACTTATTGCCCCCACATAATAACCCTGAGTATTAGGTATATTATAATCTTCCTCATTGTCTCAACTTCTTAATTCTTAAGTTTCGTAATGTATTTTTTTAATAACTCTCATAATTCTCCTCTTATAATCTCTTTTAATTTCTTGAAGTTGGAAACTTCAAGAATGTTGTGGAAACAGCCAAACAATCATATTTATTTTTTATGATCACAGTGGCAACGTTGCAAAAAAGCCCCCCGCCGTGAAAAACTTGCAAAATGGCGCCGAACCAGGCTGTACGCATCGACCCAGTCTGGTTGTTTGTCGCTAGGGGAAAAAATGCATTCCCTCTCTTTTTCACTTCGCAGTGTGATTTGTGATTTTAGTAGTGCGATTTCACTAGCAGTAAATAGTGCGTAAAAACGTCTAGCTCTATACAAGTTTGAACCTGCTCACTTTTCTCTAATTATTTAATTATTCTCTCTAGTTGCACCCTTGTGCAGTCTCTCTCTCTCTCGCTCTCTAAATAAAAAAACTCTCAACTCCCGAAGATTTCTATTAAGAATAAACTTTATCTTGTGCTCTCAATTAAAATATTAGCGTTCCGCTAATACTGACAATTATTGTTAAATTGACTATTGAGCACTTAGCAACTAGTGAATTTATACCGATTAGTGAATGTTCTCGAATAACTCAAATGCGACTTGTTAACTAACCTGTGAATAATTAAAAGTACTTGAATGTGGTTACAGTATTTATTACTTTATTAAACGATTATTTTGGCAACAATAGAGAGATATAAAACTGGAAGTGGGAGTGCATTATTTAGCAGTGACATTCCCATCCCCTTTATGATCCAGTGATCAATCCCTAAATTAAATGTTGATACCTCAGTTAGAGGCCCTAACAGTAAGTATAGAGATGGGTAGGTCTGGGCTAACAATATTCATATCCAAAAAATATTTATTGAAGGCTAGTTAATGTTATTGCGTAGTGCGTATCATTATTTTGCGTTTTTGAATACTGCTTTACTCTGCAGGTGATCCCGTCTGAACCTAATTCCTTGGAGTCATTCCGAAAGAATATTCCAATTTGAAAAAGGTTCTTCAGCTTTCTTGGGCCTTTGTCGCACTTTTTGTAATCTAAAGACATTCCACAAAGTCATGCAGTAAATGCCTCATTATTTGCTTAATGATAATTTCTTTCTCGCCTACTGGCCAAGACAAGAACGATGTCGGCAACACGACATAAAAATTGTGCATCAAGATGAATAAAGCAGAGTAGGTGGTAGCTGTTACATAATTATTGTGAAACAGAAACAGATTTCTGGTATTTTCTACTAGTGTCAGAAATCTGATTGAAGAATTGTAATTGTCAATATATGATCTTTATCTTTCAACTTTAATAGTTATTTATACACCAAGTGAGTTAAATGAATATTTATTCATGAGAAGAAAGTTTAACCCACGAGCCCTAGCGAGTGGGTTAATTTTCTTCGAATGAATAAACATTTTAACTCACGTGATGTATACAAAATTTTATCCCATTTTGTGAAAATTTTATAAATAAAGTAGAAGGAAAAATGCCGGGAGTGAGTTAAAAATATTTTAAATCACTGAGGTTTCAGATTTTTAGTTGGGCAGAGTGACTTAAAATGCCGAGAGTGAGTTAAAATGTTTTTAAATCACTGAGGTGATAAACGTCTACTTACCTTTATTGTTATGCGTTCAATAATGTCATTTTTAAACGTCAAAATGGGATAAAATATATTTAGTTCATTGAATATAGTTTATTACTATTACATCATTAGAATAATGTCATATGGTGGCAGTTGAAACGAGTGAAGAATTTGGTATAATATAAGTCAATTGAAATGGCAAATTTGCAAGCACCAAAATCATTTCAACCAGAGCCCGATCAGGCATTATCATGGAATAAATGGAGACAAAAATATTGGGTAGCTGCTGATATTGAAAAAGCTGAGGTAAAAAAGTAAAG